>CM066031.1:372490736-373078128 GCA_033557465.1 Ichthyophis bannanicus
CCCTCTAGCTACCTGCTGTCGTACCTCACAGTAGCACCTCTTCCTGCCTTCCCCCCCTAAACCCCACTGAGGTCATTCTACATCAGTAGTCTCCGATCACATAACATTGTTCCCATCTCCCACTACACCGTAACACTCTTGTCCCTCCCCCCTGAGCACCACTATCCTTGAATCCCTACCCTCACCCCACCCCTGTTAGGGAACCCTGCACACATGCCACAACCCACAAGGATTCCTCTCTCCTAACCACTTTCATAAAAAACTGACCCACACGTTTATTCCTTCTAAAAACAAGCCATAACTATAAAACCTCATAATGGATACCCACAAAATAGTTCTCAATATAATTTACCTTCTCCTCATATCACATCACCTAACTCTCTCACTACGTCAGGATGCCTACCCCACTAGTCCCATCCCCATCCTACACAGCCCAACCAGGAATAATTCAGCCTCCCCACCATTTAACATAGCACACATGCATGGCCCACACCCAAGACACAATAAATACCGCAATAGACTAATAAGGATCTATCCAACACAGCCATACCAAACTACACACCCATTCTGCCTACACACCCATTCTGCTAAAATACATTCTCATCAATACAAGATCTATTAGAAATAAAATACCAATAATCAAGACCTAGTCCATGATGAGAGCCCTGAAATTCTCTCTGTCACTGAGACATGGCTCTCCCCCACTGACAACGTCCTAACAAACCAACTACAAATTCAGGGATTTGACCTTTTCATCTGCTCCAGGGACTCCAAAGGGGGGGGGGGGGTGGAGCTCTCATCCTATGCAAATCAGAACTCAAAACCATGTTCTTCCTTACCAGTATCCTAGATGGGATGGACATGCTTAAAATCGAAAACAAGAACTTCTCACTCTGCCTCATCTATAGACCCCCAGAACTTGATCACAACAACCTAATCCCAATCCTCGAGTCAGCATGCACAGCCTCCCTCAGAAAACCACATATCATCTTAGGAGATCTGAACCTCCCATCGCTAAACACCTCACGGGTCACCTCCTTCCTTGATTCAATGGCCAACATGGGATTCCAACAAATTATAAACCTATCCACTCACAACAAGTGAAACACCCTTGATCTTGTATTTCTTCCCACAACAACTGCAAATCATCCTAGATACCTCCCCAGCAGCCACCACAGTCCCCTGGTCTGACCATTACATTGCAACCTTCCAGATTCCACTTGACAGTCCCACCACCACAATGTCGAGTAATCCGCCATAAACCAGGCAATTCACATACTTCAAAAAAGACACCTTCCTAGACAGCATACTACCCCAACTCAAAATTGAATCACCAGACCCCAACACCTCAGTAAACACCTAGAATAATCCCTTACAAAAAGCAGCATCACCCCCCTACTAAACCCACCAAACATCCACCTAAGAGATTAGAAAAATGGTATACCCATGAACTTATAAACCTAAAAAGACAATTGATAAAGCTAGAAAAGAAATGGCGACTAACAAAAATGCAAGAAAACAAATAACAGTACCTTAGCCTATTAAATACCTACAAGGACACAATTAACAAGGCTAAAAGAGAATACCATACCAGGATCATAAATCATGCCCTTAACTGACAAAGGGAACTTTTTGCTACTGTCGGATCACTAACCAGAATCAACCAAAATGAATCAGACATGTGTAACATAAAGCCACGCACCCTTGCTGACTACTTCACAAATGAGCTAAAAAACAAAAACTGTAATTACACACCAGAACCCCCAGCAAACCACCATACATGGAATAAATTCCACCTAATTGACCAAAAACACTTATTAAACATAATATAACATCAACACAACCATCTCCCCCTTGGATCCATGCCCGTTCTCCTGGATTAAGGCCGCAAAAACCGAGCTTGTTCCATACTTCCTCCACATAATAAACCAATCCCTCACCCAAGGTATCATGCTCACTGACCTAAAAATGTCCTCCATATGCCCTGTACTAAAGAAAAAACACTAAACAGAAACTAACCAAGCTCATACAGACCAATAGCAAACATTCCCTTAATTGCTAGAATTATTGAAAAAAACATCCAAATCCAACTTCAAGATTACATTGATCTTAATGTCCCCTAGACGCTCAACAATATGGATTTCGACCTTTCCATGGAGTCGAAACCTTGCTACTAGCACTATTTGACCATCTTATCCGAGGCATAGATGACCCTAATCATGCATTCCTACTAGTCTTCATTGATATCGCCTCAGCATTTGACAACATCAACCATGACACCCTCAGTTCAAGACTGGCACAAATCGGTCTACACGGGACAGTACTACTATGGTTCAAATCATATATCTCAAACCACAAACAACATATTCAGATAGGCAACGAACCCCCAGTTACCTTCCCTCAAGACCAAGGGATACCCCAAGGGTCTGCACTCTCAGCCCTCTTATTCAACTTATACCTCCAGCCAGTCACCAATATATTAAAAAAAATGCAACATAGCGTACTACATCTATGCGGACGACATTATGTTGTCACTCCCCTTAGATATAAAAAAAACACCTTTAACATTTTATCTGACTACATCAGTGAAACCGAATCGTGGCTGAACCACAACAATCTTAGCATAAACTTCAATAAGACAGAAAACCTTTACATCACAAGGAATCAAAGCACCTCCCTCCCCCAACCCACCAACATTAACAGTACTAGCCTCCCAATCAAGCAAGAGGTTAAATACCTTGGCATACTCCTCAACCAATCCCTAAGCATGCTCCCTCATTTGAAAAAAAACAGCCAGAACCGTATGTTACAAACTAAAAACCATCCAGCGCATAAGACCATTCCTTATTCAGATCAGTAGTCCAGGCTATCATCACCCCCCCACTTTGACCACTGTAACAGCCTGTTACAGGGTCTGCCATCAAAAAACCTATACATACTCCAGAGAGCACAGAACATTACAGCCAGGATCATCTGCAAGGCCTGTCTAACTGATCATATTACAGCCATTTTCTACGACTTCCACTGGCTCCCAATATCGAGTCGGATAATATACAAGTTACTCACGACAACCTTTAAGTTGATAAACAATGTTGCACCATCCATCTTCACGACACTTCTCCATATCCCCCCTGACACAAGATCCCGAAGAGAAAATGCACTACACTCCCCTGCGAACCTCAACATAATTCGTAAAACAAAACAGACCACCAATACCAGAGCTTTTACATTTACTGCTCCCAGCCTCTAGAATTCCCTACCCTTATCTATCTGCTCAATTAAGGATCTACAAGTATTCATAAAAGAGCTCAAAACACACCTTTTCATTGCACACTACGGACAACACAACATTGACGCAAACCCACAACTGATATAAACGCATGATTCTTTGCCAAACAAGATGATGTCACTTACCCACCCAATCCCATGCATTGCCAAATCATACTCTCACTAGCTCATATAACCCATGTATTATAGTTAACATGTACATAGCTCTGTTGAACTGTTAAATTGGTCTTACATTAAAATTCTCTTGTAACAAGTTCACACGTCTGTTATATATAACAGGTTGGAAATCTGTAAACCGCCCCTGATCTCTGGAAGGAGCGGCATATGAAAATGTAACAAATAAATAAATACATAAAATACAAATATTCAATGGCACTGACTGTGTTAGTGCTGCAGAATATCCCAGCCAAGAGGGTCATCATGGTTAACAGGTCTACTATCCAAGTCAATCTCTTTCAATACTGTGCCTTATATTTTTTCACTGTCATTAATTCTACCTTATATTTCCAAAGTAAAATGTTTATAAGTACAACCTCATATCTTTTGTTGTATATTCATATCAAGTTTCAATATAATTAAAGTATAACAAAGAACACTTTAGAAACATTGGGGGGGGAGGCATATTCAGTGATGGTGGCTAGGCTACATAAAACGCCTAGCCTCCACCGCTTTAACTAAGACTGAATATTCAACGGCGGAACATATCTAATTTCCGCCACAGAATATCCAGGTTGGCGGGCACAACACTGCTATCCAGTTAACAGTGATATTTCACTGCTAACTGGATAGGCTAAAGTGGTCAAAGTTAGGACAGCCATTCAGGTAGAACGCGCAACCTTGGAGGTAAAAACAGAGGTTCAGTACCTTGGAATTACTCTTGACCGGAGACTATCAATGCAGAACCAGAAAATCGATATATCAAAAAATAAGGATTCTCCACAGATCGCGCCCACTGTTTGATACACAGAAATACTGCACAGTTTTCCAGGCCATGATTCTCCCACACCTAGATTACAGCAAAACCATCTACCAGGCCTACCAAAGCAATCACTACAAACCCTTCAGCTGGCACAGAACACAGCTGCCCGAAGGCTACATGAAGGCAAAGATCAGAGCACATAACACCCGTACTAAAACAACTACACTATGGCCAGTTATATAAAACACAAAAGTCCAAATGACAACTTTAAAATTTCACACAAACTTTCGTCGAACTACTTCCAAGCCATAATACACAAGACCACAGAAAACAGACTAAGGAGGTAAAACACAAGAACATAAGAACATAAGATATGCCATACTGGGTCAGACCAAGGTCCATCAAGCCCAGTATTCTGTTTCCAACAGTGGCCAATCTAGGTCATATGTACCTAGCAGTTTCCCCAAGAGACACAAGTTCCACAATGCTTGTACTGGGTCAAGCATTGATATCTTCGGTCACTTCTTAATAATGGTTTATGGACCTTTCCTCCAGGAACTTGTCCAAACCTTTTTTAAACCCAGCTACACAAACAGCCTTTACTACATCCTCCGGTAACAAATTCCAGAGTTTGATTACCCGTTGAGTGAAAAAATATTTTCTTTTATTAGTCTTAAATAGTTTACCCTGTAGCTTCATTGCATGTCCCTTAGTCTTTCTATATTCTGATAACGTAAACAATCGATCTACGTTTACCCGTTCCACTCCGTTCATTAATTTATAGACTTCTATCATATCTCCCCTCAGCCGTCTCTTTTCCAGGTTAAAGAGCCCTAACCTTTTTAGCCTTTATTCATAGGAGTATCCTTCCATCCCCTTTACCATTTTGGTGGCTCTTCTCTGAACCTTTTCTAAAATCGCTATATCCTTTTTAAGATACGGCGACCAGAATTGCACACAATATTCAAGGTGCGGTCTCACCATGGAACGATATAGAGGCATTATAATATCTTTTGTTTTATTTTCCATTCCTTTCCTTATCATACCTAGCATTATATTTGCTCTCTTGGCCGCTGCTGCACACTGGGCCGAGGGTTTTAACATGGTATCCACAATGATGCCTAAATCTTTTTCCTGAGTGGTGGTTCCTAATGTGGAACCTTGCATCGTGTAACCATAGTTTGGGTT
The DNA here is from genome assembly GCA_033557465.1 of Ichthyophis bannanicus. Taxonomy (NCBI): domain Eukaryota; kingdom Metazoa; phylum Chordata; class Amphibia; order Gymnophiona; family Ichthyophiidae; genus Ichthyophis; species Ichthyophis bannanicus. The sequence goes on from CM066031.1 coordinate 372,496,132, forward strand.
GTTCTTCCCTAGGTGCATAACCTTGCACTTGTCCACATTAAATTTCATCTGCCATTTTGATGCCCAGTCTTCCAATTTATCAAGATCCTCTTGCAATTTTTCACAATCCTCTTGGGTTTTAACAACTTTAAATAGTTTTGTGTCATCTGCAAATTTGATAACCTCACTCGTTATTCCACTTTCCAGGTCATTTATGAATATGTCAAAAAGCAGCTGACCCAGCACAGATCCCTGGGGTACACCACTATTCACCTTTCTCCATTGGGAAAATTGGCCCTCTGTTTTCTATCTTTTAACCAGTTCCTGATCCACAATAGTACACTGCCTCCTATCCCATGACTCTTTAGTTTTGCCAAAAGTCTCTGATGAGGGACCTTGTCAAAGGCTTTCTGAAAGTCCAGATACACAATATCAACCGACACCTTTGTCCACCTGTTTATTCACTCCTTCAAAAAAACATAACAGATTAGTAAGACAAGATCTTCCTTGTCTAAAGCCATGTTGGCTGTCTCCCATTAAGTTGTGACTATCTACATGCTGAGTAATTTTATTCTTTATGATGGTTTCTACCATTTTTCCTGGTACTGACGTCAGGCTCACCGGTCTGTAGTTTCCCGGATCACCCCTGGAACCCTTTTTAAAAATTGGTGTTACATTGGCGATCCTCCAATCTTCAGGTATTAGAGATGATTTTAATGATAGTTCACAGATTACTGATAGCAGGTCTGCAATCTCATATTTCAGTTCTTTCAACACCCTTGGATGTATACCATCCGGCCCAGGTGATTTGCTACTCTTCAGTTTATCTAATAGTTGTAAGACATCTTCCTGATGTATCGATATTTCCTTCAATTCTTCTGCACCTTTAAATACCACTTCAGTCATGGGTAACATCCCTACATCTTCCTCAGTAAAGACCGAAGCAAAGAACTCATTCAGCCTTGTCGCCTCTTAGTGCTCCTTTAACCCCTTTATCATCTAATGGACCAACTGACTCTCTCACGGGTTTTTTGCTACGAATGTACTTGAAAAGGTCTTTATTTCACGTTTTTGCTTCTGCAGCAAGCTTCTTCTCAAATTTTCTCTTTGCCTGCCTTATCAATGCCTTGCATTTGACTTGCCAGTGCTTGTGCTGTTTCCAGGTTTCATCGTTTGGCTCTTTTTTCCATTTCCTGAAAGATGCTTTTTTGGCAACAACAGCCTCTCTGACCTCACCTTTAAACCATGCTGGCAGTTTTTTGGACTTCCTTCCACTTTTCTTAAAGCATAGAATACAGCTGGTCTGGGCTTCCAAGATAGTATTTTTCAACAACACCCAAGCTTGATGTACGTCTTTAACCTTTGCAACAGCTCCTTTTAGTTTTTTCTTAACTGTTTTCCTCATTTTATCATAGTCTCCCTTTCGAAAGTTAAAAGGTAGTACTGTGGAATTCCTTACTATCCCTCCTTCACTAATTAAATCAAAGGCGATCATGCTATGATCACTATTGCCAAGTGGCCCCAATACCCTTATCTCTTGCACTAGATCTGGTGTTCCACTAAGGACTAGGTCTAATATGGCTTCCCCTCTGGTCGGTTCATGAACCAGCTGCTCCAAGAAGCAGTCATTTATTTCATCTAGGAACTTTATCTCCCTAGCATGTCCTGATGTGACATTGACCCAGTCGATACCGGGGTAATTGAAATCACCCATTATTATTACTGCGCTGTAACGTTTGTTAGCTTCCTTGATTTCTTTGAGCATTTCATCATCCATTTGGTCATTCTGGCCAGGTGCTCGATAGTACACCCCCACTGCCATTGCCTTCCCCCTTTTATATGGAATTTCAATCCATATAGATTCTACAGCAGATTTTGTTTCCTGCAAAACTTTAATCCTTTCTGAGTCAATGCCCTCTCTAACATAGAGCGCAACCCCTCCACCAATTTGATCAGCTCTATCATTACGATATAGTTTGTACCCAGGTACCACAGTGTCCCACTGGTTGTCCTCCTTCCACCATGTCTCTGATATTCCAATCATATCTAACCTTTCATTTAGTGCTATATATTCTAACTCTCCCATCTTATTCTTTAGACTTCTAGCATTTGCATACAAGCATTTTAGAGAATGTATTTTATTCATGTTAATTTGGCTATTGTTAGACATGGGTAAATTGGGATCTTTAAGCTCTGTCTGCTCCATACTGGAGGGCATTTGGGCTACTTTACTCTTTTGTGGAACCTCTCTGCTTTTGGTAGTATCCTTCAAGGATACATTCTTCCGAACCACACAGAACACTTTCACTATCTCAGCCACTATAGCTAAAAGCAACCAATCAGCATGTTCCAGAGCATTCCATTAAATGCTCCAAGCTTCTGGAATGAGCTCCCAAATAAGATAAAATCTTGCAGTGACCTCAGTACCTTCCGAAAGGAGTTAAAGACTCACCCAATCCAAGAACACTTTGGAAACATAACATAGGCCGCTTCAAACTTGACAAGTGTCAAGTGAACAATAATATCTAAAAACGAATTAAATGTCATAAGCACCTGTTACATTACAGCAGAATCACTAAGTTATAATCCATCATAGCTCTATGTTCTAGAACTTGTTACTTAAAGTTAAATGTAATCCTCTTGTTATTGTTCTGTGTAAACTGCTCTGATTTCAAGATACAGCCGTATATAAAAATGAATAAATTCATTAATTCACCAGTCTTAACTTTAACCACTTGCGCCACCACTGCCCACAGACTGCTCCTGTTTTAACAGGGCATTTTTTCAGTGGTGTGTGGGGATATTCAGCAGCATTAACTATCATGGTGATTGTGTTTTCACTAGTAGCAAGTCTTCTAACTGGTTACAATATTTCAAAAATACCTCCCATTATTTTGCAAAATGTTTGCTAAAGTGCAAGAACAGTTTTTGAAACAGAAATTATACAATCACTATCTGAAGGGCCCATCACAAAATGACAGTCACAGTCATGCCGCACGTATTCTTACCTGCTCCTCTCGTTTTGATCATATCACCCCCGTTCTCATCCGTTTGCACTGGCTCCCAATCCCTTTTCGGATCCACTATAAACTTCTCCTTTTTGTTCATAAGTCTATTCACACCGGCACCCTCCTTTATCTTGCCGATTTGATCCATCTTCACACCCCCACCGTTCCCTTTGCTCCATTCATGCAAATTGTATTGCCCTCCCTTCCCCCTCCCAGGCACGTCTAGAATCCATCCGTTCCTCCGCTTTCTACTTCCTTGGCCCCCGTCTCTGGAACTCGCTCCCCCCAGACCTCCGCCTAGAGCCCTCTCTCAAAACCTTCAAAGCAAACTTAAAAACCCACCTATTCTGTCTAGCTTTTAACCTGCCTCCTCCAATCTCCCCTCTCTCCCCTCCCCCCGGTGATGCTCGCTAGTCCATCTTCTCCTATTGCCTCTCCTACTTTTTTTTTCTTCTTAATCTCTTTTTAATTCTTTCCTATCCTATCAGATAATGGCATTCTTTTCTACCTTTAGCAGCCTTTTTTTTGTTGTAAACCGCTCAGATGCGATTGTGATGAGCGGTATATTAAGCATCTTAATAAACAATAAACAATTCTCCCCAGCAAGCCAGGACCTCTATGCTTACTTTCTCGCGCAGGGGCATGGGCAATAGAATGCCGTTCCCTTGGGGGGGGGGCAAGCTCCACCCCCCCCCCCCCCCAGCCAGCCAAACCGTGCTGCTGTGATCGCTGGCCTTCCACTCTGTCTGCACACAGGGATCCAATCTCCCACAGGAAAACAGGAGAGGTCTTTGCCACGATTGCAGTGTGCTAATGCCTTTAGGGGATGGGCTCCCTGCCAGTTTGTGATCGAGGTAAAGACGTCTCTTGTCTGCCTGCAGGAGATTGGATCACCAAGGGCAGACAGGAGGGGAAGATCTGCAATTGCAACAGCACAGTTTTGGTGGGAGCAGGGCCCTGGTGGTCCTTTTCCGATGCCTCTGCTGTGCTGTGCTGTGCCTCTGTCAGGCAGGCTGCCACTGTGTTCATTTCCCTTATGCAACATCATGCCACTGGCTCCTGGTCTGCTCTTTTTATCAATGGTAGCCTACACTTAGCACTGCAGGACATGTATGTACATGGCTGCCTGCCCAAAGTCGACAAACACAACCCAGACAAATCTGCCTATTGTATAGAGTGGGACTAGCTTTGTAATATAAATTGGACAGTTGGAAGAAAAATAAAGAGGTTGATAATCAGAGCAATTAATGCAGTTAGCAGACCACGGTTAGTGCTACTGAATACCCCCAGTGCCGCTGCTAAACTTCCCGAGACAACACCAAGGGATAACTGAGCAGTGGCGATATTCAGCTACTGCCGGGTTATCCCTAAGTAACGAGTTAGGCACCTTAAAGGCTGGCTTAACTTTTGCTGCAGAAGCTAATCGGGCAGCAGCTGAATATTGCTGCTTCTCGTTTAGCTTCGCCACTATCCAGCCAACTTGGATATTCAATGCTGATGGCCAAATATGGCCCCGACATTTCATATCCAGGTTTAAGGTTCAGTGGCGATGGCTAGCTACGTTACAAGGGCTAGCTGCCACTGCTGAATATTCCCCCCCCCCCCCAAATATATATTCCTGCTTTCAGCCCCTCACATTATGTCTTTCTTCATAAGTTTCATAAGTAGAGTGTCAATGTCTACAATACAAAAAGCTCCATTCCTGGTCTTTAAACTGCTAGATGAAATGCAACAGCGTACTTGTAATTTCTGATACAGTCTTTTTAGGATTTATAGGTACTGTATTAAAACAGATCTGTGCATTTACTGCCACACTTCCATCTGTTTTGCTCACATATTCATGTTGAGGGTAATTTTATAACAAGCACTTAGCCATCAAGGCACATACATGCATATGTTGTGCCTATTTGCAAAAGTAACACATGCACCTATGCTTCTTTATAAAAGTACCCCAGGAAGCATACACACTCATTTAATTGTATGTACCAGTAACAATAGGCATATTTGTGTGTAGTGTATAAAATACTTGTGTACATGCCAGTCCCACAATAAGAACATAAGAAGTGCCATAGTGGGTCAGACCAAGGTCCATCAAGCCCTGTTTCCAATAGTGGCCAATCTAGGTTACAAGTACCTAGCAGTTTCCCCAAAAGAAACAGGTTCCACAATGCTTGTACTGGGGCAAGCAATGGATTTCCCGGGTCCCCTTTAATAACACAGGTACACTAAAAAAAATTTTTTTTAAACTGCCTCTAATGTTTCGATTGATTTTTACGTTTTTTGGTGCGCTGAATCCAAATCTGGTAACCAATTTGCTCCATCATGTACAGATTTTTTGCTACATTGGGTTAGCAGTTTGAGGTGAACGTTTCAGATTGAGTGCGATCGAGATAAAAGTTTCTTGGATGAATTCTTTATACTAATTGTTTAGTAGTTATTCAAATAAGAATAAAGACAATTGTAACAAGGCAGCACATAAGAATAGAGTAATGTCAACAAAACACACTGTGATGGTAGCAAAATTGTCTGCACTTAAAACAGCCACATACATGTGCACAAACATTGAGCATATAAGAGCGAGGTTAGACACAAAGCAAAGCAAAGAAATGTGCAAAAAATGTTGTACAGGTATGTATGTAAGAATAGAAAATGCAAACCGCACCATTGCAATACATGAAGACAAACACCCGATGGTGTGAAAATAAAATTCTAATAAATGAGATCCGACACTGTGGTAATAACTAGCAAATTTTTATTTCAAAGTTTAGTAAAAACACGATATTTGTCAACACAGTTTAGATTTTAAAGTCATTCTTGGGTCAATCAATCTCCTGGTGGGCCCGTTTCTTCTTCCCCCGAATGCTTCTCTTGGTGCGCTGCTTGGCGTATTTTTCATCTGGGGTTTCCCGCAGCAGCAACCAGCATAAATCAGCCATCATAGTGGTGTTCCATCTTCCTTGGTACCTTCTCTCTGCGTCCTTGATGTCCTGGTGAAACCTTTCACCTTGTTCTTCACTGTACGCCCCCAAGGTTTCGGGAAAGTAGTTCACATGGGAGTGCAAGAAATGGACTTTCAGGCTCATGTTACAGCCTTGTTCTTTGAAGGCATTGAGCATCCTGGCAACAATATCCTTATAGTTCTCATCCCGCCTGTTCCCCAAGAATTTGAGAACAACATCCTTGAAGGAATCCCAGGTTTCTTTTTCCTTCTCAGACATCGTTTCAGCAAATGCTCCATCTGAAATGAGTTTCCTTATATCAGGGCCAACAAACACTCCTTCCTTTAGCTTTGCTTCAGAAAGTCGGGGGAACTTTGAGCAAAGGTACCGAAAGCACTCACCATCTTTTGGAAGGGACTTGATGAATTGCTTAATGAGACCCAACTTAATGTGGAGAGGTGGTAATAGAATTTTGTCACGAGGTACCAAGCTCTCACTGGGTCTCAAATACTCCCGAATTGGCCAGTCTTTTTTCCCCCAGTGTAGGTCACGGGCCCGGCTATCCCACAAGCAAAGGAAGCAGGGATATTTGGTGAAACCGGATTGCTGCCCTAATAGCATGGATAGAATTTTAAAGTCTCCACAAATCATCCACTTATGCTCATCATAACGAATCTTCTGAAGAATCAGGGCCAAATTCTCGTATTTTTCTTGGAGAATAACAGAGTGAGCAATAGGAACTGAAGCGAATGTGTTGCCATTATGAAGAAGAACACCTTTTATGCTGTCTTTTGATGAATCAATGAACAGCCGCCATTCAGCAGGATCATACTTAAGTTTAAACTTTTCCATCACTCCGTATATATCGTTGCAAAATACCAAATCTTCCTCTTTGCTGAAATACTTCAAAAATTGTGTCTCGCGGTTGCGGTACCAATAAAAAGTTGTTCCTGGTGACAATAGATTTTTCTGTTTAAGCCGAGAACCTAGCAGTTGGGCAGCATCTTTTGGGAGTCCTAAATCCCGGACTAAATCATTCAATTCAGCTTGAGAGAAAAGTTCTGGTTTCGGATCTGGTTCAGTTTCAAACTCGGAAGTACTGGACTCATTGGGAAAAGCCATCTGATGAGTCTCATCATGATCAGAACCGTCCACACAAATATGATCCAAAGATTTTGGTGGTTCAGGCACAGGTACTTCGTTGCTATGAGGCATAGGCCTAATTGCTGAGGGAAGGTTGGGGTAACTTATTACGTTCTTATTTTTTAAGTTGTATCCCTTCACAATGCAAGAGCAAAAATAGCAGTCACTGCTGTGGTCTCTTTGTTCACGCCACATCATAGGTATTCCGAAACGAAATGCTTGTTTTTTACCTTTCATCCATAAGCGTAGATCTTCCTCACATGTCTTGCACACTTTGTGAGGAGCCCACGGTTTGTCTTGATCGCCTAACTTCAAACCGAAATAGGCGAAATATACTTTTTTAATAAATGCAGAAATGTTCCTCTGCCGCTTTTTCACGGTATATTCCCCACAAATAAAACAAAAACTGTCCGGAGAGTTGACGCAACCTCTGGCTCTGTGAGCCATCACAAATACACAGCACTGCAAACCACAACTGTAGTGAACCACTTCGGAATAAAGCTAGATTACGACTGAGCAAACAAAAGGTAATAATGAACTTGCAAGAAACTGAAATTTGACAGGAACGTTCATGTCGCAACCACCGTGTTTGAGCAAGTGAACGAGGCGAGGCGAACAGGAAAGAACATGCGCCAGCGCGAATACTGGATTTAGCCCCCCGCCTCCCAATTGTCCTGTTAATGTATAAAATGAATATAAAACACTCTAAAATATCATGAGGGAGTGTTTCTAGTTAGTTAACCATTACAACCTCTATTTTGGGCCAAGAAAATAAACTGCAGTCGGCTAAAAAGAAATTATGTGAACATTCCTTATATGGGTAAGAAATCTAATTTTGCAAGAAAACGTGACGTGATGGAACATTTTGGCTATTTTTCCTGGATTCAGCACCCCGAAATCTATAGGAATCAGTTGCAAAACTGGAGGCAGTTTTTTGGTAGTGTACCTGTGTAATGGTTTATGGCCCTTTCCTCCAGGAACTTGTCCAAATCTTTGTTAAACCCAGCTACACTAACAACTTTTACTACATCCTCCGGTAATGAATTCCAGAGTTTAACTGTTGAGTGAAAAAATATTTTCTCTTATTAGTCTTAAAATAGGTTACACTGTAGCTTCATTACATGTCCACTACTCTTACTATATTTTGATGGCATAAACAATCAAACTATGCTTACACATTCCACTTCATTCATTAATTTATAGACCTCTATCATATCTCCCCTCAGCCGTTTCTTTTCCAGGTTGAAGAGTTTTAACCTTTTTAGCCTCTCTTCATGGGGGTATCATTCGACGCCCTTTACCATTTTGGTGGCTCTTCTCTATAACGTTTCTAATAATGCTATATCCTTTTTAAGATATGGCGACCAGACATGCACACAATATTTAAAGTGCGGTCACACCATGGAACTATACAGAGGCATTATAATATCCTTTGTTTTATTCTCCATTCCTTTCCTTATGATTCCTAGCATTCTATTAGCTTTCTTGGCCGCCGCTGCACCCTGAGTGGAAGGTTTCAACATATTATCCACAATGACGCCTAAATCTTTTTCCTGGGTGGTGGTTCCTAATGTGGAACCTTACATCGTTTGGGTTGTTCTTTCCTAGGTGCATAACTTTGCACTTGTCCACATTAAATTTTATCTGCCTTTTGAACATCCAGCCTTCCAGTTTATCAAGGTCCTCTTGCAATTTTTCTCAATCTTCTTGGGTTTTAACAACTTTGAATAATTTTGTGTCATCTGCAAATTTGATTACCTCACTCGTTATTTCCATTTCCAGGTCATTTACGAATATATTAAAAAGCAGGGGACCCAGAACAGATCCCTGGGGTACTCCACTATTCATCTTTCTCTATTGTGAAAATTAGCCATTTAGCCCTACCCTCTGATTTCTATATTTTAACCATTTTCTGATCCACAATAGTACACTGCCTCCTATCTCATGACTTTTTAATTTTGCCAAGAGTCTTTCATGAGGGACCTTGTCAAAGGCTTTTTGAAAATCCAGATACTCTATATCAACTGGCTCACCTTTACCTGTTTATTCACACCTTCAAAAAAACATAACAGATTAGTTAAACAAGACCTTCCTTGACTAAAGCCATGTTGGCTATCTCCCATTAAGCCATGACTATCTACATGTTCAATAATTTTTCTTATAATGTTCTTTATAGTGGTTTCTACCATTTTTCCCAGTACTGACATCAAGCTCACTGGTCTGTAGTTTCCCAGATCATCCCTGGAACCCTTTTTAAACATTAGCATTTTAATTTTGCCTTTGAGTCAGATAGGAACACTGTTCTTAAATTATATTTTCGTAAATTGTCTGTTGTAGATCCGATCATGTCACCCCTCTTCTGTATCGCCTTCATTGGCTTCCTCTGCGTTTCCGGTTCAGATATAAGTTCCTCATACTAACACATAGAGTCATTTATTCCTCCAATCCTCATTATAGTTGTATATAGTTCTCCCATGTTATCCAAGTTTATACTCCTGTTATATGTAATACCGAACAGCCTGTTGTTCTGGTCTTTGTGTTCATCTGTAAACCGCGCTGATTATAAATAGTGCGGTATATAAAAAACTGAAATAAATAAATAAATAAATAAATAAACTTGATCTCTCTTCATACTCCCTACCGACAGCTTCGCACCTTGCATGCTAATCGTTTATCTCTTCCTTCCCCTGCACAAGCTCATCTAGAACAAACACGCCACGCTGCTTTCTTTTTTCTAGGACCCTCCCTATGGAACTCACTGCCACCCTCCCTCCGGTTAGAACCCTCTTACCAGAATTTCAAAACATTATTAAAAACCCATTTATTCCAACAGGCATTTGACCTCCCCCCTGGGCATCCTATGTAGTCCTTCGTTTGTCTGTTTTTTCTGTTGTCTTACCGCCTTGTTTGACTATTGTTTGATTTTTGTTAGTCTTTAGGATTTATTGTTGTGTCCCTGGTGGCCCCTTTGGCCCTTCTTTCTCTTTATTTCAATGGAGTTCCTTTCTTTTCTGACGCTAGCGTTTATATTTTATTGTAAACCGCCCTCATGTTTCGACAAGGGCGGTATATAAAATGTTTAATAAAGATAAAGATAAAGATTACGCAGTTTATGGGCTTAAAATTTTTGATTTTCCCTGACTTAGCTAGAGATAAGCAGAAGAGGCGAAAGGCGTTCCTGGCTTTATGCCAGAGATCGGAAGCCTTGAGTGCACAGTTTAAGTTGAGGTATCCCTGTAAGTGTATGGTTAATTTTCAATCTAGGCAGTATATTTTTTTTGAGCCCAGACAACTCTTACAATTTCTTGAGGCTAGGGAAGAGGGTGGGGGTGGGGGTCGGGAAGCTCCCATACCGGCTGCCATGTAATACATCTTTTTGCTCCTTTGATGTTCATTTTATTTCTTGAGTGTTGTACACTATGTATTATTTAATCTCTGGGATCATATGGTGGGTTTGGTATTGTGGTCTATGCCAGTATATTTGTTTTTTCTTCTTGTAGAGGACGGCTTTGATTCTCTATAGTGGGGGGAGGTCTTTTTTTTTAATTCTGATTCAGATTCAGAGTTGTATTTTCTGGATTATATTGTAAAATCTATAAATAAAAAATTTAAAAAAAAACATTAGCATTACATTGGCCATCCTCCGTTCTTCAGATATTGCATATGATTTTAATGATAGTTCACAGATTACTAATAGTATGTCTGGAATCTCATATTTCAGTTCTTTCAACACCCTTGGATGTATACCATTTGGTCCAGGTGATTTGCTATTCTTCAGTTTATCAAATAGTTGTAATACATCTTCCCAGTGTATCGATATTTCTTTCAATTCTTCTGCGGCATCACCTTTAAATACCTTTTGAGTCATGGGTAACATCCCTACATCTTCCTCAGAGGGCCAGTGCCCCACCCAGACACAACTCCCCAACAGAGGTATAATCACTGGTGGCCCAGTGGGTCCCGATCCCCCCAAAACAAATAGGACCTGGTGGTCCTGTGGCCCCACCCCCTACCTCTGAACCTTTCCCAGTACTTTAAACTGTGGGGTGGGAATTTTGCCAACATGCTCCCGCCCCCACACCACCATCTTGCAAAATAGTGGCACCTGGCTCTGCCCAATACATCCTAGGATACATTGGGTGGGGTTGGACTGCTGTATAAGGCAAAAAATGTCTTACATGGTAGATGACCCCTTCCCCCAGGTTGCATCCTGGGATGCACAATGCAGGGCCAGCTGTGTAGATTTTCTAAGCAATTCAGTTCTTTTGAGGGAGTATGTCTGAGCCCTCTTACAGTTCAGGGTTTGGATGGCCTTTTAACATGATTCTTATAAGGCTTTGGACAAACGTTAGGAAGCACTGTTTCCTCACGGATGTGGAAAGGTGCAACAACCTTAGGTAAAAATTTAGGATGAGTCTGAAAAACTACTTTGTAATGACAAAATTGTGTACAGGGCTCATAAATTAGTAATACCTTGAGGTCACTGACTCTTCTAGCAAAGGAAACGTTTTATTTGAGGAACTTAAGAGAAGCAGACTTCAGTAGTTTAAAAGGCAGCTTCATAAGTGAACTTTTGCAGCAATAGTTTGACATGAAAAAGTCATTTCATGAAATGTGAGTTGATAGGACAGTGAAATGCTGGAAAGCTGTCAGCTGGAGCATAGTAAGCAGAGAACGCACCAAAATGCATTCTGATGAAGGATATCTGGAGTCCTAAATTAATATCTAAGTGATATAAATATTGTAGTATCATGGTAGGTAGAAACATTTTAGGAATTTAGCTGTTGATGAAGCACCAGAAGGAAAATCTTTTCCATTTGAAAAAAAATATATATATATATGCCTAGTAGATGGTTTTCTTGCAACTATAAGAATGTCCTGGATAGAGTATGGTAGGGCTAAAGCAGAGACTAGATGTTGCTCAATTTCCATGCTGTGAAAGATTGAGACTTAAGTTTGGATAATGAAAATGGCCCTTGTGTTTTATATTGGAAATCCCTGGAGCTTGCATGGAGGTAGGAGTGCTAGGCTTTTAAGAAGTGAAAGCGTAGTCACTCGCCTGTAACAGGTGATCTCCGGGAACAGCAGGAATTTAGTCTTCACATATGGGTGACCTCGGGTACTGACGGAGCCCACATGGGAAGCTCCCCAGCTACCAATAGGAAAACCTTTGGGAGCACTCCACTGTGCCTGCGCTGCTGCCTTCCCGCTCTCCCAACTCCCTCTGCTCAGTTGAGTTTGCAGCTGAAGAAAAGGAGTGGAAACAAAAATAACCCTACAACTCCAAGGAGAGGTGGGCGGGTTGTGAAGACTAAATTCCTGCTGTTCCCAGAGATCATCTGTTACAGGTGAGTAACTACGCTATCTCCAGGAACAAGCAGGAATGTAGTCTTCACATATGGGACCCCCTAGCTCCCAGATCTTAGAAGAGGTGGACAGGGTCAGAAAGTCAAACAAGGTTATTTGAACCTAGACTTCCCCGCCAAGGAGATCTGGCAGAAATGGGCAGGAGGTAGGAGTTGTTTCAATGTCCCAAAGAGATGCTGAAGGACCGCCTAGCCAAAGGCTGCATCCAGCAGGCGTCCTTGTCCAAGCAGTAATGGGCTGCAAAGATGTGGCTAGAGGACCATGTAGCAGCTCGGCAGATCTTGTCAATGGCTACTGAATGAAGGTTAGTCACAGAGATTGCCATTGCTCAGACATTATGAGCCGTGACATGTCCAAAGACGGAAAGACCTGCTTTGTCATATGCGAAAGAAATACAGTTTACTATCCATCTGGATAGTGCATGTTTGACTACTGGAAGGCCCAAGTGAGCAGGATCAAATGAGACAAAGAGCTGGCAGGATTTCTTAATGTCTTCTGTCCTTTGAAGATAGAAGGCTAGAGCCCTTTTACAGTCAAATTTATGTGAGATTGCTTTTGCATGAGAAGCGTGAAGTCTTGAGAAAAAGACCAGTAGGATCACTGACTGATTAAGATGGAAAGGAGACACTACTTTAGGTAGAAAGTGGGGATGTGTCCAAAGGACAATTTTGTCATGATGAAAGCGAGTATATGGAGCATGAGCCACTAAAGTTCATGTTCATTATAAACTGCCCCTGATCTCAGGAAGGGGCGGTATAAAAGAAATTTATAAATAAATAAATAAAATAAATATCAGCAGAGAGGTTCCAATAAAGACAAAGGTAGCCCAAATACCCTTGGGTATGGAGCAGACAGAGCTTAAAAGATTCCAAATTACCCCTGCCTATCGATAACCAGATTAATATGAATAAAATACGGTCTCTAAAATGCTTGTATGCAAATACTAGAATTCTAAAAAATAAGATGGGAGAGTTAGAATATATAGCACTAAATGAGAGGTTAGATATGATTGTGGAATTGGTCTGTCTGTCTGTCTCAAGTGGGAAAAGGGTTCTACTTCCATTACTTCCTAGTTCCCAAGAAAACAGGTGGGTTTCTGAGTCTTCGGAACCTCACCTGCTTCCTGGTGAGGGAAAAATTCAAGATGATATCCCTGGGACCGTTGTTGCTCTATCTTCAATGGGAAGACTCGCTGTGTTCCTTGGATCTCAAAGATGCTTACACACACATCCTCATTCATCCCCTGTATCAACAGTATCTCCGCTTCATGCTCAGCAGACATCATTATCACTACAGGGTGCTACCTTTCGACCTTGCCTCAGCCACAAGGGTCTTCACAAAATGCCTGGTGGTTGTCTTCTACCTGGACAATTGGCTGATAAGCCTCTCTCTGCTCATCCACTTGTAGGATGCTTCATGAGAGGCCTTTTGTTGTCTCGTCCCCCGATTTGACCATCCCAGTGGCATGGAACCTTAACATGGTGTTGGGGCAGCTGCTCGCCCCCCCCCCCCCTTTTGAACCACTTGCCTCCTGTCCACTTAAATTTCTTACCTGGAAGGTCATCTTTTTGATATCACTTACTTCTGCACGCAGTCAGTGAGCTGCAAGCACTAGTGGTGCACCCACCATACACCAGGTTCCATAAGAATAGAGTGGTCTTTTGCACTCCTTCTAAGTCCCTACCTAAGGTAGTTTCCAATTTCCATCTCAACCAGTCGATGGTACGCCCCACCTTTTTCCCCAAGCCTCACATCAACAGGGCAGAGGCCACACTCCACAAGTTGGATTGTAAGAGCACACTGGCTTTCTACCTGGAATGAACGAAAGCCCATCGCCGTCTCGCCCAGATCTTTGTCTCGTTTGACCCCAATAGGCTGGGTGTGGCGGTCTCCAAATGCACCCTTTCTATTTGGGTGGCAGATTGCATCTCCTTCACTTATGCTCAAGCTGGGCTCAGTTTGGAATGCCATGTCATGGCACACAATGACCAAGCTATGGCAGTTTCCATGGCTAACCTGTGCTCTTTCTTCATGGTGGAGATCTGTAGAGCTGCTGCATGGTCTTCTGCTCACACCTTCACAGCCCATTACTGTCTGGATGGAGATTCTCGGCATGACATCAATTTTGACCAAGCCATACTCCGGCACCTATTCAGAACTTAGAGCAGCTGCTTCTCACCGGCTCTTCTGTCCATCTAGCAATTGCAGGGCCAAAGAAGAGAAGAAGAATGTGATAGAAGCCAGGACTGGAAATGCTGCTTTGTGCCCGCGGGGAGCAGCCTGGCCCATGGGTTGAAGGAGACCATGATCACAGTCAAGGCTAGAAGTGCTGTTCTGTGCCCAAGGGGAGCAGCCTGTCCCACTGGCTGAAGATTGCTGCGAACATAACCAGAGTTGGAAGTACTGCTGTCTGGCCACAGAGAGCAACCTGTCCTGTGGCGGAAGAGGAGAAGCACACACAGCAGCACTGCTCACCCTGGCCGCAATCTTTCTTCAGCCCAGGAACCCACAGCATTGACGTTTACCTTTTATTTTAGGAGGTAGGCCGGCCTATGGATTTGGTGCCCTTCTGCCGTGCTTACTCAATTTATTGGGTTGCGTCCAGGACTGGCTCATTCACTAGGTGAGCTAGCGGCCACCTAGGGTGGCCAGCCTGGGTGTGCGATGGCAGCGACACACATGACCAGCTGTGCCACCCCCCAGCTGCCGCTGATTCCATTTGGGGGAGGCGGGCAGTGGCAGCAGCAGTATTTCCAAAAGTGGCTGCATTTTGCTGCCGCTTTCTTGCCTGCGGAAAGCCATGTCCTTCCACACACATAGCCTGACGCTTCTGATGCCTCTCCAATAGTAAGTTGCATTGGAAGGGGATCAGAAGCGGCAGGCCATGTGTGTTGAAGGTTATGGCCTGCTGAAAGCAAGAAAGAGGCAGCTTTGAAATACTGTCGCTCCTGCCTCCCCTCCCAAGATGGAATCAGTAGCAGCGGTGGGGGCGGCGGCAGCTGGGGAGGGCGGCGAGGCCAGGGTTTCTGTCTAGGGTGGCAGAAACCCCTGGGCCGGCCCTGCTTGTGCCAGCTCTGGTTCCTGTTGTGTGTTAGCACCTGCTGGTGCTTCCTTGGATCCACTATATGTATTTTAGAAATGACTCCATATTCGCTGATCATTTTCAAAAATAGTAGTATTTTTTTGAATACACAAACTTAAACATCTAGAGTCTGATAGTCAAAGAATTTATGCTCCTAACTTTGAGAGTTATGCACCTAAATTGGCCTCTTTGAAAATTTAGTAGGGCTAAATTCCTAAATATTTTCTTAAAATTTCACTAAACTCCTAAATTTAGGAGCATAAAGTGGGCGGCAATGATGGCGAATTGAGGGCAGGGAAAAGAAGTTAGGAGTTTAGCACTGATTTTCAGCACTAGATACCTAAATTAGGCTCATAAATCTAGGCAAATGAATGGCGGGTCTAAATTTAGGGGCATACATTTTAAACTCTTAAATTGAGATTACATTTTCAGCTGAAAATTTAGGCTCCTAAGTGTGGCTGAAAATATGGCAGAAATGTAGGAGCCTAACTTAGAAGCCTAAATTTAGGTGCTCAGCTTTGTTTGAATATCGGGCCCCTAATTTCCAATCTTGAAGTCCAATATAAATTTATCCTCAATGTGAGACCAGTTTCTTAAAAGAACAATAAAATGTAAAACACAAAAATAAATAAAGTTGTGGTGAAACTGTAGAATTGACACAGATGTGAACAAAATGATTTAAAGTGCCGATTGCTCTTTGAGTCGGAGTTTGTGTGGTAGTCAGGACCTATGGCAGTGGTATTCATTATTTTTCGAGTAGAGACCATTTTGTTTAAAAATCCTTCAATGTGAGAGCCAGGGCCATTGCTGGACAACGTGGACTGTGCTCTGAGCAAGAAGGTCCCCATTCCATGATGCAGTCTGCCCAGCTGCTCAGACACACAGGCACACTTAAAGCAACTCAAGCAGCTAAAACAAAGTCTGCACCCCCAAATGTCTCTCTTTCCCGCAACCCATCTTCCCCCTTTTCCACTCTCTTCCTCTCCCTCTCAGTTCATTTCTATTCCACTCTTAGGGAGGGACGTCACACAGTGCAGACACTTTACACTCATCCAAAAAAGGGACGTATCCAATGATGATGTTGCTTTGTGTAAGGAATAGAAAAAAATGCAAATAGCATATGTGAGTTTAAAGGTTTTATCTGCTTAAAGGCAAAGAAATTTTTAAAAGATACAAGGAAAGTTTTTGATGGATAATGTTATATGATGTTAAGGGGGCACATGTTAGAGGCTTACTTCTACTCAGACCCTGAAGTAAAGATTTTGTTGCTGTGGCTGGTTGTGAAATCCTCTACGCCTGTCTTTGCATTGGGTGCAGCTATGATTTGCATACCAGCCAGGCTGATTATAATAGATTTAAATAATTGAAGTTCATTAAATACATGTGGCGTTAGTTGGGCGCTAGCTTTTCCGCCGGCACCTACGTCTGTTTCCTGCATTTGCAGGATCGTTAAAGGTGGTGTTAGGGGCTCGTAAAGCCTGCGCTAAGCTTTCTGCATCGGCTTGTAAGCTTGTACCTGAAGCATTAAGAAACTAGCCTAAGGCCAAAAGTATCATCAGCAGGATTCAAACCATGTTTTTTCTGGCTCTCAGGC
Organism: Ichthyophis bannanicus; assembly: GCA_033557465.1. Taxonomy (NCBI): domain Eukaryota; kingdom Metazoa; phylum Chordata; class Amphibia; order Gymnophiona; family Ichthyophiidae; genus Ichthyophis; species Ichthyophis bannanicus. The sequence continues at coordinate 372,513,244 of CM066031.1, forward strand.
TGTTGCCCATCTTGCAAAATTGCGGTGTCTGGTTCCACGTGGTGCATCCTAGGATGTACCAGGTAAGGTCATATAAGGTTTGCCCAGCTGCCCAGCTGCTCAGATACACAGGCACACTTAAAGCAACTCAAGCCACATGGGGCCAGACACCGCCATTATGCAAGTCGGGAGATGCAGTGCGGGAGCGTATAGGCAGCACTTCTGCTTAAGATGCATTTGGGGGCTGCCAGACCACCAGGTAGGGGCCTCTAGACCACCAGATTTTGTTTTTTATTTAATTGGGGGGGGGGGGAGGCACGAAGAGGCCACTAGACCACCAGGGATCATTTTATTGTCGGGCACTGCCCCCGACAGTATTTTGGTGGCATTGGGGGCTTTTCCCGATGCAGCGATCGTCCCCCAATGCCATCAAAACACTGTTGGGGCTGCTATGCAAATTAGCTGTGCAGTGCCTGGAGAGTTAGCCAAATTAGCGCAGACTTCTTGTGTGTATGTGTTTGGCCTGCTCTCCCAGTTTAATGCTGCAATGGCTCATTCGCATGTGCAGGGTTAATGCAGGGGTCATTTGCATGCCCTATCTGTTGCATCGGCTGTTATAAATTATGAGTTGTTGGGCCGCAATAAAGTCGTCTTCAGCATGCGTCTAGCACCGGTTTTCTGCATCGGCCTGTTAGATTGTAAGCTTTTTGGGTGATAGAATAATATCTACAGTACCTGACTGTAATACACCTTGAGCTATTATTGGAAAGGTGTGAGCTAAATATTAATAAAATAAAATTCAATGTGAAGTTAAAATTGTATCAGTTACTCAATATGGAAACACCAACTTCTCTACTTTTTGGAGTGCATATTTGTAAGGGTGGGAGGTGCATATGCACAGTTGTTGTTAAGTGTGAGCAAGTCAGCATCAACTCCTGGTAACCCTCTGGACAGTTGTCCCTATTGCAACTATGTGACCAGAAGTAGATTAGGAGACCTTTCTTCTGCCCAGTAAGCTTACAGCATCTGGTATTCTAAGGAGGTCTCCCATCCAAACACTAACCAGACCCAACCCTGTGTAGCTTCCAAGATGAGGGTGGCATGACCATAACACAGATACACAGTATAGCAGAGCAGATGCAAGGATGGACAATAATAGTATTGCTGCTCTCTTCATCTACACGATGTGGATGTAGCCTGTACTGGTTGATTTCAATATTATATTGACAGGTTTCAGTGCAATATGTTTTCTGATTCCTGTAGGTCATAAGGAACGGAAACTTAGTTACGGTACAGTAATCTGTGTGGAAGACTTTTCCATAGCCCTCCAATGCCATGTGCCAATGCACTGATTGGAAGGAAAAATCAGACATAATTGCAGGCTTAAGTTTCTCCAGATATGTCTGTTACTCCTGGAAAACATAAATGTAGTCATGAACTTGCACTGATGTGGAAATATTGTGCAAGAGCATTTTGTAAAGAATTCAATGGCAGAGAAGAGCATCATAGCTCAGAATCCAATCTGTATATGAACAGTCATCGCTGAACAGAGAGCATTAACAGGACAAAGATATGTCAATTTGTTTGGTAGAGTTCCAATTGTGGTACATCTAAAATGGTATTTTCTCATTCATGTACTAATTTATCTTTAAATGTGGTAGCCCTATTCTTAACCATTCTCATTTTCTATCCTTGAAAATATTGGAGAACATCACTCTTATCTATCTCGAGAATGGACAATGTACTTTTGCTGCCTGGCTGTGATTTTGATGCTTCCTGCTTCTGTTTTAACGTTGCGTTTTTCCTGACGGCATGAGGCGATTATTAGTGTCCTTGGCATATAATATCACAAGATTGTGATGTCATATGAGGGATTCTGCACAAGAACCTACGGGAAATTTAAAGCTAGAAATAAAAATAGGAGTTCCTACATAAATTAAAGTATGCGAAAAAAAAAAAGCATCCCAAGAAAAAACCATAAATGGAGAATCAGAGTTTCCTTTGAAACTGAACTGCCAGTCACTGTGAATTGGAAGGGAAGGAAAAAATTCTTCCTTGCTGTCATATTTCCCTCTGAGCTAACCAGTCGATGTCATTTCAGGAAAGCAGACAGAAGTTGAATTATAGCAGACAGAAATGACAAATGTGAAGAAGAAAAGTAAGTTGATTTCCCTTGCCATTAAATAAAATAAGATCCTCTTACGTGCATGTTTACACTGTGGACACGCACAGTTTGCACCAGCTATCTTGCTGCCGTGTGCAATCTTATAACCTATTTCCGAGGCTTGCCCAGCGAGTAACACAGGAGTTAATAATCCTCGCTTTTGCAAGTTTGCGGCCAATCCTCCCGAAGACCCCGGACCCTGGATACGGCAATGGCAAGATGTTCGCAGCCTGGGCTCTGTAGCTAGGAAACATGAGCAGGATTTCGTATCCATGGTCCGGGGACTCGCAGTCTGATGGCTGGTAAATAAAGTGTACAGGCTGCCGCGGCTCGTGCGGTTAAAACTCGGGACCTAAAGTGGAGAAAACATGTGGCGGTGGGAGTAGAAATGAACTAGGAAGAAAACGGGATTAGCCTGCAGACTAGATTGCCCGGGCTCATTTGCAACAGGTATTGTCTTAAATACTGGAATGGGAAGTGAAAGCGAGCTTGGTTCCTGGGTCTTCTCTCTTTGAATGGGATCTCCTGTCAGATGCTGCTGTGTGAAAGAATTCTCAGTAGCGGCGCTGGCACGGCTGCTGCTGCAACAACAAGAGCAGCCTTGGCACTGATACTGCAGAACTGCTCACTGCAGCAGAAGCAGTAGCGGCGACTCTGGCACTAATACTGTGCCTCTAAAACAGCGCTAGCATTACAGAAGCAGCAGTCACCTCTTTGACTCCAAGCTCCTCGGCAGGTTTAGAGGAACTGCTTTATTTTGCAAGCATGTGACCAGTAAGTAACTGCTTGGACAGACAAGATCTAAGTTTGAATTGTTTGCTTGCCTTTTGTACGTGTTTTTTTTTTCTGTTATGCTTTGTATCGCTGGGAGGGAGGCGGTGAAGGAGGGGGGAGGCAGTCTACTGTAAACAGAGATCTGGGAAGACGGAGGACGAGTGAACTGTTGTATGTGCGGTGTCCATGTAACGCTGGATGAATTTTCAGGGGAGACAGCGGTGTGGGACAAAAACCACCTGCAAGCAAGCTTGAATCGCTTTTGCGTAGTTAAAATCCTGCCGTGTTCTTGCTACGAAGTTAGTGTTGTATGAGCTATGTCACAATTATTTAACTATTTTAGAGTGGCTTGCATTATTAAACTTTATTCTGCATTCCACTCAAAATTAAATGTGTTAATAGTGATAGGTACATATGCCAGACCTACTCGAAGAGAAAAACAAATCAATCTGGTCCAGATGTGATGATGTTTTGTAAATTAGCTTTGTTCGGAGAACTAGTAGCAATAAATGCTGTAGCTCAGACCCACCACGTCTTACTCAAGACCAGCAAATGCAGAGATAGCTAGTCCTGTTTTGCACTGAGCACTTGCACACTGTCTGAGTTACATGATACATCCTTGTAAATTTTTGGAATGGCTGTCTTTTAATTTCTTGTATACGGAAGCTAAACATGGAGAAAAACGCACGGGGGAGCAGGAGGCTGGTGCACCTAGCAGGTTGTTTTAAAGTCAACGTTCCTGGAAAATATGAGATTAGGGGCCCTCATTCAATAAAGATGTTTTCCATAGGCAGGAAATGGAAAAAACGTAGTTTGGGAATAATGCCCTAAACCTCATTATTGGTGATTTATTGGTGAGGACAGTGCAAGTCTTAGACCAGAATCATTATTAAAATACAATCTATATGATCAAAGGTGGCAGTAAAAAAATAAGAACAGGGCGCTTACATGTATTTAATACTAAACCACAGACCTGCTCGTGAACCTGTGTGTTCCTCGAACTTGTGTTGGATAGTTTTTCGCCCTCTGTTTAACCATTAGGCTACTAATTTCGTTTTATTTCTAGGAATATGACAAGGATACTTAATTTAATTTTACCGTTCTTATCACACAGTATTGTCTTTTAGATTGATTGTTGCTAGTTTCTAAATTTAATAAATCAGCTAATTCCCCTCACCTCATACCCAGGCACCTGAGATCATACTCCACCTACCCGAGTTTAGGAGCGAGTTTACTACTGTCGTGATATGCTCAGAACTAACCCATTTGGAGAAATTGCTCCCGAGAGCACTTTACATCGGAAGAGTTGTGCTCAGTATAATCAGGAATCTCACATTATAGAGAGATGTGTTTATTGGTTTAAATTATTAACTATGTTTTATGGCATGCCATTACGGATACACGAATAGTCATTGCAGTACGAATGCCAAATATTTTATGTACTTTCGCGATTTCCCAGTCTTTTAATTTTCTTCCCTTTCCCTGAAATCAGAATTCAAGGAAGAAGAACTCGCCTCAAAGCGATTGCAAAACCAGTTCAGCATTGCTGGTGATGAATGGTAAACGTTTTCAGACGAGCATTTGGCACTCGCGAAACTTTCAGAATAAAAAAAAAAGTGGTGGCGGGTGGGGCCGGGGAGTAGTAATCATTTGGAGAAAGTCACTTGAATGTGGAGACAGATTTTATTCTAGGCTGAGTGAGGCTTCTGCCCCGTGGCATGGGTCTCCACCTGCACAGCCCCGGTTTCACGAGCCTTCACGGAATCACTCGCCTAGGCTAGGCTACCTTGTGCTCACAAGTAACGCCAGGCTCTCTTTTCTATTTCAACAGGACTCGTCCGGACCTTCTCTGCTGCATCTCTTCTAACAGACGAGCAGATCCAGCTGCGAGGGAAGAATTAGCAAACAGTTTGAATTAAAAAAAAAACTGAGCCCAAGATGAACGCGATTGTATTCAGTAAACTCAGCAGCCAAGTCTTGTTTGAAGAGTCTAAGGACAGGAGCAGAAGCAGTCGGCCGTACTTGGGGGTGATGGAAAGCCCCCACCCCGAGGGGGTGATAATGCCCGACAGCCCCTCCATGAAAGACAACCTGAGTCTCAGGCACCGGCGCACAGGGTATGAGGCAAGAACACTTCTTGGTCCTTCACTGGCTCTGCAATTACTCTCCTAGCACAGGACAAGCTGAGGTCAAGCGATTACTCAAAACCAATGCAATGATTTTAATGAAAGGCTTCGGGGTACTGCATTTGTGATCTATAGCACACGCACACTTCATTCAGATAGGCATCAATCAAATCGGGGTTTTATGAAATATTTAAAGTACAAGACAAGACAATATGCGACTCCTAGTAGGCTGTAAATCTCTACAGGGAAGGAAGAATCAGACCTCTAGTCAGGTACAACCTTTATGAGTCAGTGTGAGACTACCAAAATAATCCACTTTCCTGAATTAAAAATACTCGGATAGACAGAATACTTTATAAGGGTAATATGTTACAGTGCCTTCTTCGGAAGGTTTAGTAATTATTAAACCGATAGATATTAGAATTAGCATCTGTGGTATACGGATGCAATATTTAGCTTATATTTAAAGAAGGTCATCAACGGATACGTAGATTTTTAATTAACGATATAGAATCTCTATGTTTTATATCTGGGGATCCCAGAAGTAGAAATATACCTAATATTCCGTATTGCTAATACAACGGAAAAAGAGATCATATAGAACAAACTGAAAAACAAAGCCCGATATGCAGGTTTTAAGTTGGCACTAAATTAGCTAAATTTGCTAAAAGATCCAATACATTCGTACCAGGAACAAGAAATGAAGCTTAGGATGACCTCCTTTCATTGGTATTTTCACTGTGAGCGTTGCACCAGCTCTCTTACTTTTAATGCGTCGCTGGTCGGTAGAACACAGATTATGTTTCATGAAAATGTTCTTACCAGCTGATTCCTAAAGAATTAGATTTCAGAGGGAGAATCTAAGGCAAAGAATGCAAAGGTCTGGGACATATGGCACAGCCCAGAGCTCGCCGACTGGAACTGAAATAGCCCTGCAGTGACACCTATCGGAAATGTGCTGAAAACAACCTCTATCCCGCTGCACACCCTATTATTGAATGATTTTGAAGTCTCGGCGGAGGCTCGAGGCGTATCTATCGCAGTTACCGCCGATTCTTCTAAAGCATTTAGCAGGGGTACTGTTTTGTATGGGGTGGGGGGGTTGTCTTGTGTCTATTTGTGCAATATTTGGATTTTTTGAAGTGGATGCGGGTGGGAACGAGGAGTCCTTTCTTTTGCGCGGTTTGACAGGATGAAAACAGTAAATTAGTTATCAGATTTATTTATTTCTGTGCTGAAGAGAGAAGGGGCTATATTGCTGACAAAAGGTCTTCGTTTGGTTAGACTAGATGTTGACTCGTCTATGAAAAGCAGGTACATTTATTAAGATTTCCTTGTATTTTTAATTAGATTAGAATTGCAATTCAAAAGTATTGTGTAGGTTCTATAACATCATGGGGCATGTTTACTAAAGTGGGGTAAGTTTTTGCATTTACTACCTGCTAAAGAGCAAAAATGAACACTCCTAAGTGCAAAGGTTGTACGCTGTTGGGAGGCTTACTTAGCATGTCCCCAGGGGCCAACCTCAGCGTTGGTTCAAGATGCACCCTAGGCAAACCTTAAGCCTCATGCCCCCTAGCTGTCAGAATCTATTGTTTAGCTTTGCCCGTCCCTCAAAAGCTGCTGCCCTAGGGGATCGCATAGTTTGCTGCACTGTATCTTGCCATGCTATAATTCAGTTGCAGTTCAGGCAGATGCACTTAACCCCACCCACTGAGGTGCAGGGCCGCTCGTCCACTGTGCGAGAATTTCGTTCGCTCAGAACCCCCGAGCTTCAGGGGGCCCCGCACCAACAACATAGTTTAGAACGCTGGCATGCTGAGTGCTGGGAAACAGGAAGTCCCCTTTGACCTCAGCACGCTGTCATCCTAAACTGCAATACAACTGCCAAAGTGAAGAAAAAAGACACTCTTCACTTCGGAGGCTGTCAGAGGTGAGCCACGCTTCTCAGCTCCCTCCGAAGCCTTTTAGACAGCCACAGGCTCTTCAGAGGGGGGGGGGGGGTGGGCGCTAAGACTGGAAATAGCTGATGGGGAGGGGGGTTTGGACTGGAAATTGGCAGAGTGGGGGGGGGGGCTTAGACTGGACATAGCTGATTGGGAGTGGGGCTTAGACTGGAAATGGGCTGAGTGGGGGTAGCAAGGACTGGAAATAGCTGATGGGGAGGGGGCTTGGACTGGAAATGGGCTGATGAAGGGGCTAGGATAGGACTGGAAATGAGCTGTGGGGAGGGGCTTGGACTGGAAATGAGCTGATGAAGGGGCAAGGATAGGACTGGAAATGGGCTGATGGGAGGCTAGGATTGGAAATGGGCTGATGAAGGGGCTAGGATAGGACTGGAAATGGGCTGATGGGAGGCTAGGATTAAAAATGGGCTGATGAAGGGGCTAGGATAGGACTGGAAATGGGCTGATGGGAGGCTAGGATTGGAAATGGACTGATGGAGGGGCTAGAATAGGACTGGAAAGGATTGATGGTGGAGCTAGGACTGGAAATGGGCTGATGGAGGGCTAGGATAGGACTGGAAAGGGATGATAGGGACTAGGATAGGACTGGAAAGAGCTGATGAGAGGGCTAGGATTGGAAAAGGGCTGATGGGGGGCTAGGACTGGAAAAGAGAAATTAGACCTTACCTGCTAATTGTCTTTCCTTGAGTTCTCTCCGGGCCAGTCCAGGAACCATAGGGTAGTCAACCTCCTCCAGCAGCTGAGGACTGAATTACAAAGTCTTGCTGACAGCTTAACCAGCTCCCTCTGGTGTCAGAGACTCAGTCTTCTATTGTCAAAGCAGCCTATAACTGAAAAACTCAACTACCAACACTTTGCAAACTCTAATAAACAAAAAACAACTTCCTAGCCTCCCTAGGATCTCTCCTTCTACTCCGTCTGCAGTGTTGTATTTAATTACATCTCTCATTATCAGCATCATATTATTTCCTTTTTTTTCCTTCTTTTTAGCATGACCTTGAGCGGTCTCTAACACACCCCCTCCGTCTGAGAAGGAGGTCCAAAGTGCAGCCACTTGTAAGCTATCGAAAAAAACATTCTGCACCCCTGGTCTCTAGACCCCGAAGTGCTCTGTAACTGACCAAGCAATCCACGACTGACCACGTCCTGTCGACCTCCAACAAAACTCGCCGAATACTGGGTGGGCCCTGGACTGGCCCAGAGAGAACTCAAGGAAAGACAATTAGCAGGTAAGGTCTAATTTCTCCTTCCTCTTCGTCTCTCCGGGCCAGTCCAGGAACCATAGGGAAGTACCAAAGCAGTTCCTAATGACGGGAGGGCCCTGCGAGTCCCGCTATTATGGCAGCAGCTCCAACCTTCGCGTCCCCTTTGCCTGAACATCCAGGTGATAATGTCTAGTAAAACTATGAAGCGACGACCAAGTTGCCGCGCGACAGATATCTACCGGAGGAACCAACGCGAGCTCCGCCCAAGAAGTCGCCTGAGCTCTAGTAGAATGAGCCCTGAGCCAATCTGCCTTTCGTCTCATAAGCCGCCCCGATCACCCGCTTCACCCAACAGGCAATGGATGCTTTAGAAGCCGCCTCCCCCTTATGTGGCCCTCCAAAGGTCACAAACAACCTGTCCGACTTCCGAAATGACTCTGTCACCTTGAGATATCTACTGAGCACTCTAACCAGATCCAACTTACGAAGAGCATGCCCGATAGTACTCTCTTCCGTCTCCCGGAAAGTCGGAAGTGAAACTGTCTGGTTAAGATGAAAACTAGACACCACCTTCGGCAAAAACGATGGTACTGTCCGAAGTACGACCTTTTCCTTAGAAAACTGAATATAGGGCGCCCTACACGAGAGTGCCTGAAGGTCCGAGACTCTCCTAGCCGAGCACAAGGCGACTAGAAACACTATCTTCCAAGAAAGCTCTCTCAAACTTACCGCCGACCGCGGCTCAAAGAGAGGCTGCGTTAAGGCCTCCAAAACCAAATTCAAAACCCATGCCGAAACTACAGATCGTACGGGTGGCCTAAGTATCCTAGCGGCCCTAAAAAAATGCTGTACATCTGGGTGCACTGACAGAATGCCTCCCAGCACATTTCCTCTATAACAAGCCAGGACCGCCAAACAAACCTTGAGAGTGCTTAAAGCGAGGCCCTTTTCTAGCCCCCCTTGCAGGAAAGACAAAATGACCGGCAAGGATGCGGAGAACGGCCTCACGTCCCGTTCCCCAAACCAACCTTCAAAAATACGCCACACGCGGATGTACGCCAGTGAAGTAGCCTGTCTCTTGGATTTCAATAAGGTAGTAATTACCGCTGGCGAGTATCCTCAATGCCTGAGCCATTCCCTTTCAATAGCCAAGCCGTAAGCAAGAACCGATCCACCTGCGGCATTAGCACTGGTCCCTGACTTAACAGATTGATCCGACTGGGAAGTCTCCAAGGCCGATCCACAAGCAGCCTTACCAAATCCTTGGCCAATCCGGAGCAATGAGAATCACTCTCCCTTCATGCCCCACAATTCTCCGTATTACCTGGCCGATCAAAGGCCATGGGGGGAACACATACAGCACCTCGCCCAATGGCCAGGGGTGAACTAGCCTGTCGAGGCCCTCTGACATGTGTACTCTGTACCTGCTGTAGAACCACGACGCCTTGATGTTGCCTAGGGTCGCCATGAGGTCCATCACCGGCTGCCCCCAGCAAACCGTTATGTCATGAAACACAGCCGTGTTTAGTTCCCACTCCCCGGGATCTAGGATATGCCGACTGAGATAATCGGCCTTCACATTGTCTTTTCGGGCTACATGCGCTGCCGAAATGGTCAACAAATTGCTCTCCGCCCACTGCATCAACATCTGGCTCTCCTCCAACAAGGTTTCACAACCCGTGCCGCCTTGCCTGTTGATATAGGATACTGTCACCGCATTGTCACAGAAAACGTGAACCGCTCTTCCCCGTACAAGCCCGGCAAACTCTTGAAGCGCCAAGCTTACCGCCCTCATCTCCAAGCGATTGATTGACCAACCTCTCTCTTCCGCTGACCAAACTCCTTGCGTCACCTGAGACAAACAATGAGCTCCCCAGCCCGCGAGGCTGGCATCCGTGATGACCAACAACCATTCCGGCTCTTCGAAGATTTAGGGGATCCAACCACCACTGCAGGCTGCAGCGTACACTCTCTGGACAACCCAGCCTTTGAGCCAAGGACTGACACTGCGGGGACCACCTGGATAGTAGTGCCTGCTGAAGTGGACGCATGTGAGCTCTGGCCCACAGAACCAGGTCCAAGGCTGCCACCATGGAACCTAGCAGCTGCAAGTACCTCCACGCCGAGAGCGCCTGGAGGCGCAAGAAGGCCTGCACCTGTCTGCAAAGCTTTTGCACCCTGTCGTCGGTCAGAAACACCGCCTGTACCTTTGTATCAAACAAGGCCCCGAGATAAGCCAGCTGTCTTGCTGGCTGTAATTGACTCTTGGACTGGTTTACCACCCAACCGAGCTGTTCCAGGAGCTGAACCACTCGCTCGGTAGCCGTGATCGACTCCGCCCGAGACCCTGCTCGAATCAACCAATCTTCCAGATAAGGGTGCACCTGAATACACTCCTTTCACAACGCTGCCGCGACCACCACCATCACCTTCGTGAAAGTGCGTGGAGCTGTAGCCAGGCCAAACGGCAACGCCCGGAATTGGTAATGGCCCATGGGCACTGAAAACCGCAAGAACCTTTGATGATCCGGCCTTATCGGAATGTGCAGATAGGCCTCTGTTAAATCTATTGAGGACAGAAATTCCCCTGGCTGTACCACTCGAATTACCAATTTTAGGGTCTCCATGTGGAAATGCGGCACCCTCAAACAGCGGTTCACGTGTTTGAGGTCTAGAATGGGACAAAAAGAACCTTCCTTTTTGGGGACCACGAAATAAATCGAATATCGACCTAACCCGTGTTGCCCTTGAGGGACCAGTACCACTGCTTGGAGTTGGAGCAACCATTGAAGCGTGTCCCCCACTGCTTTTCTCTTTGCTTGAAACCCGCAATGAGACATTAGAAAAGGCTCCCCCAACAGCTGAGCGAACTCCAGTGCATAACCCTCGCGGATGATCTCCAGCACCCACTGGTCTGCTGTTATGTTGGCCCAGACGGAGTGAAACCTCTGCAACTGTCCCCCACCGGAGGCTCCGCCTGAGCCGGCTGCCCTTCATTGCGGCTTCTTAGGGGCATTCTGCTGGGAGCTGAAATACCCCTTGCCAAAACCTCACGCCCCTCGAAAGGACTGCCCCCGCGCTACAAAGCGGCCTCTCTGATACGGGGCAAAACGAGAGCCACGGAACCTGTGAAAGTCCCTTTCTTGTCCTCTTGCTAATGCTGCAGGCCTGGCCCCTCTCGGGCAATCCTCCGGGAGCCGACCTCCCTTGGAATCCCCAGATCCTTCACAAGCTTCTCTAAGGCTTCCCCAAAGAGCAGCTTGCCCTTATAGGGGAATTTATTGAGACGAGCCTTAGATGAGGCATCCACCGCTCAATTCCGCAACCAAAGAAACCTCCTTGCGGCGATCACCGAAGCCATGGACTTTGCTGAAATCCTGACTAGATCATAAAAAGCGTCCGCCAAATACGCCGCTGCCGACTCCAGTCTCGCTCCATCCGATGAAGAGCCTTCCTCCTTATCTGAAACCGACTCACCCTGAAGCCAGCGAATAGAAGCTCTAGAGACATACGCTCCACAGATAAAGCCTGTAATGACAGCGCATTTGCATCAAAGGCCTGCTTGAGTAGCGCCTCCAGTTTACGGTCCTGCAGATCCTTTAAGGCAGCTCCGCCTTCCACTGGGATGATGGTCTTCTTCGTCACCGCTGCCACCAACGCATCCACTTTCGGCATGCGCAACAGCTCTTTTTCCTCCTGTGGAACCGGGTAAAGCCACCCAATGGCCCGGCTACCTCTCAGGGGCGCCTCTGGACACTCCCATTCTGAATCAATCATCTGTTTAATCACCCTATGAACTGGAAAACAACGCTGCTCTGGCTTAAACCCTTGGAGAAAAGGATCCTCAAGTGGTTCCTCCTGCACTACTGGAATGGCAATGTTCAAAGCCCCCAGGGACTGGGCAATAAGAGCCCCCAGCTCTTCTTTACGAAAGACCCGAAACATATTAGTGTCCTTGCCAGGTACTATCTCACCCTCTTCTAACTCACCCAGTTTCCCCACATCCAAGCCCCCTTCAGAGAGAATTTCACCCTCTTTTGTCCGCTGAGGCATACTGAGCTGTGGCCTGAAGCTATCGAAGCTCCCTTCATGAAGCAAATCTTTGCTAGAAGGACCCTCTCTGGGATCCGCCACCGTGAGATCCCCATGCGGTGCGCCCACAACGTTAGGGGACTCTGTGTTGCTCAGACTCTGCTCTACCTTTAAACAGTAAGCTTTATGCATGGCAAGTATAAATTCCGTGGAAAATAAAGATTCCAAGCCACCCTGCACTGCAGGGAACTGAAATGGAGCTTTAACCCCCTCTGGAGAAGGCCTTTTAGATTTAGGGGCTTGTTTACAAAGCCGCGGTAGTGGTTCGCGATCGCGATCGCAGCCGCGGCCCCATTGAAATCAATGGGGCCGCGGCTCCGATTACGATCGCAAACCGCTACCGCGGCTTTGTAAACAAGCCCCTTAGTCTTCCTTTTCCCGGGTTTACCCTGACACGCGGGAGAAACGGCTGCCACAGACAAAATGTCCGCTGTTCCTGCCTTCTCCTCCGCTCCCCGATTCAAGTCCGAGACCTCACCTAACCCTGCGTTGGAGTCCATTACACCCCCGAAGCGTCTCTCTACAGAACTAGCAGTGCGAAAACAAATCCGGCAAATACCTGGCCCCGACAGCCCCCGCCAACTTCCGCACTGTGTGCATGCTGCCGCTCCGGGCAGCATGCACCTGCCACAGACAATCCCGAGCCCCCGCACAGCTCTCTGCTGGCCGACATGAGCATGACACCACACAACTACTGACAATCTCCTACCTTTGAGAAGGGTGCGATCGGCTAGACTCCCTCATTCCCGCTGCTTGTGGATGAAGAAAGTAAAGCACTTAGGGCAGAGGGCTGCACTCTGGGGCTCCCAGAGTCTCTGATTCCCTTCGGGAAAGACTAAAGCACTTCCACGAGGCAGGCTCTGCCTCAAGCGCCGGCCTTCTAATCTCTCTTTTTTTTTTTTTTTAGTCAATTCTCTTCTCCTCTGGACTATCAGCCCTGCTAGGGCAGACCAGAATCAAATACAACACTTTTCCACTCCAAACTATAGCTCATTCCTCTTCTTCTCTCAGGGAGCCTGTCAGCCACGTCCTATCCAGCTGCTGAGGACTGAAATACGGAGTCTCTGACACCAGAGGGAGCTGGTTAGGCTGTTAGCAAGACTTTGTAATTCAGTCCTCAGCTGCTGGAGGAGGTTGACTACCCTATGGTTCCTGGACTGGCCCGGAGAGACGAAGAGGAATGGGCTGATGCAGGGGGATGGGAGAACGGGACTACAAGGGAGCAGATGCTGGGTGGGGCTGAAACTAGAAGGGAGCTGATGTTGGTGGAGGACTAGAATGGGATGGGGCTGGGGGGGGGAGGATGGAGAGGGAAAAAATATTTTGTGTGGGAGGGAAGAAAAATCTATGATTGGCCGGGTATTGGGAGAGTAAGTGGGGATTGAGGATGGAGGGGTAAAATTTGATGGATGAAAAAGGAATAAAGAAAGAGATGGAGGAAAGAGCAAAAGGAGAAAGATCAGTATGTTAAAGCAGATGTAGAAAGAGAATGGAACAAAACTAGGAGAGAGAAGAAAGGACAAATGGACAGCAGGCAATGGAGAGTTAGCAGAAGAAATGAAGAAACCAGAAGAAAGTGACTGGAGCAATTGCAACTGAAAAATAAAATGCACAAACAAAAGGTAGAAAAATACTTCATTATTTTGAATTTATTAACTGGAATATATCAACTCTGGGAAATGTGACGTCTGCATTTTGTTTAGTTCATGAGGAAATTAATTTATAGTTTTATTTCTGCAGTGTTGTTGTACATTCCAACTTTGGCCTTTGGGGTTCCAGTTTAATTATTGTCTTCCTATTTCTAAATTGTGATCCCTTGTTCTTTGTTTGGTGACGGTCTATGTTTTGCATGTGTAACCGAGCTGAGGTATTCTGTTCATGTAGCTTCTATCTGACAGTGCCACTTGTCTTCTTTCCCCAGTAGGAGATGTATTGGTGTTCTCTGAGATGTATTGGTTTAATATTTGCAATGTTGCCTTTCAATAAGTAGGGTATGGTGCTTTGTGAGTCTTGGTAGTGCTGTTATGATACGGTGGGTTGCTATGGGTTCTAAATGGGCAGTGTTTGTAGTACTTCCTAATGTGCCTGGTGGTTGGCAATGGAGTATAGTAATGTAGAAATCTGGTAGTCTTTCTTTATCCAGACACTCATTAAGAGGCATGTTTACTAAAAAATAAGCCTCCGCACACGGCCCCGCACTCCCCTTGGGCCGCCCCTGCTGAGGTGATGTTAAGCACATCCACGCTAACTGCAGCATTGTCAATTAGCACATGGTATTTTCCTTTGCATTAACCACAATGTGCAATCAATGATCCACTCTCTGCCCCAACCTGCCCAGCCCCTGCCTCATTGCACGATAGGCAGTTAGTATGGGAATTTTACCATGCTGGCTGTTTTTAGTGTACAGTAGCAATTAACTGTTTAGTGCATGTTAAAACCCATGGTAAATGTCACTGCACAACAGTGAACAGGCCCCTATCTCTAATGTAGTCATTTTTAATCAGTCTGGAAACTATGTGCAGTTTGCCTGCTTACTTTGGGAGAGGAACAAAGGATAAGGAAGTAATCCTGACAGTGGGGGGAGGAGCAATTCAGCATTTGGAAGGGGGAGCCAACCCCCACGCTCACCCCCAAAGCATGCCTATGTGAGAACGGTTCTTAAAATGTCTGTTTTCATATGGTTCTATTTACACCTCTTTTGCAGGATTGCAAATCTTCTTTGATTTGTCTCTGTTTTGTCTATTTTCTTGTCGTTGCTTTTATTTTTAGTGCTAATCTCACTGGGTCACAGTTTCTGGCCTTGCAAATCTGGAACATTTTGAAGCTTCTATTTACTTTTGCATTCAGGATTATTTAAGCACTGTAGTGTATTTTATTGCATTTTATTTATTTATTCCTTTTTTATTGTAGAACACATGTTGGCAACTGTTGAAGTTTTAAATGCAGGACAAGATGGAGGTGGGGGTTTGGAAAGGGAGAAGTTCAGAGAACTATCACAGTGAAATTGAATATTTTCTTGATGTGCGTAAGGTAGCAATGCATGAACTACCGATTCTGGCCTTCTGGTGATAGTGACCCTAAAGATGAGTCCCTCAGATTACCTTTGCTCCAGACTTCCAAATCAGTTCTGCAGTTTTCTCTTATAAGTTTAGAGCATGGGTTCTCAACCCAGTCCTCCAGACACACCTAGCTAGTCAGGTTTTCAGAATAGCCACAATGAATAAGCATGAGAAAGATTTGCATGCACGGCCTCCATTCTATGCAAATCTCTTCATGCATATTCATTGTGGTTATTCTGAAAACCTGACTGGCTAGGTGTGTCCAGAGGACTGGGTTGAGAACCTCTGGTATAGGGTAATCAAGATTTGTTCTTTCAAAGCAGATCTTAAACGTTATTGACTTAGTAAATAGGCCTCTACCATGGAATTTAGGATGTGTTAAGCATCTAGCAAGGGTCAGAGCTAACTGCTACAGTATGTCATAAACAACCAGCATGGTAAAATTCCCATGCTAACTGCTTAGCTTGCAATGGCACATGGACTGAGTAGATTAGGGGTGGAGAGTGGGATTGCTGACACATTGCAGTTAGCGTGGGGGTAGTTACTGCACACTAATTGTCAGTGGTGGTTAGTGCAAGTGCACTTACCACTTCATCAGGCATCATAAAGGCCCCCCTAGGGCTGGGCCATCCCCTAGGCAGCCGCCTAGGGCAGCAGAACTCTGTGCATGGTCAGCACACATAACCTGCTGCCCCTTCCCCGTGCTAAGCTGCATTGCCACTGATTCTGGCAGAGTTGTGTCAGAGGGGTCAGAGGCTGCAGGTCATGTGTGTAGGGTTGCCAACTGGCCCCAGATGCGCCTGACAGGTTTGATCCAGTCCTGGGTTTACCTCATTGCATGCAGGGATATGTACTTCTGATTTCTCCATTGCACTCCATAACAAAAGGAAAACTGCAAGTCACTGCATGCAATGGGGTAAACCCAGGACTGGATCAAGCCTGTTGGGCGCATCTGGAGCCAGTTGGCAACCCTACATGTGTGGCAAAGCACATGGCTGCCGCAGAGCCTCCCCGCCACCAGAATCAGTAGCAGTGTGGCTCAGCATGGGCAGAGAGGCATGGCTCAGCACATGGGGTAAGGGGCGGAAGCACAGCCAGGGCTTCTACCTTGGGCCAGCCCTGGCCCCCATGTTAATTGTGAATGAAGTTCAGGCACAGTGAGGTACCTTTCAGTGTGGTAACTACAGTGGAACATGCTGGGCATCCTCCAACAGTTAGCACACAGCCTTTGCACTAATATTTGGTCTTAGCACGCAGTAAAGTGCAAATACTTACCACACTTTAATAAACATGCCCCTTAATCTCAAAGCAACAGAACAGACACTGAGTACTGAGGAAATAACAAATCGGTGGTCTGCCTGGATGTTTGGTCTTGGTACCCACATGAAAAGGCAAGAGCTAAATGTAAATAATGAAGCAATACAAAACATTATCAATAGTTATAAAAGTTAAAGAGGCACGGAGTTGAACAGGTCATCTAAAATTAGGGAAGAGGACAATTATTTTATGATAATCCCCACTTCCCATGGCGCCGTGAGTACAAATATGAAAGTGAAGCAATACCCACCACGCCCCTTGCAAGCCTTTACTAGTTTGGAAGTGCTGACTGGCCTAAACAACAGGATTGAGCAATCGTCTCATGGCGTGACTGCTTAACTGTAACCAGCTTTATGTTTTCTAGTAACAAATTAGTGTTAATGGCAGCTACAAAAACAGGTGCCGAAACTGTTTTATTGAAGGGAGGGAATCTAAAAATGACTGGCTTGCCCTTTACCTCTTTCTAGCAGGAGTTCTTAAATCGTGCAAATACGGAGGAAGCTACAGGGCATTATTATCGCCCAAAGGGTATTTCTAATACATGACAAAAATGCTAAATAATCATATGCTGTTGGCACTGCTTGAGCGTGCGTGTTACTTGTATTTTTCAGTCTCTCTTGAGGTGGCGTCCAGCTAACTGTGCTCTGTTTCCTGCAGCTCCCGAGGAAGTGGCGGGAAAGTACGCCACAAGCGGCAGGCGCTGCAAGACATGGCGCGCCCCCTCAAGCAATGGCTCTACAAGCACCGCGACAACCCCTATCCCACCAAAACAGAGAAAATCCTCCTGGCGCTCGGCTCGCAGATGACCCTGGTTCAGGTAAAAAAAGAAAGCCATCTAACAACCCCCAAAAGATGACAATATGCTGTATCGGCAACCACCCTTACTGCATTTGCCTTTTATTTGGAGAGGCTGTCCAACCTCCTGTCTGCACCCGTTTTGAAATGTTTTCTAGTTGTGTTTTTTTCTGAATTATTTTATTGTTCTGATTTTATTTTTCTGTTTTTATTTTTATATGACCTTTTATTTTTGCAAGCCCTGTGCTTTTCAATTGGGGCAGCAGAGGTTGATCAGATCAGATAAATGATAATAATGGAAATAATTCAGAAAAAAACAATAGGTTACATGATCCAAGGCAACATGGTTTTACCAAAGGACGATCATGCCAAACAAATCTGATGGAGTTCTTTGACAGGGTGACCAGAGAACTAGGTCAAGGGCATGCAATAGATGTGATCTACCTAAATTTCAGCAAAGCCTTTGATACTATTCCTCATAGGAGGCTTATCAATAAACTCAACAGCTTGGGGATGGGTCCCAATGTGGTGAACTGGATCAGAAATTGATTGACTGACAGACGACAGAATGTGACGGTAAACAGTACTCACTCGGATGAAAGGAAGGTGATTAATGATGTGCCCCAGGATTCGGTCCTGGAACCGGTACTGTTTAATGTATTTGTAAGTGGTATTGCCGAAGGACGGAATGGAAAAATCTGGCTTTTTGTAGATGACATGAAAATTTGCAACAGAATGGACTCCCCTGAGAGAGTGGATAACATGAGGAAAGATCTACAAAAGCTGGAAGAATGGTCTAATGCTTGGCAGTTAAGATTTAATATGAAGAAGTACAGTGTCATGCACTTGGGAAGCAGAAATCCAAGGGAATTGTATGCAATAGGGGGAGAGAGGTTGGTGTACACGGACCAGGAGAAGGACTTCGGAATGATTGTTTCTGAGGATCTCAAAGTGGCAAAACAGTGTGACAAGGCGGAGGCAAAAGCCAGAAGGATGCTGGGTTGCATACAGAGAGAAATTACCAGCATAAAGGAAGAGGTAATAATGCCACTGTGCAAGTTGCTGGTGAGGCCTCACTTGGAATATTGTGTTCAGTTCTGGAGACCGTATCTTCCAAAGGATAGAAAAAGGCTGGAAACGGTTCAGTGGAAGACAACCAAAATTACTTGGTGCATGCATCAGAAGACCTATGAGAAGAGACTTGAAGACCTAAATATGTGCACTCTGGAGGAGAGGAGGTGCAGGGGAGATATGATTCAGACCTTCAAATACTTAAGAGTATTAATGATCAAACAAACCTCTTCCAAAGACAGGGAAGCTGTAAAACTAAAGGGCATAACATGAAGCTGCAAGGGGATAAACTGAAAGACAATATCAGGAAATACTTTTCACTGAAAAGGTGGTGGATGCTTGGAATACCCTCCCGATGGAAGTGGTAGGGGCAAATACAGTTACAGAATTCAAAATGACATGGGACAGACACAGTGAATCCCTTTTATAGCAACAGGATAAAATCAAAATAAACATAAATATCTCTTATATCTCAACAAACATTCTTAAGCAAGTCATAGTAAGACCAATACTAAAAAACACCACTCTAGATACCACGGACCCTAGCTCATACTGACCCATCTCAAGCCTCCCATTCATGGCAAAGATGATTGAGAAAGTAGTTCAGTTCCAGCTACAAGACCACCTAGACACCCATGCTCCACTTGACACTCACCAACATAGGTTTAATCCTAAATACAATGTAGAAACACTTTACATCACTCCTGGACAATATAATAACCAAACTAGATGATGCTAAACAAGGCGTCATAATGGTATTCATCGGTATCAAGGCCGCCTTTGACTCTATAAAACATAACACCCTCTCCAAATGCCTACAGGAAATTGGTTTACAAGAAACCATGCTACAATGGTTTACCTCTTACCTTACGCATAGAAAAATCCCAAGTAAAGTCTGGCATCCTCCGCTCAATACTGATCAATCAAACTCAAGGAGTCCCACAAGGCTCGGCTGTTTCTGCATTACTGTTTAATATATACCTACAACCCCTATGCAACACAATAACCAAATACAAAATCAACTGTAGTATATATGCAGACAGCATTATGGTATATACTCCCATCAACATAGAACAACCTGATTATTCAAGGATGGCATCATGCATCAAGGAGATGTCGAACTGGCTTCAGGAACATAACCTTTTAATCAACTACAAGAAATCAGAGGCAATCTTCATGACCATGAGCACCTCCTTCTTCCCACTGAAAACTCTACAAATATCCCACAATGACATAGAAGTCAAATACTTAGGGATATGCCTAGACCAGAACCTGAACTTCCAAACAAAACAACAAAGGCAGCCTACCATAAATTAAGAATAATACGAAAACTCAAACCCCTACTCAAAACCAGTAACTTCCGCATAGTCTGCCAAGCTATGATAATGCCCATCCTTGACTATTATAATATCATTTACGAGGGCTTACCCATGCAGACCACTTATCCGCTATGACTAGTGCAGAATACGGCTGCCCGAATAAAAACGGGTGCAGCAAGAAGCACCCACATAACTCCAACCCTGTAACAACTTCACTGGCTACCCATAATTTTTAGGACCAAATACAAAGCGTTACTTACCATCTTTAAAATCACTAATCAACTCTCACCACCTACCCTTCAAACACTCATCAACAAAGATCCAGAAAATAGAACCAAATGGAAACCCAATAAAAACCTATTACTAATACCCAAGACTAAAACAAAACAAGTGACTTGTCACAGAGCCTTTTCAATATATGCACCATCACTCTGGAACGACCTGTGGGACTTCAGGAAAGCCATAAAACATTCCTCTTCTTGGAACACTATGGACCAGACACCTGATATCACACTAGGCCACACCCATCTCAGTAAAACCATATGCATATACTTTCCCTCTGCCTGCCTTAGCCCCTCAGGCTTACCTATATTGATTCTATATCGCACGCCCATATCTCCAAAGACACCATGACAATATAGTTCTCCGAGTGTGATGTAACTTACCATGTAAATCATATAATATTGTTTGTTGACCCTGTTAACATCCCAGTTTAACCCCCTTGTTCTATGTAAATTTTTATTTTACCTGTTCACTGTAAACTGCTTTGAATACAAAATAAGGTGGTATAAAAATTTGTAAAATAAATAAATAGGGGTGACCTACACGGAGCAGTGGGTACACCCCTAAACAATGGCATGGGGAAGGGTGACCTGCATGGTGTTGCAGGTGCACCTACTCTTGCCACCGTGCTGGGCAGATTAGATGGACCATACTGGTCTTTCTCAGGTATGTATGTTACTATATTTGTAGTCCCTGATTTTACCCATTGGGAATCTGTGCTGCTGGTCCCATAATGCATTAGGATGAGATTTCAGAAATCCAGGGCTGGCTTAAAATTTCATTCCTAGAACTGGATAACTTGGCAACTCTGAAGCCCCTGAACTGACAGTGTAGATGGAGCTGTGGACAGTTTTTAGAGCACCACTCCCACCCTTGTGTACACCCAGTAGGAGTAAGCACTTTATACTTGTAATTCAGAAGCTAAAAGTTGACCATTTATTCACTCAGCAGTCCGAGTTTAAGTGAGAAACATAAGCAAAAGCCTTATGGTAAGTATTTCTCCCAGTTTGAGTGTGTGAGAGAATATGGTATTTTTGAACTGAGGAGCATATATTAGCCTTTCAGCTGAGTTGTTACATATTGAAAAATTCTGCAGACTGTTAGTCATAGAACATTTTTGTGTGTAACGGTGGAAGTTGTAAATTCAATCTGTTAAAATTCCATAACACCTGATAGTTCTTTTGTACAACTTTTACATTGATCAAGAAGCAAAGGTTCGATTGGAACGAGGAGAAACAGAATGGCTTAAAATCAGCAAAGGTGTATGACAAGGTTGCATTCTTTCCCCCTGCCTCTTTCATTTATATGCAGAACAAATCATCAGAGAAGCAGGAATATATGAAGACAACAGAGGTGAAGATTGGTGGGAGACTCATCAACAACCTTCTCTATGCTGGTGATAACCACATTACTGGCTGAAAGTGAAGACTGAAACATTTGCTTTTCAAAATCAAGGAACATAGTCTTAAAATGGGCTGCACCTTAACATTAATCAGACAAAGGTCCTGACAACTGGCAAAATCAATAAGTTCATCATTGATGGAGAAGAAATTGAAATAGTTGACAACTTTAACCTACTTGGATCAATAATCAATAAAGAAAGGACAAGCAGTCAAGAAATCCGATGCATTGCTCTTGGCAGAATGGCTATGAAGGAACTAGACAAGATTCTCAAGAGCAGAGATGTCTCTCTCCATACAAAGATTCAACTTGTCCAAGCCATGGTTTTTTCAATAACATCATATGGATATGAAAGTTGGACAGTGAAAAGGATAGACAAGAAGCAAATTGACGCCTTTGAATTATGGTGCTGACAACGAATACTGTGTAAATCATAGACTGCCCGAAGAACAAATAGTCAGTACTAGAGG
This sequence comes from Ichthyophis bannanicus, assembly GCA_033557465.1. Taxonomy (NCBI): domain Eukaryota; kingdom Metazoa; phylum Chordata; class Amphibia; order Gymnophiona; family Ichthyophiidae; genus Ichthyophis; species Ichthyophis bannanicus. Next base: position 372,535,265 of record CM066031.1, read on the forward strand.
AGATCAAGCCTAAGCTTTCCTTAGAAGCTCAGATGACAAGACTTCAACTTTCATACTTTGGATACATCATGCGAAGAGAGGGATCATTATAGAAAGACATAATGCTTGGAAAGATAGAAGGTCAATGCAAAATAGGAAAGCCAGCATTGAGATGGATCGATACAATAACAGGCAGCTATGGGTGCCACTCTATCAACAATGAGCCACCTGACTGATGACTGAACATAGTTTAGGTCAACTATCCAGAGGATCGCCATGAGTCGACACACTCAACGGCACTTAACAGCAACAACAACAAAATTCCCTTAGAAAGAGAACCAAATTAGAATAAGAAAAAATGTGGTGCCAGTTTTATTCTAGGTATCCCCAGTTGATTCAAGTGTATAGTGTTTGTAGAAAAATGCTATATAATTATAATCATAAGGTTATAAAAATAAATCAAACATTTTATAAAGGATTTTTTTGCACATAAAGACTGATGTACATATGTAAAAGACATCTTATAAAATTACCCCCTGCATAGAAGACGGCACTTATTTTTACCCATCCTGCAGGTAAGCGTGTTGAGGGGAAAAGTTTGGGAGGGATGCAGGCAGAGTCATGAAGTACACATGTAGGTTATAAAATACCTGGGTGTGTACTGCGCTGCATACATCCACACCAGCTTCTGAGCCAGGTAAACGTATGCAGCTGCATTTTTCCTGAAATTGTTGCAGCTTTTGTGATGTTATTTTATAGAGACATATAGGCATCTGGGTTATAAAATTACCCTCCTTGAGCATAAAACCTAGGGCCCCTTTTACTAAAGCCCATTAGCTGGTTAACTTGCATTTTAAAGCATGGTGACTGGCAGTCGAGAACACTAACATGCAAACATGTCTGCCATCGCACGTCAAAACTCATGTTAATCGATGAGTGTGGGATGGGAGGGGAATGGGCAGAGAGTGGGCATGAAGAGCGTATTACTGCTAGCACCAGAGTAATTGCCACATGCTCTGTGGCAATGTGGTTCTTAACGTGGGTTCACCATAGTCATTAAGTGAACCTGCCTTGGTGGAGCGCACATTAGGTAAACCTGTCATGCATTAGCTGCCAGAAACCCGCCGGTCAGGCCCCTGACAGGTAACACAGAGGCTTTGCAATTAACATGTATTAACTGCAAATCCTTAGTAGGCTTTGGTGAAAATGCTCTTTAGTTAAGTTTGTCAGATATGTTGTGTTACTTTTATCCAGATGGCTCTTTAATTTGGATTTTACCTAGAGGCCATAGTCTGTCTTAATATTTGAAATAGCTTGTTTAGAAATGAGAAAGTTGATTATAAATATAAATATCCAAATAAGCAGCATCCTATAGGAGTTAGATAACTAGAAACTGAAATCCATCATTCTCTTCCATAATTAAAGGGCACGTGTACTAAAATGCGCTAAGCATTTAATACTGGTTTGAGCAAATGCTAACTGTTAACACAGGTCTGAGGTAACAGCTACGGCATGCTAAAAACAGCCAGCATGCTAAAAATCGTGCTAACTTGAGAAGGTTTGGAGCAGCAGTGGGCACAGTGAATTAGCATGCAGTACTTTAATGCGCGCTGTCAAGGCTGCTGATAGCATGGCTGCACGCGCCATCTCCTCAAAATTATATGATCACTTCCACATCTGCTGAGTGACCGTCATTGCTTCTGCTAAGAGTTTGCTGATTGTTTCATTATATACATCAGATGGACATATATGCCCATAATGCAGATGCACTTAACATATACTTAGCATGGTCTGTCACTCAGCATCAACAACCCAATTCCCTACTCAGCATCACACCCCCACCCTCATCTGATGAGGTATCCAACACCTACAGCCCCCGATTCCCCCCCCCCCCAGTGCTTATTCAGGGTTTCCCAGGTGGTTACTGGTGGGGCAGGAGTGATCCCTGGATTCTCCTGTCCCACTGCTAGTCTGGGTTCAAAATGGTGGCTTTGACCCCTAGCGCTAATCTCGCAGTACTGCTGCTAAGAGTCAAGCTGCCAAATAATAATAATAATAAGAGTTAAAAAATGTAAGGTCATGCATTTGGGCTGCAGCAATCCAAGGGAGCAATACAGTATAGGAGGTGAAGTACTTTTGTCCACTAAAGAAGAGCGGGACCTAGGCGTGGTTGTGTCTGATGATCTTAAAGTAGCTAAACAGGTAGAAAAGGCGACGGCAAAAGCTAGAAGGATGCTTGGGTGCATACGGAGAGGAATGGCTAGCAGAAAAAAGGAGGTGATAATGCCTCTGTATAAGTCTTTGGTGCGACCTCATTTGGAGTATGGTGTACAATTCTGGAGACCGCACCTTCAAAAGGATGTGAACAGGATGGAGTCGGTGCAGAGGGTTGCTACTAAAATGATTAATGGGCTTCATTATAAAGCATATGAGGACAGACTTAAGGATCTTAATATGTACACCTTAGAGGAAAGGCGGGATAGAGGTGATATGATTGAGATGTTTAAATACCTCCGTGGCATAAATGTTCAGGGAGAGAGCCTCTTTCAATTGAAAGCAAGTTCTGCTACGAGGGGACATGGGATGAGGGTGAAGGGAGATAGATTCAGGAGTGATATGCGGAAATATTTCTTTACGGAAAGAGTAGTGGATCCGTGGAATAGTCTCCCAGTGGAGGTGGTAGAGATGAGGACAGTAACTGAATTCAAATAAGCATGGGACCAACACAGAGGATCTCTAAAGGTAAAAAGTGGACTGTTGTAGTTGTTATGGAAGGACAGACTAGATGGGCCTTGCGGTCTTTTTCTGTCATCATGTTTCTATGTTTCTATGTAAATAAGGGCAAAAACTCCTTATTTGCTTGTATAGGGGTGTTGGGTGCCTCATTGTCAGGTGGGGGTGGGGGGTGGGGTAATGCTGATGAGGTTCAGGATGCTGAGTGGCGGATTAAGTATTTTCTTTTTTACCACATGGTTGCAGTAAATGCATTGGTAGATAGTGCGTATGTACTTATAGCATTGTCTGTTGATGCTTTTGCAATGCAATAAGTGTCTGCTCTATGATAACTGCAGGGCAGATGCTGGGCACACCTCTAGCAGTTACAACACAGACTTTGCACTTATGGCATGTTAGTTTTTGCACCTAACACGTGGTGACATTGCCATGATATAGTGCTAATTGCATGTTAAACAACTCTCTCATGATTTACATATTATAAATCCCATAAAGAATTTTTAATCATTACTGGTAGGAGAGATCTGGATTATATTCAGCCTTCATGCCTCACCTCCCCCAGAGTCCTTAATGCCATTTATATACACGGCACACAACATCATGATGAAAGTAAAGTGGCAACCAATCAATTCAAGATATAAAAAATAACCAGGCTGACCTCTGTCCACAGAAATCACCTATCTTAATCAATTCAAACCAGACACGCAACCAGTCAAACACCACCAACTTGCATTGCATTATTCATTATAATATTTAAGAATCCCCATTAATTTCCACATATCCTAATCACATTCTATTGTTATCTATTTTATGTATCACCAAATACATTACGCCCACACAATATTGCCTTAAATCTATCCCCACATTCACTGTAGATGACCCAAGTAACTTATAGCGCTCACACAAATGCATGCCTATCAACTTCTTTTTTTTTAAATTCATTTTTCAACATATCGAAGAGGTACAATTGCTGTTGTCAATATTACATCATCTTACAGAGACCATTAATTCAGCCTAAGCTAGACACCGAGGAACCTGCTTATTACATTTGAATATACACCCCAACCCTCTCTTCATCTTCTTTCTTCTTCCCCCAATACAGTTTAACAGTGTCCAAGTGATCAGGCCCCTTCACCCTTGTATCTCCATCCAATTCAATGGCCCTCCCCCTTTATTATCCCACCTCACCCTACTTCATGGCAGTCCCTTTATCAGTTAATACTAAATCACTTTAGTACCCTTTTGTTTCCCAAAAACAAAAAAGCTTCCCTTTTTTCCTTTTGTTTACAACTCATGAACTCAAACTTTTAATTATATAACATTGCTCAGTGGAGTATCACTAATGTTTACATTATTCTTTGTGCTTCCCAAATCCCTACACTTGCTCCCCCCATTCTTTCCTCCTCTGCAGTGTGAAAGTGGTGGTGTCAAAAGAGCGTGCTTCATTTATCTTTTGTTCCCAATCCACTATTAGAGGGCCTTGTTGGGATTTCTATCTCCATGCCACCGCCACTCTAGCCATTAATAATAATTTGGCCCACAGTAGTGTATTTGGGTTTGTGTAATCTACTGGGTCTTCCATTCCCAGTAACAGTTACCCTAAATCCATGCTTAGTGTGGTTCCTAAAACTGTACCTATCCTTTTAGTTACCTTTGCCCAATAAATCTGGATACACAGACATTCCCACCACATATGGAAGAAAGTGCCTTTTTGGCTGCAACCCCGCCAGCAGAGTCCCTCTGCGTGCCCTGGCTCACCTGCAGGGGGGTCCTATAGGATCTATGGAGAAGCTGCAGCTGGGTCTGTTGCCTATTTGTGACTAAGGTATATTTGTATAATTCACCTTGTATCTTTTTCTCATTCTTCTTCCATGCTCTCTCCCCCCAGCAGTCCTGTCCACCCTTGTAAGTGAGCAGGAGGGGCATGACAGCTGCTCTCCAAGAGACCTTGATAAATTTTAGATAATAGTCGTGTCCCCAACTTCCCTTTATATAATAAATCTTTCATCAAATTTGGTTTCCCTGTAACTTGCTGCTCTATACCCTGTCTATATAGAAAGAACCTTAATTGGAAATATTGATAGAAGCGGATTCATATTCCCACCATAGCCTCTATTTCCCTTTGCACAAGACATTTCCCCTCCCTCAGTACCTATGAGAATTGTTGAATGTTTTTCCCTTGGAAGATACAAAATAGTGCAGAATATTCAGGTTATGAGAAGGGGGCATAATCTCTGATAAGAGCTCATTTTGATAATTCACCCGAGAAATGTTTCTGTTGGTGACCTTTCTCCCTTCCTTTATTAAAGGGTCCAGATGGATGATTAGAAAGAAAAGACATAACTAACCTCCTATCTACTCCAGGGGCAATCCTTTGAAATATTGAGCATGGGGCTAGCCATCGTCTCGTTATATCGACCTAAAGAGCATTACCCAGTCGGTCGAAGTGGGCTTTCAAAGCCTGCAAGATAGCTGCACAGTAGTACATCCCCAATTTGAGGAGTCTCATTCCACCTTGTTCCCTTACATGTGTTAAAAGTTCGGCTCCAATCTGAGCTCGTTTGCCACCCCCATGTAAATTTTAGAAGTTTCTTTTCCCATTTTGTTAGGATCTTACCCTTTTAAGGCTATCAAAAGTTGTGTAAAAAGGAAATTAAATTTTGGAAGGATACACATCTCAATAGCTGCTATTCTACCCAGCCACGTAAGATGAAGATCCCTCCAATGCTCAAGGTCTTTCTCTACCTGCATTGCCAAAGAGTTATAGTTGAGCTGGTAAGTCAACGCAGTAGCTGTAGACATAGAATACAACTAGGGGGAATGGTAAGGAAATACAAAGGAGATTGTTGTTGTTAAGTGCCGTCGAGTCAGAGTCGACTCATGGCGACCCTCCGGATAGCTATCCTAAATTGTGTTCGGTCTTCAGTCAGGCGGCTCATTGTTGACAGACTGGTACCCGTGGCTGCTGTTATTGTATCGATCCATCTCATTGCTGGCCTTCCTCTTTTGCGTTGACCTTCTATCTTGCCAAGCATAATGTCTTTCTCTAATGATCTCTCTCTTCGCATGATGTGTCCAAAGTATGAAAGTCGAAGTCTTGTCATCTGAGCTTCTAAAGAAAGCTTAGGTTTGATCTCCTCTAGTACTGACTGGTTTGTTCTTCGGGCAGTCCATGGTATACACAGTATTCGCCGCCAGCACCATAATTCAAAGGCATCAATTTTCTTCCTGTCTATCTTTTTCACTGTCCAGCTTTCACATCCATATGATGTTATTGAAAATACCATGGCTTGAACAAGTCGAATCTTTGTATGGAGAGAGACAAAGGAGATTAGGCGAATCAAAATTCAAAAGTGGCAGTGAAGAGATGAGTTTTTCAGCCTGGATTTGAAAAGGGCCAGAGATGAAGCATAACATACGGACTCAAGTAGTTTGTTCCAGGCATAAGGAACAGCAACGTGAAAGGAGCAAAGTCTAGAGTTAGCAATAAAAGCAGTTTGCCAGAAGAGTGTTGTTCCTGAGGAGGTATGTAGGGAGAGATAAGAGGAAAGGTAGTGAGGAGCTGCAGAGTGAATGCACTTAAAAGTCAGCAGGAGAAGTTTGAATTGGATGTGGAAATGGATAGGTAGCCAATGAAATGACTTGAGAAGAGGGGTAAAATGAGTATGACGAGGTTGGAGAAAGATTAGCCGCACAGCAGAGTGTTGAACAGATGGAAGGGGAGAAAGATGATTCAGGGGGAGACCAGCAAAGAGTATGGATGGGAGTGGATAAGTGTCTTTGTAGTGTGTTCAGAAAGGAATGGGTGAATTTTGGTGGTGATGTAGAGAAAGCTAAAACCTGCCATTTCTATCAGTTGGATGTGCGTGGAGAAGGAGAGAGAGGAGTCTAAGACAACCCCAAGGTTGCGAGATGAGGAAACGGGGAGGAGTAGAGTTATCCATAGAGACTAAGAAAAGAGAGAGGAGGGTTTAGAGGGAAAAAATAAGAAGCTCTGTTTTGGCCATGTTCAATTTCAAGCGGTGGTGAGACATCCAAGTAGCAGTGTCAGAAAGGCAGGCAGAGATCCGGACCTGGATTGCTGGAGAGATTTCAGGTGTAGAGCGGTAGATCTGGGAGTTATCAGTATAAAGATGATACTGAAAGCCATGGGAAGAGATGAGTGCACCAAGGGACTGGGTATAGAGAGAGAAAAGGAGTAGACCCAAGACAGACCCGTAGGGTATGCCAAATGAAAGTGGGATAGCAGTAGAGGAGGATCCATCAGAACAAACATTGAAGAAGCGATGAGAGATATAAGAGAATCAGGATAGCACAGAGCCCTTAAAACCAAACGAGGACAAGGTATCTAGGAGAAGGTTGTGGTCAACAGTGTCAAAAGCAGCAGAAAGGTCAAGAAGGATGAGAATTGAGTAAAGGCCCTTGAATTTTGCCAGGAACAGGTCACTGGAGACTTTGGCAAGAGCCATTTCGGTAGAATGTAAAGGAAAAAAGCCAGATTATAGAGGATCCAGAGGAACTTGAGGACAAAGTCAAGGCAATGGCAGTGAACCGCATGTTCAAGTAGCTTAGAAACAAAGGGGAGGAGGAAGATGAATCGATAGTGAGAAGGACAGGTAGGGTCTAGTGAGGGTTTCTTGAAGAGAGGAGTGACCACAGCATGATAGAAGGCTGTAGGGAAAGTTGCAGTGGAGAGTGATAGGTTAAGAAAATGAGAGATGGAAGGGACTGCAGTGGAGGAGATGGAACTAAGGAGATGGGTGGGAATAGGATCAGAGGAGCAGATGGTGAGTTTGGATGAAGAAAGAAGGTGAGTGGTTTTCTCCTCAGATCTTAGAAAAGGATGAAAGGGTAGTAGAGGAAGGGGAGGAAGTTGGGCATGAAGAGGAGGAGGAGGAAGGGGGGAAGTCGTTGACCTCATGGGAAATTGTGTGATATTGTGGATTTTGTCATGGAAGTAGTCAGCCAGGGTTTGGTTAGAAAGGGAGGGAAGTGTCGGTTGTGGAGGCACCTTGAGAAAGTGGAGAGGTATAAAGAGATGACAAGGGTCAGGGGCAAGAGAGTTAGTCAGATTGACATAATAGACTTGTTTTGTTTGGCAAGTGCTATCTCTGACTGGAAAGAGACAAGCATGAAATTTGAAGTGTATAAAGTCCGCAAGGGTGTGGGATTTGAGCTACACCCGCATAGCTGAGCGGGCGCAGGACCGTAGATAGCGGGTAGTGGAAGGCAGCCAGGGTTGAGGTACAGTATGCCTCACAGGACATGGCATGGGTGGAGCAAGAGCATCCAAAGTAAAGGAGAGTAAAGTGTTATAGGAAACTACTCCCTCATCAACAGACTCAGGTGACATAGTGGAGGAAAGAGGTGATGAGATAGTGGAGGAGAGAGCCAATGGGTCAACAGCATGACGTTTTTTTAAAGAGGTTGGAGGAGACACAGTGAGGTTGAGGTGGCGGTTGATGAAGGGTGAAGTTTAGCAGTTGATGGTCCCATAAGGGAAGGCTGAGCAAAACATTTGTTCATAGCCCCTAGCTTTCAGTTTTGCATGTTCTTTCTGGGTCAGGTGTGTCTCCTGGAGAAGTATGACATCAATATACTCTTTACTGACCTTAAAGAGAACTCTTCTTCCACTAAATAGGCCCATGTAGGCCCCACACATTGAGGGTAGCCACTGAGTAACCCCTCCTTTCTCCTTTACCTACTATCAAAACTGATTATCCAGTTCCAACAATCCCCTAGCGCCAAACTCCACCACACTGTCATCCACTCCCTCTCATACTCTTACAGGACACAGCACAGTCAAACCCCCCAAACCTCTTCCCTGATCCATAAACAAAGAACAATTTACACCTTTGCAACCTGCTTTCTCTCCATTGTAATGTTTTTGGTCTCCCCAGGACAGCTCCATCTCTGATCCTCTCCAGGACAGCTCCATCTCTGATCCTCTCCCCTTGCATTTTATTATACCATCTACAGACCATCCATCCTCTCTTTCCCGCCCCCTGCCTCATACATAGCCCCCATTACTATATTCAGGATGAGAGTCCATCGTTAAAGAGTCTTAGGGGACCACAACAACACACCAAACTTGAGCCAATCTCTTGGCCCCTCTGAGCCTGTAAGTCCATGTCTGTCCCTCAGCACAACCGAGAAAACGTACATTCCTGTGCCCAGGTGCATAATTAGTTGGCACAGCCAGAATCTGTGACAGAATAGATTGTCTCTCAAAGTTTCTGTCAGTCCCTTGACAAGTCTATTTCTGCTGACTGCTGCTGCGGGGAAGCTTCCTGGTTTTCTCAAGCTAAAGTATCCTTCTCAGTCTCTGCTTCTATTGGTGTTGCCTCTCCACCCACTGACGGTATAGCCTTTGCCTGATCAGTTGGCCTTCTAGAATCCACGCTGCTCTCGGTTTCCCGTTGTCCAGTCATGGCAGATGTATTTTCTCTGTAGAATGAAATAATTTGCATACCTCATTCACAACAAAAGTCAATCACGTGGGGTACCACAAGGCTGCCTTGATACCTCCTGCACGCCAAATGCTCCCTGTATTTCAACAACCCTTTACAGGAGAAGATGGTCTCCATCACAAGATTAGGGAACACCATGATGCGCCAGGATTTGTATTCAACATGGCCAGTCTACCAGGCCCTTATTTTAAACTCCCTGTCCTGAAATCGGAGCATCTTGACTAGGCCTGGTGGTGCCTTCTGACTTGGGCCACAGCTCCCTAGTGCCCACTCCAGCTGATAATCTCCGGGAGCTGGGCAGCCTGGTGTACACTGGGAAACAAGCTCCCAATAGTTCTCACACGAAGGCTACCAGGTCATAACCCTCCTCCCCTTCTGGGATTCCAGATATCCACAGATTGGATCTGCAGTCATGATTTTTGTGATCCTCTAACTTTTTGATCATCCAGGCCACTTGTTTTTTCAGCGAGATCACATCTGCCTGCAAGCCCTTCTGATCATCTTCAGTCCTGCTAATCCTCATTTCTGCCTCCCTCCAGTTGAGTCCCCAGCGCGAAAAATTTCTCTTCTGTTTTATTCAGCACCTTATCCATGATCTCTGCTTTGGAGACCCTGATTTCTTGTAAGACAGTCAGCAAAGCCGAATCTTGCTCTTATCCTCCCTCATCTTGCTCACTTGCCATGGAGGGGCATGGTGATGGTGCCCTTGATGAAGTGTTCGTTGCCGAGGCCGCTGACTTTGTTTTGACTGTTAACAGGTCCTGGAGCCTTTTAGCGGCTTTCATTTTGACTGCTTCGGCATATCTCTGTTTTTTAGGCGTTAATTTGAGCAGGAAACAGGATAATATTGGCTTTGTTGCAGGGAGGAGGGAGAGCAACACTCTGGCTCGTCTGTTCACCTTGCTAGCCAGCTCAGAAACCTCCTCCAAATCATTTTGATTGCCTTCTTCTGAATCATTTTGTCTTTTTATATCCTTCGTGAGCTATGGTCTCCAAAATGGAACGCAATACTTCAAATGATGCCTCACCAACAATATGTACAGGGGCATTCATAAGTCCTCCTTTCTGATAGTTATTCCTCTCTTTCTGCAACCCAGCATCATTCTTGTTTCAGCTACCACCTTGTCACATTGTTTTACCAGCTTAGGATCCTCGGACACGATTAATCCAAGGTCCTTCTGATCTGTGAATACCAATCTTTCTACCCCTATCATATACAGTTCCTTTGGCTTTCTCCATCCCTAGTGCATGACTCTGCACTTTTTTGCATTAAATCTTAACTGCCAGGCATTTGACCATTCTTCCAGTTTTTGTAGCTCTTTCCTCATGTTGTCCACTCCTTCAGAGGCATTTCTGAGAATGCTACCCTGGAGGTTCTGTATTTTAACTTTCTGCTTATAATGCTTAAATTTGGCCTTCAGAACCTCCATTCCACATTTCCTATGTCATTGGTACCCAGCATGTACCACGACAGCTGGCTCTTCCCCAGCACTGTCTACAATCTTATCTAGGTTATGTATGGTCTGCCATCTTTGCACCAGGCAGGTATGTGACCAGGTGATCCTCACACCAACCAGCCACCCAGCATGCTTGATGATCAAATCACCAAAAAAAGATAACCAACCTAACCTTTCCCTCTTGGGCATAAGCCCCTGGAGAGCAGATCCTAGCTATTGGATCACTTCTTGCCACACCAAGGTTATGCTCTCCTTCCAGGTGACATGTTTCCTCCAAGGCAGCACAGAAGCTGCCAGATTGGAGGTGGGACTTTTCTACTATGTCCTTAAAGATCTCCTCCACATACCTCTCTGTCTGCCTCAGCTCCTTCAAGTCTTCTATGCTAGCCTCCAGAGATTGAACTTGTTCTTTGAGGACCAGGAGCTCTTTGGACCAAGGGCACATATAAGACCTCTCACCAACTTGGAGATAGTCATAAATGTAGCACTCAATGCAAAAGACTGGATAGCTCCATATTGCTGCTGGAGTGTTGTCTGCATCTTTGTATTGATGAGTTTTTCACTTTTAGAGTTGCTAAGGGAGTAGGAATACCTAGACTAAAGGAAGAACTTATGAGACTTTTGTTATATTTTCTGCTAATATTATGTAATTTCTGCATACTTAACTGAATATATTAAGGATTTAATCACCTGCTGCTTAAAATATTCCATGTTAACCAATTTCAGTGCAAATTGGCAAAACAGACTATACATTAACTACTTTGATTTTTAACTTCTAAAAAGCATATATACAGCCTACAGAAAATTAATTCTTAAACTTGCTTATCTGTTTGGTTTTTAACCTTTAAAAAGCCTAAGTACAAAATAGGGCAAGTTAAATCTAAAGTTTTAAGCCAAACTTGTAACTACTTTGTGTGTTTAAAGAATTTGGTGCTCCTGAAAAAAAAGAACCTAGAACATACAGCAGGAATGTAGAGTCTTGAATCTGAGGTAGAGGAGAAGCGTTCACATTGTGCTGATGATCTTGCTATCTCCTCTCCTTTTTTTTATGGTGCATGCTGACCTGACATGCATTTCTAATGGACGTAGGAAGAATCAATTCAGTGGGATACAGAAGAACCAATGTGCTCTCTGTAGCTCTACCTGCTCTGATTCTTTCTTTTTTTTAATTGAACATTTTTAAAAATCATTTACAAGAAAAAGAAAGGGAAAACAAAGCAGATTCAGATCGCATCATCTAGCAAGACCTGCTTACAAAAAAGAAAATCGTACATACACTAGCTCATATTCATGGAGAGTAGAGAAGTATCTTAAACTAGAAAAATACATAAGGAAATATGGCCAAAGGCCACTAAATGAGTAGCAAAATACAATCTAAACTCCCAAAACCCCTCATGAATAACAACCCAATAAGAATTTTGCTGAATAATTCTTTCTTGAAACAAAAAATTGCTCTAGTTGTAAAGGATCAACAAAAACATACATCTGACCTTTACCCAATAATGCACTTGCAGGGATACTTCAAATACATTGTGGCACCTAAAGCCAGAACCCCAGGTTTATGCTCCAGGAACCTCTTACAACTTGTTACCCTAGATACGTCCAGGAAGATTTGTACTTTTTCACCACAAAAAAAGTAAATCTTTTTTCTTAAAATAACTTTTAGAGAGGACACTGCAATTAATTTCAGAAACTAGAGTAACTAATAAAGTATTCCGAATAGTGATATTATCCTGTGAATTTCCAAGAATCTTGGGAGTCACCAGTTTATCAAATGCTGCTTCAGCTTGATCTTGTAATACCTTATTACGAGGCAATTTAATTAAATTTTAATAGTGTTAATAGCCCACCTATACAGTTATAGTCCTACACAGATAACAATAAAGTCACATTACAGCATTCCAATAAAATTTACTTTCAATTTCAATTTCTATCTAACAGATGGTTTCTAAATTAGAATCATTATGAGAGAATGCCATATAACTCGATGAAATTTTTTGTTACCTCATAAAACAATCTATTCCATTTCATGGTTGCCACATATGCAAATAATAACAATTAACCAGTTGGATATCATCATTCCTGGAAAGCAACAAAACCTCTTTCAGATATTTCCTAAACCTACTTTCTAGAGAAATCAAGTAAATAGATGGAAAGTTTAACAATCATAGGTTATTACACCTACAGTAAAGCAGTTTTCCAAAGCTTCTAATTTAGAATGCACTAGCAACTATCTTTAATTGCAGAAGCTCTAGCAAATTGTAAAGTTGAAACTGGATTATCTAAACATTTTTACATTATCTGCCAGATTTTTCAAAGTCAAATTTGTCCCCTGCATCTTCTGGGCGACATGAGTAGAAAACTAGCAAAACTGACCAATAGAACCCTTCAACATATCTTCAGTTCGAGTGACAGTTTTCCAAATATCCAATAAGGAAATATTTTCTGGATGAGAAGGTTCCATCGAAGCATTCTCCAAGTCTGGTGAAGAAATGGGAAGGAATAGGTATCCTATAAAATTGTTCACATTCATTAGGGTGGAGTCCATTCCCAATGCCTCCATCAACCCAGTGGATGTGTGGAGGAGGTGGAACCATGCCCAGTCAAGGAAGAACTTAGTTTACCAGGGAGAGATGGAGTTATAGGGCCCTCTGAACTCAAAGATGCTCCAGAAGAGGGGGAGGTTATCATAATTGGAGTTGGGCCAACTCTCATCTGTGGCAACAAAGCTGTATGTTTGTCCATCAGTCCTTTAGCTGAGCAAGAGGTTATAAAGCCTGTCCCCTTGCTCAAGACCATAAGAGCAGAAAAAAATTAAAAGAAAAAAAAGAAAGTATCCAAACAACTCACCCTGGCCTCAGAAAACAAAGACAACGCCCACAGTCAACAGCAAATACCAAAACTCCAAAGATTCCGAATGGCTCTGAAGGGCTCCTAAGGGTTGTGACCTGCCCCTTAGGTCATGTCCCTTCAGGTCGCAACCCCAGCAGCTGCGGGCTGCAGGCAGGCACTGGTACTTTACTCCCGGTCCTGCTGATGTCATCAGAGCAGGACTGATCAAGTATAACACTTCAGGGCACACATGCAGGTCTTCTGGCCTTCCTCTTGGCCCTCCAATAAGTTCCTCTGTTCTTCAGCCACTCTTAGTGGGCCGCAGGCAGCCCCTGGCATTTATATGATCCCGCACTGATACCAGCGTGACTGAGAGTAAACACTTTGGGGCTCATAGCTAGGTCTTTTGGCCCTCCAGTGAGTACCTCTGTTCTTCCACTGCTCTCCTGCTCTGATTCCTATAGCTGCTATTTGGTAGTTGGAGCACACACAGCAGTAGCTCTTCTCTGCTCCCAAGACTCTGGATTTCATGCTGCTAGCAAAAAAAATGAAGGAGCCACTATCCAGTCTGGCAAACAAACTGTGATAGATAGGGAGGGAGGAAGAGAGATGGAATACCAAAAATGGATAAGGAGGGAATAAATATTTGGAGGAAAGGTGGTATGTGAGGATATGATTAGTGCTGAGAGAGGTGAGGAGAGAATGAATAGTATCAGAATATGTGCAAATGGGGTAAATACCATCTCCCGACGAGAGCAATGCAAAGATGGGCCATGGAGCACATTTTTCTTCCTCGTAGTGTGCACTTGGATATGTGCCACAGCAGCTGACAGAGAATTAGGGTCAGGGAAGTTGTGGGAGGGGGGATAGAAAATGGAATTCCAAAAAAAATATGGAAGATGGAGAATAAGAGAGCCTGAGGATAGAGAGTTTCCAGAGAACTAGGACAATTTTGCAATAGAATTGGGTATAGAGGCACTGGTGGCCATGGCTCCTGGGTGCCAGCCTCTGGGATAAAAGGAAGAGGGGTTGGTGTTGTCGGCCCACAAGACCTGGTAAAAGTAGTAACTGGTGCTATGGTGTGCATGGGATGAAGGAGTAGGAGGCACATTACTGGGCCATATGGGCCAGAGAAAGTAGTAGCAGTGACCACAAAGCTAATTAGCTCATAGAGTCTGGATGAAGTGGCAGTAGCATAGTATTTTATTTATTTATTTAATTTATTCTATTTATTTATTTATTTATTTATTTACAGTTAGAAACATAGAAACATGATGACAGAAAAAGACCACATGGCCTATCTAGTCTGTCCTTCCATAACAACAACTACAACAGTCCACAGTTCTTATATACCGCGCTTTTTAGTATCAGTGCGGTTTACAAATAACAAAAATTTTGCATCAGAACAAAAGATCTTTTGCTTACATTGTAACAGGGTCAGTAACTTGGGACTGTAACAAGGGTAACTATATACAAACAGTGGTTGTTGTAAAACTATTTACAGTTTATATTGCAATTTGGTAATCATAATGCAATAGCATTAATAGCATTTATATATTGCTTTTTTCCAATAGATCAAAGGCGGTTTACATTGAACAGTGTCACATACATGCAACAGTATAAAATATGTACAGTAAAACATTGAACAAATCTTAAACACAAGCTATAATGATTGATAACTATGTACAATAAATAGTATCCTTGAATACAATTTTTGGTCTGAGGGGATTCATGATATTTTGCTATTTAGTGTGTTTTCTCTGATTTGAGGAGTACTGGATTTGATGAATTATGTCTTTTATGAAGTGTTGTAGTTGAGGTCTATGTTGTGGGGCTCTAATAGTTTAGCAAAATCTTGCTTGAAGAGGTGGGTTTTTAATTTTTATGGAATGTGGTAAGATTGTTTGTTTCTCTAAGTTCATCTGGAAGGGCATTCCAGAGTGTGGGCATGAAGTGAGAGAATGCTCTAGTATTTATGACTTTATTGTATTTTCAGACATCCGAGGGAGTCATTAGTTTATTTTGATTGCATCTTTGTTTTGATTGTGTCTCTGTTGATTAGGGAAGTGAGGTGGGATGGGGCTATCTGTCTAAGGAGCTTGAATGTTGTCATTAGTGTTTTGTAGTGTATTCTGCTTTGGACTGGGAGCCACTGTAAGTTGTATAGTACTGGAGTGATGTGTTCTGATATGTTAGTGTGCCCTGCTATTTGTGCTGCAGCATGTTGCGCTATTTGGAGTGGTTTAAGGCTCTGTTTGGATAATCCTTGTAGTGTGCTATTGCAATGTGTGCCTTCAAGTCAGTCCTGACTCCTGGCAACCCAGAAGCTCCTGGGTTTTCTTGGCAGTGTCACTGGAAGTAGATTGCCAGGCCTTTCTTCCAAGGCAACAGAGGGTTAAGTGAGTTGCCCAAGGCCACAAGGAGTGCTAGTGGGAATCAAACCCTGGTTGCTCAGTTACCAAGCCAGTGTTCTAACCACTAGGCTACTCCTCCACTAGTGTGCTATTACAGAAATCAAAATGAGGTGTGATTAATGCTTGAAGAACCAATCTGAAGTCATGGTTGGGGAGTAGTGGGTGAAGTTGTTTTAACTTTTTAAATTTTAAAGTAGATTTTTTTGGTTGTGAGTTCCTTATGTGTGGACATGCTGAGTGTCTGGTCAAGGGTGACCCCTAGGAATCTATCTTCGTTCTTTACTACTATGTCAGTGTCATTAATTGTTATGTTTGGAGGGGGGGGGGGTGAAACCCTGATTTTTGGTAACAAAGTGCTTCAGTTTTACTGAAGTTTATTAGTATATTCCCAGTTGGGAGGGGGTAAGCAGGTAGTGTTGGGGTTGACCCTAGGGATGGAGGCAGGGCCGGATTTACCTTGAGTGAGGCCCTACGCCAACAAAAATTGTGGGCCCCCAGCAGGGGCGGCCCAAGGGGGGTGCGGGGCCTCATTTGCATAAGGGGCCTCATTTGCATAAATATTTGCATAATGTTACCATATACTAACTTTTAGTAAACGTGCCTCTTAGAGTGTATGGATAAAGAAAGACTAAAAGATTTCTACATTACTATAATCCAGTGCCAACCCATAGCAAACCCGCCGTATCCTAATAGCACTATCAGGACTCACAAAGCACCATACTCTACCAATCAAAAGGCAACACTGCAAATATTAAACCAATACATTTCAGAGAACAACAATACATGACCTACTGGGGAAAGAGAACAAGTGGCAATGTCAAATAGGAATTATATAAACAGAACACCTCAGCTCAGTTACACATGCAGAACATAGACCATCACCAAACAAGTAATCACAATTTAGAAACAGGAAGACAATAATTAAACTGGGAATCCCAAAAGCCAAACTTGGAATGTACAACACTGTAGAAATAAAACTATACATTAATTTGCTCTTGTACTAAACAAAGCGCAGACGTTAATGATGCACATTTACCAGAGCTGACATATTCCAATTAATAAATTCAAAATAAAGAGATATTTTTCTACCTTTTGTGCATTTTTTTTCAGCTGCAATTGCTCCAGCCACTTTCTTCTGGTTTCTTCATGTCTTCTGCTAACTCTCCATCGTCTGCTGTCCATTTGTCCTTTCTTCTCTCTTCTAGTTTTTTTCCATTCTCTCTCTACATCTGCTTTAACATACTAATCTTTCTCCTTTTGCTCTTTCCTCATTCCTATTTCATCTACTCAAATTTTACCCCTCCAACCTCAATCCCCACTTACTCTCCCAATACCCGGCCAATTGTAGATTTTCTATCCCTCCCACACAAAATATTTTTCCCTTCTCCATTTTACTCTTCCAGCCCCATCCCATTCTAATCCTCCCCCAACATCAGCTCCCTTCTAGTTCCAACCTCACCCAGCATCCATTCCCTTCTAGTCCCTGCATCAGCCCATTTCCAGTCCTAGCCACCCATCAGCCCATTTCCAGTCCTAGCAACCCCCCAACCCAATACCAGTCCTAGCCCCCCATCAACCCACTTCCAGTCCTAACCCATCACCCCATTTTCAGTTTAAGCCCCCCCTATAACCCATTACCAGTCCTAACCCCCCATCAGCCCACTTCCAGTCCTAACCCCATTAGCCCACCTCCAGTCTTAACCCCCCCAGCCCATTTCCAGTCCTAGCCCCCCCACAGCCCATTACCAGACAGCCCCCATCAGCCCACAGCCCATTATCAGTCTTAACCCCCCTCATAGCCCATTACCAGTTCTAACCCCCCCCAACAGCCCACAGCCCATTATCAGTCTTAAACCCCCCCCCCCGCAAGCCCATTACCAGTTCTAACCCCCCCCCAACAGCCCACAGCCCATTACCAGTCCTAACCCCATCAGCGCACCTCCAGTCTTAACCCCCCCAGCCCATTTCCAGTCCTAGCACCCCCATAGCCCATTACCAGCCAGCCCCCATCAGCCCACAGCCCATTATCAGTCTTAACCCCCCCTCATAGCCCATTACCAGTTCTAAACCCCCCCCCAACAGCCCACAGCCCATTTCCAGTCCTACCCCCCCTCAAAGCCCATCACCCGTTCTAACCCCCCCAACAGCCCACAGCCCATTACCAGTCCTAACCCCATCAGCTCACCTCCAGTCTTAACCCCCCCAGCCCATTTCCAGTCCTAGCCCCCCCCCCATAGCCCATTACCAGACAGCCCCCATCAGCCCACAGCCCATTATCAGTCTTAATCCCCCCCCATAGCCCATTACCAGTCCTACCCCCCCCCCCCCATCGGCTCAAGTAAAATGAAATTTTAAAAAAGCAAAACCGCTGGCTGCTACCAAGGCTGCGGCAGCATGGACGGTCCCGCGGGGCCCCCTCTGCCCTGCCGAATCCCTCCCTCCGCGACGGCTTTGAGAGGCGCGAAGGGAGAGTGTCTCCCTCGCGTCTCTGTTAAGCCCGCAGAGGCTGATGGGAAATTTCCCATCAGCCCCTGCGGGCTTAACAGAGACGCGAGGGAGACACTCTCCCTTCGCGCCTCTCAAAGCCGGCACGGAGGGGCTCAGCCGGGGATTTGGCAGGGCAGAGGGGGCCCTGCGGAACCGTCCATGCTGCCGCGGCAGCTTTTTGTGGGCCCTTGCCAGCTGTGGGCCCTACGCCATGGCGTACATGGCGTATAGGTAAATCCGGCCCTGGATGGAGGAAAGGAGAGCGCTGGGATTGGAGCTGGAACTAGTATGGGGGAGGGAAGTGTGAACAAGAATGCAGAGATTAGGCCTGGAAAAGAAGTGCTGGAGTTGAAAGGGGGAGGATTTGGAGTCAGGGATTGGACTTTGTGAAGGGAGACTAGTGCTAGGGTAGGGCTTGGGATGCATACACAAGCATTGTTCTACTTGTGCCATAGACTTGCTCTATGCCACTGGGTGGGGGCAGTAGTGGGATGTAAGAAGTGGTGATATGGTACAGGAAAGCTGTTTTTTTTTTAGTGCCATCAAGTCAGTGTTGACTCATAGTGACCCAGCTACCTCTGGATTTTCTTGGCAATGTATCACTGGAAGTAGATTGCCAGCCTTTTCTTCCAAGGCACTGGAGGGTAAAGTGACTTGCTCAAAGTCACAAGGGGTGCCAGTGGGAATTGAACCCTTGATCTTCTGGTTACTAGGCAGTTGCTCTAACCACTAGGCTACTCCTCCACTCTGTGACTCTGAATTTTGAAGAACCTGGATTTAATATTCCTTTCAAAATTATGGTATCATATTCTTATAAAATGAAGTCACTGGTACAGGAAAGCTGGTGGGGAGATGGAAAGGGTACAAAAGATTGGGGGCAAGTAGAAGGGGTCCAAGAGAGCTGGAAGTTTAAGAATAGGTGGGACCTTTCTGAGCAGCTTTTTATTAAAATAATTTGGTTTTTAATTGAATTTAATATATCATATTATAGAAGGATACCAAGGAAGCTTGGATCTGCTAAAGAAGCTGTTTAGCAGACTTTCTGAAACTGGAGCTATTCCACAAGTTCTTCATAAAAGTGGTAAAAGAGCAGTTTGGAAGCTACAAGGCAATTAGCCTTGCCTCTAGGGTGGGAGAGTTAATGGAGACTTTAGTGACAGACAGGATAGTAAACTACCTAAAATCCACTGGGCTGCAGGATCTGAAGCAGAGGTAGATCATGTCATGCAAATCTGATTAAGTTCAGTTGGGTGGCAAGAGAATTTGACTAAGCACATGAACTGGATGTAGTTTAATTTGGATTTCAGCAAGGCTTTTGATACTGTCCCACATAGGGGGCTCTTGATCAGCCTGGGGGTGGGTCCCCAAATAAGGATGAGGCTAGAGACTGGTTGAAGGTGTAATATGCAATATGTACTTGGAAATCCTTTGTAATGAGGCAAATGATATTCAACAGAACTGGGAAAATCTCTGTATCTTACCACCACATTTTCTTTGTCCCTGATTGCATTTGTTGGTACTTGAGGATCTTCTCTTTCTCCACACATAATACAGAACAGTCGCTTGGTACTGACACTTCCATTGTTGGTGCTGTTCCTGTACTTTTCTCCGTTACCAAAATATCCAGTTTTCTTGTATCAAGCTTTTTTTCTGTGGGAATAGAAATGTCCCAGGTAATCACAACTTTTTCATTCTCCATAATTCTGTCAGGTTCCTGATTCCAGGGTTTTTCCAGCTCAGCAATATTATAGTATTTACGTGGAGGCACATTCCAAGTTGGCCGTCCAGGCCCCTGTGCGCCAGATCAGAAGCGGGATGCACAGACGCAGAATCAGGACTGGGCCTGTACGTGCAGGCTGGAACTCAACTCTGATCAGTCCTGCCCAGCTAACTCAGTCATGCTCCTGAATGGAGCCATGGTGCCATGGCGTCCCGTTGCCATGACAGTGCAGCCGTGATCCCCAGCCTCTGGCCACTTGTTCCTTTCCCCGTAGCCTGACCCCTGATCTGGCCTCCCATGGCCAGTGTCGGGCTTCGGGGAACCCCCTGCACCCCCTCGCCCCACTTCCGCGGCCCGAGCCTGCTGTTCCCCGATGACCAAGGGGACGTATTCCACCTCCCTAATTCCCCTATCCAGTCTGCCAACCCCAGACGTACAGGGCCAACTTCAGAATCGGCCCTGTACACCTAGGGCCCCAGTCTACCCACTGCCCGCTCTCACCACGCTTCCGTGACACCCCCTAACCCCCATCTAACCCTCTTCATACAAACTCCTTGTTCGTACGGGGAGGCTTTTGTCAGAGACGGCAAGGGGGCGAATAGCGTGTCAGAATAGAGCCGATATCTTCCAGTGGATGAGATATACCATGGTATTGTGCCTTTACGTATATATTTAGTTTTTACATCAGCACCTCACACTAAATGATAAATGTGATCATTTCCCATTTGGTGTTACAAAATCAGTTTTATCATTTTTTTTGTTGGCTGTGAACCTTCTTTTCCAACATCCATTATCCTGTGCTGCAGTTACTAATCTCTAATATTTAGGTTGAAATTCATCTCACCTTATCCATTCCTGTGTTAAGTTTAGATCTACTTGTGGTTTCTGAAGACACTGTCTGAATTACTCAGCATTTTTGCTTTAGCCAGTTTTTTAGTTTGGGTGGTCTAATTTTTTAAAGTGTGTTTTTCTTCTTGTTTTACAAATTCTGTTGTACCTTTATCAGCACTGGACCAACTACAGGAGCACTAGGTGATTGCCTAGGGCAGCAGCTTCTGGGGCCAGCAAAGAACAACAGCATTCAAATTAAAACAATAGATTCTGACAGCCTTTCATATTCAAAGAGCCATCAGGACATTTTTACCTGCAAATTATAATATTTAAAAGTATCATGTCCATTCATGCTTTTTTAAAGGATTGCTGTTGGAAGGGCAGTATTCAGATGATCGTGAGTGTTGAGTTTAATTATCAGAATCTTGGGGGGAGGGGTCCTAAGGCTGAAGTTTGACTAGGACGCCCAATACCGTGCACTGGCGCAGGGGCAGGTCCTCGTCTGTTCTGATTCCCACACATTCCTTCTGTTTGTCAGAATACTTGTTCAAGTTTAAGGATGGAGACCGATTGGCCATTTTCTTTTGTACTTCAGCACTTTTGGAGAATTTGGATATTCTGATACTGTAGAGTATATCTGAAGGCCTATGATGGTAGCTCTATTAAATAATTTTATAACAGACTGCCAGGTTGGGAGTTCAAGCAAGTGCCTGTTTTACAGTATAAAGGCACATAGGCACCTCTGTGTCTTTATAAAATTGCAAAACAAAAGCAGCAGAAATAACGTCTATAATAAAAGTGAACATTTACACCAGCTCAGAAGAGAGAGCAGAATAGGGTAAATATTCATTGAGTATATAGAGAGAAATTGATTTCTAGAGACGTTTTACAAAAGAGGCCTTTAGTTAGGAGGCAAGAGAACTCTGAAATTCTTTTAAATATGTGTTAAAGCCAAATAACAGATCAAAGGGGCAACTTGAAAGGCTCCCTCTATCAAACCAAGGGCAGTGTGAATCATCCAGGAAATTAAGAGATTGCTTTAGAAGCACAGATGTAAATAGGTCATCCCTCCCACGGCATAATTCTTGATTTTATAGCCTCCTAAACCAGTTAAGGGGAAGGAGGGGATCTTACTCACTTTCAAGTTTAGCTGATTATACTTAGGGATACTTGAACCAATACAATTATACCTACAGTAATATTTCCCAAGCAACTTTACATAACTTAACGACTTTAAATATCTAAAATAAATCTTTAAATCTAAGATACAGACTGCAATTCAGCAGCAAGATGGAGGCAATCTAGTCTTTTGCACAGGGGCGTAGCACTGAAGTCCCAGCTCAAGTCTGACAGCCTCTCTGCTACCATGGAGGAGAGAGGTCATGTGAAAAGAGAGCATCACCTTGGTGTGGCAGGAAGTGATCCTATAGGTAGGACCTCTCCTCTAGATGTTGTAATACCCTCTCACACCAAGGATGTCTCCAGGGCCTTGTGCACATGAGGGAAGGGTTAGGACGGCCGTTAAAGTTGGCAATTCAATCATTAGGTAGGTAGATAGCTTGGTGGCTGTTGGAAGTGAGGATCACCTGGTAACATGCCTTCCTTATCGGTCCTCCAGTTCAATCCTCCACCTCTGGGTAGTGTACCTCCACCTCTGGGTAGTGTACCTCCTCCTGCAGCTTGGAGATTGGGCATGTCAAAACTGTGACATCACTGGATGTAGCCTGCTGGTCTCTCCCATCAGCCCCAGTGCGTCCAGTCTCCATGCAGCAGGAGGACGTAGTGAGCCTAGGTGCTGGGCTCACTTGAGGATCAGATAAGGAGCAATTAGCTTAGGTTTGGGAATTTATTTGGTCCCTATAACTTATTTAATGTTTTCCTTGTAACTTTATCTTTAAAAAAAAAAAAGGGGGATATTCTGGGGTTTGAGCCGGCCCTCAGCCTAGATTTTCTCTTTCTTTCTCTGCCGGGCCAGTGTCATTTAGAAGCTCTCTCCCCCTGGACTGCTCGGGGGGGGGGGGGAGCTCTGCAGCTCAGAAACCCGCCTCTCATTCTGCTCCGATCCGCTGGGAGACAGGGCAGGCAGCGCAGACCGAGAGTCCTGCTCTCCTGCGGACGTCGGCTCACTGCTCGGCTGAGCGACGCTGCAGTGAATTGAGCAGAACATTGTTCCGGTAAGAAAGACATCCTCTGGTTTTTTTTTTGTTTGAAGCTGTTCATTGAAGCAGGGACTTCCCCCGTAGACGCGCAGCATGCGTAGGCATTTTTCTCTGCAACATCACGGATTTTGGCGCCAAGACAGAGCCTGAATTCATCGCAGCCATTTTCCCTCACACTGAAACCGCATGGCGGTTTTCAGCGGGACGCCCCGCGACGGGCGTATAGACAGAGCAGTTTTGAAAGTTAAGTTTGCTTTAGTTACTTTATTTTCTTACTTTATTTCTATGCAAATTTGGGGGAGTTGAAAGCACTACAGGCTGAACTTGCCTTCTCCATTAGATTTGAGTGTTAAAAAAAAAGGAGAGGGTAAACCCAAGAAAGTTAACAGGAAGTACGGCTGCAGTGCTGGCTTGTTCCTCTTTGCCGTGCTACACCAAGGGCGCGTTAGAATTGATAACTAATGCCTTCAGTTCCCCATTGCCAAGACAGAGCCTGAATTCATCACAGCCATTTTCCCTCACACTGAAACCGCATGGCGGTTTTCAGCGGGATGCCCCGCGACGGGCGTATAGACAGAGCAGTTTTGAAAGTTAAGTTTGCTTTAGTTACTTTATTTTCTTACTTTATTTCTATGCAAATTTGGGGGAGTTGAAAGCACTACAGGCTGAACTTGCCTTCTCCATTAGATTTGAGTGTTAAAAAAAAAAAAAGGAGAGGGTAAACCCAAGAAAGTTAACAGGAAGTACGGCTGCAGTGCTGGCTCATTCCTCTTTGCCGTGCTACACCAAGGGCGCGTTAGAATTGATAACTAATGCCTTCAGGTCCCCATTGCCTGGTGTGTGGAACACGCAGAGGCATGGTCTTGGACACCGGAATCTGCCGGGACTGTGCGGCAACCTCTACCTGTATGGAACAGCAGATGGAAGATAAAGTGACTCAGGATTCACACAGCTCTTCAGATAGGGCCGAAGGGGAGTTACTGTTGGATGGACAGGTGTTATCCTTGCCGGAGGTGGCGGCAGGGCCTTCTAGTGTGGTGCCTTCAACGGCTCCCGGGCCTTCTCTGGGAGATTTCTCTCCAGATTTCGTATTGTTAATGCATCAAGCGTATTGCTTGTGGCAGCAGGGGAAACTGCCTGAGCCAATGCCACTTGCGACTCCGGTGAGACAGTCCAGGACAGAAGAGATCAGTAGCAATCTGGCAAGACCCCTTAAGAGGGCACGGCCGTTAGATCATCCACCCTCAGATACAGAGTGGCTGGAGATGGAAGAGGCCGAGGTAGAACTTGAATTTCGAATGGAAGAACTGGAAGAAGGGGAAATTCTGGAGCCTGAGGAACAGGCGAGAATCATTCAAGTTTTCTGGAAGGACGAGCTTACTGTGCTCATAACAGAATCCCTTCAGGTGCTCAATCTGGCTGTGGTACAGCCAGCGGAGGAAGAGGAGTTGGAAGACCCTCTCCTTCAGGAGGTGTGGGAATCTCAGGTGGTGTTCCATGTCCACCGAGTGGTTGACCGGATGATCCAGGATGAATGGGATTTGCCAGAAGCAGGGCTGAGGGGAGTCAGGACCATGAACAAGCTCTACCCCTTAGCGGACAAGGACAAGGAAAGGTTTTGGTCCCCACGAATAGATGCGGCAGTGTCAGCTGTCACAAAGAAGACGACTATTCCGGTAGAAGGCAGCGCAGCTTTGAAGGATGCGCAGGATAGGAAGGTAGATGGATTGTTGAAACAGGCCTTTGAGGAAAATGCTCTTTCATTGCAAGCTTCTATTTGTGGGGCTTGGGTGGCGAGAGAGTGTCTTAGGTGGTCCCAGCGGCTAAAGCAATCTTCTCAACTGGAGCAAATGGAGGAGACATGACTGGAATCTGGATCGGCATATTTAGCTGATGTCCACTATGATTTGATAAGAGCATTAGCCAATAGTATGTCTTCGTTGGTAGCCACGCAGCGTTACCTATGGTTACATAATTGTGCGCCGAATGGCTCTTCCAAGTCGTGCCTCAGTAAGCTCCCTTTTAAAGGTAAGTTATTGTTTGGGGAAGAGCTAGACAAATTGGTGAAGGATTTGGGGGAGTCCAAAGGGGGAAGGCTTCCAAAAGACACACCTAAGCAGGGGAAGTCCTTGCCAGCCAGGAGGGGCCAGTTTAGGGTTTTCAGGAGATTTTGCTCATCTCGGTTAGGAGGTTTTCAAAGAGGTCAGTTTTGCTTCCAGAGCCCAGGGGTTTCGAGGAGCAGGTAGAGGTGTCGCAGCAGCCTCTGCAGCGTCGAGTTGAAAACCACAATGAAGCAAGGCGGGTCTGGGTAGGAAGTCAGCCAATTGGAGGGCAACTTCGGGATTTTCTTCCTGCCTGGGCCCAAATAACGTCCAACCAATGGGTGTTGGAGATAATACGCGAAGGTTATGCTCTAGAATTTGCCCGTCCGGTCCTAGACTCCTTTGTGCTTTCCCCTTACAAAGGCCAGCAGAAAACTCTCGGAGTACGTCAAACGTTGGGTCGACTCTTGCAATTGAGGGCAGTAGTGCCGGTTCCAGTAACAGACTATGGCGTATGTCATTACTCCATTTATTTCGTGGTGCCAAAGAAAGACGGGTCACTTCAGCCTATCCTGGACCTAAAAGGGGTGAATTGCTGTCTTCAAGTGCCGCATTTCTGGATAGAAACATTGCGTTCGGTAATAGTGGCGGTACGACAAGGAGAGTTCTTAACCTCCCTCGATCTCACAGAGGCGTATTTACACGTGCCAATCAGAGCAGCTCATCAAATGTTCCTGAGGTTCGCTCTCCCTTGGGGACACTACCAGTTTCAAGCACTGCCCTTCGGTTTGGCGACGGCTCCACGCACCTTCATCAAGGTCATGATGGTGGTGGTGGTGGCGGCGGTAGCGGCATTGCAAAGGGAAGGCATTTTGGTTCATCCTTATCTCAATGATTGGTTGATTCGGGCAAAGGCTGAGAGTGTGCAGGTTACGGACAAAGTGGTGAAGTTCCTGCAGAGTCTCGGCTGGGTAATCAATCCGGCCAAGAGTCGGTTAGTTTCATCCCAGGATCTAGAATATCTGGGATTACACTATGACACACCGCGAGGAGCTGTGTTTTTACCGGATTGATGGGCTCAAGTCCTGCGACAGCTAGTACGCAAGTTCTTGTCAACTCTGGCGCCGACAGCTTGGAGTTATCTTCGCGTGCTAGGGACAATGGCGGCGACCCTGGAGGTAGTCCCGTGGGCCAGAACTCACATGCGGCCATTGCAAAGGGCGCTGCTTCATCATTGGTCACACCAGAATGATTCGCTACGCAAACGCCTTCCCTGTCCTCTTCGAGTAAGGCGGTCTCTTCAGTGGAGGCTTTGTCCAGAAAATCTGGAGGCGGGCTTACCACTGGAACAGCCGCGGTGGCTTCCTCTGTTGATGGACGCGAGTCTAGCAGGATGGGGAGCACATTGTGGGGATCTATTCACGCAAGGTACTTGGAGCGACCAGGAGGTTCAATGGTCAATCAACCGTCTCGAGCTGCGAGCGGTGTTTCTAGCACTACAGACGTTCGAAGATGTGGTGAAACACCGGGCAGTGCAAGTGCTTTTGGACAATTCCGCGACAGTGGCCTACATCAATCGACAAGGCGGAATGGGAAGCGCGGCCATGGAAGAGGAAGCAGGGGCGTTGTTCGCCTGGGTAGAACTTTGGCTAAAAGCGATCTCAGCGGCACACATTGCAGGAAAAGACAATGTGACTGCAGACTTTCTCAGCAGAGTCCGGGTGGATGCCAGGGAAAGGGAACTACATCCGGAAGTGTTTGCCCAAGTAGTCCACAGATGGGGACCGCCGATTATGGATCTCATGGCGATCTTTCGGTCAGCAAAGATGAGTCGCTTTTTCAGCAGAAGACAAGAGAGGATGTTAGAAGGTCTCGACGCTCTGATGCAACATTGGCTGTCGTCGGGTCTCCTCTATGTATTCCCCCCGTGAGTGGTGAGTGGTGAGTGGTGAAGTGCATTGAGGCTCATCGAGGAAGAGTGCTGTTGGTAGCCCCGGATTGGCCAAGACACTCGTGGTATGATGATCTAGTCAGACTCCTTGACGGGGATCCTTGGAGATTACCAATCATGGAGAATCTGTTGATTCAGGGTCCGCTTCGAATGCCTCAGGTGGATCGGTTCTCGCTTACAGCTTGGTCATTGAAAGGGCGAGGTTAAGGAAAAAAGGCTATTCTGGAGTGGTCATTGCAACTTTACTTCGAGCCAGAAAGAGGTCCACATCCCTTGCATATGTACGTATATGGCGTATCTTTGAGGACTGGTGTTCTTGACGACAGGTCCGTGCTTCCACTGTGTCCATACCTATGGTGTTAAGCTTTTTGCAAGATGGTTTTGATAAGGGCCTGGCAGACAGTTCTTTAAGGGTCCAGCTGGCAGCTCTGTCTTGCTATAGAGGTAAGGTCCAGGGAGTTTCCTTGGGCTCTCACGTCGATGTGGTGCGTTTTCTCAAAGCGGTATCTAGACTTCGGCCCTCTCGCAGAATATTGGTGCCGCCGTGGGATCTCAACTTGGTCTTAGGAAAGTTAGTTAAGCAGCCCTTTGAGCCCTTGTTCCAGGCTTCAGTTAAGGATTTAACTCTGAAGACGGTGTTCTTGGTGGCCATCTGCCCAGCGCGGCGAGTTTCGGAACTGCAGGCCCTATCCTGTCGAGAGCCATTTTTGTCCTTTTCTAGGGAAAAGGTGGTACTGTGGCCTGTGCCATCCTTTTTGCCAAAGGTAGTTTCTCCGTTTCACTTGAATCAATCAATCTCTTTGCCAGTGTTAGGTTCTATGAAGGGGAATGTCTCAGACCGTAGTCTTTGGCACTTGGACATAAAGAGAGTGTTGCGGCAATACTTAAACGTTTCAGAGTCCTTTCGCAAGTCTGAACGTCTGTTTGTTCTGTTCGGAGGTCCCCGTAAAGGGGAAGTGACTTCTAAAGCTTCAATTTCCAGATGGGTTCGGGAAACTATAGCGTCAGCATATATTTTGCAAGGTCGTCAGGTGCCGGCAGGCTTACGAGCTCACTCTACTAGAGCGCAAGTGACTTCATGGGCGGAGCACAGTTTGGTTCCGCCAGTGGATATTTGCAGAGCGGCCACTTGGTCATCTCTTCATACCTTTAGTAAACACTACCGTCTCTATGTCCTCGCAGGGTCGGTGGTGTTGCGATCCGGGTGGAAAGATCCCTCCCAATGATTACTTCTCTGTTACATCCCAGAGGTGGAGGACTGAACTGGAGGACCGATAAGGAAAGAGAAATTACACTAACCTGGTAATTGTTTGTTCCTTCAGGAACTCCAGTTCAGTCCTCAATCTCACCCGAGGAGGATTTGCAGAAGTCACTTTTTGGTTGGGGGGAGTGCCAGTCATTAAGTGGGTTGAGGCCCTCATACTCTCGGGATCGCGGTGATTCTTTATTTCTGACTTTCCTTGTTCTCTCTCTTTCTCTCTCTTACTCGGCTCAGGGAGGGAAAGGGAAGTATTAGAAGATGTTTCTCTCTCTTCATTGAGGGGGCATTAGTTAAAAGTGAATGTTGAAAGTAAGGTTGAATTGATTATCATAGCTGCATATTTGTTGCTCCTTTGAGTGTGATTTGTCAATAGTTCACTGGGGCTGATGGGAGAGACCAGCAGGCTACATCCAGTGATGTCACAGTTTTGACATGCCCAGTCTCCAAGCTGCAGGAGGAGGTACACTACTCAGAGGTGGAGGACTGAATTGGAGTTCCTCAAGGAACAACAATTACCAGGTAAGTGTAATTTTTCTTTCTTGGTACGAAGGTAGTGGACTTCACATGCCACCTATACAAGGTTTTTGTTAGTGCTGGGGAGGAGCCTGCTGTCTTGGTACATGTTGCTACCAATGACATAGGAAAATGTGTGAGGAAAGTTCTGAAAGCCAAATTTAGGCTTTTAGGTAGAAAGCTGAAATCCAGAGCTTCCATGGTAGCATTCTCAGAAATGATTCCTGTCCCATGCCAGGACACAAGAGGCAGGCAGAGCTCTGGAATCTCAATGCATAGATGGCGCAAGGAAGAGGGTTTTGGATTTGTTAGGAACTGGGCAACATTCTGAGGAAAAGGGAGGGGGACTTTCGAAAGGATAGGCTCCACCTTAACTTGGGGTGGAACCAGGCTGCTGACATTAACCTTTGGAAAGGAGAGAGAGCAGCTTTTAAACTAGATAATAAGGGTAAGCACTCCCCCATGAGTGCATGCTTCAGAATGATGTATCCTTGAAGGATACTAGGAAAACAGGGAAGTCAGGGCATCCAGACAAAGAGGTTCCAAAACAGGTAAAAATAACCCAGGTACCTTTTAAGTAAAAATGAGACAAAAGTTGAAAGATT
This sequence comes from Ichthyophis bannanicus, assembly GCA_033557465.1. Classification (NCBI taxonomy): domain Eukaryota; kingdom Metazoa; phylum Chordata; class Amphibia; order Gymnophiona; family Ichthyophiidae; genus Ichthyophis; species Ichthyophis bannanicus. Next base: position 372,564,719 of record CM066031.1, read on the forward strand.
CAAAATTAACCCTGTCATCAAATAGTCAGACTGTTAATATTAGCAAAAAACAAACTTTGAAATGCCAGTATGTATATTCTAGAAGTCTAAAAAATAAGATAGTTAGAATATATAGCAATAAATGAAAGGTTAGATATAATTGGCATTTCAGAGACCTGGTGGAAGGAGGTTAACCAATGGGACACACTGATGCCAGGCGACAAACTATATTGCAAGGATAGGATAGATCACATTCGTGGAGAGGTGTCTCTATAAGTTAGAGGGCATAGAGTCAAACAGGATAAACATTTTGCAGGAAACAAAATACACTGTAGAATCTGTGTGGATAGAAATGGCATGTAAAAAGGGGAAGGGAATGACAATGGGGGTGTATTACCATCCATCTTGACAGAATGAACAGACAGATAATGGAATGCTAACAGAAATTAGGGAAGCCAGCAAAGTTTACAACACAGTAATAATGAGAGATTTCAATTACCCCAGTGTTGTCTAGGTCAGTGTCACATAGGACATGATGGGAGATAAAGTTTCTTGATTAAGTAAATGACTGCTTCATGGAGCAGCTGGTTCAGGAACAGACACAGGGGAACGCTATTGTAGCCCTAATCCTCAGAGAAACGCAAGATCTTGTGCGAGAGGTAACTGCTTTGGGGCCTCTTGGCAATAGCGATCATAACATGATCACATTTGATTTAATAAATGGAGGGAGGATAAGAAGGACATGGACTGTGTTAGCATTCAACTTTCAAAAAGGAGACTATAATACAATGAGGAAAATGGTTAAGAAAGAACTAAAAGGAGCAATTGCATCAGGCCTGGGTGTTATTTAAAAATGCTATCTTGGAAGCCCAGACCAGATGTAGTTCATGCTTTAAAAAAGGTGGAAGGAAGGCCAAACCACAGCCTGTATGACTTAAAGGTGAGGTCAGAGATGCTGTTATAGCTAAGCGATAATCTTTCAGAAAATAGAAAAAAGAGCCAAATGATGAAAACCGGATTTTTTATTTTATTTTATTTAGCATTTTTTTATATACTGCATTTCCAAAGGTCAATACGGTTTACATGAAACAATTTGAAGTTATAACATAGAACAAAGAACATAAAACGGGGGGTGTTAACATGGATTTAATGTTATAACATAGGTGTCAATTACTTTCTCTTTTTTTTTTAATCTTGTTTACATGGATGGTTTTGTAAAACTAAGGAGAGGCTTACATGCAATGGAGTTTAGTGGATACCGCATTGTTATTAAGACCAACTTGGTCAGAAGGTAAATAGGTTTAAGAATACTTCAATACAGATGTTAGTGGAGGTTTTGTTAGAAACCATGCTACATTTTATCCTTAATGTGCTCTTTGAAGAGGAGCATTTTCAGTTCCTTCCTGAAGTGGATGATATCACTTGTGTTCCTTAGTTTTGCAGGGAGGTTGTTCCACAGTCCAGGTGCGTATAATGAAAAGGCTCTAGAGCATGTTGATTAGTTACATTCTAGTATCTCTATGGGCATGCTGAAGATGTTTGTGGCGCATGATCTCCTAGTTCTGTTCTCTGGGATTTTTATCAATAGATTTTGTAGGTAGTCTGCAGACATTTTATGTAGGATTTTGAAAGTGGAGGTTAATACCTTATATTTGAGTCGGCATGCAAAGGAAAGCCAGTGTAACCTTTTTAGCAGTGGTGTTATATGATTGATTCTGGAGGAGCCTTTTAGGATCCTAGCTGTAGTGTGCTGTGCCATTTGCAATGGGTGTAATACATATTTGGGTGTGCCATGGTAAATGTTACAAAAATCCAAGTGTGGGGATATCATTGCATGAAATACTGTGTGGAAGTTATGTGCTTCTAGTAATGGACATAGGCATAGGGTTATCATCTTCTGGTAGATTGTTCTAGTGGTTTTATTGAAGTGGGTCTGTAGGGTGTATCGTTGGTCAATTGTAATTCCAAGGTATTTGATCTCTTTCTTAACTTCCAGGTTAGCGCCGTGTACTTTTAGAAATGGGGTGGAGAGAAATTGTCATTCCTTGTGATAAATAATACTTCTATCTTTTTGGGGTTTATTTTGAGTTGATGCTGTTAGCCAGTTGGATATTGCACTGAGACAATGGGAGTGTAGCAAGTTTTTGTTATGGAGAATGGGGCATGAATCATAATATCATCCTCATAGATGTGGTACAGTATGTTACGAGTTTTCATGATTTAGCAGATTGGTTATAGGTAGATGTTGAACAAGAGGGAGACTAGTGCTGAACGTAGTGGTATGCCCTGTGATAGGATCTGCCAGTTCAACACCATTCAAGCTATCTTGACATGTTGCTGCCATCCGGTTAGGTATGAGTGGAACCACAGTAACACAGTGCCCTGTATTCCTATTTCTTGTAAACATTTGAGCAAAAGTATGTGTGAAACTGAATCAAAGGCATCCTTGATGTCAAGGAATATTAATAGGAATACTTTTTGCTGGTTTTGAATACCCTTAATGGATTTGTTGAAGAGAGACATGATTAGTGTTTCGACTCCACGAAACTGTCTGAACCACTGGTGTTGTATATCTAGTGGATTGTGTTTGTTGATGTAATCTTGTAGTTGTGTTAATACTTGAAAAAGTAGTATTTTAGCTAGGAATGGTAGACTGGTGATTGGTCGGTATGAAGTTAGGTCTTTTGGGTCTAGGTTGGGGCTCTTTAGAATGGGTTGGATTGATCCCTTTTTGAGGCAGGCAGGTATTTAGGCTAGCTTGAACGATTACACAGGTACACTAAAAAAATTTTTTTTTAAACTGCCTCTAATGTTTCGATTGATTTTTACGTTTTTTGGTGCGCTGAATCCAAATCTGGTAACCAATTTGCTCCATCACGTACAGATTTTTTGCTACATTGGGTTAGCAGTTTGAGGTGAACGTTTCAGATTGAGTGCGATCGAGATAAAAGTTTCTTGGATGAATTCTTTATACTAATTGTTTAGTAGTTATTCAAATAAGAATAAAGAAAATTGTAACAAGGCAGCACATAAGAATAGAGTAATGTCAACAAAACACACTGTGATGGTAGCAAAATTGTCTGCACTTAAAACAGCCACATACATGTGCACAAACATTGAGCATATAAGAGCGAGGTTAGACACAAAGCAAAGCAAAGAAATGTGCAAAAAATGTTGTACAGGTATGTATGTAAGAATAGAAAATGCAAACCGCACCATTGCAATACATGAAGACAAACACCCGATGTTGTGAAAATAAAATTCTAATAAATGAGATCCGACACTGTGGTAATAACTAGCAAATTTTTATTTCAAAGTTTAGTAAAAACACGATATTTGTCAACACAGTTTAGATTTTAAAGTCATTCTTGGGTCAATCAATCTCCTGGTGGGCCCGTTTCTTCTTCCCCCGAATGCTTCTCTTGGTGCGCTGCTTGGCGTATTTTTCATCTGGGGTTTCCCGCAGCAGCAACCAGCAGAAATCAGCCATCATAGTGGTGTTCCATCTTCCTTGGTACCTTCTCTCTGCGTCCTTGATGTCCTGGTGAAACCTTTCACCTTGTTCTTCACTGTACGCCCCCAAGTTTTCGGGAAAGTAGTTCACATGGGAGTGCAAGAAATGGACTTTCAGGCTCATGTTACAGCCTTGTTCTTTGAAGGCATTGAGCATCCTGGCAACAATATCCTTATAGTTCTCATCCAGCCTGTTCCCCAAGAATTTGAGAACAACATCCTTGAAGGAATCCCAGGCTTCCTTTTCCTTCTCAGACATCGTTTCAGCGAATGCTCCATCTGAAATGAGTTTCCTTATATCAGGGCCAACAAACACTCCTTCCTTTAGCTTTGCTTCAGAAAGTCGGGGGAACTTTGAGCAAAGGTACCGAAAGCACTCACCATCTTTTGGAAGGGACTTGATGAATTGCTTAATGAGACCCAACTTAATGTGGAGAGGTGGTAATAGAATTTTATCACGAGGTACCAAGCTCTCATGAAGAACATTTTTCTCACCGGGTCTCAAATACTCCCGAATTGGCCAGTCTTTTTTCCCCCAGTGTAGGTCGCGGGCCCGGCTATCCCACAAGCAAAGGAAGCAGGGATATTTGGTGAAACCGGATTGCTGCCCTAATAGCATGGATAGAATTTTAAAGTCTCCACAAATCATCCACTTATGCTCATCATAACGAATCTTCTGAAGAATCAGGGCCAAATTCTCGTATTTTTCTTGGAGAATAACAGAGTGAGCAATAGGAACTGAAGCGAATGTGTTGCCATTATGAAGAAGAACACCTTTTATGCTGTCTTTTGACGAATCAATGAACAGCCGCCATTCAGCAGGATCATACTTGAGTTTAAACTTTTCCATCACTCCGTATATATCGTTGCAAAATACCAAATCTTCCTCTTTGCTGAAATACTTCAAAAATTGTGTCTCGCGGTTGCGGTACCAATAAAAAGTTGTTCCTGGTGACAATAGATTTTTCTGTTTAAGCCGAGAACCTAGCAGTTGGGCAGCATCTTTTGGGAGTCCTAAATCCCGGACTAAATCATTCAATTCAGCTTGAGAGAAAAGTTCAGGTTTCGGATCTGGTTCAGTTTCAAACTCGGAAGTACTGGACTCATCGGGAAAAGCCATCTGATGAGTCTCATCATGATCAGAACCGTCTACACAAATATGATCCAAAGATTTTGGTGGTTCAGGCACAGGTACTTCGTTGCTATGAGGCATAGGCCTAATTGCTGAGGGAAGGTTGGGGTAACTTATTACGTTCTTATTTTTTAAGTTGTATCCCTTCACAATGCAAGAGCAAAAATAGCAGTCACTGCTGTGGTCTCTTTGTTCACGCCACATCATAGGTATTCCGAAACGAAATGCTTGTTTTTTACCTTTCATCCATAAGCGTAGATCTTCCTCACATGTCTTGCACACTTTGTGAGGAGCCCACGGTTTGTCTTGATCGCCTAACTTCAAACCGAAATAGGCGAAATATACTTTTTTAATAAATGCAGAAATGTTCCTCTGCCACTTTTTCACGGTATATTCCCCACAAATAAAACAAAAACTGTCCGGAGAGTTGACGCAACCTCTGGCTCTGTGAGCCATCACAAATACACAGCACGGCAAACTACAACTATAGTGAACCACTTCGGAATAAAGCTGGATTACGACTGAGCAAACAAAAGGTAATAATGAACTTGCAAGAAACTGAAATTTGACAGGAACGTTCATGTCGCAACCACCGTGTTTGAGCGAGCGAACGAGGCGAGGCGAACAGGAAAGAACATGCGCCAGCGTGAGTACTGGATTTAGCCCCCCGCCTCCCAATTGTCCTGTTAATGTATAAAATGAATACAAAACACTCTAAAATATCATGAGGGAGTGTTTCTAGTTAGTTAACCATTACAACCTCTATTTTGGGCCAAGAAAATAAACTGCAGTCGGCTAAAAAGAAATTATGTGAACATTCCTTATATGGGTAAGAAATCTAATTTTGCAAGAAAACGTGACGTGATGGAACATTTTGGCTATTTTTCCTGGATTCAGCACCCCAAAATCTATAGGAATCAGTTGCAAAACTGGAGGCAGTTTTTTGGTAGTGTACCTGTGTTATTGTATTATTATTTTAAGAAATGATGAATGCTGCAGGTGAGCTTAATCCAGCTTACTGGGCAGGGGTCTAATGATGATGTGGTATAAAGGTTCTTTATGATGTAGTCTACATTTTCCAGCGAGGGTGGGGTGAATTCTTTCAGTGAGCAACTGGCTGCTAGGTTCTGTTGTGGTAATATTGATAAGGAGTATGCTGTCTTAGATTTAGATTGGAAGTGGTTGGCAATTTCTTGCGTCTTAGGATAGTTATGAGTTTTGTTGCTGCTGTCAGGTTTTAGTAGGGACCTTACAAAGTCAAATAATTCTCTAGGTCTGTTTATGACACTGAAGATTAGTTTGGTGTGATACTACTTTTAATGCTCGTTGACTTTGTATCGATATGTATTGAGGTGGGGCAAGTATATATATTTTTGTCCTGGAATCTTCTTAGCTCCTTTTTCAGTTGTTTTAATTTGGGGTTGTACCAAATGTTTCTAGTTGCCTTTTTATTGTGTGTAGCTTGTAGTATTGTGGCATGTTCACTGATGGTGTTATTCCAGATCTTGGTAAGTTCATCTAGGTTGTTTGATTCAGTGTTTAGTATTGGAGAGATTTCCTCCAGGATTGATGTCTTGTTGAAGTCTCTGAAGTGACGCCCTGTATTTGTGTTAGTGTTGTGGTATTTTGGGAACATAAGAACATAAGATATGCCATACTGGGTCAGACCAAGGTCCATCAAGCCCAGTATCCTGTTTCCAACAGTGGCCAGTCTAGGTCATATGTACCTAGCAGTTTCCCCAAAATACACAGGTTTCACAATGCTTGTACTGGGTCAAGCATTGATATCCTGGGTCCCTTCTTAATAATGGTTTACGGACCTTTCCTCCAGGAACTTGTCCAAACCTTTTTTAAACCCAGCTACACTAATAGCCTTTACTACATCCTCCGGTAACAAATTCCAGAGTTTGATTACATGTTGAGTGAAAAAATATTTTCTTTTATTAGTCTTAAATAGTTTACCCTGTAGCTTCATTGCATGTCCCCTAGTCTTTCTGTATTCTGATAATGTAAACAATCGATCTACCCGTTCCACTCCGTTCATTAATTTATAGACTTCTATCATATCTCCCCTCAGCCGTCTCTTTTCCAGGTTAAAGAGCCCTAACCTTTTTAGCCTTTCTTCATAGGAGTATCCTTCCATCCCCTTTACCATTTTGGTGGCTCTTCTCTGAACCTTTTCTAATAATGCTATATCCATTTTAAGATACGGTGACCAGAATTGCACACAATATTCAAGGTGCGGTCTCACCATGAAACGATATAGAGGCATTATAATATCTTTTGCTTTATTTTCCATTCCTTTCCTTATGATACCCAGCATTCTATTTGCTCACTTGGCTGCCGCTGCACACTGGGCCGAGGGTTTTAACATGTTATCCACAATGACACCTAAATCTTTTTCCTGGGTGGTGGTTCCTAATGTGGAACCTTGCATCGTGTAACCATAGTTTGGGTTGTTCTTCCCTAGGTGCATAACTTTGCACTTGTCCACATTAAATTTCACTTGCCATTTTGATGCCCAGTCTTCCAATTTATCAAGATCCTCTTGCAATTTTCCACAATCTGCTTGGGTTTTAACAACTTTAAATAGTTTTGTGTCATCTGCAAATTTGATAACCTCACTCGTTATTCCACTTTCCAGGTCATTTATGAATATGTCAAATAGCAGCTGACCCAGCACAGATCCCTGGGGTACACCACTATTCACCTTTCTCCATTGGGAAAATTGGCCATTTAGCCCTACCCTCTGCTTTCTATCTTTTAACCAGTTCCTGATCCACAGTAGTACACTGCCTCCTATCCCATGACTTTAGTTTTGCCAAAAGTCTCTGATGAGGGACCTTGTCAAAGGCTTTCTGAAACTCCAGATACACTATATCAACCGACTCACCTTTGTCCACCTGTTTATTCACACTTTCAAAAAAACATAACAGATTAGTAAGACAAGATCTTCCTTGTCTAAAGCCATGTTGGCTGTCTCCCATTAGGCCATGACTATGTACATGCTGAGTAATTTTATTCTTTATGATGGTTTCTACCATTTTTCCTGGTACTGAAGTCAGGCTCACCGGTCTGTAGTTTCCTGGATCACCCCGGAACCCTTTTTAAAAATTGGTGTTACATTGGCGATCCTCCAATCTTCAGGTATTAGAGATGATTTTAATGATAGTTCACAGATTACTAATAGTAGGTCTGCAATCTCATATTTCAGTTCTTTCAACACCCTTGGATGTATACCATCCGGCCCAGGTGATTTGCTACTCTTCAGTTTATCTAATAGTTGTAAGACATCTTCCCGATGTATCGATATTTCCTTCAATTCTTCTGCACCTTTAAATACCACTTTAGTCATGGGTAACATCCCTACATCTTCCTCAGTAAAGACCGATGCAAAGAATTCATTCAGACTCTCCGCTATCGCCTTGTCGCCTCTTAGTGCCCCTTTAACCCCTCTATCATCTAATGGACCAAAAGAGACTCTCACAGGTTTTTTGCTACGAATGTACTTGAAAAAGTCTTTATTTCATGTTTTTGCTTCCGCAGCAAGCTTCTTATCAAATTCTCCCTTTGCCTGCCTTATCAATGCCTTGCATTTGACTTGCCAGTGCTTGTGTTTTTTCCAGGTTTCGTCGTTTGGCTTTTTTTTCCATTTCCTGAAAGATGCTTTTTTGGCAACAACAGCCTCTCTGACTTCACCTTTAAACCATGCTGGCAGTTTTTTAGACTTCCTTCCACTTTTCTTAAAGCATGGAATACAGCTGGTCTGGGTTTCCAAGATAGTATTTTTCAACAACACCCAAGCTTGATGTAAGTCTTTAACCTTTGCAACTGCTCCTTTTAGTTTTTTCTTAACTATTTTCCTCATTTTATCATATTCTCCCTTTCGAAAGTTAAAAGGTAGTACTGTGGATTTCCTTACTATCCCTCCTCCACTAATTAAATCAAAGGCGATCATGCTATGATCACTATTGCCAAGTGGCCCCAACACCCTTATCTCTTTCACTAGTTCTGGTGTTCCACTAAGGACTAGGTCTAATATGGCTTCCCCTCTGGTCGGTTCATGAATGTTAAATATTTACTCCTCAGTATTTGTTTTTATTCCAGGTAGACATTTGCTCCTTGCAATTTTCTTGTCATAATATATGTTTTGAAAGAAAAATATTAGCATCATGTGAACAGAGTTCGTGAAGGAGTTTTGGGAAAGGGGTAATGCAGCCTACCATTAATAATAGTGAGGGAGGGGCACCAATCTTTAGGATGCAGGGGGACGCTAGAGACCCTAACACTGGTCCTGCCTGGAGAGGTGGTAGTTTGGGGGTTGAATCCTGATCTGGGGTGGGAGTGATTCTGGGCTGGGACAGCACTTGGGCTAGAAGGAAAATTTTGTGGTGGTAAGATTCAGGATCTGGGGGTTTGGGAGCCTATGAAGGCTAACAAGGAGATCAGCTGAAAAAGGTAATCTGAACTGAAGTGGCAGACTTCACCTCAGATGATCCTTTGCTCTTGCGCTGGATGAAGTAGGTTCAGTACTACCAGAGAAGTAAAAGACCACACCAAAATTTAGTGCACGTTTTTTACACTGGGAGCAAATCAGTTTCAGCCATTTGAATGTTTTCTGCATGCTCTCTGTTCTAGCCTTTAGGTTTCCCATGCTAAAACCCTTCCTACACCGGGAGCACAGTTAATGCAAGAAAATCTAATGTTATCTATTGCACTACAGGATAGCACAACCTGTTACTTCGAGCCCTTGGTGTTGATGTGTTTTTGGATTATGGTGGGATCTTGTGGTTAGCCATGGAAGGAGGTACTAGGTACGAATAGGGGATCTGATATGTTAATCTACCCAGCAGGGTGGAACACAAAGAAGAAACATGATAAAAACCTTTTTGGATAAAGAGCGACATCCTACAGGGAGTTTACTCTATGGCTGGCAACTGTGATATATGGAGGAGTGGCCTAGTGGTTGGGGCAGGTTGCCTCAGGCTGGAGGACTGGGGGTTCAAATTCAATTGGAGGATGACAACCTCAGGCTGGAGGGACTGGGGTTTCTAGTCCCACAGCTGCTCCTTGTGGCCTTGGGCAAGCCACTTAAACCTCCGTTGCCTCAGGTACAAAACATAGACTGTGAGCCCTTCAGGGACAGGGGAAATATGTACTGTACCTGAATGTACACTGCTTTGATCTGGTGTAAAGTGGTATATAAGCATTGCTAAATAAATGTATCCTTCACAGTGTGGGCAGGAATCATAGGACACATTGCATTAGCTATTTGGTCTTTTCTACTGTAATATATTGCTAGTATGGGGCAGCTTTCAAAGTCTACAAATACTTTATACCCTTGGAGTTTGCATCAGTTTTCAAAGCAAAAGTATACACGATTGCACTTTGAATCTTGTGCAGGTGGAGAATCCCCACAGAGATGCCGCACAGTCTTTGAGGGCTGTTTTCCTCCCTGACTAAAAACTCCCCAGAGAATGCCTTCTGTCAATGTCACTAAATGTTGGTGTGCTGTAGAACAAGGCACATCTTAATAGCTGTTTTCAGAAAGCCAGTTTATGCATGTTAATGACTTTAAAGCTGACCTCTAATGTATGAAGAGATTTATTTAATCAATGTTTGTGTTTTAATGTAATGATGAAAAAGTAAATGTACAATAGGTAAGAGAATAATGTGCAACTGACTTTCAAAATTTGTGCTTGCCAAATAACATAAACTACTGTAAAACATTGCATTACTTTTGAGAAGAATATCTGTGAAACTGATGGAAGTCTTGTAGTGGATTTGTGAAGGGAAAATAACACATTCATTATTTTTCTAGGTGTCAAACTGGTTTGCCAATGCAAGACGTCGCCTTAAGAATACAGTCAGGCAACCAGATCTGAGTTGGGCTCTACGGATAAAATTGTATAATAAGTATGTTCAAGGAAATGCTGAAAGACTTAGCGTGAGCAGCGAAGATTCATGTTCTGAAGGTTTGTTAACTTTTTAATATTTTTCCCTTTATTATTTGTAAACAGAAAAGGGAAGGAGGACATTTTCAGTCACAGCTGAGCTTTGAACCTACCTGTCCAAATTTTAGCTGCTAACTTTAGGCCAGGATAGGCAGCTCTTGACTTCGAGTGCTTCAAGTCAGTTAGGTTTTCAGACTATCCACAGTAGATATGAATGAGATACATTTCCATGCCTCGCCTCCATTGTATGCAGATATATCTTATGCATTATTTGGTCCTGATATTTTGAAAATGACTGGCTTAGGCAACTTTGTGCCTCGGGTTCCTTATCTGTCATAATTGCAGACAGGTAAAAATAATTAAAAACAGAAGAACCAACAGACACAAACACTAATGAGGTTTCATTCTAACATCCAGAAAAAAGGTCAGTGCTCAAAAGCATAGGCAGGTCATTTGAGATCCCAGGGACCTGCCACTGATATTATACAGCCTCAAATTCTGCAAGATTTACTATAATTCCTTGAGTTTATTTAAATGATAAATATCTGGTTTGTCTGAGACGAAAGAATTTCAGTTGTGGTCAACATTATTGGCACTCTTGTAGTTCAACCCCTTAATATTCAATATCTCCTTAAAAAAAGTGGCCAAAGAAAGGACTTTGGACTATATATGTACACATTTGACATATAAAATAATAAAATAAAACAAGACCGATTAAAAAGGAAATAGTATAAAAACTGGGACATTGCCAGATCATGATTATTAAACAGTCAAAAAATTCTGCGTTAAATGTAACAAACAGGGAAATACATCCACAAGCTGGTTGGGAGAAATTACTTTAATTTAGTTATCTTAACTGTATCAAATTTCTACCAAATGGTCTCAGAACTCTTAGGCTTCAATCCAAAAAGACCCAAAGGTCAAACTGAAAGGGATAGAAACCAGATAACATCAACGACCACCTACGGTAGTTAGCATTGATCAAGTTAAATAACCTGCTTTCTATAAAAAATAATGTGCCACTTTGCTTGCTTTAATAAAGATCTCTTTCTTATCTTGACCGTTGCACAGAAGCAGGTATAAAACGTTTCTTCTTAATACCGCTAAGAACACAAAACTCCCAAAACAGACTCTTAAACTGATCCGTATTCCACACACATCCCGACGCCTCCCCCCCAGCGCTTTTGGAGCGTTTCTCCTAAACGGGCTCTTCAGGGGATTGATTCAGGGAATATCCTGGGATCACAAAAAACTGCTGCCCACGCCAAACCTCACAGAACCTTAGCTGCTTCCAGTCTTTTGGCTTAGCTGCGCGGCGTCTTTTGGCTTAGCTTTCAATTTATGGTGAAGGACTGGAAGCAGCTAAGGTTCTGTGAGGTTTGGCGTGGGCAGCAGTTTTTTGTGATCCCAGGATATTCCCTGAATCAATTCCCTGAAGAACCCGTTTAGGAGAAACGCTCCAAAGGCGCTGGGGGGGAGGCATCGGGATGTGTGTGGAATACGGATCAGTTTAAGAGTCTGTTTTGGGAGTTTTGTGTTTTTAGCGGTATTAAGAAGAAAAGTTTTATACCTGCTTCTGTGCAACGGTCAAGATAAGAAAGAGATCTTTATTAAAGCAAGCAAAGTGGCACATTATTTTTTATAGAAAGCAGGTTATTTAACTTGATCAATGCTAACTACCGTAGGTGGTCGTTGATGTTATCTGGTTTCTATCCCTTTCAGTTTGACCTTTGGGTCTTTTTGGATTGAAGCCTAAGAGTTCTGAGACCATTTGGTAGAAATTTGATACAGTTAAGATAACTAAATTAAAGTAATTTCTCCCAACCAGCTTGTGGATGTATTTCCCTGTTTGTTACATTTAACGCAGAATTTTTTGACTGTTTTGTATAAGCGTTAATGAATTGACCATTAGATACGTGTTTACACGATGGAAGATCATGATTATTGGCATCTCTATAAACAATTCAAATCACATTCCCATTGCAGTAAGATTAGACACACCTCTGATCAATTGTCAGTACTCATATGACTTAAATCAACCAATGAATGATGGCTCTAATGTTTAAAACAGCCAGATTCATTCCCTGTTCCATTTTCACAATGGTGACGACAAGAGAGCTGCCTGAGATCATCAGAAAAGCCATTATCACTAACTTCAAAGGGGTACAAGGCCATCTCCAAAGACCTTGGAATTCCTGTGTCTACAGTTCATAATGTTGTTAAGAAGTTTTCTGCTCATGGAACTGTCAAGAACCTCCCAGGATGTGGTGGAAGAGGAAAATTAATCCATGAGGTCTTTAAAGATTAGCACGAACTGTTGGAAAAACACCACGTACAATATCCAAAGAGCTTAAGTCTGACCTGGAGCAATCTGGAGTGGTAGTTTCAGCCCACACCATACACTGCACACTAAACAAAGAAGGACTTTATGGGAGAAGGTCAAAGAGGAGCCCACTGCTCAAACACAGATATAAAAAGGCATGCATGATCTTCACCCAAACCCACCTTGAGAAATCACAATTCTTCTGGGAAAATGTTCTGTGGACAGATGACACCAAGCTTGAGCTCTTAAGCAATGCAGACCAGCGATACATTTACAGGTGAAGAAATGAAGCTTTTAAAGAAAAAAACACCCTTCCTACAATTAAATATGGTGGAAGTTCCATAATATTGTGGGTTGATTTGCTGCCTCAGGAATTGGAGGCTGGAACATATTAAAGGTATCATGATGTCGGAGGTCTCCAAGGTATTTTGGAGCAAAATATGCTATCTAGTGTCAGAAAGCTAGGTTTGGGTCCAAGCTCATGGATCCTCCAGCAGGACAATAGCCCAAAACATACATCCAAAAGTACAATAGAATGTTTAAAAAGGAACAAATGGACTGTTTTAAACTGGCCAGCAATAAGTCCTAATCTCATTCCAATCGAGAACCTTTGGAAAGAGCTGAAATCTGCCATTGATAAAAGAAATCCTGGAAACATTCATGATCTGGAATAAATTGCAGTTGAAGAGTGGGAGAAACTATCAGCAGACAGATGTACGGAACTTATAGATGGCTACAAGATGGAGGGAGGAGTAGCCTAGTGGTTGGGGCAAGGTACTTCAGGCCAGAAGGTCGGGGGTTCAAATCCCACTAGAGGACAGCAACCTTGGGCCGGAAGGACTGGGGTTTCTAGTCCCACAGATGCTCCTTGTGGTCTTGGGCAAGCCACTTAACCCTCCGTTGCCCATGTTCCCTGTAAGTATTAGTGTATGTGTCTCATATCCCCGTGTGTTAAATGTATCCCCCAATTGTGTTGTGACCACTTTGATTGAAGGATAAGGCGGTATACAAAACTGTCTAAATAAATAAACAAGAAACGTTTGGAATCTGTCATCACTGCCAATGACTGTGCAACCAGATATTAGTGAAGGGTGTCATTAATCCTGTCCAGGTTATAGTTTGTTTTCGTTTTCTCAGAAATTACTTTGTCTAAGTTGCAAAGACATCTTTGTTTTGTTGTATACCTTTGAACATACTATTAAAATATTATGATGACATACAGCTGGAATATTTCAAATTTATTTTTCAAGATATTGCACACAACATACCTAAAATGCATGGGTGCCAATAATGTTGACTACAACTATAGATTATTTCTCCAGTGGTAATGAACATTTATTTTATTTTCTCAATTATGCTAGGAATTTAAATTCTAAACTTTAAATTCAAGGCTCTCGCGATCATTTTCAAAACGATAAACAACATTGCACCAACATACCTCAACACACTAATAAATATGCAACAACACACAAGAATAAAAAGAGAGCCTAAAAAAACATGCTATCCACCCCTAATAAGGCAATAAAACTAAACCAATCTGCAACCAATAGAGCATTCTCCCTCTACGCCCCTACCCTATGGAACAGTCTCCCAAATTCATTAAGAGAAATCAAAGATTTAACTCTGTTCAGGAAGCAGCTCAAAACATTTATCTTTACGGAATATTACCAATGTGAGCAGCCACCATAGACCTCATCTACCTCCAGATCAAACAATCACAATGCCGGACACCACCAGTCCTATACTCCTGACACACTCTACTTTAAATCACAGCTCAAACCACTTTATGTTCAATTCTCCTGTAAATAGTTCATTACTACTCTGTTAACCACCAATCAAATTACAAAAATATTATTTGCACAATTGTTCCTTGTAAACTATTCTACATTGTTCATTGTAAACTGTCTAGTGCAGTAGTTAAAATGTTATATGTGAACAGCTTTGATTACCATGACAAAGCGGTATATAAAAACCAATAAATAAATCCACTTCAGATACAGTAAAATGGTTATAAAATGAACTCTACAGAACCTATGTTGAAAGTCGACGAAGCCGATACCTCCCATTGTCTTTATAAAATAGGTATTTTCAAAACTGTTTAACTGGTTAGTGACTTGCTAACTGGTTTAACTGCAGTTAGTGGGATTTTCAGTGGCACTAAACCATTTAGTGCAGGGGTCACCAACCTGCGGCCCGCGGGCCGCATGCGGCCCACGAGGTCCCTTCATGCGGCCCGCGAGGCTCTACCCCGGTTAACATTACGTGCGGCCCGCCAAGGATTCCCGTCATTGTATCTGCGGCCCGCGGCATGACTGTGAAGTGACTTTGCAAAAGTGCACTTTGTGCACAAAATATCTGCATTTAGGAACTTTTACAACGCGACCAATAGCCTATTTTTGAAAAGTACACAACTGCAGCATCTCCGCAATGCCACACACTGCACTTTTTTTCCACCAGCTGCACCAACCTATTTTAAGGACCTGCCTGCAGGTGGAGAGCTACCGAGAAAGGCGGGGCAAACCGTGCCGATTGGACCTATGGAGGCGGCTCATTGACGCCAGGCGCCCTCTGATTGGTCATTCTTCCAGGATGCTCTAGAACTGGCAGCCTCTCCATTCTGGATGGTAGCGGAGGGTGGGGAACGAAGGATATGAAGACGGAGCAAGAGGGGAACGTGGGATAATGCCCCACTGCATTAGGAAAGTCGCTGGTGTGGGCGGTTGTCAGTGCCTGAAAGACGCCTCCCCCCTTTGCTCTTTTCAGCAGCGTTTGCAGGTAGATTTTTCTTCCCTCAATTTCACCCCCCTCCTCCTGCATCTGGGAGCCTCACAGCGGCCGGCGAGTAACCGGCTCCCTCCGACTTCCCGCGGCCCCGCGCTCCTGACATTACAGGCGGAGGTTTGAGTGAGTTACTTGCGCTGCCCTTTTCCCTTCTCGTTGTGTGGCCCGCGAGGCTCCCGGTAGTTGGCTGTGCGGCCCGCGGCCCTCTGGAGGTTGGTGACCCCAGATTTAGTGTCATTCAATATCATCTTGTTTTAAATGCTCTGACGCTAAGCGCTTAGCATCAAGGCATTCTGCGGATGGCACTGGGGGTTAGCCAGTCAGCAGCAATATTAAATTGCTGGCTGATTAACCCAAAATGGTTAAAATTAGGACAACTAAATGGCTAGTCGGTTTTGCAATCTGGCCAGCAGCTGAATATTGCTGCTAATCAGCTTGCAAATAGGTAATCCAGGCAACTCAGATATTCAATGCAGGTGGCTGGATATGGCGCAGTCATTGAATATCCAGGTTAAATTAAAACGGCGATGGTCAGTCACTTTGTGTTCAGGCATCTGTCGCTGAAAATGCCCCCCAATGTGCCTATGTGCCTTTATAAAATAGGCACCTAGAACCAAGCTCACTACTGCACAAATTCAGGCACACAACTTCGATCTGCTTCGATGATGATGTGTGTGTATATCTGTGTATTTTATAAAATACATATGTAAATTGCAACACCACCTCAGCTCTGTCCAAACTATGAACCTAGGAATGCCTAGGCACAGTCTGCATAAAAGCATCCACAATCTTTTGGCAAGTGTATTTTTTACACACATATATACAACCATGCAATTTTATAAAAGGCCTTCAGAAAATTACTCCCATAAACACAGAATGAGTTCTACCAGCAAATTAGATTAACTAGAAAAGCTCTATACCACTCGTTACTATGTACTTATCTACCCAAGGTTGATCAAAATAATTTTCATATCGTTAAAGTAGTATCGCAAAGTGTAACTAATTTTCCAAGGCTTAACATGGATTCTGTGACGTTGTTGTTGTTAAGTGCCGTCGAGTCGGAGTCGACTCATGGTGACCCTCTGGATAGCTATCCTAAATTGTGTTCGGTCTTGAGTCAGGCGGCTCATTGTTGACAGACTGGTACCCGTAGCTGCTGTTATTGTCTCGATCCATCTCATTGCTGGCCTTCCTCTTTTGCGTTGACCTTCTGTCTTGCCAAGCATGATATCTTTCTCTAATGATCTCTCTCTTCGCATGATGTGTCCAAAGTATGAAAGTTGAAGTCTTGTCATCTGAGCTTCTAAAGAAAGCATAGGTTTGATCTCCTCTAGTACCGACTGGTTTGTTCTTCGGGCAGTCCATGGTATACACAGTATTCGCCTCCAGCACCATAATTCAAAGGCATCAATTTTCTTCCTGTCTATCTTTTTCACTGTCCAGCTTTCACATCCATATGATGATATTGAAAATACCATGGCTTGAACAAGTCGAACCTTTGTATGGAGAGAGACATCTCTGCTCTTGAGAATCTTATCTAGGTCTTTCATAGCCATTCTGCCAAGAGCAATGCATCGTCTGATTTCTTGACTGCTTGTTGCTTCTTTATTGATAGTTGATCCAAGTAGGTTAAAGTTGTTCACGATTTCAATTTCTTCTCCTTCAACGATGAACCTGTTGATTATGCCAATTGTCATGATCTTTGTCTTCATTACATTAAGGTGCAGGCCCATTTTGAGACTATGTTCTTTGATTGTGAGAAGCAAATGTTTCAGATCATCTTCACTTTCAGCCAGTAATGTGGTATCATCAGCATAGCAAAGGTTGTTGATGAGTCTTCCACCAATCTTCACACCTCTGTTGTCTTCATACAATCCTGCTTCTCTGATGATTTGTTCTGCATATAAATTAAACAGGTGGGGGAAAGTATGCAGCCTTGTCTTACACGTTTGCTTATTTTAAACCATTCTCTTTCTTCTTGTTCCGTTCGAACTGTTGCTTCTTGATCAATGTACAGATTGTGCAAGAGTACGATCAGGTGTTCTGGTATACCCATGCTTCTTAATGTGGCCCAGAGTTTCTCATGGTTTACACAGTCAAAAGCCTTGCTATAGTCAATAAAACACAAATAGATATCCTTTTGGTATTCTTTAGTCTTTTCAAGGATCCATCTCACATCCGCAATGATGTCTCTCGTTCCTCGCCCTTTCCTGAACCCTGCTTGCACTTCAGGTAGTTCTTGTTCCAGGTATGGTTGTAGTCTCTGTTGAATAATCTTCAGTAGAATCTTGCTGGCATGTGGGATCAGAGCGATTGTGCGATAATTTCCACAGTCAGTTGGATCACCTTTCTTTAGTATTGGTATAAATACAGATCTTTTCCAGTCAGTTGGCCATGATGTTGTCTTCCATATTTCTTGGCAGAGCCTTGTAAGTACGGTAACAGCTGCATCAGATTGATGTAATACTTCTATGGGAATGCTATCAATGCCTGGTGCTTTGTTCTTTGATAAGGCTTTCAATGCTGCTTCAACTTCTTCTTTCATCACCAATGGTTCCCAATCATAAGGTACAGGTTGAAACGGCTGTTGGTCCACTTGATCTTTATCATATAAAAACTCTGTATATTCCTTCCACCTTTTCTTGATCTTCTCAGCATCATTCAACATAGAACCTTGAGCATCTTGTAACATTCCAATTCGAGGCTGGAACTTTTTCTTTAACTCTCGTAGCTTTAGGAAAGCCGATCTTGTTCTTCCTCTAATAGTTTCTGCTTCTATTTCCTTGCATGCGTCGTAGTACTTTTCCTTGTCCTGTCTTGCTGCACATTGGAAATCTCTGAGTTCTGTTATTGTCTTTCTTTCTCCTCTGGCTTTAGCTTCTCTGCGCTTCTGGGCAATTTTCAGAGTTTCTTCCATCATCCATTTTGGCCGTTTTTGCTTTTTCACCTTTTGTAGAGACTTCTCGCTTTCTTCCAACACAACCTTCTTGATGTCATTCCATAACTCTTCTGGAGCTCTGTCATTTGTATCTAAAGCAGCAAATCGATTTTGCAGGCAGTCTTTAAATTCCAGTGGTATATTCTCAAGGTCATATTTTGCTGCATTCATGAGTGGTTTGCTCTTTTTCAACTTTAGCTTGAGTTTGCATACTAGTAGTTGATGATCTGTACCACAGTCAGCTCCAGGTTTTGTCTTTTTTGATGTTATAGAACTTTTCCATCGTTGACTTCCACAGATGTAGTCAATTTGATTTTTATACAATCCATTGGGTTAAGTCCATGTGTACAGTCGCTGCTTGTGTTGATGGAAGAAGGTGTTTGAGATGAATAGATCGTTGGTCTTGCAGAATTCTATCAGTCTTTCTCCAGCTTCATTTCTGTTGCCAAGTCCATATTTTCCAACTACTTTGCCTTCTTCTTTGTTGCCAACTTTTGCGTTCCAGTCACCCATGACTATCAGGATATACTGTTTGCATGTTCTGTCAATTTCAGCTTGTACTTGTTCATAGAACTCTTCAATTTCATTCTCTTCTGCAGCTGTTGTTGGGGCATATACTTGAATTATAGTTGTGTTGATAGGCATTCCTCATAGACGAATAGAGATTAAGCATTCGCTGACTGCATTGTATTTCATTACAGTTCTTGCAAGTTTCTTCTTTATTATAAATGCAGCACCATTTCTTCTTTGTCTTTCATTTCCAGCATAGTAGACCATGTGATCATCTGATGCAAAGTGCCCGATGCCAGTCCATTTCAGTTCGCTGACACCCAACAGATCAAGTTGTACACGTTCCATTTCATTCTTGACCACCTCCAACTTCCCTTGGTTCATGCTTCGTACGTTCCATGTTCCAATGCGTAAGACATCTTTACAGCTTCTGACTCTCATTTCATGCGCAGCTACATCAGCAGTCAGACGTCCCGAGGGCTTTGATCCAACCACATCATAAATGCTGGCTTTACTCTGAAAAGTCTTCAGCTCTTCCCCAGTAGCTAGTTGAGTGCCTTCCGACCTGGGAGTCTCATCTTCCAGCACTATAGCACAATTTGTTTTGTTGTAACTATCCATTGGGTTTTCATGGCAAGATACAGAAGTAGATTGCCGGGCCTTTCTTCCGCACAGTTTAAGTTTGGTGTTGTTGCCGTTGTCACAGAAATGTGATCCTCCGCCGTCAACACTATCTCATTCTGCTGCTGCCCAGATGGGTGATTTGTCTTTGTCTGGCACCTCAGCTGAGATCTGTCCATCTTGGGAGACCCTGCCAGTAGTTAAACTACCGATAGTTTAGCTCTCAGCATCACTGATGCACACAAGCCCTCACAGCACGACAAGCTGCAAACCAAGTGAGGGCTTGATGTAATTCAATCTAAATTAAGCCATATTGTTATTAATGAGCTGCTTTGTGTTTGTATTTGTGTGTTACTCATCTCATAAATACTTTCTATGAACTGAACCCCAAATTATTGCTTTGGCAAGCATTTGCTATAATGTAAGTTAATGTGGTTTTAACACAATTAGGTGCTGAATTTGGCATTTAACATATCAATTCATTATCACAGCTTAGTAAAAAGACCCTAGCCAACTAGTAGTGAGAATCAGCATAAGGGTGTACCAAGCTTGAATGCAAGCTAAGAGGTAACAGTTCCCATTAAAACTATGTATGTGGCTGTAAATAGCATGCATTATCATACTATTGCATAATTATAATTTCATATCATCCTGCTAGATCAGCTCAGACAAGTGGGTTGTGTTCCCCTACTAGCAGATTGGTGGAGACAAAGAACCAATGAAAAGCCCAGGTTTCAGTGACATCACTCCTATTTCTCTATTCACCTCCTATGCCTCTTCAGTAATTCTTTGTCTCCAGCAGATGGTGGATGGATTTTCTCATCTCTGAAGAAAATCTGAAGATTTATTTACATTCTCTTATATACCGCGCTATTTTGCATCAGTGCGGTTTACATTGAACAAACTGAAATTACATTGAACAGGGCATTATAACTTGGAGATAACTATTTTACAGGGAACATGGGCTATGGAGGGTTAAGTGGCTTGCCCAAGACCACAAGGAGCACCTGTGGGACTAGAAACCCCAGTCCTTCTGGCCCAAGGTTGCTGCCCTCTAGTGGGATTTGAACCCCCGACCTTCCGGCCTGAAGTACCTTGCCCCAACCACTAGGCCACTCCTCCACTCCTCCAGATTGATTAAACGCTTGTGAACGATCACCTTGAGGGTGACTCTTTCACTTGAGCACGACATGGGAGGCTCCACTAGACTGCTGTGGGCTTTTTGGTAGCCATAGGAGGAGGGAAAATTTGTTCAGTTCCATGAGCTTATCATGATAAGAGCCTGTCAAGCAGCCAGAAATTGTAAGGATTTGGAAGGATCTGGAAGAGTGCAGCAGCCAACCTCCACCTCAATGTCCCCTCCCTCTTCCTCTGTCCCCCTTACTCCTGAAGATTGCAGAAGGCTCTCAGAGGGATCTACCTGCCAGCCACCTTAAACACAGTGCTGTAAACCAGTAAAAGAGTTTCAGGAGAGTACACCTGTGTCTCGCACAAATTCTCTGTCTGGTGCACTTGAGGTGAGTCCACAAGGGGCGGAGGAAGACACGACCAGACCACTGATGCTAATATAAGAAAAACCCTTTATTTCAAAATCTTCAAGGTACAAGACCCGACTTGGCCAAGTTTCGGCTGTTAGCCTTCATCAGAGGTCAGCATTAGTTATGTTGAAAGAATTCTCCAATGGTCTATCAGGAGTCAGAACAATAGAGCGTATGTCCAGTTGGCCAAGTGTGGATTCTGATCCTTTTGTGTTATGGACGTGAATTTGATGAATGCTTCTGGCACAGGGCAGGAGCTGAAGGCGCACTTGCTCTTTCAAGGCATGCAGAAATCCACTACTGTTTTCACATTCCCGGATGTGATCAAGGATATGATCCGGTCAGAATGGGACTTTCTCAGCTCCCTGCCTAAGGGGTTAAGGGTGTGTAAGAAGATGTGCACTGTTCTGGAGAAGGAGTGCATTGAGTGGTTTGGTATTTCCAAAGTGGATGCACAGGTCTGGACAGTTAACAGACGGACCACCATTCCTTTGGAAGGTGGATCGGTCTTAAATGATTTTCTGGATCATAAGGTAGATTCGTTGTTGTACAGCCAGTTTGCCATGGCAGCTGCTCTTCTATTGCTAGTGGTATGTGCCAACCTGACATATCGAGCCCTGCTCCCGTGGATTCCGTCTCTTCCACCAGATGATACTACCCCTCTTTTGAAGTCTGCTATGGCCTTCCTTTCTGATGCCATGTATGACATTTGGCAGCCAGGGATGGTTTCACAGCATTGTAATTTGGCTGCAGCACTGGGCAGCACACTCAGTTATAAAGACTGGCTGACCCAATTGGCTTTTAGGGGAAGCTTCCTTTTGGAGCCGATTTGGAGAGGCTGATGAAAGACCTGGACAAGACAAAAATCTTACTTCCTTCTGGAAGACAGGTAATTCCCAACCTCATTTTTAATTCCGCTTTTGTGTAAAAGAACCACATGTGCCCTTCTGCAGTCCTCTTGAACTACTTTCAGCTCAAAAGAAGCTTTGAAAAGATCAGATCTTGGAGCTGCTAGAACTTCCCTAAATTTCTTCAATATTCTCACATATATCTCATACAGCTCCATTGCTTTGTCTACTTTTAGTTTAGCAATAGCTCCTCGTGAACACAGTCTTCAGAAAATCATTCAAGATCCCCTTCACTTCTTTTCCTAATTGTGGGTGTTTTCTGAGGTCCTGCTCCTGCCCCTTCATCTGTGAACACGGAACAATATTTGTTAAGCATGTCCACTTTATCTTCATCAGCTTCTACATATTACTCCCCTTCACTCTTCAGTCTGACAATACCAATGTTGCTCTTCTTCCTCTCACTAACATCTGGAAAATGTCTTGTCCCTCCATTTTATTGCATTGGCTATTTTTCCTAACTATTTTCCTAGCTTCTCTTAGCTCTTTGAAATATTGATGCTCGTCTTCCTCTTTCTGTGATCGCTTGTATTTTATAACGGCAACCCTCTTTTTCTTCAACTTTTCAGCTACTTCTTTTGAGAACCAAAGTGGCCTCCTTTTCCTTTTATATTTATTTGTTTTCCAAACAGAAGTTTGTTGACCTTAAAATATCCCCTTTCAGTTTTGCCCCCTACTTTTCTACATTCCCAGCTGTTCCCAATCTGCTAACGACTCCTTAAGTTGTCCCATCTTGGCAAAGTTAGTTTTCCTAAAGTCTAGGATACTCACTTTTGAATGGACTTTATCAGTCCTAGTCCTAATACTGAACCACACCATCTGGTGATCACTGGATGCAAGATGATCACCAACTACATATAGGATCAGAAACACTCTCCCCATTGGTAAGAACCAAGTCCAGTATGGTCCCCTTACGTGTGAGTTCTGTTACCAGTTGCCATAATAGTTTTGCCTGTAAAGAATCCAGGATGACACCGCAGCAGGGATGTGCCAGTCAACATCCAGCATATTGAAATCACCCAACAGCAGCACGTCTCCTTTCATAGAAATGTTGCTAATGTCTTCAATTAAATCTCTGTCCAGTTTTTCTGCCTGTGAAGGAGGTCTGTATATCACACCTATGCAAATGGATGCTCCATTCCCTCTTTACAGTTTAACCCATAGCTAATAGGGGAGTGGCTGAATATTGGTGCTGCACCATTGGTTAAACCATTATCTGGCAAGACTGAATATTCAGTGTTGGTGACTGGATATGACCCTGGCATTAAATATCTCAGAGTTTGTGTTAAAGCGGCAATAGCCAACCATTTTAAATGCACTGGCCGCTGCCGCTGAATATCGGCCTCATAGATTTCTTCCATGCCTTGGAGTTTCCCATATTTTGACAAGATAAATTTAAGAATGTAGTGAATTTAAAGTAGCTAAATTTAGTCATGCTACTGTGGGAAATTTTCAAAGGGGCAGATTTAGTTGCCTATTTCTCAAAGTTAGATAGTTTACATCCTTGAAAACTGATACCAAAAATGTCTAATTAATGGTAAAATAGACACATAATCCATGATCATTCTCTGTACCTTCCCAACTTACTTGCCCCTTTTCACTCTTCCTTCACTAAGGCTTTTAACTTGACAAATGTAAATAGTTAGTTGGTTATATTAACACCCCAAGTTATATTCTCTGTAATTTTTTGCACATTCACGTTAATTGTAAACCATTTTGGCTTCCAGATAAAGTGGTATAAAACAGTTGTTAAATAAATAAAAAGTATTGCTGATCATCTGGGCACTGTTTTACATGTAGACTCTATTTCAAATAAAATGTCCTTGGCCATGTTACATACTACCATTGGATTGGATTAGTCATCTTTCCAAACCTGAGTTCAAGGCAAGTTACATTTCAGCTTCAGTAGGTATTTCCCTGCCTCAGTTCGTTTACAATTAAGGTTTGTGGCTGAATCAGTAGAGGGTATAGTGACTCAGCCAAGGTCAAAAGAAGCATCAGTAGGAAAAGGAGGATTTAAATCCTAGCTTCCCTGCTGTTCTAACCCACTTTGTTGTTGTTAAGTGCCGTCGAGTCGGAGTCGACTCATGGCGACCCTCTGGATAGCTATCCTAAATTGTGTTCGGTCTCCAGTCAGGCGGCTCATTGTTGACAGACTGGTACCCGTAGCTGCTGTTATTGTATCGATCCATCTCATTGCTGGCCTTCCTCTTTTGCGTTGACCTTCTATCTTGCCAAGCATAATGTCTTTCTCTAATGATCTCTCTCTTCGCATGATGTGTCCAAAGTATGAAAGTCGAAGTCTTGTCATCTGAGCTTCTAAAGAAAGCTTAGGTTTGATCTCCTCTAGTACCGACTGGTTTGTTCTTCGAGCAGTCCATGGTATACACAGTATTCGCCGCCAGCACCATAATTCAAAGGCATCAATTTTCTTCCTGTCTGTCTTTTTCACTGTCCAGCTTTCACATCCATATGATGTTATTGAAAAAAACCATGGCTTGAACAAGTCGAATCTTTGTATGGAGAGAGACATCTCTGCTCTTGAGAATCTTATCTAGGTCTTTCATAGCCATTCTGCCAAGAGCAATGCGTCGTCTGATTTCTTGACTGCTTGTTGCTTCTTTATTGATAGTTGATCCAAGTAGGTTAAAGTTGTTCACAATTTCAATTTCTTCTCCTTCAACGACGAACCTGTTGATTATGCCAGTTGTCATGATCTTTGTCTTCTTTACATTAAGGTGCAGGCCCATTTTGAGACTATGTTCTTTGATTGTGAGAAGCAAATGTTTCAGATCATCTTCACTTTCAGCCAGTAATGTGGTATCATCAGCATAGCGAAGGTTGTTGATGACTCTTCCACCAATCTTCACACCTCTGTTGTCTTCATACAATCCTGCTTCTCTGATGATTTATTCTGCATACAAATTAAACAGGTAGGGGGAAAGTATGCAGCCTTGTCTTACACCTTTGCTTATTTTAAACCATTCTGTTTCTCCTTGTTCCGTTCGAACTGTTGCTTCTTGATCAATGTACAGATTGCGCAAGAGAACGATCAGGTGTTCTGGTATACCCATGCTTCTTAATGTGGCCCAGAGTTTCTCATGGTTTACACAGTCAAAAGCCTTGCTATAGTCGATAAAGCACAAATAGATATCCTTTTGGTATTCTTTAGTCTTTTCAAGGATCCATCTCACATCCGCAATGATGTCTCTCGTTCCTCGCCCTTTCCTGAATCCTGCTTGCACTTCAGGTAGTTCTTGTTCCAGGTATGGTTGTAATCTCTTTTGAATAATCTTCAGAAGAATCTTGCTGGCATGTGGGATCAGAGCGATTGTGCGATAATTTCCACAGTCAGTTGGATCACCTTTCTTTAGTATCTAACCCACTACATTACTCTTTATAAAAAGTATTCCCTGTGGCATAGGTTTTCAACCCAGTCCTCGGGAAACCCTAGGCCAGTCAAGTTTTCAGGATTCCCACAATGAATATGCATAAGATAGATTTTCATACAATGAAGGCAGAACATGCAAATCTTTCTCATGCATATTCATTCTGGGAATCCTGAAAACCTGACTGGCCTAGGGTTCCCCGAGGACTGGGTTGAAAACCCCTGCCTTGTGGTATACTGAATAACACCTACTGTTTTTACATTGGTTAAATGCTAGAGGGAGCTCCAGAGGAAATCAAACTCAGAGGTTTTACATCAGTTGAACACTAGAGGAAGCTCCATAACCCATGTTCCCTGTAAAATAGTTATCTCCAAGTTATAATGCCCTGTTCAATGTAATTTCAGTTTGTTCAATGTAAACCGCACTGATGCAGAATAGCGCGGTATATAAGAGAATGTAAATTAAAAAAAAAAAATAAAATTTGTGCACCTACAAGTTAATGCTGACTCCTGGCAAACCAGCTCCTGGGTTTTCTTAGCAAGCTCCAACTGACAGTAGATTGCCAGGCCTTTCTTCCATACAGTAAGCCTACAGAACCTGGTATTCCAAGGTGATTACCTATCAAAGTACTAGCCAGGCCCAACTTTGCTTAGCTTCTGAGATCAGCCAAGCTGAGGCTCAATCAGAGCAGGAAAGCTGTAGTTATGCTAGAAGGAGCTCCAGAGCATGTAACAGAGCTGTGGAGGAAATTGAGCTCTCAGAGATTTTATATGAGTTGAACACTAGAGAGAGCTCCAGAGCATATAGCAAAGCTCAAAATGTGAACTCACAATGACAAGCAGTCTCAGAAATGTAGTAGCGGAGCAGCCAGAGCAAAGCATAGGTGGAGGTAATCATGCACCTGTGTGCAGTTGAGCTAGCTGCTGGTGAACTGAAAAAGCCAGATTCTTTGCTAAGAAGAGAGGGGGGAAGAGGTTCAGTTTGGGGTTCACCAGCCAGTCAAGCCAGAAGCATGGATTTTGAAGGGAAGCTCCAAGGTGGCGAATGTTTGAGGTTTGTTATCAGAAGTAGTAATAAAAGTTGCTTTGTTTGTTTCTTTGAGATTTCTGGATTTTTCATAAGAGCTATGGTTCTTAAGCATTTTTACAAATTGTAATTCCATTAGGGCTATTTTAGAAGAAGCATATCTATCTAATTTTGTTGAAAATAAATTCAGACAAGGCTAACTTGCTCTGGGTAGGTGGGCCCAGTAGGCATTTCCTCCTCATCCTCATAGACCAGTCCAGAAGAGTGGGTTATGCTGTCTTGCCAGCAGATGGGGGCAGAGACATCATCACTTGGTATATATGCTGGTGCAGCACAGAGAAGCTTGCATTTGTCTGTCTCCAGCAGGTGCAAGATGATTGGATTGCTGCAGCATTGCAGATAAGCCCGTTACCCCTGGCTAATACCAAGGTGCTGTGATATGTGTGACCTAGACTTGAACTCGGGTATGCACCTGTCTCCTTGAACCATTTTTGCCGTGGCAGTGTTCTTTTTTGTGACTAGAACTGTTTTTTCGGAGATTCTTTTTCCTGGCCTATACTGTTTTGTGTGGGTTGGGGGTTTTTTTGTGCCAGTTCCCTTTTTCACAGCCTGAGCCATTTCGAATTTTAGCAATTCTTTTCCCGGTCTGTACTGTTGTTGTTTTTCATGGCCTGTGTTTTTTTCTCAGCTATTCTTTTTGCAGTGTTTTCTCCCACAGTTTTTTCCTTTTTTAATACTACTACTACTACTTATTTCTATAGTGCTACAAGGCATATGCAGCACCGACATATACTTGTAAGAAACAGTCCCTCCTCAAAAGAGTTCAAAATCTATCCAAGACACACACATACAACAAACAGGGGACTAGGGTGGAACAAAGGGGAAATGGTCTAGCACACATGGGTGGTAAACAGAAGAATAAGGGGTCAGGATCCAAAAACAAGCCTTGAAGAGGTGGGTTTTTAGCTTGGATTTGAATAAAGCCAGAGATGGAACCTGATGTACCGACTAAGGTAGTTTGTTCCAGGTATACCGTGCAGCAAGGTAGAACAAGTGAAGTATGGAGAGAAGGGCACAAATAAAAGGGATTTGTTTGAGTGGAATTTCTGAGGAGGGGTGTAGGGAGAGATAAGAGGAGAGATAATGAAGTCATGGTCAGCAGCAGAAGTTTGAATTGGGTTCAGAAATAGATAGGAAGCCAGTGAAGTGACTTGAGAAGAGGGGTTATGTGTGCATAGCAATACTGGCAGGATTAGAAGTATAGCTGTATTTTGAATGGATTTAAATGGACAGAGATGATTCAGGGGGAGGCCAGGGGCCTAGCATTGTGCCTCTGTATTCTGCTGGGTCAGACCCCTTTGAGTGCCTGTTGTCCTCTCTGTGATGTGGTTGTCCAGAACACGATTTTTGCCTAATTGTTGGGGGTCTCAGTGTCCATGCGTTTCCTGATGTCCTGTCCACTCTTCTCATTCATGAAACAGGCAGCCTTCTCAGGAGTCATCTGGGTTTAGGAGAACAGAGATGAGAAGGCTTCAGACTCTGCCCAGAAGCCCCTCCTCAGGGTCCCAGGGCTCCCTTTTTGCTGGGTTTCCATATCATCCTGCTAGACCAGTGCAGACAAGTGGGTTATGTTCCCCTTCCAGCAGATGTGGAGACAGAGCAAAATTCTAAAGGCTTCTTATGACATCACCGTGCCATGATCATCCTGAGCCACTTGGGACAAAACCATTAATTTCTCTGTCTCCAGCAAATGTCATATGTACGTTTTTCAGCTCTGGTAAAAATCTGTGTAAGCAAGGGAAATTGTTCAAAATTGAAAGGTTAATTTTGCTCGAAAATGACCACCTACGGGTGACTTCTCACAGAGCAGGATGTGGGAGGATGATCTAGATGGTCTTTTTGGTAGCCACAGGATGAGGGAAATTGGTTCAGCTCCACACTCTTATTGTGTTAAAGGCCTGTTGAATAGCAGATTTGGAATGGATTCTTCAGGACCTCGCACAACCTTGATGTCCCCTCCCCTTTCTCCTTTCCCTCAACTCTCCCCTGGAAATTGAAGGCTCTACAGAGGTATGTGACTGCAGGTTCAGCATCAGGGGAGTAGCACTGAGCCCAGCACAGGTGCTCCCCGGGGATGAGTATCGAGACTGAGTCTCTGCCTATTTTAACTATATTTGTGGGGGCTCCTGACCTCTGGATGTAGGATTGTGTTGGGCCGGGCTGCTGAAGGATATTTTGGGGTAGTTTGGATGTTTTCCCACATCCTGCCCTTTGCTGCATTGTCTGCTTGCATTCTTATGTGTTCTTGGTGCGCAGGGTTAGCATACATGGTACTGGTGCACGCACTTTCCACTCCACTTGTGCAGGGTTAAGGCACACTTCTGCCCACACTACCTGAGCACATGCAAGCATTATCTTGTTCTACCACACCTATTGGAGATGCCTCGAGTTCCACTTGTTCTGACATTAACTTCTATTGCCGGCTGCTAAGAAGCACTGTTTGGTCTATGAAAGTGGAGAACTTCATCATTTGTTCCCGGGATCTGCACCTCTTGCATGGAAGTTTCAGATGTGAGTTTGAAGGACTCCTCCTCTCTCTCCCAGCGAAGGGACTCGGGTGGCCCAGCTTTATTGATGCCGCCTACCACCTCCTGCAGCGAGGTTATATCAAAAAATCTGCATGATTTGAACTCAAGTGTTGATGCTTCTGGACGCTAATGGAGGGGACCAGTGGTGACTGCCTCCCTCGGGAGAATGATGGATACTCCTAGCCATGAGTTCCAGGGTTCTTGATTATCTCCAGGAACAAACAGGAATGTAGTCTTCACATATGTAGTCTTCATATATGGGTGATGTCTGTATCGACGGAGCCGCATGGGAACATTCCCCAGCATCCAATTGGAAAGCTTTTGGGAGCAGTCCACTGTGCCTGCGCGACTGCCTTCCCACCTTCCCAACACCCTCTCTTCAGTTCTTCGTTTTCAGCGGAGCCAGCAGGAAGCAAATCCCGTCACCACAGAAAAACTTCTTTGTGTAGATAGCGCCTCTGCCTTCCTGTCGACACTGGCACCGTTGAAGACGTTGTTGGTCCCTTATTCTTTTCTTTTACTACTTTCTTATCTTTTCAAAACAAAACAAAAAAGACTTGGGCATCGACGCCCTTTTTAGGCCTTAAGCCTTCCATAGCCTTCACATCCTCAAAGGCATGGAGAAACCAACTAGTGGTTTTAAAAAATGTTCTAATTGTGCCAGCAGCATTTTGGCGACTGATACACATGACTGGTATCTAAACTGCCTCGGCCCAGACCACCAGCCAAAAGACTGACAGAAAATAACACTGAGCCTACTAAATCAGCACATTTTGAATATAATTAAAGAGATTTAACTGCTTTTTCTCTGAAAGGACAGCTGGGAAACTGGCTGGTACTTGGTAGATCTCTCTCTTTTGCTTTAACAGATACCTAAGCTCCACGAACAGAACAATGGCTGGGAAAAATCGTATCACTAAAGCTGTTGCCCCCATTACAGCTTCAGCCTCTGTCCAGACAGAGGTCCTAATGCCAGTTGAAGGACCGGTTCCATGTACAGAGTGCCTGCATGTTGAAGCTCTGAGGAAACAAGTGGAGGAACTAAGAGAGGAGGTGGCGAAGCTGAGGAGCATTCAAGACAGTGAGAAATACATTGATGAGATGCTTCTTGCAGCAACCAAGCTCTCCAGCAGAGGAGAAGATGGGTGCCAACAGAATGTCAATGGTTGGACACAAGTCACCGGGGCCTGCAAAATCACCAATCCAACTTCTCCAGCCCTTGAAGTGAAGAAGCATTATGCAGCCCTGGAAGTGGAGGAGGTGAAAGCATCCCTGGAAAGGGAAGAACCAGAGCTCAAGTACCCCAAAGTTGCAGAATCAGTGACCACAAGGAAACGAAGGGTAGTGGTGGTTGGAGACTCTCTTCTGAGGGGTAATGAGGCGTCCATCTGCTGACCAGACTTGATGTCCAGAGAGGTATGCTGTCTGCCTGGTGCCAAAATCCAAGATGTTACGGGGAGTTTACCGAGACTCATCAAGCCCACTGACTATTACCCAATGTTGCTAATCCATGTTGGAACAAATGATACTGCCAGGTATACCTTGGAACATATCAAAAGTGACTTCATGGCTCTGGGACAGAGGGTGAAGCAGTTAGGTGCACAGGTGGTGTTCTCTTCAATCCACCCTGTTGAGGGTAAAGGCCAAGGCAGAGAAGCTCGCATCCTGGACCAGTGTGTATAAATGCCCGTAGCATGGGAAATAAGATCCCTGATGTTGAAGCTTTGGTGGGAGTGGCTGACTTGGATTTAGTGGCAGTTACAGAAACATGGTTCACAGAAAACCATGATTGGGATGTAACTATACCTGGCTATACTTTATTCAGAAAGGACAGGGTAGGAAGAAGGGGAGGAGGAGTAGCACTATATGTAAAACTACTATTAAAGCTTTGGAATTACAGAGCTTAAAAGGGAGAGAGGAGGTATTGTGGGTTAAACTAGAAAGAGGGAAAGAGAAATCTATTTGCATTGGTGTGATATACAGACCTCCCTCACAAGAGGAAGAGATGGACAGAGTTAATCGAAGACATATGCAGCATTGCTAGGAAAGGGGACGTGCTACTGATAGGAGATTTCAGTATTCCAGATGTTGATTGGCACATTCCTGCTGCAGTATCATCTAGAAGTAAGGAGATCCTGGATTCTCTACAGGGAGAACTATTCAGGCAATTGGTAACAGACCCCACACGTGAAGGGGCCATACTGGACTTGGTGCTTACCAATGGTGAAAGTGTTTCTGATGTTGTAGTTGGAGATCATTTTACATCCAGTGATCACCAGATGGTGTGGTTCAGTACTAGGACTAGGGCTGTTAGAATCCATTCAAAGGTGAGGATCTTAGACTTTAGGAAGACTAACTTTGCCAAGATGGGCCAATACCTCAGGGAGTCGTTAGTGGGATGGGAACAGCTGGGGGATGTAGAAAAACAGTGGGCAAAACTGAAAGGGGATATTTTAAGGGCAACCAACCTTTTTGTTAAAATGGTAAATAAAGGTAAAAGGAAAAGGAGACCACTATGGCTTTCGAAAGAAGTAGCTGAAAAAGTGAAGAAAAAAAGGGAGGCCTTCATAAAATACAAGAGATCACAAAGAGAGGAAGACAGGCATCTGTATTTGGAAAAACTTAGAGAAGCTGGCAAAGTAGTCAGGAAGGCAAAGATTCAAAAGGAGGCGGAAATAGCCAATGCAATAAAATGGGGGGGGGGGGGGGGGATAAGATATTTTTCAGATATGTTTGTGAGAAGAGGAAGGGCAAAAGTGGTATTGTCAGACTCAAGGGTGCAGGGAAGGAATATGTAGAAGCTGATAAGGATACAGCAGAATTGCTTAACAGATATTTCTGTTCTGTGTTCACAGATGAAGAACCAGGAGCAGGACCTCAGAGAACACCCACAAATAGGAACAGAAGCGAGGGACATCTTGAACAATTTTCAGAAGACTGTGTTGGTGAGAAACTAGCTCAACTTAAAGTAGACAAAGCGATGGGACCGGATGGGATACACCCGAGAATACTGAGGGAACTTGGGGACGTTCTAGCAGCTCCACTGACTGACCTTTTCAATGCCTCGTTGGAGTCGGGAGTGGTGCCAAAGGACTGGAGAGAGGCTCATGTGGTGCCTTTACACAAAAGCGGAAGTAAGGATGTGTTTGAAAACTACAGGCCGGTTAGTTTAACTTCGGTGGTGAGTAAATTATTGGAAACACTGCTGAAAGAGAAAATAGTGAGGTTTCTGGAGTCCAGCGGATTACAGGATCTGAGGCAGCATGGATTCACAAGAGGCAGGTCTTGTCAGACAAATCTGATTGATTTCTTTGATTGGGTGACCAGGGAGTTGGACCGAGGGAGAGCCCTAGATGTGGTGTATTTAGATTTCAGTAAAGCCTTTGACACTGTTCCTCACAGGTGACTTATAAACAAACTGAGCACTCTAGGGATGGACCCTAAAGTTACTTCATGGGTTAGAAATTGGTTGGGTGGGAGGCGACAAAGAGTACAGGTAAATGGAGTCACTCTGAGGAGAAGGATGTTACCAGTGGTGTGCCCTAGGGATCTGTCTTTGGTCCGATTCTTTTTAACATCTTTGTTAGTGATATAGCGGAAGTGCTGTCGGGTAAGGTTTGCCTCTTTGCGGATGATACCAAAATCTCCAATAGAGTAGACACCCAGGAAGGTGTAAATAACATGAGGAGGGATCTAGCTAAGCTTGAAGAATGGTCTAGAATTTGGCAGCTGGGATTTAATGTTAAAAAATGTAAGGTCATGCATTTGGGCTGCAGCAATCCAAGGGAGCAATATAGTATAGGGAGTGAAGTACTCTTGTCCACTAAAGAAGAGCGGGACCTAGGCGTGGTTGTGTATGATGACCTTAAAGTAGCTAAACAGATAGAAAAGGCGATGGCAAAAGCTAGAAGGATGCTTGGGTGCATACGGAAAGGAATGGCTAGCAGAAAAAAGGAGGCGATAGTGTCTCTGTATAAGTCTTTGGTGCAACCTCATTTGGAGTACAGTGTGCAATTCTGGAGACCGCACCTTCAAAAGGATGTGAACAGGATAGAGTCGGTGCAGAGGGCGGCTACTAAAATGTTTAGTGGTCTTCATTATAAAGCATATGAGGACAGATTTAAGGATCTTAATATGTACACCTTAGAGGAAAGGTGGGATAGAGGTGATATGATTGAGATGTTCAAATACCTCCGTGGCATAAATGTTCAGGAAGAGGGCCTCTTTCAATTGAAAGCAAGTTCTGCTACGAGGGGACATGGGATGAGGGTGAAGGGAGATAATTCTGCATATCACTCCTGAATCTATTTCTTTACGGAAAGAGTAGTGGATCCGTGGAATAGTCTCCCAGTGGAGGTGGTAGAGATGAGGACAGTAACTGAATTCAAAAAAGCATG
Source organism: Ichthyophis bannanicus (assembly GCA_033557465.1). Classification (NCBI taxonomy): domain Eukaryota; kingdom Metazoa; phylum Chordata; class Amphibia; order Gymnophiona; family Ichthyophiidae; genus Ichthyophis; species Ichthyophis bannanicus. The sequence continues at coordinate 372,598,313 of CM066031.1, forward strand.
GGACAAACACAGAGGATCTCTAAAGGTAAAAAGGGGATGTTGTAGTTGTTGATATGGAAGGACAGACTAGATAGGCTATGTGGTCTTTTTCTGTCATCATATTTCTATGTTTCTATATCTGCGGACTCCCTTGCCATAATTATATAATGCACCCCAAATAACAGAATGAGGAGATCAGGCATGGAGAACACCCTGACGATTCCTTCATCAATAAGAATGTATACCAAGCCACCAAGAACTGTGCCTTTTCTTTATATGCACCAACTTTGTGGAATGCCCTCCATGCTTCAATCTGAGCTATCTCCGACCATTCAAACTTCAGAAAATCCATAAAGACTCACTAGTTTCAACTCTTCTACGACCACGTTCCATAGATAGAACATGTCCAATGCCTGTCAACCTACATCTCAACCTCCCCTATTTAACCATTAAGATCTACTGACCACTTGTAATTTAGTTCCCCCTCTTCTACCAATGTTTCTCCTGACCTACCCAAAATGATGATCCTGGCAATGTTTAATCACTTGTTCCAGTTTAACACCTGCTCTGTGTAATACCTGTTTTATGTAGAACAGTTTGATTGTTCATGTTTTATTTATTTACATTCTCTTATATACTGTGCTATTCTGCATCAGTGTGGTTTACTTTGAACAAACTGAAATTACATTGAACAGGGCTTTATAACTTGGAGATAACTATTTTACAGGGAACATGGGCTATGGAGGGTTAAGTGGCTTGCCCAAGACCACAAGGAGCACCTGTGGGACTAGAAACCCCAGTCCTTTTGGCCCAAGGTTGCTGTCTTCTAGTGGGATTTGAACCCCCAACCTTCCAGCCTGAAGTACCTTGTCCCAACCACTAGGCCACTCCTCCACTCCATGTAAATCGTGCTGATTTGGAAATAGTGTGGTATGTAAAAGCAAGCAAATACATAAATAAACCTGAATACACAGGGTCTCTGGACAACTCAAGAGTCACAACTCCAGATCAATCTCCTGGAACTTTGTGCTATCTCGAATGCCCTCCGGGTGTTTCAACACCACCTCAGAGCACAAGTCCTAGTCAGAATGGACAATCAGGTTCCCGTGTTCTCTGTGAACAAGCAGGGAGTAACAGGATCTTGGGCCTTTTTGAAGCGGCACCACACCTGTGGTCTTTTACCGTTGCTCATCAAATACACTCCAAGTGGTGTACCTCTTGGGGAATTCAATGTCTTGACAGACAGACTGAGTCGCATCCTTCTTCCCCATGAATGGTCTTTCCATCCGGACACAACGTCCTACATCTTCCAGACCTGGGAAGCTCCAGATATAAATCTGTTCTCAACTCCCCAAAATGACAAGCTTCCTCACTTCTGTACAAGAACTGTGACATCCACCAACCAACAAGTGGATGTTTTCCACCTACACTGGGGTAAGGGTATGCTTTATGCTTTCTTTCCTATACCCCTCATTTCCAAGACACTTTTCAAGCTTCAGTCCAACAAGGGCTCCATGATACTCATAATTCCTCACTGGCATCAGCAACCGTGGCTTCCACTTCTACTACGTCTCACTCATACTCATCCTCTGTGATTGGGATCTGCGCCCGATCTCCTCTCCCAGGAAGAAGGCTCACTACTCCATACCAATCCACAGTCTCTTCGCCTCACAGCTTAGCTGCTAAGAGCATAGTTTTCCAAGGCTTTGATCTTACTCAAGAGGTTAAGGAGATCCTTTTGGCTGCTAGAGAGTCCTCCATGAGACATTCATATACTTTTAAGTGGCGTAGATTCTCTGTCTGGTGTTCCCAGAAGGATCTCAATCCCTTATCTGTTCCAGTGGAGTCACTCCTCCAGTATCTCATCCACCTGTCCTTGATGGGTCTAAAGATGAGGTCCGTGAGGATCCACTTCAGTTTCATTGCGGCCTCTCACCATCTACTCGATGGACAGCCCATCTCTATGCAACTGCTAGTAGTGCGTTTCATGAGAGGTCTCTTGCTGTCCAAACCGCCTATTAAACTACCTCCAGTAGCTTGTGACCTCAATGTTGTTCTAGCACAGCTTCTCAAGCCACCTTTTGAACCATTAGCCTTGACCTCATTTAAGTTCCTTTCTTGGAAGGTAATCTTCCTAATTGCCCTCACTTCAGCTAGATGCATTAATGAACGGGCTTTGGTGGTGGTCCTCCCTATACCCGCTTCCACTATGACAAAGTAGTCCTTTGGACTCACCCACACTTGTTGCCAAAGGTGGTGTCTCCCTTCCATTTAAACCAGTCAATTTACTTTACAGTTTTCTTTCCTAAACTGTATGCATCTAGAGCGGAAGCAACTCTGCACACTCTTGACTGCAAATGTGCCTTGGCTTTCTATCTCCAAAGGACTCGATTATCGTATAGCCTCGCAGTTGTTTCTCTCATTTGACCCCAGTCACTTGGGAGTACCTGTTTCTAAGTGTACGCTCTCCAGATGGATAGCGGACTGCATTTCATTTGCCTATGACAAAGCAGAACTATCCCTGGAAGGGCATGTCACTGCTCACAACATTCACACCATGTCCACCTTGATGGCAAACCTACGCTCAGTAGCCATTGACACAATTTGCAAAACAGCAACATGGTCTTCTGTCCATACCTTTTCTGCCCCTTATTGTCTGGACAAGGACTCCCGTCAAGATGCCATGTTTGGTCAGGCTGTACTGCAGCACTTCTTTCAGATTTAGATGCAACTGCTACTCTTCATCCCAGTCTTTGAAGATACCAGAAATCCATGTGGGATCTATGACATCATCATGCCAGCTCCAGGGCAAACCTCCATCGGTTCTGAGGTCACTTAATCTAGCATGTGGGAAGTAGAGAGTCCCATATGTGAAGATTACATTCCTGCTTATTCCTGAAGATAGCGTAGTTACTCACCTGTAACAGGTGATCTCCGGGAACAGCAGGAATTTAGTCTTCACAACCCACCCTCCTCCCCTAGGAGTTATAGGGTTTGAATTACACTCTTCTCAGCTACAAACTCTACTGAAGAGAGGGAGTTGGGAAGACAGTTGGACAGGTGCAGTGGAGTACTACCAAAAGCTTTCCAATTGGGAAAAGCGTTTGCATGCAGGCTCTGTCAGTACCGATGTCACCCATATGTGAAGACTAAATTCCTGCTCTTCCCGGAGATCACCTGTTACAGGTGAGTGAGTATGCTTTCCTTTTTGGAATCTGCCCCCTTCCTGTAGCACACTTGGTCATTTTAGGCTTCATGCCGGATGACCTTAAATATTCGGCAATTCGCCCTCTACTAAAAAATAAAACCCTTAACAGTAATGACCCCTTCTCATACCGCCCCATTGCCAGCATACCTTTTTTAGCCAAAATCATTGAAAAGGTAGCTCAGATACAACTGCAAGATCACATTGATACCAACTTCCCTTTAGATGAGCACCATTACGGTTTCCGCCCATATCACGGAGTAGAAACCTTACTAATATCCCTTTTTACTCACTAATCCGAGGTATGGATAACACGAAGCAGGCCTTCCTGCTCATATTCCTTGACATTTCCTCAGCCTTCTACAGTGTGAATCACAATACCCTCCTATTCAGACTAGCACAACTAGGATTAAAAGAGACCACTCTTAACTGGTTTAAGTCCTGCATTTCTAATCATTTCCAATATGTTCATATAGATCATTCCCCCTCACTACCCTTCCCTCAAGAACGGGGTATCCCACAAGGATCCTCACTCTCCGCCTTACTTTTTAACCTTTATATCCAACCTATTTGCACAATCTTTCAACGCCATAATCTAAGCTATTTTATCTATGCAGACGACATCATGTTGTTCGCCCCTTGTGACATAGCTAACCTTAATTTCAGCAAATTCACCACGTGCCTCTCTGAAACTGAACAGTGGCTCCACTCAATCCATATGGATATCAACTTCAAAAAACTGAAGCACTCTTCGTAACCAGAAACACCAACTTCACCCCTCCAGCTGTCATCAACCTGATGAACATTACTCTCCCAGTCAAATCTGAAATTAAATATCTTGGAGTTACACTGGACAAAACACTAAGCATGACACACCACATAAAACAGACCGCCAAAACTATATTTTTTAAGCTTAGAACCATCCAGCAACTCAGACCCCTCATAGACATCAACGATTTCAGAACAGTTGTCCAGGCTGTCATTATGCCACATTTAGACTTCTGTAACGGCATACTCCAAGGGACCTCTAAAAAGAATCTACATATCCTTCAAAGAGCCGAGAATGTCACTGCTCGAATCATCTCTAAAGCCAAAATATTCGACCATATCTCCCCCATTCTATACGCTCTCCACTGGCTTCCAATCACTAGTAGGATTCAATATAAAACCTTTGTCACCACTTTTAAACTCATTAACAACTTATCCCCTTCATAGCTAGCAATATTACTTCAGACTCTGCCAGAAAATAGACTTAGAAGAAGAATAAACCTCAACATGCTACTAATTCACAATACCGTGAGAAAATCGAAGCAAATAACCACCAACACTGCATTTTCATATTATGCTCCCAGCCAATGGAACAAACTCCCACTAAACCTAAGAGAGATTAAGGACCTTACCTCTTTCAGGAAGGAACTCAAAACGTACCTGTTTAGCCAACACTACGGCAACCTACAACCCACAATCAAATATACTACACAAGAATACAAAACTAACCAAACACAAGTCTATCCCACCTAATTCAAGACTCACTTCTGTTAGCATTTGCTTACAGCCTTCTTTGATCCTTTACTCACTGAATCCTAATCAATCCTTTAATAGCTATCCTAAATGGTCCCCTTCCCAACACTGCATACATGATTACAACTAACTATTGTAAATAGTTTTTACTCAACCATGTAAATAGTTTACACATTGTTTCTATGTAACATATTTTCTATATGCACTCAATGTTCTATGTAATACAATATTACACTGTTTGTTATATTGTTTTTAAGTTTCTTGTAAACCGCCCCTGATCTCTGGAAGGGACGGTATAGAAAAGCTCACAAATAAATAAATAAAATAAATTGTAGTATGTTAAGTCAAGCACAGATGTGTCCAAGTCCTTTTGATCTCCTTCTGCCCATTTGGAAGCAGGGCGGGCGGTGAGCCAGAGTCTACCTAGGGCCCTGCCTTCTAAGCGACCCCGGCAAAGGCTGAGGTCTGGTGATTCTGATCAACTGCTTATTGACCCGGTCCTAGATTCCATCCCAAAGGTTTCATTAAAGAATTCTGATGTTGAGGATAAGGCACTCTTCTCCTTCAGAAGACCATGATGAAGCTGGTGTTATCAGTCTGTTCGGGAAGAACATGCTGGCAGCATTGATCACTCTGGTCTCATCTGCTCTCAATTTGACTGCCCCTCAGACAGTGGATTAAGGGCCACCAATCCACCTGCTCCTGCAAGGAGTTTGGAAAGCCACAACAGTTTTTCCCTTTCCAGAAGTTTTCAAAGACATGATCCGCTCAGAGTGGAACTCGCCTGATTCCCCAGCTAAGTAGCTGAAGATGTGTAAGTCTTTGTGCCCTGCCAGTGGACGATTGCTCTCAGTGATTCAGCATGCCCAAGGTGGATGCTCAGGCTACGGCAGTCATGAAGCAGACTACCATTCCAGTAGAGGGTGGTACAGCCTTAAAGGATTCTCTGGATCATAAGATCTCGACCCATGTGGTGCATTTCCTGGAAAGTCTCAGCTGGGTAATCAATTGAGGGAAGAGCCACTTGGAGCCATTTCTGTCACTGGAATATCTGGGAGCACATTTCAATACTTGGCTGGGCAGTCTTCCTGCCCGAGGAGCAAATGGGAACGTTGTTGGACCAGGTGACGGTCTTCCAATTTGAGCAGGTTCCCAGGATACAGGATTATCTTCAACTTCTCGATCTGATTGCGGCAACAATTGAAGTGGTGCTTTGGATGTGAGCTTATATGAAGTCACTTCAGAGATCCCTGTTGTGGTCTCCGAGTTCACAGAAGTTTGAGGTCTGGCTCCACCTCACACCAGAGGGTAGGGGTCAGCTTACAGTGGTGGCAGCAGAGGAAAGGTATGCTGCTGGATGATCACCTTGTGGCTTCTGCTCTCGATGGATGCCAGCATTTTTGACTGGGGAGCCTATTGCGAGAATTGAATGACTCAGGGCCATTGGACCTGCTGGAAGGCAGTGTGGCCCATCAACTTCTTGAGGCGTGGGCTATTCGGTTGGCCCTGCTGCACTTTTTGATCCAGGTCAGGAACAGAGTGGTCTGGACTTCCTCGAACAATGCCACGGCAAGGAGGCACCAAAAGTGGTGGAGTGGCTCTGGAGATGGCTCTTCTGCTCTCTGGGGGGGGGGGGGGGAACCACCTGGCTCTATAAGTTCAGCCCACCACCAACATAGACAATATAGAGGCAGACTTTCTCAGCGACCATGCCCTTGATCCTGGGGAGTAAGAGTTGAGTCAGGAGGCATTTCAGCGGATTGTATGCCTCTGGGGTTGGCCTAAGGTCCTGTTTAGACTGTACCCCTCAGCCCCAGGATAAACAGGATCAGCATTTCAGGCTCCCTGGTCCAGGGAAGTGGAATTGCAGTGGGCTAAACTAAAGGAGGCAATAAAAGGGGCAACAGATACATATGTAAAGAAAGTAAATAAAAACAAGAGTAAAAGGAAACCTATATGGTTCTCCAAAGAAGTGGCTGCACAAATAAAAGCAAAAAACAAAGCTTTCACAAAATTCAGAAGTTCGCAAACAGAAGAACACAGAAAAGAATACAGGATAAAACTAAAAGAGACAAAAAGAAAAATAAGGATAGCAAAAGCAAAGGCAGAAGAAAAAATGGCTAAAGATCTGAAGCGTGGTGACAAACCTTTCAGGTATATTCAGGGAAAAGAGGAAGATTGGAGGTGGAATTGCAAGACTCAAAAGTGCCGAGAACGGATTTGTGGAAAGAGACATTGAAAAAGCAAAAATGCTAAACAAATACTTCTATTCTATTTTTACTAAAGAAAATCCTGGAGAAGGACCACCGTCGATTGACAAATATACAAATGGGAATGGAGTAGATACTACACCATTCACAGATGATGCATTTGAACAGCTTGCAAAACTGAAAGGTTCTTGCAGGGCCTTTAAAGAATGTTTTAATAGATCTTTGGAGACAGGAGAAGTTCCACAGTACTGGAGAAGGGCTGATGTGGTACCTCTTCACAAAAGTGGTAGTAAGGATATGCCAAGTAAGCCTTACCTCTGTGGCGGGAAAAGGAGTGGAGGCGTTCCTGAAAGAGAGAATAGAGGACTTTCTTGAAACGAATAGGTTGCATGATCCAAGGCAACATGGTTTTACCAAAGGATGATCATGCCAAATAAATCTGATTGAGTTCTTTGACTGGGTGACCAGAGAACTAGATCAAGGGCATGCAATGGATGTGATCTATCTAGATTTCAGCAAAGCCTTTGATACTGCTCCTCATAGGAGGATTATCAAACTGAGCAGCCTCTGGATGGGTCCCAAGATAGTGAACTGGATCAGAAATTGGTTGCCTGACAGATGACAAAAGGTGATGGTAAGTGGACCGGTACTGTTCAATGTATTTGTTAATGATATTGCCGAATGACTTCTTTTTGCCGATTAACACGAAAATTTGCAACAGCATGGACTCCCCTGAGGGAGTGGATAACATGAGGAAAGATCTACAAAAACTGGAAGAATGGTCTAATGCTTGGCAGTTAAGATTTAACGTGAAACAGTGCAGTGTCATGCACTTGGCATGCAGAAATCCAAGGGAATTGTATGTGATAGGGGGCGAGAGGTTGGTGTGCATGGACCAAGAGAAGGACCTCAGAGTGATTTGTTTCCGAGGATCTCAGGGTGGTGAAACTATATGACAAGGCAGTGGCCAAAGCCAGAAGGATGCTGGGTTGCATACAGAGAGGAATCAACAGCAGAAAGGAGAAGATACTAATGCCACTGTACAAGTTGCTGGTGAGGCCTTACTTGGAATATTGTGGTCAGTTTTGGAGACCATATCTCACAAAGAATATAAAAAGACTGGAAATGGTTCAGTGGAAGGCAACCAAAATGAGTTGGAGCCTGCATCAGAAGACCTATGAGAAGAGATTTGAAGACCTAAATATGTACACTCTGGAGGAGAGGAGGGGCAGGGGAGATATGATTCAGACCTTCAAATACTTAGAGTATTAATGAACAAACAAACCTCTTCCAAAGATGGGGAAGCTGTAGAACTAGAGGGCATAACATGAAACTGCAAGGGGGTAATCTGAAAGGCAACGTCGGGGAAATATTTTCACTGAAAGGATGGTGGATGCTTGGAATACCCTCTCAGTGGAAGTGATGGGGACAAATACAGTGACAGAATTTAAAATAGCATAGAAGAGACACAGTAGATCCCTTTATGGCAACAAGATAAAATTAAAATAGCCTTAACTATCTCTTATATCTCAACAAATAGGGGTGACCTGCACAGAGCAATGGGTATTCCCCTAAACAAAGGCATGGGGAGGGGTGACCAGCACAGAGCGGCAGATGCACATACTCTTGCCACCTTGCTGGCAGAATAAATGGGCCATGCTGGACTTTAACTGCCGTCATATGGTATGATTTAAAAGTTTTATGTCTCACCGCTGTCTGAAATTGAACATGGCTAAAACCGAACTTCTTATCTTTCCCCCTAAATCCTCTTTCCCCCTTCCTCCTTTCTCTATCACTGTTGACAATACAGCGGTGGCCAAGAAGGCAAATAGAATGGTAGGAATCATAAGGAAAGCAATGGAGAATAAAACAAAGGATATTATAATGCCTCTGTACCGTTCCATGGTGTGCCCGCACCTTGAATATTGTGTGCAATTCTGGTCGCTGTATCTTAAAAAGGATATAGTGGAATTAGAAAAGGTACAGCGAAGAGCCACCAAAATGGTAAAGGGGATGGAAGGATACTCCTATGAGGAGAGGCTTAAAAAGTTAGGACTTATTTAGCTGTATTTATATCCCGCTTTTCACCGGGTCAAAGCGGTGGAACATACAATAATCAATTACAAGGGTATGGGCCGTCACCAGGTGGCCAACAATAATGATTTTTGACAGTTAATTGGGACATAGACAGACATTGTGTTATGGTTACATAGGACATATGTTCAGGGGATGAGATATGGTGGTTGGGAGGGAGTCAGTGGTGGGTGCTTGTTTCTGGTCCGAGGAATTCTTGGAAAAGAGATGTCTGAGGGGAGATGTGATAGAGGTCTACGAGTGGAGTGGAACGGATAAACATAGATCGATTCTTTATGGCATCAAAAAATAGAAAGACTAGGGGACATGCAATGAAACTGCAGTGTAACCCATTTAAGACTAATAAGAGAAAATATTTTTTCACTCAATGCATAATGAAACTCTGGGATTTGTTACCAGAGAATATAGTAAAAGCTGTTAGTGTAGCTGGGTTTAAAAAAGGGGGATTTTTTGACAAGTTCCTGGAGGAAAGATCCATGAACCATTATTAAATAGGACCCAGATAATCCATCGATTGCCCCAATATAAGCATTATGGAACCTGTGTCTTTTTTGGAAACTGCTAGGTACTTGTGACCTGGATTGGCCACTGTTGGAAACAGGATACTGGGCATGATGGACTTTGGTCTGATCCAGTATAGCATTTCTTATGTTCTTTTTTTCCTGTTTCCTCAGCCCGCAACCTTGGAGTTATTTTTGACTCCTCCCTTTCCTTCTCTACACATATTCAACAGATTGCTAAAACCTGTCGTGTTTTTTTTCTCTCTAGCACATTAACAAAATTTGCCCCTTCCTCTCTGAACACACTACTAAAAAAAAAAACCTCTTGTCCACTTTTTAGTTACCTCCTGTCTTGACTATTGCAACCTCCTCCTTGCTGGTCTCCCTCAGAGTCATCTCTCTCCTCTTCAGACCATTCAGAACTGTGCTGCATGGCTAATCTTCTGCCAGCCCTGATACCCTCATGTAACCCCTCTTCTGAAATCACTTCATTGGCTCTCCTTCTAACCTATAAATGCATTCATTCTACTGCCCTTCATTACCTTTCCTCTCTCCCTACACCCCTCCTCATGAACTCCGCGCCTCCTCTGGCTTTCTCTCTATGCCCTTTTCTTCTACTGCCAACTCCAAACTTCGATCTTTTCACCTTGCTGCTCCTTATGCTTGGAACAAACTTCCTGTATCTTTACGTCAAGTCTCATCTCTCTCCCTCTTCAAATCTATACACAAAATGTCTACATTACTGCTGCATTCATCTCAGCCCTCACAGATGGGTGGCTGACACCTTCCTTATCTCCTGGGCAAACCTCCTCCTCTGCACATTTCCTCCTTTTCCACTCATTCCTCGGACCCTCCTCAAAGCCAGGATGAACAAGGCTTCTCTGATCCTCATAGCACCTCAGTGCCTATTTGCAACACTTCAATATAAAAGCTGACGACAAAACCTTAAAACAAATTGATTGATAGAGAAGGTACCCGCCCACAATACATAGCAAGAGAGCAAGACAAAAATTGGTCCATAAAAACAATACAAGTAATACAATATAAATAAGGGGGGGGGGGATATTCAAAGGCATTTACACAGTTTATAGATCTGCAAACCCTGTAAATGCCACACAGAGGGACATTCTGCGGCACCAACACTGTTCCGCCTCTATATGTGCTGATGCTAACCGGTTCACATTAGGGCATGCTGGAGGCTTTCTGCTGTGGGACCCATCGCTAACTGAGCAGTAGTAATATTGAACTATTGCCCGTTTAGCAATACTCAGCGAATGTCAGATGCAGGAAACCCTGACCTAAATTTTGCCACAGTCATTTACCGAAAATAGTAAAGCACACACTCCAATATTAGCACAAACTTGTTATGTACTAATTTTTAAAAAATATATGTATTTTCTTCTTTGTTCCATCTACGTTTATACCCCAAAACAAAGAGGAGGTTTTAGACTTCTTCAGGCATTTAACTTTAGACAAGCTTTTGTCTTACATAGTAGTGCCTTTTTGCATCAATGACCTTCCTCCTTGCAGGAAAAACAGCTTTTGGAATGATTCAAACGATTTAAAATCTAACCAGAAGTACTCAACTTATTCGGCTTTTCTTTTCCCTTTCTTCAGGGGATTAGAAAATGCTGTCAAACAAAAGCATATATGGAACTGTTTAAAAAAACCTTTTTCTCCATAACAATGTAAACTGAACTATATTACCTTAAGACTCCATCCCTTAAAACTAAAACACCATTCTATTTAAATTAGTATCAACCACATTATCCATCAAAATTGTCACTAACCTTATCATTCCATCATAAATATTATTTAATGCCACAAATATACGATTTATCGATGCTGCTCGCGTTCAACCTGATCTCTTCTTCGTTCTCTACGGCCTACCGGCTCTCCAAAAAACGCTGCGCATGCGGACTCATTCCTCAGCACTTCTGATAAACTCTATGCTGTGATGACATCATATTTGTTCACATTCCGTTCATTCAAAAAATCACCACACAAAGAACCTCTCTCACCTTAACTACTACTAAACTGTATAAATATACTCCCTCCTTCTCTTCTATTCATATTTAAACTTTCAAGTATCCAAATTTTATTTGTCCAATTTGGATGTTCTCTTTGAAAACACTCCACTATCAACTATTTGATCTCTTCACCTGTACTCCAAATTATCTTATCAAAAAATCAAATACAGGCCTTCCATTCAATTTGTGCATTAAGTCCCCCTGGAGTTACCGTCTTCAACTTAAATATCCATCTTTGTTTGCATATAATCAGAGTTTGCTCTCTAGATTTCCCCGCCCGTCCTTCTCGTACATAATCAATACAAAAGCATCTAAGTTCTTCAAAAACATGTCCAGCCTTTAAACAGTGCTGTACTATTGGGGTTTTACTATTTTTGATATAATTTATCCACTCTAAGAAAAGACCTTATTGTACAGTCATTTACCAGGCAGCGGCTGAATATCGCCAATGCCCAGTTAGCATTGTGGCAATCCAGGCAGCCTGGAGCATAGATATGTCCCTGGCATTGAATATCTGGGTTTTAAGTTCATTGCCAGTTGCATCAGTTGGTCCATAGAAACATAGGCCATATGGTCTTTTTCTGCGGTCATCTTTCTATCTAGTTTGCCCTTCCATATCCTACTATAGTCCCTTTTTTTTTTCTCTAGAGATCTTTTGTGTTTGTCCCATGCTTTCTTGAATTCAGGTACTGTCCTCATCTACTACATCCACTAGGAGACTGTTCCATTCATCTATTACGTTTTCCTTAAAGAAATATTTCTGCATATTACTCCTGAGTCTATCCCTTTCACCCTCATCCTATGTCCCCTCATAGCAGAGCTTGCTTTCAATCAACAGAGGCTCTCCTCTTGTGCATTTATGCCACAAAGGTATTTAAATGTCTTTATCATATCTCCTTTATCCTGCCTTTCCTCTGTAGTATACATATTAAGATCCTTATCTGTTCTCATATGCTTTATAACGAAAGCCACTAACCATTTTAGTAGCCACCCTCTGTACCAACTCCAGCCTTCTTATATCCTTTTGAAGGTGCGGTCTCCAGAACTGCACACAATACTCCAAATGAGGTTGCACCAAAGACTTATACAGAGGCACTATCACCTCCTTTTTTCTGCTGGCCATTCCTCTATGCACAAAAAGCATCCTTGTAGCTTTCGCTGTTCCTCTTTTCTACATGCCCAGGTCCCGTCGTGGACAGAAGTACTTCACCATAATGTTGGTAAGTCTTCCGCTGCCATTCTCTCTTGTATAGGTGGCTTTTCTATTCCAATTAAAGACTTTTCAGCAGCAGGTTTCTTCTTTGGTTCGGAAGTTCTTCTGTATGCGTTGTATGCTGCACGTCACAAGGAGATATCTGAATATGAAGTCGACGAGGGCTCTTATTTTGACCTTAATCATTAGCCAATTGGATTATTGCAATGCTTTCTGGTCTGCTCACTCATACGATGAGGTGGTTGTAGTTAATTCAGAATGCAGTGGTGAAGCTGCTTTGTGGGGCTAAGAGTTTTTGTCATGTGACCTCCTCCTTTAGTAAAGGAGCATTGACTTCCAATTTCACAGCATGTGATCCTTAAAATGCTGATGCTTGTACAGTGGACATTTTATATGGGGTTGCCGCACTATTTATCATCGCTTTTTGTTAAATATACTCCTTCTAGGCAGTTCCGATCTTCACAAGCTCATTTGTTAGAAATTCCTATGGTCCAGCAGTTGAGACTGTTTAGGATCAAGAGGGGTGTTTTTTTTTTGTAATGCCCCTATTCATTGTAACTCTCTTCCATTGGATATTCATTTGGAAACTTTCAGAAGTTTAAGAAGCAGGTAAAAATCTGACTTTTCAGCTAGGCTTTCGGAGGTTGATGTTAGGTTTTGCTGGGACTGTAATAATTTTTTGTTGTTGTTTTTTGTCCTCCCTTGTGTTATCTGGCAGTATTTTATTTTGTTTGTATTGGGTTTTTTTCTGTTGTGCTATTACATTCCTCCCCCCACCTCTTGTGGTATTCTTATATGTTTGTTTGTATGTTTGTTTCTGCTGCTGTTATCTGGTATTGTAAACTGCTGAGTTGCTCGCCTTTGGGCGGTTATCAGTGGTATAGCAAATGATTCAAATAAAGCACGTTTCATTACCATGCATACCCAAGATGGGGTGAGATTTATTATTAGCATTTGGCTCACGCTTTTCCAGTAGAAGTTCAAGGCAAGCTACAGTTAAGTACTGGAGTTATTTCCCTGTGCTCGGAGGGCTTACAATCAAAGTTTGTACCTGAGATGATGAAGGGTTAGGTTACTTGCCCAAGGCCATGAAAAGTGCCAGTGAGATGTGAATCCTGGTCCTGCTGATCGTAAGCACTAGACTACTCCGGATGCTTCCCACTGTGGCTGAAATCGTGGACTATTATAGGGTTGCCGGAGATTCTCATGGATCAGGCTGACCTGCAGAGCATGGTGGCGGTGAAGAGTCAGCACATGTAGCAGGAGAAGTGGCTTTACTGGCTGTGTAAACCCGGACAGGATGATAATGAAATACAGTTCTCAGATCAAGGATTGGGTGATTATGCTGAGCCTGGGAAATTGGGAGGTTGCGATATAAAGAGTGCCCGATTTTATTTATAGTTCTTGACTACAGTTATGAAAGGCAGCAGGGGAGGGCTGCATATATCAGTATTAAAAAGCAGCTTCACTATAATTTTCAGCCAAACCTAGGGCAAGAGGCCTTATATGGCAGCTTGACTCCAAACCAGGATTGGCCCAAGGGTCTCTGGCACCCTAGGCAAACTTTCAGCCATGCTGCCTCCCTACTTTTCATACATGCCTCCCTGCTTTTCATACATGCCTTTGTGCTTCTCATGCATGCCCCCCCCACCTCTTGCATGCTCCCAAACCCCCCCCCCCCACACACACACACATTATGGTCCCCCCACCATGGTCCTTCACCACATTGGATTCTCAGCTGCTGCTGCAGGGCAACTCTGGTGCCATACTGCCATCCCGTTCCCTCTGGTCTGTAACCATGTGACCAGTGAAAATCAACTCTTTTGCTCGGCCCCAGAGCCAATTGCATTGATACTAAGTAAAGATCTCACATGCAGCCCCATCGTTCTGTCCTCATGGCTGCTTGTGAGATCATTTCTTTTTTTCTGTTTTTTTTTTGGGGGGGGGGGGACAACGACATGTCGGCGCATTGTCCAGGAAAGCACTTGAAAGAACTCTGCTGGGGAGTCACATCACTCACAAGACTGTTTGAAGACAGGGTGATTAAATTAAAAATAGAAGAGGTGTGAGAATTTTACATAAGAACCTAAGAAATGCCATACTGGGTCATACCACAGGTCCATCAAGACCAGTATCCTGTTTCCAACAGTGGCCAATGCAGGTTCCAAAAGGTATATAGATTCCATGCTGATTATCCCAGAGGTAAGCAGTGGAATTTCCTGGTTCTCTTTAATAGCTAATGGACCTTTCCTCCAGGAACTTGTCCAAACCTCTTTTAAACCTAGCTACACTAACAGCTTTTACTGCAAAAGCTGAGGGAGGAGTGGCTCAGTGGTTGGGACAGGTTACCTCAGGCCAGAGGGCCAGGGGTTCAATTCCCACATGGGGACAAGCAACCTCAGGCCAGAGGGACTGGGGTCTCTAGTCCCATTGTCCCTCCTTGTGGCCTTGGGCAAGCCACTTAACCCTCTATTGCCTCAGGTACACTTAGCTTGTGAGCCCTTCAGGGACAAGGGAATAATAAAAGTACCTGTTAGTAAACATGTAAACCACACTGATTCTAAAGAGTGCAGTATAAAAATAAATAAATAAAATAAATAAATACAACCTCCAGCAATGATTGAGTGTAAAGATATTTTCTCCAATTAGTCTTAAATGTGCTACATTGTAGCTTCATTGCATGTCCCATAGTCTTTCTACTTCTTGAAGGAGTAAACAGATCTATAGCTGACTCTACCTCTCCATTCATTATTTTATAGACCTCTATCATATCTCCCCTCAGCAAGCTGAAAAGTGTATGCTTACAGTGTACAGTGTTTCCTCCATTTGTAGAATCAGGCATATGGAGGGTACGTGTTTGTGTCTGTATGTCATGTTGACTGTCAGGGGCTGCATGTGTGTGTTTGTCATGGAGAGTGTTGGGGTATGCGCGTATGTATGTGCTGGTGTCTTTGTTCTTGTGTCATGACGGCTCTGTGCATGTATGTGCGGGGCCAGCCCGTCCACTAGGTGGGCTAGAGGACTGCCTAGGGCATCAGATCTCTGTGGGCGGAAGACCATGTGCTATCTGAATTCAAGTAAGCATGGGACAAACACAGAAGATCTCTACAGGAAAAAAGCGGACTATAGTACAGGATATGGATGGGCAGACTAGATAGGCCATATGGTCTTTTCTGCTTTCATGTTTCTATGGACCAACTGATGCGACTCGCAATGAATTTAAAATCCGGATATTCAACCGCTGCCCGATTAGTGTCTATGGCAAAAGATAAGTCAGGGTTTCCTGCGTCTGCCTTTTGCTGAGCATTGCTAACCGGGCAATGGCTCCATATCACTGCTGCCCAGTTAGTGATGGGTGCCAACCCGGAATGTCTCCAGCACTCCCCACTGCGCACCGGTTAGCATCAGTGCATATAGTGGCGGCACAAGTAAATATTCAGCAGCGTTGACCATGTTAGTGTCTCTGAATATCCCTCTTTACGGCATTTACACGGTTTGCAGGTCAGTAAACTGTGTAAATGCCTTTGAATATCTCCCCCCCCCCCCCCTTTATTTATATTGTATTACTTGTGTCTTTTTTATGGACCAATTTTTGTCTCACTCTCTTGCTATGTATGTGTGCGGGTACCTTCTCTGTCAGTTTGTTTTAAGGTTTTGTTGGCAGCTTTTATATTGAAGCGTTGCAAATAGGCATCCTGTTATAAAATCAGGCTCTACAGTAGTTCTGAGCTCTCAAGACATCCTGTCCAATGAGAAGTGGACTGGAGAATTAAACTTTCAGAGTAAGAAACAACTGATGCTTGTAAAGGGATGTTTGGGATCTGCAGTGCTGATAGGGTAGTGAAGACAAGGCATGGTGCACAAGGACTGAGACCATTTATTTTCAGTGTTTGTATTTCTGCGTGTTTGTTTTTTAACGTTTATCTAATAATAACTATTTATTCCATCAGTAATTAAATAATCTTCTCCATAGCTTCTTATGGGTTGAGTCATGTAATTGGTTTCAAGCATATTTAAATGAAAAGGCCAGACTTCTGAAATGCAGGCAGGCATTTTTGGCTTTCTGCCTGTATTTTAAGCTAACATGCTCAGGGTGCTTCTTTCACTTAATTTCAGATTTTGGTGACGTCAGGATAAAATAACTCATACATATTTTTAAAAAGCTGATGATATATTAAAACACGCATAGAGGGAGCTTATTTGGTACTCCAGAGAAATGCAGAGACAAAGTCAATTCTGTGTCTGCCAAAAAGGTCTGTATTAAAGATTAATTTATAAAACTCAGTTAATTTCTCAAATAATCAAGATTTTAGCAACTTCCTAAAGAAAGAAATGTAATGCAATGCGTGCTGTCGAGTCAATGCTAACGCCTGGCAACCTAACCCCTGGGTTTTCTTGGGAAGGTACGACCGGAAGTAAATTGTCAGGCTTTTCTTACATACAGCGAGTTTACAGCCCCTGATATTACAAGGTGGTCACCCAGGGCTCAGTTTTCAGAACTGGCAATATTCAAACACCACAGCAGTCAGCTGTGACACGTAAATTTCCGTGTGATATTCAGCAACTGTATTTGGATAGGTGCCGCCACTGAATATCCAAGTTGAGTGCCGCCACTTAGCCGGTTAACGCGATTTTCAAAAAATGCTTACCCGGATTGCATCGTAGGCCTGCTTTTCATGTGGCTTAAGTTGTCTGGACAAGCATCATTGAAAATCATGCTAATCGAGCAAGTGCCAGCCCTTATCCTGTTACTGCTTCTACTGCCCCTGCTCCACCCACAGACCAGATAGTGTTAGGGCAGTCATGGAGATGTCCAGGTAATGATACTGAATGTGGTGGTCTTTCGTTGGCCGGCCAGCTAAGAGCTTTGAATATCTGTTCAACACGGGGAGCGCGGTGCGGCTCAGAGAGGTGGCACAGCCGTGGCTTCTGCCTGGAGCAGCAGAAACCCTTGGGCTGGCCCTGTGTATGTGTATCGGTGGGCTTTGTGAGCCTGTGTGTGTCCGGACGGTGTGTGTCAGGGAGTGGTTGTGTATCCATGTGAGCTGGAGTAGTAGGTGTGTCTCTGCACTTTCCCCCTGTCTTCATGTACCTACTCCTTGTCCCTCCCATCCTCTTTCACTATTCCATTTCCATTTAATTCTCTCTCATACTACACAATCTCTTTATTCCCTCCACCCCATCCCCCATGCACTCTTCCTCCTCGACTAGCCAGCTTTGCACTTTCTCGGGCCTTTCACGCCATTCCTTCCCTTCCCCCTTAATGCACGCAGTCTCTTTTCCTTTTCTGCTCTGTCTTCCCATTCTCTTGTGCTCTATCACTTTTCTTATCTTCCACCCTTAGCCTAGCTCCTTCCCTCATGCTAACTCTACCCCTTCCCTTAAGATCTACCCCTCACCCACCCCTTCCTTTAAACTCCCCCTTCTTTCAGTATTGAACTTCTCCTCAGAAAGCAGCTCCAGCACTGTGGCTGAATGAAATGAAGGATGGAGAATCTTCACCCGATGCTGTTGATGCACCAGGAATTCAATCAATGCTGCAAGACAGAGTAGGACTGATTGAATTACCAGGTGCATCCGCAGCACCGGAAGAACTTTCCCAGAGGACTCTGAGGATTGCCCAGACTGCCTGAAGGTTCAAGTAGGCGCTTACTTTGGGTCTATATTATAAGAACAAATAGACGCCTATGTGTCTTGACAAGATACCAGCACAAAACCTGCAGACATTGTGGGTAAAATTAACCATTGCATTTACTGGCACATGCGTGCAAAAAATCCTTTATAAAATTGCCCCCTATATGTAAATTTTATAAAAGCAAGCATTTGTCTACTGAAGTATTGTTAAATATAATAAACATAGAAAATGTTAATGAAATTAAAATATAGGACTACATGTATAACCATTAAACAATATATTTTTTCTTCTACAGATGGAGAAAATCCTTCAAGAAACCATGTGACTGAAGGGGGCTATAACAAGCCAATTCACCACACTGTGATTAAAAATGAGAGTTCTGTGATAAAAGCAGGTGCAAGACCAGAGGCAAGAACAAATGAGGATTATGTGTCGCCCCCAAAATACAAAAGCAGTTTATTGCATCGCTATCTCAATGACTCTTTGCGGCATGTCATGGCCACCAATGCAGCCATGATGGGGAACACCAGGCAAAGAAACCATTCTGGATCTTTTAGCTCTAATGAATTCGAAGAAGAATTAGTATCACCATCATCCTCCGAAACAGAAGGCAATTTTGTCTACCGCACAGGTAAGACATTGTTTTATGCATTCAAGACTCAGAAGTTGACCTTAATATCAAGCAGCTGCATCTGAAACTGAATTCAGAAACCTTAATACAGTAGAACTTTTGGAAAAAGAGGAAATGAAGGAAAAATGATTTTTCCAGTGATTTTCCATATTTTCATTGTTATGTTTGGAATGTTTTTTGATCCTGGGTAAGATCTCATCTCCAGGAACAAGCAGGAATGTAGTCTTCACATATGGGTATCGTCGGTACCGATGGAGCCTGCGCGGGAACACTCCCCAGCGTCCAATAGGAACGCTTTTGGGAGCATCCCTCAGCACATGTGCGCTGCCTTCCCGCCTTTCCAACTGTCCCTCTTCAGTTCTTCATTTTCCGCGGAGCCGACAGGACACATACCCTGGCACCGCAGAAAATTTCTTCTTTAAACTTGTTTTCTTGTGGTTGCGCCTGCCTCTGCACGACACCTATCGGTACCGCCGGTTCTTTCTTCTTTTAAAAAATAAATAAATAAAAATCTATTTTTGAATTGTTTCTCTTCAGAAACTTTTTTCTTTTGGTGCTAGGCGCCATTTTGGGCATTAGGCCCCATTTTTCCCAAAAGATGGAAAAAGCAGCTAGTGGTTTTAAAAAATGTACTAAATGTGGCGGTACCATCTCCGTCACTGACAACCATGACTGGTGTCTAAAATGTTTACACCCTGACCATTCTCCATCTGAGTGTTCCTCCTGTATGGGGATGACTAAAAGAGGAAGACAGAACCGAGCTGCAGAGGTCTGTACCCTCTTTTCTCCGGATACCAGTTCCATTGCATCGGCATCTTCAAGAGCCTCGTCTTCCTCCCATGGATCTCAGGTAACTAAACATAAGAGTCGGTCCTCAAAGGGTAGCTCTCCTTCAAAGCATCGAGAGGCCATTGGCATAGCCCTTGAGGAAACTACACTGGCAAAACAGCCCTGGCGGGAGGCTTCGGCCTTCAAAGCATCAACGGGGTTCCAGGATGTTCTCGAGGCTTCGACCTCGGCAGAACTACTGGTGCCATGCTCAGGGGTTCCGGCTGCTCTCTCACACTTCACACATGCACACACAGATTCATTGATGCACACTGAAACAGCTCTGTAACAATCACTATATACCTCTGTTCAATACCTAGGTTTTTATGTAAAAATAGGCTTAATACATTTCTCCAAGCCACACCTGTTTGCTTGTCTTATTACAAAACCCTCCTGCGTCTGTGAAGTGAAATGAACCCAGGACCTACAGAAGAATAGCAGGACCTACAGAAGAGTAACTGGACCACATCTCACATTTTATTACTTAATGTATTATACAAAATTATTACTTACCCAACTGGAGATCTGCTGTGAAATCCGAGAGACGAGCCTCCATAAAATGTGAGATGTGGTCCAGTTACTCTTCTGTAGGTCCTGGGTTCATTTCACTTCACAGACGCAGGAGGGTTTTGTAATAAGACAAGCAAACAGGTGTGGCTTGGAGAAAGGTTTTTATGTAAAAATAGGCTTAATACATAGGTATTGAACAGAGGTATATAGTGATTGTTACAGAGCTGTTTCAGTGTGCATCAATGAATCTGTGTGTGCATGTGTGCATGTGTGAAGTGTGAGAGAGATAGAGGCCAGAACCTGTGGGTCAGAGCCGCATGGTAGGCCAGAACATGTGGGTAGAGAGAGAGAGAGGGCGAGGGGTGAAAGGAATTGATCATCAGAGCCTCCTGTCTTCCATGTCCAAGGGATGGTGAGAGAGAGAGAGAGACAGGAAGTGTGTCTGTCCTTTATAGTGCCTCTCCAGCAGTTCCCCTTGAGGTCTGCTATTGTCTTTGGCCACTCCCTTTAAGGTCTACCCATCTTGATTTAGCAAGGAGGGGCTGCAGCCAGGTCCTAGAGACTGACGTCACCCAGGGGTCAGAGTTTAGACTGAATTAAACAGAGTCCATAGCTGCATGAAATGTATGCTGACAGTATTATCCTCATAGCGCCATGGTGGCCATGCCAAAAGTGGTATGCCCTGCTTCTACATCTCTCTCAAGCTGCACCTCTGGATTTAGGCTATGCTCCAGATCTCCTCTCACAAGAGAACGGAATGCTATGGCACCCGAATCCCCAGTCCCTACATCTCAGGGCCTGGTTGCTGAAAGCTTAAACCTTCAGGATCTTAACCTTTCCCAACAGGTAAAGGATATCCTTCAGGCTTCTAGAAAACCTTCCACAAGACGCTCTTATGCCTTCAAGTGGAAACGTTTTACTATATGGTGTTCACAGAAGGGGTTAAACCCCCATATGATACCTTTGGAATCGATACTAGAGTATCTACTTCATTTATCAAATTCTGGTCTAAAGACCAATTCAGTAAGAGTCCATCTTAGTGCAATTGCAGCTTCCTATAAGCCTCTAAATGGACAACCAATTTCCTCTCATCCACTCATAACAAGATTTGAGATGTCTTCTATTAACAAAGCCTCCCATCAGGCCACCACCGGTGGCATGGGATTTAAACCTAGTTCTCGGGCAGCTCATGAAACCACCTTTTGAACCTTTAGTCACTAGAACCCTAAAGCTTTTGTCCTGGAAGGTCTTCTTCCTAATTACAATCACCTCTGCACGTCGCATTAGTGAATTGCAAGCTTTAGTGGCTGATCCTCCTTAGACTAGGTTTCACCATGATAAGGTTGTTCTTAGAACTCATCCACACTTTATGCCAAAGGTGCTTTCACCTTTTCATTTAAATCAATCAATTTATCTACCTGTATTCTTTCCGAGGCCTCATGCCTCTAATGCAGAAAGGAACCTTCATACTTTGGATTGCAAAAGAGCCTTGGCTTTTTACCTACAAAGAACACAGCAACATAGAAAGTCTTCTCAACTTTTTATTGCTTTTGATTCTAGTCATTTGGGACTTCCAGTCTCCAAGAGAACTCTGTCCAAATGGATTGCACAATGCATATCCTTTGCTTATGAGAGTAAGAATCTTCCTCTTCAAGACCATGTCACAGCTCATAATGTGAGAGACATGGCAGCCTCTATGGCTAACCTTCACTCTGTGTCTATTGATGACATTTGTCAAGCAGCCACCTGGCTTTGGTACACCCTTTACAGCCCACTACTGCCTAGATAAAGCCTCCCATCGGGATTTATTTATTTATTTTTATTTATTTACAGTCTCTTATATACCGCACTATTCAGCATCAGCGCGGTTCACATGGAACAAAATGCTCAGTACATTTAACACGTATGAGTTTACAGGTAACAGGGTATAAATAACTTGGATAACCGGGGTAACTATTTACAAAACATACTACATGGGATCATATACACAGAAGATACATAGGGAAACCAGCCACTATAGGAATGAATATCACACTTGGTGAGTTGTTGATATACCCTAGATTTATCTGGGGCTGGTATCAGTGGGTGTTATTGGGCTCTAGGTGACGCCATTGGGTTCTATAAGGTATTTGTAGAAAAGGTGGCCTTCTTTGGATGCCTTCTTTGGATGCCTTCTTTGGCCAAGCTGTTCTTCAAAATCTCTTCCAGACCTAATTCAACTCCTACCCACCAACCCTGGTGGGATGCCAGAGATCCATGGGAGGAAGCACGGCCCACCTTACTTGGGTGGCAGCTTCCTGGGGCTATCTCCCTGGCATCTTCAGCTAGGGAGTCCCCATATGTGAAGACTACATTCCTGCTTTTTCCTGGAGATAGCGTAGTTACTCACCTGTAACAGGTGATCTCCGGGAACAGCAGTAATTTAGTCTTCACAACCCACCCACCTCCCCTAGGAGTTGTCTCTCTATCTCTCTGTCTCTTTCCTCTCTCCCTCTATCCTTTCACTCAGCTACAAACTTAACTGAAGAGGGACAATTGGAAAGGCGAGAAGGCAGCGCGCATGTGCTGAGGGATGCTCCCAAAAGCGTTCCTATTGGATGCTGGGGAGTGTTCCTGCGCAGGCTCCGTCGGTACCGACGATACCCATATGTGAAGACTAAATTCCTGCTGTTCCCGGAGATCACTTGTTACAGGTGAGTAACTACGCTTTCCCTACCAAACCCAAGCTATCTTCTTTTTGATCCTATGTAAAGCTGAAATTCTTCTGATAATTGATGACATCTCCCTGCACCTTTCTAGAAGGGAATGGTTATGCCACAAATTCAGCAGGACCACAGTCCTATGCTACAGGGTACATGTATATAGGGATGTTTAGGGCAACAGTACTACTACTCATCCTCTGCTGTCTTTAAAAGAAAGCTGTATCTTCAATGCATCAGCAGTATTTTAAAAGGACACTGGGCAAGTTGAAATGCTTCTATCCTGTCAGAATTTAAAGTAGTGCTGCTAAGATACTATTTTGGAAACTCTCTGTGCAGCTTTCCTGAACTCCTTGATTCACAGTAGTGCCACAAATTATCTCATGGGCAAAGGGGTCTGGCAGTCTACTATAAATTAATTAAAATGAATGCACCCGTTAACTCTTGTTAATATGCTTTGTACCAGGGACTCTCAACTGTGAATAAAGATGCTCCCATTAGCTTATACACTATCATGTTGGCATATACTGAGCAGGGAATAGGGCATGCTGATGAAGTAATTAGTCATTAGTGTACTATGTACAAAGGCACCTAAGCAGAGGCTAAATTTTTAAAGTACTTTTTTAGCATTTGAAATTTAGCTTCTATCAATGACCTGTAGTAGCATGCCAGTCTTCTCTTACACCTGCCTGATCAACCAAAAGACCTCTCGTGCATGAAAACATGCCTTAACTAGGTTCAACTCAATAAAATTACCCTCAGAGAGCTATTTTATAGTGTTTTAAACTTTAATGGTTAAAAATAACTTGTTCAATTTTAATTATGAATCTCTTTTGTTCTGGGTGGCATGTATCAGGAATTCTCAGGGTATCTTTTCTGGTGGGTGTTCCTGCTGAGCCCTTTCAGGAATGCATATTATGCTGATGGCAGTTGACAATTTGGCAGAAACCCAATGGAGTGATATAGTATAGAGGGTGAAGTACTTCAGTGCATGAAAGAAGAATGGGACCTGGAGGTGATAGTATCAGATGATGTTAAAGTGGGCAAATGGACAGGGTCCGGTGTGATCCTATAGGTAAACTAGGTAGTCACCTAGAGCATCAATGTTCCCAGGGCAGCCAATTGCAAACAGGAAATCTGCATCAGAGGGGACGGAAGCAGCAGGTCATAGATAGCAGGAACTGCAGTGCAGTTCCAGAGAGTTCTGGTAACACTGTGTTTGATTTTTATACCACTTTTCTTCAGTCAAAGTGGTTTACATAGAACAGTATTAACATAATTCTAGCAAATGTATTTACATAGAACATAGAGTAGGTAACTTGGAGTTAACAGGGGAAACATGAAACAGAGCAGCTGTAGTTCAGAAGGGTTAAGTGTTTACAGGGCGTATGGTATGTATAGCTTGGATTTGACATGGGGTGAGGGCATTGGGGGCGAGGTGTAAGTGGGAGAGGGGTAACAGGATTGCAGACTCACCTCGGGTGCTTCATATCCTTGCACTGGACCTGCAAACAAATAGAAATGGAGAAAGCCAGCAGAATGTTTGGGTACATGGGGAGAGGAATGGCCAGCAGGAAAAAGGAGAAGATAATGCTTTGTATAATTCTCTAGTGAGAGCTCATTTGGAGTACTGTGTACCGATCTAGAGACCGCATCTTCAAAAGGAAATAAACAGGGTGAAGTCGGTCCTGAAAGTGGCTAATAAAATGGTCAGTGTTCTGTCATAAGACCTATAGGGATAGACTTAAAGATCTTAATTTGTATACTTTGGAGGAAAGGTGGGAAAGGGCTGATAGGATAGACATTTAAATACCTCCGTGGCATCAAAGCACAAGAGGTGGGCCTCTTCCAGTTGAAAAGAAGCACTGGAACAAGGGAGCATAGGATGAAGACGAAAGGCAACAGACGCGGGAAGAAATCTGAGGAATTATTTCTTTACAGAAAGAATGGTAGATGCATGGAACAGCCTCTCAGTGGAGGTGGTGGAGACAAGAACTGTATCTGAATTGCAAACAAAAAAGGATGGGTCAAACTCGGAAGGTCTCTGAGGGAGAGGAATGGATTGTAGAACTTAATAATTCTTATGGATAAGCAGGCTGAACAGGCCATATGCTCTTTGCCATCATTTTCTCTGTTTCTATATTTACTTTTTAAAGCTGGAACATCTGTGCAGACATAGAGTTCCCGGGATTAGATCCTGTTGAGTCTTTTCCTTCTGTGGTGGATACAATGAGTACCAGTTGTAATTATGTAATAGGACATGTACTGTAACTGAGTAATTTGTTAAGCTCTCTGAATCATCATAATGCTTAACAGGAACAGAATTGTTGTTATGTACACATGCAGAAAACTCTCATGGAAAATCAGGTAAATATGGCTGCGTTTTGGCTCAGATGTTAAAGTGCTACTGGAATGAAGTTATATTTCAGATAAATAAAATAACTCAAGTGCCCTGGAAATATTATAGGGCATACCACCATTTGTCATCAGTCATAGGACAATACTGTGAATAGAATTTATTCCTTTCCCACCTGCGTATTAAAAAATGATTTAGAATAAAACATAAATCTCATGGAGAAATACTCCTTTTTATTCTTTCCAACCCACAGAAGTTGGAAAGAATTATAGAAAAGGGGTCAAGAATGTCTGTCTGTACACCTGTCTGGGGACAAAGTAATTTTCCAAAAATTAACAGAATGGGATGAAACTTGCCATGTTTAAAAGCTGGTGTAAAGATACATCAGGTTTGAAAATGGGCCAAATCGGACTGAGGGTTCCAAAGAATCAAGCACATCATTAAAATGGCCCAATGCATTTCTGAGGGAGAAGGAGTTCCAGCTTCTGTAGCATGAAAACTTACATACAGTGAAACATAGCTAAATTCCTCTCCTTGTTTATTTATTTAGCCATATTTATATATCGCTTTTTGCTGGGTCAAAGCGGTTACAACAAACAGGAGGAGGGTACAATGAACAGTTACAAGGGGAGGGTATAGCATATTTACAATGTTATTGTAGTATTTATATTCTTTGACATTACTGTCCTTCTCTTCAGTAAAATTTGCAGTACTATTTACATTTCAGGTTCTCTCCGTAATCTCGCCCTGTTTTGTGTAGTTTTGTTCTGTGTTGTCCCAAGATGCTCCCTGAAGAGGAGAGTTTTTATCTGCTTTCTAAATGTAGGGAGATCCTTGTTGTTGCGGATTAGGTTTGGGAGGGCGTTCCATAGTGAGGGTGCATAAAGGTCGAATACACGATTACAGGTTTGAAGATTAATTTTTGTTCTGTCATGAGAAACAACGAGAGTATTGTTTGAG
Organism: Ichthyophis bannanicus; assembly: GCA_033557465.1. Classification (NCBI taxonomy): domain Eukaryota; kingdom Metazoa; phylum Chordata; class Amphibia; order Gymnophiona; family Ichthyophiidae; genus Ichthyophis; species Ichthyophis bannanicus. Next base: position 372,624,684 of record CM066031.1, read on the forward strand.
GTCTGCCGCGTAGGCCTTCAAGAGTTCATCCAGGATAGCAGGGTTTGCAGGTGAGATGATGACTGTCGGTGGATTGCTTTATGTATGAGGGTCAGTGCTTTATATTTTATGCGCGCTTCTAGTGGAAGGATGTGCAGATCTCTTAGGACAGGGCTTATGTGCTCGTGTTTCTTTGTCTTTTGTATGATCCGTGCTGTGGTGTTAAGGGCAGTACGTAGTGGATTGATGGTGGCAGTGGTGAGTCCTTGGTATATTGTATTGCAGTAGTCTAAGTGAGGTAGTGTCATTGCCTACATAACTGTACGGAAGTCTTGTGGTGCGGGGTCTAACACATGCCGCAGCACCCTCGCAATGTTCTCTTTAATCTGTGCCAGATCCTCCGCTGGCATTCCTGCCGGTGGGGGGAGTGGGCAGAGCATTGATCGCTCTGCACCTCCCCCCACCGGCAGGAATGTTGCCGGCGGAACCAGCGCAGGTTAGTGGGAACATTGCCCACAACTAACCCATCACCCTGCTAACTGCCCCACCCCCAAAAGCTAAATTAAGGAACAGACCAGCTAGGAACATACATAGGGATTAACGTGGGGGGGGGGGGGTGTTGCTGTTAGATGTGCTCAGGGGGGTTGACAACTGTCTGGCTCTTTTCATGATTCTACTGATTTTTTTCCATTCATGTCTGGAAGCTAGAAGGAAGGCTAACATGCTTACGCATTTCTCAGAATTTAAAACCTATATTTGCACTTTTCTAATCCTCCTCTGTATGAGTGAGCCTGCCCTGCCTGCTTTCGATGTAACTTACAGCAGGGACTGAGGGTAGTGTCCAGCCTGGGGGAGGAGCACTGGAATGAGGCTCTAGTCACAGAAAGAGGGAAGTTCCTATGCTATACAAGTTTATCTTCTGTGTGAGATGGAAGAGAAGTTTTGCTTCTTAAAAAAGCATGCCTCAATTCATTTCTCTAGGAAAAGCAGTCCCAAAATCTGCAGCATACTAACACTGACTTACAGTAACATAGCAATTACACAATTGTACCGGTCAAACAGCCCTCCCCTCATCTCCTTTTCCAATCACAGACATGCACAGAACAAACATACATGCAAGCATTCATACATACATGCAAGAATGCCCAGACACACTTAAAAGCACATTTGCAGTTACATACAAACATATGCACAGACATACAAGCCCACAAAGATACATACACAGAAACAAAATAGAGATACACATACACATACACAAAATAAATAATGAACATACAAAACAGAGGTATGCACTCATACAGACACCACATTCACAAGACACAAGCACCCCCTCCCCCCCCCCCCCCCACACACACATGCACACACATGGAAGGAAAGAACAGAATTTTCAAAATGAGAAAAAAAATCTTCAAAAAATCAGATTGTGAGGTTGCAAAACATATATAAACTTGCAGAGAGATAACAGCCCACAAAGATACATGTGCATGCAGAAACAAAATAGAGATGCACACCCACCCCAAATAAACATACAAAACAGAGATAGACACACACAGATAAAACATAGACACAAGACACCCACTCAGAGAAGTGGGACCACCAATACTTATGGTTTAGGCTAGCCGTTGTAAAGCAGCTCGCATCGGCGCTGAAACTAAGACCTGGATATTCGATGCCAGGAACATAACTGGCCGCTGGCAATGAATATCCGGGTCAGCCGGAAAGCATGGAAGCTATCTGGGCAGCAGCTATATTAGCTTCTGCAGTGAAAGTTAGGCCACCCTTTAAGTTGCCTAACTTTCACCACTTAGAGATAACCAGGCAGCAGCAGAATATCACTGCTGTCAGGCTATAGCCAAGTGCCACTTCCGCTCTGCCCCAGAAATGCCCCCGATGCTAGTAGCAGCATCACGATTAATGTTGAATATCAGACTCTATATGTCTAGGCACTGATTTTTGGCACCTAGATGCCTAAGTTATGCATTTGGCTTAGACACTGGAAAACCAGGCACAACCTAGAGCATCTGGCCAAACACATAGACTAGACCAGAAATTCTCAAGCTAGTCCTCGGGACACGCCTAGCAAATCAGCTTTTCAGGATAACCACAATGAATATATATGGGAGCGAGGTGCATACAACTGAGGCAGTATATGTAAATCTCTCTCATTCATATTCATTACGGTTATCTTGAAAACGTCAATGGCAAGATATGTTTCAGATTGCGTGAGAAGCCCTGGTCTAGACATATAGGTGCCTATTTTTGACACCCATATGTATAAACTACGCATATCCCATGTTGAATAACCAGGCACCTGTATTCAGCAGTGTCTTGTTTAGATGTTTCAATTTATGCCCCAGACATCCTTCTGAAAATGCTGTCATTAGATAGATATAGATATAGATAGATAGATAGATATAGATCATACCTAGTGAAATTCATGGGGGATCCTCTTGACTCCTCTTGTCCTCTCACCTCTACCTTGAACATTTGCCTCCTACCCGCCCTAGCCCTAATACAAACCAAGGGCTCCATCTTTATCCCACCTTCCTTATCGTTCCTCCATTCCATTCCCCACTTGTGGATTGTCACCTCTTACCAGCAGCTTGGAGACTGAGCATGTTACATTTTCTGACCTCACCATAGATAGACGACTAGCACCTCCCACCAGCTCCAGCATTTCAGTCTCCAAGCAGCTGATGAGATGTGATTCCAGTACTAGGACTTGCTGGAATGGACAACTAAGGAGTTTTTAGCTTTTTAAATTGTATAAGAGTTCATTAACAGGTGTTCATTTAAAACAAGTTGAGCTGCAGAACAGAGTTTCATTGAGAACGGGTTAAGCTGCATATAATTTATTGAATGGGGAAAAAACGAAACAAACTAAAACAGATTGAGAAAGCAGTAGCGGGGAAGGAAATTCTTCCCTTTGCTAGCGGCTGCTGGCATTTCGGGGAGTGAGAGGCAGAAGAGGGTAGCAGGTTCTACCCCCGAGGGATTAAGACAGCAGGTAAAATCTAATTTCACCTTCTTCCCTCTCCCCACCTGTCACATGCTCTTCTCTGAACATCTTCTTCCCTCCCTCTTCTTATCACTCACTCACTAACTATAGCTATCCATCCTCCCCATCTCTACCAATCAGTCTTTAACTCTCTCCCTTTTACCTGTACCCACCAGTCATTCTCTCGGCTTCCCAACTGTACACATTTTTTCAGTCTTGTTTTTCTCAATTTTCCACCCTGTCCACATCAGTTTCCATCCCTGTCCTTCAACCTGCACTTCCTGTACTGTCTCCACCGCTGTCTTTTAAACTTCCCTCTCTGTCTGTCTCAAATGCTGTCCTAGCAGACAGCAGCAACTCTCCTCCTTTTGCGCCAGTAATTGTATGTGCTCCATTCTTCTTTCTTCCTTCACTTTGGGGCTGAAAACACATGGCATCACCTCCTTCCCATGTAGGATGTTGAACAACTCTGTTCCTCATACCCGAGTATGAAGTCCTAACCAGCAGGTACACAGTTGGTCACATCCCTCTTTTCAATGCACCCCTCCCGCTTCCTGTTCCTGAAGTCACATTCGCAATACTGACAGAATGCCTGCCACTCAGCCCTTGTGCACACACATTCCTGTGCTATCATCTCCTCTTGTATGCTGCATCATCAGCTAAGACCCAGGGCTGACATGTGGATATGTGCATTGCTCCATAAAACAGCCATCTCACTCCACCAAAAACAACAGTGTATGTTGCTATAAAATAGTAGAAAAATCTCACTTTCATTCACCAAGGTTTTTTAGTGTAATATAAATATATAGGGGAGGTCTCAGAACTAATGGGCCTTCAACAGGCTCATAGATATCTACAAACCAATTGCCCTATTGCATCAATGACCATCCCTCATATAGCAAAGCCATATATAGAAATTAACTGAACAAAACACATCAATATAACTTAGCTTCCATAAAAATGATCTTGAACTTGATGCGATCTGTATAGTACCCCAACGCCTCAATCTGACGCTCTCCAAGCGTTTCGCAAAAAAACCTTCATCAGGGGATTATTGCCAGCTGGCACAAAGAAACACAAAACAATACATTAGCATCTACATTATCATCCACAATCCGCAATAAATATCATGATCTCAAGCCACACTCACCCTAAACAAACGTCATGCTGCATACTAATTCATCACACAGCCTCTCTTCAACATCGCCGGTTTACTCTTAGAACGTCGAGCATGCGGACTTTCAAGAGAAACCACTGTTTAAATCCACCACCTTTAATGACATCAGGGGATTTCCTAACTGAAAAACTCCTCCCTAAAACAGCGTTAATTGAATACACACATCAAACCACTCCCACCCTAAACATTAGAACGCCACGCAGGCAGACTCCTAAAAGAAACCGCTAATGAAATCTTCCCACATTAATGACATCAGGGGATTCCCTAATATGGATGTGAAAGTTGGACAGTGAAAAAGATAGACAGGAAGAAAATTGATGCCTTTGAATTATGGTGCTGGTGACGAATACTGTGTATACAATGGACTGCCCGAAGAACAAGCAAGTCAGTACTAGAAGAAATCAAACCTAAGCTTTCTTTAGAAGCTCAGATGGCAAGACTTTGACTTTCATGCTTTGGACACATCATGCGAAGAGAGAGATCATGAGAGAGAGACATCATGCTTGGCAAGGTAGAAGGTCAACGCAAAAGAGTAAGTCCAGCAATGAGATGGTTCGATACAGTAGCAGCAGCTGTGGGTGCCAGTCTGTCAACAATGAGCTGCCTGACTGAAGAACGAACACAATTTAGAACAATTATCCAGTCGGTCGCCATGAGTCGACACCGACTTGACAGCACTAAACAACAAAGCATGTTGTTTCCAGTTTTCGTCATTTAGCTCCTTTTTCCATTTCCTGAAAGATGCTTTTTTGGCTACAACAGCTTCTCTGACCTCATCTTTAAACCATGCCGGCAGTTTTTTGGGCTTCCTTCCACTTTTCTTAAAGCGTGGAATATAGCTGGTCTGGGCTTCCAAGATAGTATTTTTAAACACACCCATGCTTGATATAAATCTTTAACCTTTGCAACTACTCCTTTTAGTTTTTCTTAACTATTTTCCTCATTTTATCATAGTCTCCCTTTTGAAAGTTAAAAGGTAGTACTGTGAGTTTCCTTACAGTCCTTCCTCCATTTATTAAATCAAACCCGATCATGCTATGATCACTATTGCCAAGTGGCCCCAGCACCCTTATCTCTTGCATGTTCAGCATTTCCTCTGTTTCCATAGTTTCCTCCCATGTCCATCTCATCTCTTCCCTGGTTACCCCCAAAGGCCATCATTTCTTCAGTCTGCCTCATCAGTCATCTTCCCACCTATATCCAGCATCTCTTGTCTGCCTGTCCAGTACTCCCACGTGTCAAGCATCTCCTGTATGTCTCCCTGACCAGTACCCCCACATATCAAGCACCTCCTTCTATCTCCCTCCATCCCCTGTCCAGCATATCCTCTGTCTCACTTGTTGCCCCTCCTCTATGTCCAGGATATAGTCTGTCTCCCTGCCCTGCATTACCCCCACATCAGGCATCTCCCTGCCATACAACCTATTCTGTCCCACATCATATCAAGCGTCCTCCTTATTTTCTCTTCCCTGGTGGTCTAGCATCCAACCTTCTTTCCCCCAGTCCTGCACTATCTCGTAGACAAAAATTAAATTGAAACCCCATGAAGCCAGGCTCTGCCAGCACCAGAGAAATAAACGAATACCATTCCCCTTATACTGTGCAAAATATAAAGATGGCACATATCAAATCCTAAAACTGATATATATTCCAGTCATTAAATGGAAAATAAGTTCTTTACCATTGTGGCTGACTCTTTTAATTTTTCTAATTGCCTTGGTCCCCGTGTCTGGTTTCTGCATCCTCTGTTTTTTCTTAACTCTCTTTTCCAGAGTCTGCAGTCCATCTGCCAGTTCTCTCCCCTCTTGTCTTGTTCACTTGCTCTCCTACATGCATCTCTGGACATTGATTTTCCTTTCAGCTTTCTTCCATTTATAATTTCTCACTCTGTCCACTCTGGTTTCACTCTTCTTCCTCCTTACCCTCCAGTCCCTAATAACTCACTTTTTACTGCATCCATCATAGCTCTCCAACCCTCGTGCTATTCTCCCATACTCCACCTCTTTCCCCAACCTCTTATTCCCAAGTCTTTCCTAACTCTCGCCCGTCTTTCCCCTCTCCCTCTTTCCCCTTCCCTGCCCATCTTTCCCCTTCTCTCTCTCTCTCTCTAGTCCCCCCACATCTGGTATCTGTCTCTTCTCTCTCTCCCTAACCTGAGCATCTCTATCTTCTCTGGCCCTTCCTCCCCACATCTGGCATCACCCCTCTGTCTCCCCTGATGTCCAGTATCCCTCCCTATGTCCAGTATCACCACTCTGTGTCACCCATTGTCTTCCCTACCCCCATCCAGCAACTCCTTGGTCTCCCTTCTGTATCTCGGATTTCCCATTTTCTCTTTGTTCCCCTTGTTCTGCATTGATACACCAACCCCTCAACATGCGTACCAGACATTTATGTTAAAATCCATCTCGTGTCCCCACACCTGTACTCTCTTTGATTGCTGGCAGCAGCAGGGATGAGGGCTGGAGTTGAAGTAAGCTGACTGCTAAATGTCTGCTCTAATAAAAATATGTCAACCAAACTACTATATTGTGGACAAAGAAAAAAACCCCAGGCCAGCATAAGGAACCATATAAGGAAATATCATATATCATAAGCCTTAGCAGAGTGTATGCCTGGACTGAAGAGTCCATGCAGAGGCTTCGTGTCAGACGACACGTACAGTCTCAAACACTTATCATTCAGTCCCAGTTTATAACAGCAAATTTTTCTTACACTTTATTCATATAACAAAACAAAACTTAAACAACACTTACCAAGCTTGGTTAAAAATACTTATACTCACGACGCCATCTTCACAGCCGCCGTCATCCTAGGGAAACTGTCACTCACTTCTTTTCCTACGGTCTCTACTACCCACCGGGAACGTACCTCCCTCTTCTTTCTTGAGGGGAATCCAAATCTTTAAATTTGTATCTTGGTCATAAAGACCCACCTGTACCCCAAAATTAAGGGGTAATCCCGGGTGTTCGGCACCAATTGTGAGGCCCTGTTACTCACAAAAGACCGATTACTAATTATCACTAATTTCCTGTATAGTCCAGATCCAAAAGTCAGTACAGGTGCAATCAGAATCTATGTTTATTAGATAACTGATGGACAATACAGGCAGCGGAGAGGAGAGCTTCTGTCAGTCATCAGATATCAGACACCTCCAGAATTCCTCCTCCCCTGAGTACAATAATCATGTTACATATATACATTTTTTGCTTCCGTGTATGCATACAGTTTCCAAATCCATTCCTCTTTGGGTCCTCTCCCCTCCTCCCTCCTTCTGTTTCCTGTCATTGACCTTTCTGTCCCTCTATGTTCCTGTTTCAACATTCCCCCAGGCCTCTCTGTCTTGATTATACTCAACACTGTCAAAACCATCTACTGTCTTCAGGACTAACGGCTCAGCTTATACTTTTTTGCATGGTTTCCTGTGTACGTGCCCTCTGCACAAAGCCTCTGCATGGACTCTTCAGTCCAGGTATACACTCTGCTAAGGCTTATGATATATGATATTTCCTTATATGGTTCCTTATGCTGGCCTGGGTTTTTTTTCTTTGTCCACAATATAGTAGTTTGGTTGACATATTTTTATTAGAGCAGACATTTATAAAGGCCATTGAGTGATTATGAACCAGGAACATATCCCTAAACCTTATAATCCCTACACTGCCGATGTTAAGAGTGATTGCCTTACTTTGTGCTGGCTCTGTTCTGCATGAACGCCCCTCCCCTGAGCGCAATGTGCAATTGCGATCCCAAATGAGGATTTTGCAACCCCACTTGGGGTCGCAGTGCACAGTTTGGGAACCACTGACCTAGAGGCATGTTTACTGAAGAGAGCACCAGTGGAACAGAATTAGTGTGCATACCTATGCTAGCTTTAGGGGCACGAGTTGCTATCCCCTTGCTGTTAGCATGTTGCTAACCTGCGCCACTGCCCTAATGGCAAACGGGTGTAGTTAATGACACCCATTGAAGTGGTGGTAAGTGCACCCATGGTAATGGCAACAGGCATGGTTAGCACATATGCCCACACTCACCGTGATGCGCCATTAATACCCATGTTCCATCCCTACCCAATCGCACGCTGACTGGTTAGCATAGAATTTTTAGCACCAGGCTCCATGCTGTTAGCGCATGTTAGTAAACATGCCTGCGAGTGAAGAGTTAGATGTGGAGATCACTAAGGGAAATGCTCATGGTTAGATTTTCTGCTTTGGTGAACTCTCCCAACAGCGCATGAAACTTTGATGAAGATACAATTACATTTGTTGGGGGGTGGGGGCAGATTAGTAGCAAAATTCATGTCTTTTGTACTATTGCAGTAGTGGCAAAAGTATAACATTTGGAACTGCCGAGGGCTATATTTGTTTGTTTATTCTTTGGTGCTGAATGCTAAAGCTTGCCTAAAGAATCTTTGCACCTGTAACAACCCTTCAGGGGCAAGGACTGTTGGAAAAACTGTTAGAACTTTGCTGAGAAAGAAAACAGCAACCTTTTTGGGGAAGTCGTGTATAAAGCTGTAAGGACCTTTGGAAGATGGGATTTAAAGCATAGTTATTGCTTTGAATTATAACTAAATTTACCTGTTTGGAGGATGAATTCTTCAGAAATATCTATAACAAAGACTTGAAACGACATCAACCCTATTTTCAAAGGTTCAACTTAAGATTTGCTGTAATGCTTTGCTACAAAAGCCTTTCAAGGAGAAACTGAAGAGACTGGTCATGACAATATATATTTTAAATAAGAACATTATATAAATAAATTGTGTTACAATATAATGAAGAAACTAGAGGTGTCCCTGTGACCTAATGGCAGCACTGTGGTATTGTCTGCAGTAGACCCAAGTTTGTTTGCTGCTCCTAGGATTGGCTGGGGTGGAGGAAGGGAATGCCAGCCGTTATCCATTGATGATAGTGATGGGCAGATGCAGTTCAAAAGAAAATTATGGTCCTAGGGTTGCCAAAGTCAAATTTTGTCTGGGTAAGACATACGATATGTAATCTACTTTTGTTTTGCTAGTACTGTTTTGGTAGTATCCTTCAAAATACTGTGGGTCTACGAGAGTTCTAGAGAGAGAGTTGGAGAGGAGGATCTGCCAGGTGGCACGGGTGCTACAGGAGCCCAAGAGGGCTCGAGCAGCAAGTGGAGCTTTCCTTCCGGAATGACAACTAGGTCATAATGATCAGTGAGAGCAGTGTTTCCCTAGGCCAGCTCCTGGACAACTATCAGCTATTCCTCAATATCTAGTTTAAAAGCTACTCTATCTCTCTTTTTTTTAAAAGTTAGTGCGGCATCCTGGTTGCACCCTGGTTAAGCCCATCCTTCTGGAAAAGGCTCCCTCTAAGGTGAATGGGAAAACTCTTGTGGCTGATGAGCTCCAACAGGACATCAGACTGAGTCTCTCTCTGGCTCGTATTGCTTCTAGAGTTCTTCCCTTTGCAGGCTGATTGCTCTAGATCCTCCCTTGGTCTGTCAGCCGCCTCTATTCTCCTCATTTACCTTAGGTAAGAGACAGCTCCTCTTGCTGCTGCGGATCCCTCTTGGGCTCCTGTAGTACTTCTGGCACCTGGCAGAGTCTGCCATCCAGCTCTCTCTGAAACTCCCCTAGATCCAGCTAAGCAGGCTATGAAATACAGGAGGAGACATTCGTTGGCCATTGATAAATAAGCAGGTCTAATCTCTGTTGCCTCACTGTATACAAACCAAATTCAAAACAATATAAATTCACTCAATTATTTCTTCACCTTCAACCTAATTTTTTTAAATTTGCCAACGGTCTCAGATAAACGATAACTTTTCACACCTTTACATGGGTAATTAAATTTTCCCAATATGGTGTTCGTTCACATCAATGACCAAAGGCTGATTTTTATTTATAGATTTTTTTGTGCTTTTTGTTTTTCTTATTGTACTACTTATTCATTCTATCTTTATGCAGTCATCTTAAAAAATGCTTTAAAAAATAATAAACTCCACTCCACTTATCTTGTGTAGAGTGGTGCTTAATAATGCCCCTTCAACTCGATGAAAATTGAAAAACCCCAACGCCACGATAATCCAAGCGCTCTAGCGTTTCTCCTGTTGGGTTTATCAAGGGGATAGATATGATTGCTTTTCATCGGGGCTACTTCAATGCCCGTTGTTTTCCAATGTCCTTATGATTTTCACTATAGCAATACAAACGAAAGCAGAAAAATCACTTGGTTGAATCACAACATAACATTTCTCTATCAAATGTTCTATATCATCACTCATTTCTCATTTTATCAAAAGACTTATGAAGGCATACCAATATTCATTCATTGTACCCGATCTTCGACGTTGTTAAGCTTTGTTACATTGAAAGGAAAGGACGCCGCACATGCGTCTAAGATACCAATTTAAATACCATCCTGCTGACTTAACCGATGCATGCTAGCCAATCAACGCTAGCGTTCAGCCCTTCTGGTTGAACTGTTCCCAAACGATGAATCCACCACTGTTCCCGGTATAGAAGGGTTCGTTCTGGAGATCTGCCGTTTAATCCATACAATACTGGTTCTATGCACCAGCATTTCAACATGGCAAAACTATGGCCAAAATCTAAGCAGTGCTGTACAATAAGAAAAACAAAAAGCACAAAAAAATCTATAAATAAAAATCAGCCTTTGGTCATTGATGTGAACGAACACCATATTGGGAAAATTTAATTACCCATGTAAAGGTGTGAAAAGTTATCGTTTATCTGAGACCGTTGGCAAATTTAAAAAAATTAGGTTGAAGGTGAAGAAATAATTGAGTGAATTTATATTGTTTTGAATTTGGATTGTAGTTCACTCTTTCAATAGACCTGACTTAACTATTTGTTTAGCACAAGCTCACTGTATACAAAGTCAGTTTAGGAGTAGGAGCTTCAGAATCTTCTTCATTCTGAATACAGAGAGAAGACTGTGGTGTCCTGTTACAGTAATATGATAGAAATGTTCAAATACGTGATAGATTTCAATAATATATGAGAAGTGGGATGGTTCAGAAACAACATGAGAGAATACTTTTGACTGAGAAAGTGACTGATTCATGGAATAACATCCAGAACCATGACAGAATCCATGCTTGTTTGGGCCAGATACAAAGGGCAGTGGTAGGAATGCAGTTAGGATGTTGTAGAGTTGCAAACAATCCAGCTTTCACCTCTTCAAGAGTAAAAGTGAGGGCAGAATTGATAAGGAGAATCAGGTACAGTATTTTAGGTAAGGTCTTGCTGATGACCTGTATGGAGACTTAAAAGCAAATTTTAGATAGCACATAGAGATCTCAGTTGAGACGTTGAGGCTGAAACATACACATATCCAGTGGTATTTTAGTAAAGGCTGTGCCAAATGTGGAGCCTTTTCTAAAATATGTATCAGGATGTACAGGAGTGTACATGTATTTGCTAACATATAGAAATGGAGGAACCATTTTACAAACTACACGTGAAAAATCAGCGGAGGTAAGTCAGCAATTTGCATGTTTTTGTTTGTTTGTTTTGTAAACCTCTACATATACATGCTGTCAATTAGCTACAGCGGCTTCTATATTTAATTTATTTAATTTTCGAAGGGGAACTAAACAGGCCAAAACAAGCACTTTTTAATTACCTGTATGTGCCAAAGAGCAGCTGTAAATTCAAACATGGGCAATTTTGGTCATACATGTTCATTCTCTATATTTATTTATTTATTTATTTATTTTATTTTTCTTATATACCGCGCTCTTAAATCAGTGCGGTTTACACATGAACAAATATAAACACAATTGTAACAAACAGCATTGGTTTTTACAATGAACAAGGTAAATAAACTTGGTAAAACATGGTAATTATATATAAATAACTATATACATGGTAACTATATACATGGATATTTTGGTTAATTATTAATGCCGTGGATAAGAGGTTAATTAAATTAAAGTGTAAATATGCTAAATATAGTGAGAATAAATATGTCCTATAGTGAGCAGGTAATAATCATCGTAATTATCCATTCTCTACAGGGGTCAAATATGAAAGATCTGCATGAGAGCTGTTTTCAGATGGAGTAGCTTCGGATGGAGTAGCTTCGGGGTATTATGTTAGGAACAAATAGTGCTTCAGTGCCTTCTGAACTTAATCAGACTTGAGATAGCTCTGATTTCGGGTGGAAGGGCATTCCAGGCTCTGGGTGAAAACAGAGAGAAAGCTCTAGAGGCTGTTGATTTAGAACATTTTGTGATGACTTTTGGTAGGTCGATGGAGTTTAATGTAACAGATCTCCTGGATCTGTTATTTGGGGTGATATGAATCATATTGCTGAGAGGTGATTGAGATGGGCACTTTGATGCTTTAAAAGTCATGACCAGGGTCTTGTATAGAGTTCTGGCTTGTAGGGGTAGCCAATGTAAGCTCATCAATATTGGGGTTATGTGCTCTGATCGTGGAGCACCTACGAGGATTCTCGCGGCTGCATTCATGGCTAGACGGAGGGGATTTATGGTGGATTGCGGGAGACCGTGTAGAATGATATTGGCGAAATCCAAGTGTGGTAATACCAGTGCTTGGAATATGGTACGGAAGTCGGAGTAGTTAAGTAAAGGTCGGAGATTACGTAATGATCGTATCTTGTGGTAGATTGCACTCGTTGTTTTCTTAATGTGGGCTGCCATATTAAGCTGTTGATCTAATGAAATGAAAATGAAATGGAGAATGTACATGTAGATTTTTGACCTGTCAGGCCATGCCCTCAACATGCCCCATTGAAGTTTCTATGCATTATAGACATCCACATGTAAATTTAACTCTTTCTAAAATGTCCATTTATACATAGTTGCCAGTTCTAGAGGGTGTACCTCTGAAAGGATATAGGCAAGGCAAGAGGTGGCCCATAGAAGGACTACCACAAAGGTGCAGGGGTTGGCTCCAGAGGACACATGATAAGGACCCAACTATGTATATCTTAATAGAGAGGAGAGACATGAAATGATACGGTTATTCAAATACCTCAAAAGCATAATTTCAGATACAAGAAGCAAACCTTTTTTATGGTGCTGATGTTCTGCCAGAGCTCTGACCTGGGACCTTTCTTCACTGCAGCTGGATTAGACAGTGCTGGTAACTGCTGGCCATCATCTGGTTTCTCCTTTTTAGAAATTCATCACTGCTTCTTCTAAGCAGCTTTCAGCTTTATCTCATGTTCTGGTTTAAAAGTTGTTCTATCTCCTCTTTAAATGTTCTTGCTAGCAGTCTGGTTCCACCCCAGTTAAGGTGGAGACATAAGAATGCCATACTGCATCAGACCAATGTCCATCAAGCCCAATATCCTGTTTCCAACAGTGGCCAATCCAGGTCACAAGTACCTGGCAGTTTCCCAAAAAGACACACAGGTTCCACAATGCTTGTATTGGGGCAAGCAGTGTATTCCCAGGTCCTCTTTAATAATGGTTTATGGACCTTTCCTCCAGGTTTAAAAAAGGTTTGGATAAGTTCCTGTAGGAAAGGTCCATAAACCATTATTAAAGGGGACCCGGGAAATTCACTGGTTCCCACAATACAAGCATTGTGGAACCTGTATCTTTTGGTTAAGCTGCCAGGTACTTGTTATCTACAATGGTCACTGTTGGAAACAGGACACTAGCTTTAATGGACCTTGGCTTGACCCAGTATGGCATATCTTATATTTTTAACTTGTCCAAGCCTTTTTTAAACCCAGCTAGACTAACAGTTTTTACTATAATCTCTGTTAACGATTTTCAGAGTTTGATTACGTGTTGAGTGAAAAAATATTTTCTCTTGGTAGTCTTAAACGGGCTACACTGTAGCTTCATTGAACGTCCCCTAGTCTTTCTATGTTTTGATGGTGTAAACAATCAATCTATGTTTACCCATTCCACTCCATTCATTAATTTATAGACCTCTATCATATCTCTCTTCAGCCATCTCTTTTCCAGGTTGAAAGCCCTAATCTTTTAAGTCTCTCCTCATAGGGGTATCCTTCCATCCCCTTTGCCATTTTGGTAGCTCTTCTCTGTACCTTTCTAATTCTGCGATATCCTTTTTAAGATGTGGTCACCAGAATTGCACACAATATGCAGACCATAAAATAATACATAATAATACTACAGAGGCATTATAATATCCTTTGTTTTATTCTCCATTCCTTTCCTTATGATTCCTAGCATTCTATTAGCTTTCTTGGCTGCCGCTGCATACTGGGCAGTGGGTTTCAATGTTATCCACGATGACGCCTAAATCTTTATCCTGGTGGTGATTCCTAATGTGGAAGCTTGCATCGTGTAGCCATAGTTTGGGTTGTTCTTTCCTAGGTGTATAACTTTTGCACTTGTCCACATTAAATTTCATCTGCCATTTGAATGTCCAGTCTTCCAATTTATCAAGATTCTCTGGCAATTTTTCACAATCCTTTTGGGTTTTAACAACTTTGAATAATTTTGTGTCATCTGAAAATGTGATTACCTATTTCCAGGTCATTTTATGAATATGTTAAAAAGCAGCAGTCCCAGCACAGATCTCTGGGGTACTCCATTATTCACCTTTCTCCATTGAGAAAATTGGCCATTTAGCCCTACCCTCTGCTTTCTATCTTTCAATCAATTCCTGATCCACAGCAGTACACAGCCTCCTATTCCATGACTCTTCAATTTCGCCAAGAGTCTCTCATGAAGAACCTTGTCAAAGGCTTTCTGAAAATCCAGATACACTATATCGACCGGCTCACCTTTGCCTACTTCTTTATTCACACCTTCAAAAAAATATAACAGATTAGTAAGACAATACCTTCCTTGGATAAAATTACCATGTTGGCTTTCTCCCATTAAACCCATGACTTTTCTCCCATTTCTCCCATGACTTTCTACATGTTCATTAACTTTGTTCTTTATAATGGTTTCTACCATTTTGCCCAGTACTAATGGCAGGTTCACAGGGTTGTAGTTTCCCAGATGAACCTTGGAACTCTTTTTAAAAATTGGTGTTACATTGGCCATTCACCAGTCTTCAGGTGTTATGGATGATTTTAATGATAGTTCACAGATTTACTAATAGGTCTGCAATCTCATATTTCAGTTCTTTCAACATCCTCGGACGTATACCATCCGGTCCAAGTGATTTGCTACTCTTTAGTTGTAATACATCTTCCCGGTTTATCGATTATTTGTTTCAATTCTTCTGATGCATCACCTTTAAATACCATTTAAGTCATGGGTAACTTTCCTAAATCTTCTTCAGTAAAGACCTAAGCAAAGAATTCATTCAGTCTCTCCACTATGGCCTTGTCACCTCTTAGTGCCCCTTTACCCCTTTATCATCTAATGGTCCGACCGACTCTCTCACAGGCTTTTGCTACGAATGTACTTGAAAAAAGGTTTTATTATGCATTTTTGCTTCCACAGCAAGCTTTTTTTTCAAATTCTCTCTTTGCCTGACTTATTACTTTTAATCGCCACTTAAAATTATCTGAGCCTCCTGGCAAGAAATCCCTGGAGATACATCCTTGGTATGAGAGACTCATATATCCCCTAGAGAGAGAGTCACTCCAAAGTGATATTCTCCTTCCAGGTGACCTCTTCTTCAAGGTGGCAGAGAGACTTCCAAACTGAAAATAGGATTTCTGTTTCCTTGTAGGTCTTCTCTGTATAGCTGCCTCATCTCCTCCAGGGCTGCTTCCTTAACTTACAGAGTTTGGACTCATTCTCTGAGAACCAGGAGCTCTTTGCATTGAATGTACACATACTGGCCATTCCTGGAGGGGCTGTGTTTCAAGCAAGGTAATTCTGTGGCTTTTAATATAAATCCTCTGCCTGAGAGTTCTTAAGAAAGGGGTCTATTTTTATTAGATAGCACATGTTGCTGCTAAGGATGCTGGTTTATTTTTTATACCTGTTTGCAGAAGGGGATTTTTCTGTTTGAGGCAAAGATTTTCTGCTGCTGTTGTGTGGGGGTGTTTTATTTTTTTAACTTTATTTGCAAGCGGCAAGAGAACCAAATACAGCCCATTGAAAACAATGGGAGTAAAGCAAAACATCCCATACTTTCTTGAATTGAGATACAGTCCTCATCTTTACCAAGTCCACGGCGAGGCATTCCACGTAACTACCACTCTTTCCATAAAGAATTATTTCTTCAGACTACTTCTGAGTCTGTCCCCTTTCACCTTCATACTACCTTGTTGCAGGGTTTTCTTTCAATTGAAAGAGGCTGTTCTGTGCATTTATGCCAGAGATATTTAAACATAGTAACATAGTAGATGATGGCAGATAAAGACCAGCATGGTCCATCTAGTCTATTGTATCTCCCCTCTCTCACCTTTCATTCAAAATATGCATATTGAGATCTTTAAGGGAGGGAGGAGTGGTCTAGTGGTTAGGACAAGGTACTTCAGGCCGGAGGGCCGGGGGTTCAAGTCCCACCTGGGGACAGCAATCTCAGGCCGGAGGGACTGGGATTTCGAGTCCTGTAGGCACTCCTTGTGGTCTTGGGCAAGTCACTTAACACTCCATTGCCCATGTTCCCTGTAAGTATTAGCGTATGTGTCTCATATCCCCTCGTATTAAATGTATCCCCCAATTGACCGCTTTGACCCGGTGAAAAGCGGGATATAAATACAGCTAAATAAAATAAAATAATAAAATAAATTTAAGTCTGTCCCCATCTGCCTTATGACGAACACCATTGACTATTTTAGTAACTGCCTTCTGCATCAGTTCTGTTTATATCCTTTTGAAGGTGTGGTCTCCAGAATTCACACAGTACTCTAAATGAGGTCTCACCAAAGACTTACAGAGAAGCACTATTACCTCCTCCTTCCACAGAAGCATTATTAACTCCTCCTTCCTGTTGGCCATTCCTCTCCCTATGCACTAAAGCATTTGACTGGCTTTCATGAATACCTTTTCTGTTTTGCCACCTTAATCACCCCCAGATCCTGCTCTTCTCAAGGGCATACATATTTAGGTCTTCAAGTCTCTTTTTAAATGCCTTCTGGCTCAGGCTCCATATCATTTTGGTATCATGTCTTTTTATATCCCTTATCCCTCCAGTCCAGTCCCGCACCTCTGGGGTAGTGTACCTCTTCCAGAAGCTTGGAGAATGAGCATGTCATCTTTTGATGACATCATTACAAATACTGTGGGGTCCGCCCATTAACTCCAGTACACTTAGTCTCCAAGTAGCTGGAGGAGGTGGTGAGCCAGGGTGCTGGGCTCACTGAGGAACAGCTAAGGAGCAGCATAGGATAGTTTATTATTTTTTAATCCTGGTGTTGGTCCTCATTGTTGACTGAGGTGTCTGTTTTTTTCCTTTCTTGTAAAAAAAAAAAAAAGGCTCAAGAGATAGCTAGATGGCTGATTTGACAACAGAGGGGATCCCCCACTCCCTTGACTGTTTGGGGAATTAGCGGCTCCCGAACCCACTGATTCGGGTGAGTAGCCTCCTCAGCAATGCAGTATTGGACAATGTGACAGATGGTCTCTGGAGGCCCTCGCAGCTCTGAAGCCGCGGTGGAGGCTGAGCACTGCTGGGCCGGCAGGAGAGGAAATCAGAGGGCTCTGGCGGTAGGTGCCTGTCTAGGCGGGCAGCGGGCCAAGAGTCTTCTTAGTTTTGGGGTTCAGATGCTGAACAAGCATCCCTGAGGACCGGGCATAGTGCGGCAGGCCTAAGCCGTGTGGCAGCCGCACAGAGCAGGCAGGCCATTTTCTTTTTTCCGCGCTGTCTCCCCACTAGCAGTAAGTTTCTGTTCTCGAAACAAGTGGTGTTCTCCGTTCCCTCCGAGATGGGGAGGATTTCTGCACTTGGGTTTTTTGTGATTTAGTTGGATTTCTTTTGGTTTTGTTTGTTTACAGTTCTTGGGGATAAAAACAAAAAAACAGAAGACCCTGCTAGCAGGGCTGCTGCTGTTTTAGGAGCTCCAGGATTTTCTTGGATTTAACAGGTGGAAATCAGTCCATAAGCCTAGGGAAACTAGGTATGCCTACCAGACCACAGTGTTTGATCTGCAGAACCCGAAGGGGTGCAGTTTCATTAACAGGCATTTGCCATGGGTGTGCACAGGAGGCTGCCTCGATGGAGGAGACACTGCAGGACTGGGGGGCCCGGGATGGTACCCCTCCCCCCCCTGGCTCGGGAATAACTGGAGTCAACAGGTTTTGGGCCGCCTCCACGAATGGCATCTCCTCTCCCTCTGGCAGTCCTGGGACATAAGAAAAGATATGCCATACTGGGTCAGACCAAGGTCCATCAAGCCCAGTATTCTGTTTCCAACAGTGGCCAATCTAGGTCATATGTGCCTAGCAGTTTCCCCAAGAGACACAAGTTCCACAATGCTTGTACTGGGTCAAGCATTGATATCTTCAGTCACTTCTTAATAATGGTTTATGGACCTTTCCTCCAGGAACTTGTCCAAACCTTTTTTAAACCCAGCTACACTAACAGCCTTTACTACATCCTCCGGTAACAAATTCCAGAGTTTGATTACACGTTGAGTGAAAAAATATTTTCTTTTATTAGTCTTACATAGTTTACCCTGTAGCTTCATTGCATGTCCCCTAGTCTTTCTATATTCTGATAAGGTAAACAATCAATCTACGTTTACCCGTTCCACTCCGTTCATTAATTTATAGACTTCTATCATATCTCCCCTCAGCCGTCTCTTTTCCAGGTTAAAGAGCCCAAACCTTTTTAGCCTTTCTTCATAGGAGTATCTTTCCATCCCCTTTACCATTTTGGTGGCTCTTCTCTGTACCTTTTCTAAAATCGCTATATCCTTTTTAAGATACGGCGACCAGAATTGCACACAATATTCAAGGTGCGGTCTCACCATGGAACGATATAGAGGCATTATAATATCTTTGTTTTATTTTCCATTCCTTTCCTTATCATACCTAGCATTCTATTTGCTCTCTTGGCCGCCGCTGCACACTGGGCCGAGGGTTTTAACATGGTATCCACAATGACGCCTAAATCTTTTTCCTGGATGGTGGTTCCTAATGTGGAACCTTGCATCGTGTAACCATAGTTTGGGTTGTTCTTCCTTAGGTGCATAACCTTGCACTTGCCCACATTAAATTTCATCTGCCATTTTGATGCCCAGTCTTCCAATTTATCAAGATCCTCTTGCAATTTTTCACAATCCTCTTGGGTTTTAACAACTTTAAATAGTTTTGTGTCATCTGCAAATTTGATAACCTCACTCGTTATTCCACTTTCCAGGACGCTCCATGTCTCAAGGTTTGAGTGAGGGGAGGGAGTTCCTGGATTTTTCTCCCCTCAGTTTGTGCACCTCCTTCATGAGGCTTTCTGTCTGCGCCAGCATGGGATAGTGGGAAACCTCTCAGTGGCGCGGGGTATAAGCTCCAAGAGACCGCTTGAACACAAGGGAGAGACGGATGCAGGCCCAGTGAAGAGACCGAGGCCCACGATGGAGGAACCAGGCCGGTTTCCTGTGTCTTACTCCCTTGTGGGGGTGGATGATGA
Source organism: Ichthyophis bannanicus (assembly GCA_033557465.1). NCBI lineage: Eukaryota > Metazoa > Chordata > Amphibia > Gymnophiona > Ichthyophiidae > Ichthyophis > Ichthyophis bannanicus. Next base: position 372,644,319 of record CM066031.1, read on the forward strand.
GCTCGAAACAGAGATGAATCTGGAGGAGGGGGAGATTACAGAGCAGGAGAATCAGCCGCGCATTATGTGCACGATTTTCGCTGGGAGGAGTTGCCGGCACTTATTGCATAATCCTTGAAGGCACTAAATATGCCCACCTCTCTTCCGGCAGCCGAGGAGGCCCTGGAGGATCCTTTGCTGCAAGCAGTGTGGAAACTGCAGAAAGTTTTTCCGGTACATAGGGTGGTCAGGCAGATGATCCAGGGTGAATGGCATTTGCCAGAAGCAGGTTTTAAAGGGGTAAGAACTATGACACATCTCTATCCACTCTCTGATCAGGATTGCGAGCTCTTTCGGTCCCCGTGGGTGGTTGCGGCTGTATCCGCGGTGACTTAGAAGACTACGATCACTTACCTGTTCAATGTAAGTACGAAGCAGGCTCCCCCTGCTTTGTACAAAAATTTTATTTGTAAACCGCACTGATTTTAAAGAGCGTGGTATAGAAAAGCGTTAAATAAATAAATAAAAATCAGTGGAAGGTAGTGCGGCGCTCAAGGATATCCAAGATAGGAAGTTAGACACCCTGTTGAAGCAGGCCTTTGATGTTAATGCCCTTTCGCTTTAGGCCTTCATCTGCAGAGCCTGGGTATCGAGGGCCTGCTTTCACTGGGCCCAGCGAGCGCAGCAGCAGGGAGTCCCCGACCAGTCAGAGGAGGCAGCGAGATTAGAGTCGAGGGTGGCTTATCTCACAGATAGACCCCTGACAAGGTTGTAGTGGATATCTAAGAGTATGGCTGTGGTGGTGGTGGCCCGCCACTATCTGTGGCTGTGGAACTGGGCAGCGGATAGTTCCTCCAAAGCCAGGCTCAGTAAACTGTCTTCTAGGGCCAGATTGCTGTTCGGCGAGGACATGGATAAACTGGTCAAGGATTTGAAAGAATCCAAGGGAGGGCAGCTGCCAGAGGATAAGCAAAAACAGGGCCGTCCTTCTCCTGCAGCCAGAGGCACCTCACATTTTGCCACCTTTCAGCGGGGACGCTTCCCCTCTAGGGGTCAGGGGTTTTAAAGATTTCCTGGGGCAGGTCTGGGTTTTGCCACTACTGCGTCCTCAGGAGCCAAGAAATCTCAATGAAGCAAGGGGGACCCAGGTAGGAGTACAGTCCGTAAGAGGTTGGCTGCGGGAATTTTACTCTGCTTGGGTCCAGTTCACTTCCGACCAGTGGGTGTTGGAGGTCATCTGTGAAGGTTATGCGCTCGAGTTGGTGTGGTCTCTGAATGACGCCATCATACGGTCTCCCTGCAAGGCTTGCTCCAAAGTGACGGTGGTAAGAGAGACCAAGACACGCCTGTTACAGCGGAATTCCATGGTGCTGGTTCTGCAAGACCAAATCAGCTGCAATCGATACTCCATCTATTTTGTGGTGCCAAAAAAGGAAGGGATGTTTCGTCATCCAATCCTCGATCTCAAGTGAGTAAACTGCTGCTTGAGGGTACCACATTTCCACATGGAGACGTTGCGGTCCGTCATAGAGGCAGAAAGAAGCGGAGAGTTTTTAACATCTTTTGATTTGATGGAAGCATACCTGCACATTCCCATACGTGCAGAACATCAGCAGTTCCTCCGTTTTGCAGTACCGATGGGGCATTTCCAATTTTGGGCTCTGCCATTTATTTATTTATTTTATTTATTTAACAGTATTTTTAAACCGCCTTATCATATTAATCAAGGTGGTATCACAGCAAACAATCGGGTAAAGTGAGTGTGTTAATCATGCAGTGAGGGTGCAATTTAGTTGAGTGTGTGTTGTATCGTGTGCTAGATTGGGGTGAGCTATGTACAAGGTGTGGTGTGTTGCGTGCTAGAATGGTTTGAGCTATGTACAGTGTGGGCTATATAGCAACGACGCCACACACCTTTACGAAGGTAATGGTGGTTGTGGCGGCAGCACTATGCAAGGAAGGCGATCTGGTACATCCATGCTTGGATTACTGGCTGATCCGAGCAAAGTCCAAGGAGGAGAGCCTTCAGGTTATGGTGCAGGTGGTGCAGATCCTATGGGATCTCAGATGGGTGGTCAACGTGGCCAAGAGCTGCTTAAACCCGTCTCAGGAGATTGAGTATTTGGAGGCAGGCTTCGATACCCAGGTGGGAAGAGTTTTCCTTTTGGACCAGCATGCGCAGGAACTTCGGAGTTTAGTGAGGCAGTTCCTGCGAATGGCAGAGCCTACGGCATGGCATCTGCAGGTCCTAAGGACCATGGCGGCCACACTCGAGCTAGTCCCGTGGGCAAAAGCGCACATACGACCTCTTCAGAGGGCTTTACACCGGCGCTGGTCACATCAGACCATCTGTTGTCCCACAAGCTCCCCTGCCCCCACTGGGCCAAGAGGGCGCCCCGGTGGTAGCTCTGTCCTTAGAACCTGGGGAAAGGAATGTCCCTCAGATTGCTGATGTGGTTTCTGCTGCGAACGGATGCCAGTCTGTATGGCTGGGGAGCCCATTGCGAGGAGATGTTTGTGCAGGGGTGCTAGAGCGCCTGGGAAGCTCGTTGGTCAATTAGCCGGTTGGAGATGCGAGCAGTGGCCCTCGAACCTCCAGAGGATTTGGCGCATCTTTGAAGTCTGGTGTGCAGAACAGAACGTATAGCCAAACAGGGCTTTGTTGCCAGACATCTTGGCGTTCCTGCAGGCCGGTTTTGACAAAGGATTGGCAGCAAATTCCTTAATAGTGCAGCTGACGGCTATTGCGTGCTATCGCGGGAAAGTCCAGGGGATGGCATTGGGTAAGCACCTGGACGTGGTGTAGTTCCTTACGTTGGCGGTCCACCTGCAGCCCCTGCAGCAGATGGTGATTCTGCCATGAAACCTCAACCTGGTGTTGGAGGGGTTGTGTGAGGAACCCTTTGAGCCGTTGAGTCGGGCCTCGTTGAAGGATTTGACTCTCAAAACAGTGTGTTTGGTGGCTATCTGTTCGGCACACAGGATTTCAGAGTTGCAGGTGTTGTCTTGTTGGGAGCCGTTTATCTCCTTTTCAAGGGAGAAGGTGGTCTTGCAGCCGGTGCCTTCCTTTTTTGACCAAGGTGGTCTCACCTTTCCATGTGAACCAGTCAGTGTCTCTGCTGGTCTTAGGGAGTTCGGGTGGCTCCGGCGGTAGTCCGCAGTTGCGGCGCTTGGATGTTCGTCACATCTTGTGGTGCTATTTGAAGAGGACAGCATCATTCCACAAGTCAGATCGCTTATTTGTGTTTGGGGGGCCACTCAGAGGGGAGGCTGCGGCCACAGCATCAACTTCTCGATGGATCAGGGAAGCGATCACGTCGGTGTACCTTTTTTGCAAGGTAGGCCGGTGCTGGTAGGGTTGCGGGCTCATTCCACGAGGGCTGAGGAGGCCTCGTGGGCGGAGAACAGTTTGGTGTTGCCAGTAGAGATTTGCAAGGTGGCAACCTGGTCTTACTAAGCATTATCGTCTGGATGTCCAGGTAGGGAGGGATGCCTCTTTTGGATTGGCAGTGCTTCAGGCTGGTCTGGCTCGGCCCTCCCATTAGTTACTGCTCTGATAACATCCCAGAGGTGCAGGACTGGACTGGAGGAACTATAAGAAAGACTAAATTAGACTTACCTGCTAATTGCTGTTCTTTGAGTAACTCCAGTCCAGTCCCGGATCCCACCCCAAATGTCAGTTCTTGGTGCCAGAGGCCTGAAGTTGAAGGGCCTAAGGAGGCCGCTTGTTTCGGGGGGGGGGGGAGGGAGGCATGTTGAGGCGGGGCCGACGAGGGGGTCTGTCTTGCCTCTATTGCTGTATAGTGTGGCCCGTCAGGGCACCAGTAAGCCGTCTCGATCGGGGATGGGGGGGGGGGGAGAGGAGTCCCTTTTCTGAGCCCGGAGGAAGGGGAGTGTTCTTAGACATGTTTGTTTTCTCAAATCTTCACTTCTTATTTGCTGCTTCTTTGAGTCTGCTTTGTTAATAGGTACTGGAGTTAGTGGGCGGACCCAACGGTATTTGTACTGATGTCATCAAAAGATGACATGCTCAGTTTCCAAGGTGCTGGAAGAGGTGCACTATCTCAGAGGTGCGGGACTGGACTGGAGTTCTTCAAGGAACAAAAATTAGCAGGTAAGTTTAATTTTGTTGTCTTCAAAACTGAACACAGTACTCTAAATGAGGCCTCACCAGTGACTTGTACAAAGGTCATTAATACCTCCTTCCTTCTGCTGTTGTGTCTCTCTGTGTACAGCCTAACATCCTTCTAGCTTTGGCCACCACCTTGTCACATTGTTTTGTCACCTTGAGTTCCTCAGATACTATAACCCTCGAGGTCTCTTTTCTGGTGTGTGCACACCAGCCTTTTGCTCCGTATTGCTCACAACTCCTTTGGATTTCATCATCCTAAGTGCATCACTTTATACTTCTTTGCATTAAATCTTAACTGCCAAGCTTTAGACCGTTCTAATTTTTGTAGATTTTTTTTTCTTATGTTGTCCATTCCCTTTGAGATCACAACTCTTTTTTTGTAAATCTTGGTGTCATCCACAAAATGGCAAACTTTTTTTTCTTTTTAACCTTTCATCAGTATCTCTCTCAAAGATATTGAATAGTACTGGAATCAGGACCGTCCCTGATGCACTACACTACTCACTTTCCTTTCTTCTGGGTGAATTCCATTTAACTGCACTAGGCTACTCTGTTTATTCATAAGCCTCTTATGAAAAATAGTATCAAAGGCTTTGCTGAAATATAAGTAGATCACATCTATTAGATGCCCTTGATCCAGATCTCTGATCACCCAGTCAAAGAAATCAATCTGATTCATTTGGTAGAAACTTCCTTCAGTACAGCTATGTTGCCTCGAATCTTGCAACTCTTTGGATCATGAGCAGTATTGCATGAAGGGGAACTTCCTAAGTGTTTGTGGGGAGGACACTTGGGGCTTCCCCTGAGGCTGCTGCAGTAGGTTTGGTTTTTTTTGTTTTGTTTTTTTTTAGCCACAGAACAGGATTGGAGAGGGGTATCAAGGAGCCCTAAGTCCATCAGGGAATCAAGATTCTCCAGGTGGGTGAACCTCAGTGACTGGGGCCAGCAGCCACTTTAAGACATGACTGCTACTCTGGGAATACCCAAAAAATCTCTACTGGAAATTTTTGCTACAACATTAAATGGGTTGAGGAGCTGATTTGCAACCCATGGCACAATCTTCCAAATGGCCAACAAGCTCAGAACTTGTTTTGTGGCTTAGCGCATGAACCCTATAATTTGAAAAAATTATGGGAGTTATTTTAGAAGCCCTATTCGTGCTTTGGATATCTGAAAATTGCCATAGAGATGTCCAAAGCACAGAAATATCCTCAGAGTCATTTACGAGCCAGGTCTATTGACAATCCCAGCTTGAGAATATCCAAGTCAGAATGGGGGCATGGTGTAGGCATGGCTGGGGCATGTTCTACCCTGGACGTCCCAGGTTGCGCTCGGACGCCTGAGCATTGAGCCAGAAAATAAAGAACAAAAGAACTACATCCAAGCAATAAAAACTTAAGAGTGTCTTAAAGCACAATTCAGCCAAAAGGTAAAACAGAGAAATTCCGTCAGACGGACACACTTAAAAAGGAAACTTAAATGCATAAAGGGATGTTAAAACAAAATCGGAGCATTTGTAAATGTAGAAAAGCTTGTTTTTCTCTCTTGCCAGATTGGATTTAGTAATTATCTACTTACTGCCTTTGCTAATTGCGTGCAATGTTATTTAACTTTCTTATAACCCCCTACTTAGAAGCAACGTAATAAAGCTATTGCTTTATATTGAAGGTACAGCTTGTTTAATGGCCTTCCTTTCCCAACTGCTGTGATGCTTTGACTTTGCATGATGTGACATGGCAGTTTTAGGAAGGTATTGGTGTAAGACTGGAGATTTTGTATTTCTTGGCAGTTAATTGATGGGGATGAAGAGCTCATAAAATCTTGATTTCTTTTTTCTCCATGCATATCTTATTTTGAACTTCACTCTTGGAATGGTGTTCTTTTCCGTTTCAGAGGGTGACATTCTAGAAAAGTGTATTAGTGGCATGAGCAAGTAGAAATGCAAAAATGGTTTTTTGGAGCACTCAGTTTCAGCAGGCATTTCCCTCCTCAGCATCTGGGCACTTTTCAGCATTTTAGAATCCCACACTTGGCAGGCCTATTAGCTTCAGTTATAAAAGGGAATATTAAATTTGGTTATGCTAGTTTTAGTATGCGTTTATGCTGCACACAGTAAATCAGCTGTAATGCCTGATATATTGAAATGATGATATGCAGAGTGCACGCACTCAGAAGGCCATATTAAATGATGTATAGTCCTTAGAGCACGGGTTCCAAAACCTGCCTCTCAGCCAGTCGGGTTTTCAGGATATCTACAATGAATATGTATGAGAGAGATTTGCAAACACTGCCGCCATTGTATGCAAATCTCTCTCATGCATAGTCATTATGGATATCTGGAAAACCCAACTGGCTGGGGAGACCCTAGGACAGCTTTGGCAACCCCTGCCTTAGAGTATGTGTGCCCCTTGGACAGCGCTGAACGGCTTAAAGTTAAGCGACTTGTTTAGCCCAGGGAAACCTCCCTGGCCAAACATACTTCCATGTATAGCTCAGGGTTTGGCATACTGTTAAACAATGCCGTGATGACACTGAAGCAAAGCTGATAGATAGTTATACTGCTGCTGCTGGGCTGGGGAATAAAGGGTGAGTGGACATAGGTTAGGTGGCTGGGGAGTGAGGGATTTCAGGTGCTGTGCATTTTGGCTGAGAGCTATCAGGCACGCAGGTGTGTTGACAGGAAGATATTGGAGAAGTTCATAGGGATGAACGGGGTTTCAGAATGGGAGTTGACTAAGAAAGGGCCTATAGGGGATGAGTCCTTGTTTAAATCTAGTTTGTCAAACCTGCTGTGTTGGTCAGGATTCTAGGAGTTTGCTACAGCCCTGGATCAGAAGTTACATTTCACATGCTAGGAGGATACATGAAATGTATCTCTTCCTATTATAGACTTCGTAGTAAAGGCCTATTAATGAAGCCGCATTAAACTGGCATGTTACGTGCCATTTTAACATGAGTAAATCCAAAGAGGAGCTGGGAATTTACTCATCTATAGTGCAGTGACTCCTGTTTCCTCACAGTCCTGGATGGAGGGAAGATATCTCCCGGTATTGTAATTGCTATTGTAAACCGCTTGGATAAATCTTGAAAAGCGGTATAGAAAGCATGCTAGAAATACATAAATAAATGAAAGAAAGCTAGTTGCAGATGCATTGCTTGTCCATTAGAATGTTCTCACCTACAGCCACTGATGCTTCTTGTGACCTTGGGTAAGTCACTTTAACCTTACATTGCCTCCGGTACAGATTTGAATTGTAAGCCTTCTGGAGAAAGCCTTTTGTACTTGAATACAGTTTGCCTTGAACTCCTCTGAAATGGTGTGAACAACATAAATAAATAAAACTACTTATTGTTGCCCCTCATTTCTGCGTTAGCTTGGATCCATGCAGAAAGTATTCTGTCATACAGTAATGAAACATAAGCTAAGATCCTCTTTTTACTGGAATTTTTAAAGCATTTTTGTTTTTTATAAACCGTGGAGCTCATGAATGTGAGAGAGGAGAAGCACTGACTATGGAGTGACATTGTGGAAGTAGACTTTCCTGCATAACCCTGCCAATTATACCTACGATGCAACTTATTTTCCATTTCTGGAGCTGTTGTGGGCTGTGGCCTGCTAACAGGTTTGAGTGGAGTATTGATTGTGTTTTGCAGAAGTTCGTACTGGAAATCTAAGGGCAGGTTTTCAAAGTAATCTGAAGAATAACCTTGTATAAATTATGTTGGTGGGGAAATGGATGTGTGAGTCTGCCTATTTAAATCTATACAAATAGTTTGTAAATAGCTTGGTTAGCACTTAGCTTTTTATAAAATATGTATAGCATCATTGAAGAGACAAATATATTTGGTACTACGTACAAGAGAGATCTGTTTTATTAATGTAGATGTAGGGAAAGGAGCAGCTCGCAGTAGGAAGATGTACATATAAGTGGTGCTAAATGCATGCATGTGCCGCAGTTTTATAAACAGATGTGACACATGCATATGTGTGACACATTTTATAAACTTGCTGGCAATTAGAGAGTCTTCCTCCAGAAAGCATTCTTTTGGACCTGGGGAAGTGGATTTGACTTTCAGAGAAGTGCAAATCTCCTCCATCAAGCACTCCTCTAATCCTCCCCCCCCCCCTCATGTTCCAAAGACAAGTAAGTTGGGTGTTATGCATGATGCTGAACAACTGTAAATGCTGACTGGTGAAAGTGCCACAGTATATATGTATTGCTGTTTATAAACTACGTAATGCAGATATATGCAAAGGACTGCCCAGAGCACGCCTGCTTTCTGTATGCAGATAACTGCATTCAATAGTGTACACATTTAAGTAGTGTCTTTTTAGACGCATTTTGCATAAGCATTAGCACCTACTAGGAAGACTCCAGCAGGATGGGTAAACTTTCTTTGTCTCTGTATGCATATGTCTGTGCTTGTGCAAGTACAAACAGATAGATATACATGGCAATCCTCCTCCTCCATCCACAGCAACACTCCTCTAAAGGAAGCTCATAGACACCCTGTATAAGAGGCTTGAGGAAGCTAAGCCCTCCCAGCCTCAATTGTGACACCCCTAAATCCGAGTCAAACTGGCAGATGGCACCACAATTTAATCTTCCTAGCAATTTGACTCATGGCCAGTGCAGTTTTTCCTTCTCCCTCACAACTGCCCCCTTCTCCTCCACTTCCTTTAACCTGCAGCAGCAGTTAAATCCCTAAAAAGGTGCGGAGATGTTCATTCCCTCTGCATCGCTGATGGCTCTGCTGGTCCCAAACTCTGTACCAGGAAATGTATGTCAGAGGGGTTGGACTGGCAGAGCCATCAGCAGTGCATGAGGAATGAAGGTCTCTGCACCGTTTTAGATATTTTAGCTTCTGCCACAGGTCAAAGGCTATGGGCATAGAAGGGGAAGTTGGATAACAGACTCACAGATACCACACACACACACACACCCCTGCTATCTACTGCACTGACACACACCACACACAACACGCACGCCACCAGCATGCAACCCAATCTCCCAGTTCTCTGCACCAAGTTAACTCTCTATTGAATGCCACATTTGTATACTCTACTCACCCATGCACCCAGCAAAACGCCCCTGTTTATAATATTTATGTTTATTACAATTTGTAATACCGCCCTTCATGGTTGTGGCAAGGTGGTTTACAATAAACACTTCCAAGCAAAGAAGAAAAGTGGAAAGGAAATTCATAGAATAACAGGAGCAGTTCCACTGATACTGACAAGAGCAAAGAGAGATGAGACAGAGAGGATACAGACAACTGATAGTGTCAGGTGATGGGTATATCAAAAGCTTTGTGAAATAGGAATGTTTTAAGTTAGGATTTAAATTTTGTGTATGATGATTCTAGATGGAGGGGGGGGGGGGGTAAGTTTTTTTCCAGAGACTGGAACCCAGAAAGTAAAATGCTGAGTGGCGGATTGATTGAAGCCTGACCTGTGTGGCTGAGGGGGGATGGAGATGATTGGAGTGAAGTGAGCATAGTACGCAGTAGGAGGTATGGAGTTTGATGAGAGAAGACGAATAAGCTGGTATACCTGTGTGCAAGACCTTGTGGATCAGAGTAAGAAGTGCTTCAATCATTCACGTTCCAACTTGTTTAAAATAGCTGCATATAAGTATATACCATGTTACACACACAACTCTCCTTTTTATACATATGAATAGCACCTACAGTTTCTAAAATGAACTCCCTAGCTGCCTAATTGTAGAGCTAGGATGCTAGATTGGTCCCTGCAAAAATTTCCTACCACTTAAATTGTAGGCAGGCTCAGAGTGCAGGGATAGTTGACTTAATTTTAGCCGACTATGTTTTTGCTAGATAGATTTAGGAAAATTTTCAGTGACAAGACTTATTGGCTAGGTTGCAGATGAAAATATGTTTAAGTTTAGCCAGCTAAAACATAACTGGCAAAATTGCTGCTCGGTGACTTACTAAAAATTGGCTCCTAAATGGATATTTCAACCCAAATTTCCAAGAGTGACTTCTTCTTCTTTATTTCTAATTCACAGAAGCATTCATATAACTGATTCATTGTGCAAGGGCTCCATGCACAGCAGCAATAGAAGCAGCCACAAGCAATGTGAGGCATGTTTGAAAAATGCTCTGGGACTCTTACGGAATTTTCAGCTATGTTAAGATGAAATGAAACTAAATGTCTTCCTTTACCACTACACCTAGTTTCAGTCCTACCTTCATTCTTTATCAAAATACACCACAGTCAAAACACCTCAGAGTTCTGAGAGGAAAACAAAAAAAAAACACAGAGTGGTTACTTTTCATGTGATAGGACTGCGTCAGATAAAATGTGTTTGGCACTGTAATTTGGGCAGGATCCTTGATGTGGTTTAGACAGGGATCCAAAGATTATATACAGTACAGGATATACATATGTTAGAATTAAAGCAATCAAAGAAAAGAAAATCATTTTTGAAAGAGAGCTTGCTGGATAGCACACGAGGTGCCTGTTGCCTTGATGGACTGCTGACTTCTCTATTGCCGTGTCAGCTTGCTCTTCTTGAGCTGCTCTCAACTGAGTAAAAAATTGGCAAGCCATAAACTTTGGTAGTTCTCACAATTCCAGATATTTACTGAGTCGCAATCAGATTTTGTCTCTCTGACATCCTTTAACAGCAAGTTCAATCTGAACGCATGTGATAAATATAAAGGATCCCTAATAGTAAGACGATGGAAATGAAGCTCTGGCAGTGACGTGTTTGCGTTGTGCTTTCTAGAAGCCAGGGGTAACCTGCATAGAGCGACACAGCCAGAGCTGGTGCCACCATTAGGCTAACTAGATTGCCCCTAGAGTGCCAGCATCTGGGGGTGCCCCACTGCCGCCACTGCTGCTCCTCTCTGGGGCTTGTGGCAGTGGGTTTAAAATTGTGATGCAGCATTTACCTAACCTTGCTGGGGCTGCGTTGCGGTTCCTGGCTTGTAGGAGCAGCCGCTTCTGCCCTCCTCCATTGTAGACTTCTGGTTTGCACAGTGGAAAAAGAGGGCAAGGGTTTTTTTAGATCTATTTTTATATCCCTATTCAGGATCATCACCAGAGTTATCTCTGCTTCTGTGTCCTAAGCCAGCATTACCAGTTTTAAGCCTTCTCTTTCGGCTTAGCCACGGCACTAAGGACCTTCTCAAAACTGATGGTGGTGGTGGTGGCTGTCTCCTTGCACAATCAAGGCATCATGGTTCATCCTTATCTGAACTATTGGCTGATCCAAGCAGTTTTGAAGGAGGGCACCAGGTCAGCCACCATCAGCGTATTCTAGTGCCTGGAAGATCTGGGCCATTTACACAAAGAAAAGCTTGCTTCTTTCCCTGGACCTAGAGTTACCTGGGAGCATGCTTCAATATGCAGTTCAGAAGGGTCTTTCTGACCCCAGATAGAGTGGTTAAGCTGCAATCACAGACTCACAGCTTAGGGCCTTTTGCTTTCAACCAGTGCCAAGGGCTGTGGATTTTCTGCAGCTCCTGGGATTGATAGTGGCAAAATGGAGCTTGTCCCATTGCCAAATATAGAGGTCTCTTCTGTTCCACTGGTTGCCATGTTCCCACCAATATGATCAGCATCTCTCACTCCTGGTGAGGGAGAAGTGGGAACTAGTCTGGTGGCAAGTTTTGGATCATCTGCTGAATGGGATGCCACTGGAGATGCCTGAGTGGATGGTTGTAACCACCAATGCTAGTCTCCTAGGCTGGGGAGTCCACTGTTTGGGACAGTTCACACAAGGATGTAATCTAAAGGAAGAGTCAGCCTGATCCATCAACAGGCTAGAAGCAAGAGTGATCTGCCTAGTTCTGAAGAGGTTCCAGAACATCTTTGCAGGAAGAGTGGTCAAGATATTCTTTGACAACGCCATGGTGGTGGCATATGTCAACAAACAGGGGGGTACTAGAAGCGAGGCTGTGGCATTAGCAATTGCTGCCCTCTGTAGCTGAACAGAGATTCATTTGAGAGCGCTCTCAGCATTTCAAATTACGGGCTCCAAGAATGTGCAAGCATATCTCCTCAGTCAAAATCATCTTGACCATGAGGAGTTAGGGGCTCAGCCCTCAAGTGTTTAGTCTCATTGTACAATGCTGGGGCCCACCAGCTTTTGGCCTGATGCAACACATCAAAATGCCAAGGCAGTCCACTTCTTCAATTGCAGGAAAGAACCTAAGACAACAGGGCTCAATGCTTTGATTCATCCATGGCCCCTGGAAGATATTCTGTATGTCTTCCCCCCACGGCTGCTGGTAAGTCGAGTACTGTGCAGGACTCAAACTCATCTGGTACTGGTCTTCTGGTAGTCCCAGACTGACCCCACAGGCTTTGCTACATTGACTTACTAAGACTTCTTGTAGGTTCCCTGTTCATTCTTCCTCAGGGTCATTGCCTATTGTGCTGGGGATCTCTTCTGATGAATATGTAGCTCCCTTCTCATTTATGGCCTGGTCATAGCCTAGTCTGTAAAGGATATTTGGTTCTAGTGGTGGCAACTCTCCTTAAGGCTTATATGCCATCTATTCTCTTGGTATATTTTCAGATCTGGTGAGTTTTCAAGTCTTGGTGTTCTTAAAATTCTTTGGCACCACAGAAAGCTGACATGGCCTCCGTCTTGGCCTTTTTTACAGGTGTTGCTTGATAGAGGTCTCACACTCATTTCTCTGAAAGTGCAGGTTGTAACTGTAACCTGTTACAGAGGATGGGTCCAGGGGTTTCCCTAGCCTTTCACTTAAATGTTTCTCCCTTCCTTAAGGGAGTGAGGCAGATTCACCCTCCTTGGCAGCCTGTAGTCCCCACAGTGGAACTTGTCCTTGGTATTGCGGGCCTTAGAGACTGCTTCCTTTAAGCCTCTTTGGCAGGCAACCCTAAAGGACCTAACACTAAAGGTGGTAGTTTTAGTTGCAATTTCCTTTAATAGCTGCATTTCAGAGCTTCAGGCTCTCATGTCAAGATCCAAACATTTTCCTTTTCATCCAGAGCTGCCTCTCTGCATACTGTGCCATCCTTTTTGCCTAAAGGTCTGTCTCCATTCCGTATGAATCAGGTGGTCTGTCTTCCAGTCTTTTCCGCTGAGGATCTTCAGCAGGAAGATTGCTTAGTGCATTGGATGTCAGAAGTTTTGCTAAGGTGATTGAAGATGATGAACTCCTTTGTTATTTGGACCACCTTTTTGTCTTTCAGCAGCCGTCAGAAGGGACAAATATCTTCCATTGCTCGCTGGATCAAAGAGACCTTTGCATACTTCTATGAAACATTACAGGTTGGAAATAGCACCCCTTAAGGACTGCATTCCCAAAGGCACAGCCTTTGCTGGCACCTATCTCCTCCCCTCCAGGGAACATCTCATTTGTCCCACATGCCAACACAACTCATTATTCCAGACATCCCTTGAGCCCCATATGAAATGATATTTTGGTGTGATTAATGCAAATCTATCATTCTAGGAGGGAACCAGATAGATAAGTCAGCAGCTAAACAGCAGGCTGCTTAGTTTTAAAAGAATAATAGTTTGTAAATGAGCAGCCACATGTTTCAAATTACAGTAAAAATGTTCATCTTAACTAAAAGCAGACTTTTGGTTAGTTGTTCCCTCGGCTCCTTGGTTCCCTCCTAGTACTGTAGACAGGCCACAATCATAGCAGAATTCCAGACCTTGGCAACATTTTGGGATGGAGCACTGTCTTGGAGCAAGCAAGATGGATTTACTGCTTTGAAAAGTAGCACAATGTTCTAGCAGCTGTGTTGATCGGAGAGAAAATAGTCCTCTGAAGAGGTGTCCTATGTGGTCTTAAAATCATGTAATGCTTCATTTTTGGATTGTTCTTATTTTTATCCAATAAGAGATGACACATCCTGCAGAGTCCTGTTGTGAAAAGCAGTGAAATTAATACACGTTTTGCCTGTAAGAAAGCATGAGTAAATTGACATAACTTTGCTTGTATATGCTACTAATTAGAACCTCTCACTAGGCGTGCAGCAGGTAGCAGGATAGCAATGCACTTTTCAACTTAATACTTCATAAACATGCTTATATCCATGTGTGAGCATAAAGAGTGGGATGGAAAGGAAGGGAGGAAAGAGTTTCACTTTTGGGGTTGATCTGTATAAGGAAAGGAAAATGTTTCCTTGAGGGGAGTCTTTAACTCAGGACGTGTGGTTCTGTCCCATAACACAGTGGGGTCAATATTGAAAGACTTAAAGCTGCTATAAGAGTGGAGAAGTAGCCTAGTAGTTAGAGCTTTAGCTTGATAACCAAAAGGCTAGTGTTCAGTTCCCACTAGTACTCCTTGTGGCCTTGGGTAAGTCACTTAATCCTCCATTGCCTCAGAAGAAAAGCGTGACAATCTACCTCTAGTCACACTGGCAAGAAAACCTAGGAGCTGCTGGGTCAGAACTGACTCAAAGGCACATATTGCATTGCATTACAGCTGCCACAAAGATAAGCAGATTCCACTTATCTTTATACCCTATATTCAGAAGTCCTATTCATTGAGGCGGGACTGCTGTATATGTGTTCCTAAGTTTGTATGGATAACTTATATGTTTAAAGTTAGGATAGCTATTTGAGTTGTCCATCTAAACAGATACATTTGTCTGAATGGTGACTGAATATCGCTGCTATATGGATAAATTTAGGACCTACCTCAGAATACCTTTAGCCACCTCTTTCTGTAAAGGATAACTTTTGTATGGATATGAGTTGTCCATCCAAAATGAATTTGGTTTGTGGTTACTATTGTTTTAAAAAGAAGCAGTCATATAGATAGCACTTGCTGGTGACTGTATTGAGTAGAGTGTTTCTAAGAAATACATTTTATCACATTTTAATTATTTTAGGTTACACATTAGATATGCAAATCATGCCTTAGAGGCCCTTTTACTAAAGTGTGCTAAGTGCATTCCTTATCGTCCCTCCAGTCCAGTACGAATGGGTTATCAGCCTCTACCAGCAGCTGGGAACTGAGCATGTCAGATTTCTGATGTTGTCAGAGTACAAGAGCTCCCTCCATAGGCTCCAGAGATCAATATTCAGTTCCCAGCAGCTGGGAGAGCTTCCCCATGGCTGAACCCCCACTAGAAGGTTTTCTTCAAATTTAAAAAAAAAGGAAATAGAAGAGAGAAAAGAAAAGGAGGCTGCAGATTACTAGTAGAAGCTGAACAGTTCTTAGGAGCTTACAGGCTGGGCTGTTTCCTCTGAGAAACCTTCTACTGGTGAGGGCTGGTAGCTGGCAGGTTCTGCCTCTTCAGCGCCGGGACACTTGAGTGGGTCAGGTGCAACCCAGGGGTCAAATACCTGGTGATCCAGGTCTCTCCCCCTCCCCCCGCCCCCATCTGGACAGTCCAGCATTCCTCTAAGGAAGCTCTGCGAACTCCTAATTTTCCCCTTCAATTCAGTCTTTGGTATTTATATGCTACTATGCCTTTAAATTCAAAGTGAAACCAAAGCTGTGCAGTGATTCTCCTAGGACAAGCAGGATGAGTCAGCCACACTTGGTGATATCATCCAACGGCGCCGAGATGGAAGTACTCTCCATAGCTCAGAAGGGCTTTTCGCCCTTCTGAGCATGGGCCAAATGGCCCCACCCCCCTGCCTGCCCCTAGCTAGCCAGTTTTCAGTTCTTCCACCTGGCCAGAAAGACGGACATTTCTACTCTCCAACTGAAATCTAACCTGTTTAATTTCTCATCTTTGCTGAGTTTAAAACTTGCTTAAAACTTGCCATTAATGCTATGTCCAAAGCTTTTTTTTTTCTCAGATCTGTTCCAGTGGCTGAGCGTTGAGCTCCTAGATCTACCAGCCATGTGCTCCCGGGAGTGAAGGAGTAGTCTAGTGGTTACAGCAACTGCCTACCACCCAGAAGTTCAAGGATTCAATTCCCACTGGCACCAGGTACCTGAGGCAAACGCGACTCACATACCTTCAAGGCACCACTCACAGCTCAGCCACCACTCAAGATTACCTTCGAGGCACTGCCGACAACTTCCGCCGCTCAGGACATGCCTAGGGGCCTCCATCCCCAACCGCAGGCTTGGAATGGTCGACGCACTCCCAAGGTCGATTCGGGTAGATGCGGCATTCTAGGATGTGCCTAACGAAGGCCTCCGTCCCGGCCAACCCTCCTCCTGTTCTCCTTCCTCTGCTTCCTCTCCAGGGACCATCCCTCACGTGTGGACCATGGGGGCAGCCATCTTGCTTCAGCCCTGCAAGCCGCCGCCCCCTCTGCAGAATTGGACAGCATCACTCAGCGGGCACCACGTCAACCCGCCCCCACGGCGCCATTGACTGGAGCCACGCCACCGGGAACTATGCCACCAACGCAGCATCATGTGGCCTCAGACAGAGCGGTACGACACTGACTCCGTGGCGGCGGCAAACAGTGCAACTCTTTATGGGCTTCCCGGCCACCAGCACGGAGAGACTGGTCCTTGTGTGGAGTGCCACGTCTCCCAGGGCAGAGGTATGATCGTGC
Source organism: Ichthyophis bannanicus (assembly GCA_033557465.1). Classification (NCBI taxonomy): domain Eukaryota; kingdom Metazoa; phylum Chordata; class Amphibia; order Gymnophiona; family Ichthyophiidae; genus Ichthyophis; species Ichthyophis bannanicus. The sequence continues at coordinate 372,660,909 of CM066031.1, forward strand.
CTGCACTCAATCACACTCTGCTTGCCATGCATATGTCTCTCCTCTCTCCTTCCCCAGACTGGAGCCCCGGTAGCACTTATGCATGCCGCCATTGGCGGAAGCCTCATATGCCACTCCTCCCGGGCACATCATCACTTCGAGCTCAGCGCTGAGAGATCTCTTCTCGGCGCTGATCCTGGGCTCCATGGCGCTGATCCTGCATGAGCCACCAAGACGGGACAGCCGGCAGTAGCGAGGTGCAGCATCTGCGCGCTCTGCGTGCCCTTCCCCGGCACCGGCACCACCCAAGGCTCACTGTCACACTGCTGACTGCCTCTTATCTGTGACCTTGGCTTATCAGCCATAGGGAGCGAACTTCACAGGGAGGGAACTTCACCCAGCGCCGGAATCACCCTCGGCAGCAGAATCCGGAAGGCCCAGCCACAACGGATCGCGTCGACGCTACTGCTAAACAGCGTGTTATCACCTCCGAACACCTTCTGCCCGTGGTGGCCTGAGCAGCAGCAAGGGAAGGGAGAATCCTGACGGGGCAGGCAAACTGCCAGGGGATACTGCATCACTGCGGCTTCACGACGCTCCTGCTGGGTCTCTTGCATGCATGTCACGACGCTCCTGTGGCAACAGTATGGTGCAGTATACACAGTCTGTGTGTTCTGGGCCAGAAGGTCACAGGTTCAAGTCCCAGCTATGACACCGGCAGACCATGTCCCTACATTATCCGGGGCTCTTGAATCCCCCAAGCACAAATCACAACAAGCAGTCATAAAGGGGGCACTCTTACCGCAAGTCCCTGTGCTGAACCGTGACATCAATATGCGATATCTCTATAAGCAGGGCTGCAGACAAGGTCAAAGCTAACGCAGGCAGCTCTCCGCCATCAGCCAACAGCAAGTCATTGTTAGCAACACATCTACTTGTCACTTCGGACCTCAGCGCCGAGCCATGGCGCAGGCGAGGCAGGAAAGAACTGAGGTCTGCGCCCAACCCACGATACACTGCATGGGTAACTGCCCCGTGGCTCCTTCTAAGGACTCTAAAGACTCTAGCCTAATGGTTAGAGCAGTGAGTAGTATCATGGAAGGCAGGGTTGGCTGTCCCCCCATGACACAGTGGCTCATTGCAAGACGCTGTCCTGTAACACCCAGGTCACAGACACCAGCTCCAACTGTGAGAATTAAACTAGCACTAAGGAAGCGTCCCACAAAGCAACCACCTGAGGATCCTACATGACCTTGACTGCACAGCCAGATCTACAGCACGTCAGTAGTTCTCCAATGCCTCCCTCAGGTGACACATTCACGACCCCCCACTTGCCTCCAAGGAAAGGCTCAAGGGCTCCTCACCCAGTCACATGTGTGGATCTCCACCCACACAAAAGTAGACCGCAGGAGGCTTCACGCCAGTAGCAAGATTGCACAGATCACTCTGCCCAACGTAGCACCTCGGTGCCTTCCTGAGGAGTAGCCCAAGGACTAAAGGGTCCACTCCCTACCAAGAGACTTGGGTGAGTTGCACCCCTGGTAGCCTCTAAGGAACAGCCTACTTGGCAGTCCAGGATGAGACGCACTCCTCATGGCCCAAACGGAAGCCCTGACACTCCACTACCAGTGGCGGTCGCAGCAGTGTGGTGCCATATCTATAGTTAATGTGTTCTCGAACAGAAGGTCACTAGTTCAAACCCCAGCTGTGGACCCTACAGTGCAGGTCCCCTTTCAGCCAAGGAGATTAAGAACCCCACAGTGACTGCAGGCATAACCAGTCAGGACCAGCTATCCTCTGGGCACCACCTGCACCTGGGTTGTGAAGGATGGCATTCACAAAGGGAGTGTGAAGGATGACATTCACAAGGGGGTACCACACGGCCTACTGTTCCCACAGGGACATCCAGAGAAAGAAACCATCGCCTACTCATTAGTGCATGACCTTAAGAACCAGTAAACAGTGTCAATTGATCTGGCAGCCCTGGAGCATCCATTGATGCACAGCGTAGATTGTGCATCTGAGGTATCGCCTAATGGTCAGGGCACTGTCCATAAGCAAGGGACATGGGTGTGCTCTCGGCCACAGTTTGCATGGGTCTCTGTGCACTCCCAAGCAGAGCTGCCATTTTTGGCCAAGGTTATAAAGCCAATATCAAAGCCTCAAAAATGATACTCCATACAATTAAAAAGAGACTTCATTAAACTTAACAATATGCAACATTTAAATCTTAGCCAACGAGTGAAAGCCTCAGCAGAAACTCACTGATAAAACACAATCAGGAGTACTCGTAACATCAATGGCTAACACTCGTTCATTATATCAATCCCAATTCACAGGACCATGTTCAAACAGACATTGCAGTAAGTTTTATACAAACTATAATCACTACAGCCATTAAAACTGCACTTATATCACCAGGTCCGTGGATCGAGAAGAAATTGAATGCATTCAATACAGTTAGCAATACAGAATTACTCTCTGTCTGGGGCTGGAGCAGTTTTGGCGGGAAAAGCAGCCATTCCCTCTCCAGTGGCCATTTCTCCTCAGCAAGCTAAGAAATGCCAGAAAAAGCACAAACATTTAGTTTCAGCACCAGAGGCAGCTCAAACTACTGTTTCTGGGCAGGCTGAAGAGTGTTTGTTTTTCTCTAGAGTTTGTTCTAGCTTTGCACAAGACATTTTTACTAAAGAGAACACTTGGGCACAAGTTTCCAAGACTTTTAAGTTGAAGAGTTTGCCTAACAACTTGTAGGAGACCTCTCTTGCTGTGGAAGTTCTTCCAGCTAAAAAGAAAAGGATGGAGGATGATTCTTGGTTAGATTAGGATTCACCTCAGTCTTTCCACTCAGAAGAACCTCTGGAGGGGGCAGCAGACCTCTGGAGGAAGACAGCGGCTACTGAACTAGAGGAAGCGGAGATCCCTCAAGGTGAGGATCCCAATGTGGTTAGAGTTTTTCACAAGGAGGAGCTGGCTGCGCTGATTGCGCACTCGCAGGCTACACTTATTATATTGGCCCCTGCAGTAGCAGAGGAGCCCCTGAAGGACCCACTTCTGCAGGGACCTCACAAATTACTTTTTTGGTGCATAGAGTCACCAAGAAAGTGATAGAAATAGAATGGGAGGTGCTGGAGGCCAGTCTTAGAGGGGGTCGGCCATAAGCCATCTGTACACTATTCCTCAGGAGAAAAAAGATCAGCTTAAGATGACTAAGGTGGATGCTTCAGTCTCTGTGGTGACCAAAAAGATCACCATTTTAGATGGTGGGGAGGAGCCTGCTATCTTGGTACATGTTGGTACCAATGAGATAGGAAAGCGTGTGAGGGAAGTTGTGGAGACCAAATTTATGCTTTTAATTCAGAAGCTGAAATCCAGAACTTCTAGGGTAGCATTCTCTGAAATGCTTCCTGTTCCATGCACAGGACTCAAAAGGCAGGCAGAGTTCAAGAGTCTCAATGCATGGATGAGACGATAATGCAAGGAAGAGGGCTTTGGATTTGTTAGGAACTGGGTAATGTTCTGGGGAAGGGAGGGGCTTTTCCAAAAGATTAGGCTCCACCTTAACCTGGATGTAACGAGGATGCTGGCATTAACCTTTAAAAAGGAGATAGAGCAGCTATTTAAACTAGCTAATAGAGGAAAGCCGACAGTCGCCCAAGAGCAGCTATTTAAACTAGCTAATAGAGGAAAGCCGACAGTCGCCCAAGAGCACATGGTTTGGAAAGATGTATTTCGAAGGATACAAAAGAGGTAAGTTAGGGCATCCTGATAGAGATGTTCCAATAAAGATAAAAATAACCCGGATACCCTGCGTACAGAGCAGACAGAGCTGAAATATTCCAGATTACCCTTATCTATTGATAACCGGGTTAATATGAATAAAATACAACCACTATAATGTCTGTATGTAAATGCTAGAAGGCTAAGAAATAAGATGGAAGAGTTATAATATGTAGCACTAAATGAAAGATTAAATATAATTGGCATCTCAGAAACTTGGTGGAAGGAGGACAACCAATGGGACACTGCGATACCTGAGTACAAACTATATCACAATGATAGGGTAGATCAAATTGGTGAAGATGTTGCGCTCTGTTAGAGAGGGCATTGAATCATACAGGATTCAAGTTTTGCAGGAAACAAAATGCACTGTAGAATTGCTATGAATAGAAATCCCATCTAAAAAGGGGATCACGATGGCAGTGGGGGTGTACTACTGTCCGCCTAGCCAGACTGAACAGATGAAAGATGAAATGCTAAAAGAAATCAGGGAAGCTAAGCTACAACACAGTAATAATGGGTGATTTCAATTACTCACAGTATCAACTGGGTCAGTGTTGCAGCAGAACATGCCAGGGAAATAAAGTTTCTAGTTGAAATAAATGACTGCTTCTTAGAACAGCTGGTTCATGAACCAACAAGAGGGGACGCTATTTTGGACCTACTCCTTAGTGGAACACAGTATCTGGTGCAAGAGATAAGGGTGTTGGGGCCTCTTGGCAATAGTGATCATAGCTTGATTGCATTTGATTTAATAAATGGAAGGAGGACGGCAAGGAAATCCACATTACTACCTTTTAACTTTCAAAAGGGAGACTATGATAAAATGAGGAAAATAGTTAAGAAAAAACTAAAAGGAGCAGCTGCAAAGGTTAAAGATTTGCATCACGCATGGGCATTGTTTAAAAATACTATCTTGGAAGCACAGACCAGATATATTCCACGCTTTAAGAAAAGTGGAAGGAAGGCCAAAAAATTGCCAGCATGGTTTAAAGATTAGGTCAGAGAAGATGTTGTTGCATCTTTCAGGAAATGGAAATGGAAAAACAAGCCAAATGACAAAAACAGGAAACAGCATAAGCACTGCTAAATTAGATGCAAGGCATTGAAAAGGCAGGCAAAGACAGAATTTGAAAAACAGCTTGCCATGGAAGCAAAAACACATAATAAAAACTTTTTTCAAGTACATTCGTAGCAAAAAACCTCTGTCAGTTGGACCATTAGATGATAGAGGGGTAAAGGGGCACTAAGGAAGGACAAGGCCATAGCAGAGAGACTGAATGAATTCTTTTGCTTCTCTTTTTACTGAAGAAGATGTAGGGAGGATACCCATGCCTGAAATGGTATTTAAAGATGATGAATCGGAAGAATTGATAGAAATCTCGATAAACCAGGAAGATGTATAACAACTATTTGATAAATTGAAGAGTAGTAAATCACCTGGACCAGATTTTATACATCTGAGGGTGTTTGAAAGAGCTGAAATATGAGATTGCAGACCTACTATTAGTAATCTGAGAACTATCATTAAAATCATCTGTAGTACCTGAAGATTGGAGAATGGCCAGTGTAAAGCCAATTTTTAAAAAGGGTTTCAGGTTGGGTTCAGACTGCTGAGCCTAACGTCAGCACCGGGCAAAATGGTAGAAACCTTTATAAAGAAAAAATTACTGAACAATGTATATATTCATGGTTTAAAGGGAGTAAGCCAACATGAGTTTAGCCAAGGAAAGTCTTGCCTTGCTAATCTGTTATATTTTTTTAAGGTGTGAATTAAACAGGTAGATAATGGTGAGTCAGTCGATATAGTGTGTTTGGATTTTCAGAAAGCCTTTAATAAGGTTCCTCATGTGAGAGACTTGGCGAAATTCAAGTCATGGGATAGGAGGCAGTGTACTGTTGTGTATCAGGAACTGATTTAAAGATAGAAAGCAGAGAGTAGGGCTAAATGGCCAATTTTCTCAGTGGAGAAAGGTAAATAATGGACTACCCCAGAGATTTGTGCTGGGCCTGCTGATTTTTAACATATTTATAAATGACCTGGAAATGGGAATAACGAATGAGATGATCAAATTTGCAGATGACAAAACATTCGAAGTTGTTAAAGTGAGAGGATTGTAAAAAAAATTGCAAGAGGACCTTGAAAAATTAGAAGACTGAATGTCGAAATGACAGATGAAATTTAATGTAGACAAGTGCAAAGTTATGCACCTAGGAAAGAACAACCTAATCCACGGTTATACTATACAAGGTTCCACATTAGGAACCACTTCCCAGGAAAAGGATTTAAGTGTCATTGTGGATAGTACGTTGAAACCTTCTGCCCAGTGTGTAGCCACAGCCAAGAAAGCGAATAGAATGGAGAATAAAACAAAGGATATTATAATGCCTCTGGTGACACTGCCAAGAAAACCCAGGAGCTTCTGGGTCGCCAGGAGTCAGGACTGACTCGAAGGCACACATTGCATTTTGCATCATTCCATAGTGCAACCGCACCTTGAATATTGTGTGCAATTCTGGTCGCCATATTTTAAAAAAGGATATAGCAGAATTAGAAAAGGCACAGAGAAGAGCCACCAAAATGGTAAAGGGAATGGAAGGATACCCCTATGATGAGAGGCTTAAAAGGTTAGTGCTCTTCAACTTGGAAAAGAGACAGCTGAGGGGAGATATGATAGAGGTCTATAAATGAATGAATGGAGTAGAACGGGTAAACTTAGATTGGTTGTTTACTCCATCAAAAAGTAGAAAGACTAGGGGACACACAATAAAGCTACATGGTAACTGATTTAAGAGTAATAAGACAAAATATTTTTTACTCAACACGTAATCTCTGCTTATTGTAATTAGTTCTCTTTCATATTTTTTACTCAACATGTTAATCTCTGCTTATTGTAATTAGTTCTCTTTCATATTCATTGTAGTTTCGTTCATATTCATTGTATACCTGTCACCTGTTCCTTGTAAACAGTTGAAACACACTGCCAATTGTTATATGTAAACCGTCTTGACTTGTAGAAAGACGGTATGTAAATCTTGTTAAATAAATAAATAAATAATCAAAGTCTGGAATTCAGTTACCAGAGGATGTAGTAAAAGCTGTTAGTGTAGCTCGGTTCAAAACAGGTTTGGACAAGTTCCTGGAGGAAAGGTCCATAAACCATTATTAAAGGAGGACCCAGGAAATCCACTGCTTACCCTGGGACAAGCATTGTGAATCCTATGTACCTTTTTGGGAACTTGCCAGGTACTTGTGACCTGATTTGGTCACTGTTGGATACAGGATACTGAGTTTGGTGGACCTTAGTCTGACCCAGTATAGCATTTCTTATGTTCTTAGGAATAACAGGGCAGTGGATGAATATCACTGCTGCCCAGTTATCCCCATGTGCCATGTCTGCTCTGCCCTCATAATGCTCCAATTCTAGCCAGCTAGCGTCTTCATTTTTATCTTTATTATGACACTTGATTGACTGCTCAGTCGAAGGCATCAGAGTGGTTTACAATAAATAGACTGCAACGAAATGAAAAAGGAACGCCAAATTGTCAGACAGGAAAGTAGAGGGCACACAGAAAAGAAGAGACAGGCAAAAGAAGATAAACACGTTAGCTGAGGAGGTCAAATAGCCAGGGTTGGGGTTGAGGGGAGATCATAGGTGAGGTTGAAGAAATGAATCTTTAGCATTGATTTGAGTTTCGGGAAAGAGTGTTTGGAATGGAGTGTAGCTGGCAGTGAATTCCAGAGAACTTCTCCGAGGAAGAAGAATGCAGAGTGACAGGTTAGCTTCAGGTATGCACATGCAGGGGATGGGAGGGCTAGACGATCATTGTGAACTGAACGTAGTGCATGTGGGGGAGTGTGGGTTTGAATGAGGTCTGCTAAGTACTGAGGCGTGCCAGTGTGAATTACCCTGTGCACAGTGATGAGAATCTTATACAGGAACGAACTTAAGAGGAAGCCAATGTAAGTGGATAAGAAGCGGTGATTTGTGATTTCTATGTGAGGAATGTGTAAGGAGGCAGGTGGCTGTATTTTGAAGTAACTGTAATCGATGAAGCTGGTAGTGGGGTAGACCTGCTAAGACAACATTACAATACTCCAGGTGGGACAGAAGAAGTGACACTACAGATGTGGTCAGAGATATATCGGGATGAAAGGAATGGATGGTCCGTAGTTGACGAACAAGTGGCGTGCAAGTGAGGTAATGTGCTGATGGAAGGAGAGGGAAGAGTCCAGAGGGACACTAAGGTACCGAAGGGATGGGTATGCAAGTGTCAGACAAGATGGGGGCTACTGCAGGGCAGGGGGCACCAAAGATGAACAATATGGCGGACGATTTGGAAGTGCTAAGATGCAAATAGTTGGAGGACAGCCACGAGGAAATACGGGCAAGGCAGGAATTTAGGGGGGGGGGGGAAAGATCAGAAAGGAGAGAGCTGGAACGGAATAGCAGAATAATGTCATCAGCAGAATAATACACTGATAACCCGGATTGCTGAATGAGTAAAGTGAGAGGTTCAAGGAAAAGATTAAAGAGAAGGGGTGCCAATATGGATTCCTGGGGGACCACACATGGGAGGGGAGTGGTGCGGGATGTGGAGGAGCCAACTTGAACAGCAAAAGAGCCAGAGGAAAGGAACAATGCAAACCATTGGTGCACAGTTCCATGTATCCCATAGTCATGTAGGTGAGAGAGAAGTGTGAAATGATTAACAAGATCAAATGCCGATGAAAGATTTAGCGACACTGCAATAGAGAAATTGCCCTGTTTGTGTGCCTGAAATTCATTCAGAAGGAAGAGAAGGATGGTTTCTGTACTATGACCGGTTCTAAATCCTGATTAGTGGGGGTGTAGAGCAGAGGTCGAGGTGAGCAGATAGTTGCGAGAAGACTAGTTTCTCCAGTATTTTTGACAGGAAAGGGAGATTAGACACAGGCCACCAATGTGCATCGAGGAATTCAGTGGCGGCACCCATTTTAGTGCAGCTGAATATCCCATTTGCCACTATTAACGCAATTAGCAAGTCTGCCAATTACATTAATCACTTTGAATATCAGGCCCCAAATTTTTAGTAATCCTCACTTGCACGTAAGCATGACAAACTGTAAATCATTAGTGATGCTGAGAGCTAAGCTATCAGTAGCTTACCTGCTACTGTCAGGGTCTTGCAAGATGGACAGGTCTCAGCATAGGTGCCAGACTAAGACAAAACGCTTGTCTGGGTAGCAGCAGAATGGGATGGTGTTGGCGGAGGATCACATTTTTGTGACAGTGGCAAGAGCATTAGCATTATCTGCGTGGAAGAAAGGTCTGCCAATCTACTTCTGTATCTTGCCATGAAACCTAATGGATAGTCATAACAAAACAAATTGCACTACGGTGCTCGAAGATGAGACCTCCAGGTCAGAAGGCACTCAACTGGCTATTGGAGATGAGCTGAAGACTTTTCAGAGTAAAGCCAGCATTTTTGATGTAGTTGGATCAAAGTCCTCAGGACATCTGACTGCTGATGTAGCTGCGCATGAAATGAATCAGAAGCTGCAAAGATGTCTTATATATTGGGACATGGAACGTACGAAGCATGAGCCAAGGTAAATTAGAGGTGGTCAAGAATGAAATGGAATGTGTATAACTCGATCTGTTGGGTGTTAGCGAACTGAAATGGACTGGCATTGGGTACTTTTGCATCTGATGATCACATGATATACTATGCTGGAAATGAAAGACAAAGAAGAAATGGTGTTGGGTTTATAATTAAGAAGAAACTTGCAGGAACTGTATTGACATACAATTCAATCAGTGAATGCTTAAATTCTATTTCTCTATGAGGAATGCCCATCAACACAACTATTATTCAGGTATATACAGTATATAACCCAACAACTGATGCAGAAGAGGAAGAATTGGATGAATTCTGTGAACAAGCACAAGCTGAAATTGACAGAACATGCAAACAGGCTATCCTGATAGTTTTTGGAATACAAAAGTCGGCAACAAAGAAGAAGGTAAAGTAGTTGGAAATATGGACTTGGCAACATAAATGAAGCTGGATAAAGACTGAAAATTCTGCAAGACCAATGATCGATTCATTTCAAACACCTTTTTCAGGCAGCACAAGCAACAACTATACACATGGACTTCACCCAATGGATTGTACAAAATCAAATTGACTATATCTGTGGAAGTCAATGATGAAAAGCCTCAATAACATCAACAAAGACAAACCTGGAGCTGACTGTTGTACAGATCACCATCTACTAGTATGCAAACTCAAGCTAAAGCTGAAAAACAGCAAGCTGCTCAACTGCAGTCATACACATGTATTCTCTATATGAAATGGGGAATACATGTGTAGAGTTTAGATCCACCCAAGCCATTCCTTCTTGCAATTTCTATGTAGTAAGGACATTCAAGTGTAAAATAAGCCCTTTCTAAAATCACCATTTCCGCACGAATGCCATTTCCATGTGTAAATGTTTGTTACATGCGCAAATCGCAAATAAGGCTTCTAAAATAACTCTCTTAATATTGTAATGAAATATATGCCCCATTAACACCAGGGAGGAGGAAGAAGCAGGTAAACTGTGAGCAAAGTCTAAGAAAGATCAGTTAAACCACAGAGCTGTACTGGTGGTACCATTAGGCGAACTAGGGGGTGCCTGCTGCTGCTCATTGCCCTTTCTGTCTTCCCTCTGTAGAGTCAGCAGCAGTGGCAACAGCCCCACGACACAGCACTTATCCACCGTCTTTGGGGCTGTGTTGTGGTTTCATTCTTGGCCCATCTGCTGCTTCTGCCCCTCTCTGAAGCAGACATCCAGTTTTGTATATGGAGAAGGAAGCAGATGGGTGGGTGTTAGGGAAGGAGAGGCAGAAGGGCAGATAATGGGAACATGGGGATGTGATAGAGCAGGGGCTCACATTTTGGGTGGAAAGCTAAAAGACAGACTTTTAAGATTAGCTGAGTATTGGGAGCATAAATGGAAACCCAAGGCTTAGGTGAGATTATGAGTGAAGCTTCAGATTCTGAGACAGGGTGAAGAGTAGGGACTTGGGGATTAGCTGGGGAATAGTGGGGCAAGTCACTTAACCCTCCATTGCTTCAGATGAAAAGTTAGATTGTAAGCCCTCTGGGGACCGGAAACATGGCTCCTGTACTTGAATGTAATTCACCTTGAACTTCAGAGAAAAGGCATGAGCTAAATACTATTCCCTTGTATTTAATACAGGAGAGAACAGTTGTTTACTCCTTCAAAAAGTAGAAATACTAGGGGACACGCAATGAGGCTACAGTGTAGCACATTTAAGGCAAATCGGAGAAAAGTTTTTTTCACTCAATGTGTAATCAAACTCTGGAATTCATTACCAGAGAATGTAGTAAAAACTGTTAGTGTAGCTGGGTTTAACAGAGATATTTGGACAAGTTCCTGGAGGAAAGGCCATAAACCATTATTAAAATGGACTGGGGAAATCCACTGCTTACCCCTGGGATATGCAGCATGGAATCTGGGTACCTTTTGGGAAAGTGCCAGGTACTTGTGACCTATATTGGCCACTCTTGGAAACAGGATACTGGGCTTGATGGACCCTTGGTCTGACCCAAAATACCATATTTTTTGTTCTAACGACACCAGAATTTGAATAGAATGTTTTTGTATGTTGAATTGTAAAGTGAAACTTCCTACTTTCTGTTTGGCACCTCTTGTTAGGGGAGTTTTATTGGCTGGTCTGGGAGTGTTCCATGTGAATGAATAATTATACACATTGATTCACATTATATATCGGCATCCATAATAGCAAACTTGATGATACATACAGAAATAAGCTTGGGATATAGAAACAGTCTGTTGGTTTAGTCATTCATATTTGTGTTTTTCTATTTAGATTTTGTTCATGGATGCTTCCTCCTTAGGATTTGTGTAGCATTGTGATTTAACATTTTTTGCTTCCTTTGCATGTCCCCTAGTCTTTCTACATTTTGATGGCGTAACCCATCGATCTACGTTTACCCGTTCCAATCCATTCATTAATTTATAGACCTCTATCATATCTTCCCTCAGCCGTCTCTTTTCCAGGTTGAAGAGCCCTAACCTTTGAAGCCTCTCCTCATAGGAGAATCCTTCTTTATCTTTATTCATCGCTTGATATACCGCCCAAGCGTATGCGTCAGGGCGGTGTACAATAAAATAAAATCAATTAGAAAGTAGAAAAGAAAGGAACACCATTGCTTAAATAGAAAAGAGAGGGACAGGGAGAGACAGAAAAGGATAGCTAGGCAAGGTGGGTCAGGGGGGAGAAAAGGCCTGATGAGGGATCTGGTGGGGCAAGGAAAATTTAGGGATTGGGGAGGTCGAAAGCTGGATAAAACTGGATAGAGGGAAAGAGAGTCACTAGAGGGAAATGGCTGGGGGCAGGGAGAGAGAGACCAAGACTGGTGGGAACTGGTTGGGGTGGGGGAGAGACCAGGAAGGGGAATGGGGGGAAAAAAAGAGGGCTAGTGAGGACAAGCAAGGGGAGGGGGTCCGTGAAGAGTGACAGGGATGAACTGGGTGTGTCTGAACTTTTTGGAAGTTAATAAGGAGTCCACACAGCTAATAAGGTTGGGAACCTCAGTTGTAATCTAACTCTGAAGGAGTTTTTAAGGAGTTATTAAAATAATATGGAAATGTTTGGAAATGGGTGAGGGAGGAGTGGCCTAGTGGTTGGGGCAAGGTACTACAGGCCAGAAGGTCGGTGGTTCAAATCCCACTAGAGGACAGCAACCTTGGGCCGGAAGGACTGGGGTTTCTAGTCCCGCAGGTGCTCCTTGTGGTCTTGGGCAAGCCACTTAACCCTCCATTGCCCATGTTCCCTGTAAGTATTAGTGTATGTGTCTCATATCCCCTCGTGTTAAATGTATCCCCCAACCGCTTTGACCCGGTGAAAAGCGAGATATAAATGCAGCTAAATAAATAAATAAATGTTTCCATTTAAAATGTTGAATAGTAGTAAGCATTTAGATAATAAGAAAAATCTGTATATTAAGCAGGTGTTGGTGTTTTCGGGAAGATAGTGGGACATTAGAAGGGCAGAGGATTTCAGGACAACCGCTGGGTAGATTTTGGTAGGGGAAGCCTGTTTTAGTTGTTTAGGGCAGCAACAAAGCCAGGTGCATTCTTTGTGGTTTGGCCTTTCGCAGGTGGTTCTTTGGCATGACTAACATTGAGGCCTACAAATAACTCAGTAAGTATGTAAATTAGTAATGTCATGGGACACTGAGGCTGCCTTTTCCACAAAATGTATAGAAGAAATGAGTTTTAGAGTTGTGCAAGGGTGCCCATGTTGCTTGTTATAGTCTTGAATCATTTGGGTTTCCAGTTTGCAATGTATGAACTAATTTTTGTATTGGTAGCGAGTATAAATGTGTTCATATCTGATTCTAGGTATTTAGATATTTGAAGGTAATAATTGAATGGATGCAGCACATTTTTCCAAGCAAAAAAGCTGCTGGTACACATATGCGGGGGTCTTTCATTAATACATAAGGACTGTGGATGAATTTTAGCAAGCAATGAAAAAGGTGCATAGTGTACCCCGTTAAAAAAAAAGAAAGTCCTGAATAGATGAATAAATGACTTAAATCTGCCAAATGTAATTCAACTAAAACTCTCCCTCCGATGAAAAAGTAAAGATAATTCACTTCTGGCATACACTCGTACAGTATATGCCATAAACATTTGATACATTGCAGTGTGACATTCTATTGCATATTTTAACTTTTGCCCATAATAAAGAACATTAAATATAATTTCGTTAGTGAAAATATACTATAGTTATGATAATAGTGGAACTTGGCAATAGAGTAGCTAATAAATACTGCACTTCTAAATTTGGCTGGAATCTCAGCACGTGCTATTTTTCTGGGTACTTTAAGCATGTGGCAAGGCCTGCTGCACTTGAATTTTCTTTGTCTTTCATATGGAAAACTAAGGTTCTTTGAGCCCATTGGGGAATTTTCAGTGAAAAGAAAAAAAAAGTAAATGATTCCATTCATTTTGCCATTTTTTTTTCAGTCCAAATGATCATTTAATGGGTATTATATACCAAACAATATCTAGATAACCTGCATGAAAAGGGTAGGAAATTATTTCAATAATTTTTAATACTGAAATAGAAATGGCAGCTTTAAAAGAGAGAGCATATAGCACATATTTTACTACTATGTTTGTACTATTTGGGGATGAAAACAGCGCAACCTCCTCCCTCTTCTTGATCCCAATCAAGGCTGAAAAAACAGATTGCTTTCTGCTCTTCTTCTGGGCCTCTATCAGGGAAAAAATTGACATCTTCTCCCTACCCCATAGAAATCAACCTGTCGGCTGTGAGAATTCACTCATGGTGTAGTGAAGTCAAATAAAAAAAATTGGTAATAGAATGTCCTGATCAATTGGTTGAGTTCAATGGGGCCGCGGCTCCGATATCACATGGAAGCCGCTACAGGCTGATTAGTAAACATAGCCCTAAGAGTCAGTTGAAAAGAAGGCATTTCTTTTTATCTAGATTTCCCATTCCAATGAAAAGAATATAGTACATCAAATTTTGTACATTAATGTATCATGTCCACACATGTTTTCACCGAGGAGGTAAATAGCTACTGTTGTAAATACCTTTACCTTTACCTGTGGCCAATTTCCCTTTGGCCAATATGACCAATGAGACTCAGAGAGGAATATTGTGAAGCAGATTTATTGCGCAATACGTTGTCTAGACAGTTCCTATCCTTATGATACCTTGCAACCTGCATATGAACATAAGATATGCCATACTGGGTTAGACCAAGGTCCATCAAGCCCAGTATCCTGTTTCCAACAGTGGCCAATCTAGGTCATACGTAGCTAGCAGTATTCCCAAAAGACACAGGTTCCACAATGCTTGTATTGGGTCTAATATTAATATCCTGGGTCCCTTTTTAATAATGGTTTATGGACCTTTCCTCCAGGAACTTGTCCAAACCTTTTTTAAACCCAGCTATATTAACCGCTCTTACTACATCCTCCGGTAACAAATTCCAGAGTTTGATTACAAGTTGAGTGAAAAAATATTTTCTCTTATTTGTCTTAAATAGTTTACCCTGTAGCTTCATTACATGCCCCCTAGTCTTTCTATATTCTGATAGCGTAAACAATCGATCTACGTTTACCCGTTCCACTCCATTCATTAATTTATAGACCTCTATCATATCTCCCTTCAGCTGTCACTTTTCCAGGTTGAAGAGCCCTAAGAAAATATGAACATAAGATATGCCATAGTGGGTCAGACCAAGGTCCATCAAGCCCAGTATCCTGTTTCCAACAGTGGCCAATCTAGGTCATACGTACCTAGCAGTTTCCCCAAAAGACACAGGTTCCGCAATGCTTGTACTGGGTCAAGCATTGATATCCTGGGTCCCTTCTTAATAATGGTTTATGGACCTTTCCTCCAGGAACTTGTCCATACCTTTTTTAAACCCAGCTACACTAACAGCCTTTACTACATCCTCCGGTAACAAATTCCAGAGTTTGATTACACGTTGAGTGAAGAAATATTTTCTTTTATTAGTTTTAAATAGTTTACCCTGTAGCTTCATTGCATGTCCCTTGGTCTTTCTATATTCTGATAATGTAAACAATCGATCTACGTTTACCCGTTCCAATCTGTTCATTAATTTCTAGACTTCTATCATATCTCCCCTCAGCCGTCTCTTTTCCAGGTTAAAGAGCCCTAACCTTTTTAGTCTTTCTTCATAGGAGTATCCTTCCATCCCCTTTACCAATTTGGTGGCTCTTCTCTGAACCTTTTCTAAAATCGCTATATCTTTTTTAAGATACGGCGACCAGAATTGCACACAATATTCAAGGTGCGGTCTCACAATGGAACGATATAGAGGCATTATAATATCTTTTGTTTTATTTTCCATTCCTTTCCTTATGATATCTAGCATTATATTTGCATTCTTGGCCGCCGCTACACACTGGGCGGAGGGTTTTAACATGTTATCCACAATGACTCCTAAATCTTTTTCCTGGGTGGTGGTTCCCAATGTGGAACCTTGCATTGTGTAAACATAGTGTGGGTTGTTCTTTCCTAGGTGCATAACTTTGCGCTTGTCCACATTAAATTTCATCTGCCATTTGGATGCCCAGTCTTCCAATTTATCCAGATCCTCCTGCAGTTTTCCACAGTCCTCTTGGGTTTTAACAACTTTAAGCAGTTTTGTGTTGTCTGCAAATTTGATAACCTCACTAGTTATTCCCTTTTCCAGGTTATTTATGAGTATGTCAAAAAGTAGCGGACCCAGTACAGATCCCTGGGGTACTCCACTATTCACCTTTTTCCATTGGGAAAATTGGCCATTTAGCCCTACCCTCTGCTTTCTATCTTTTAACCAGTTCCCGATCCACAATAGTACACTGCCTCCTATCCCATAACTTTTTAGTTTTGCCAAAAGTCTCTGATGAGGGACCTTGTCAAAGGCTTTCTGAAAGTCCAGATACACTATATCAACCGACTCACCTTTGTCTACCTGTTTATTCACACCTTCAAAAAAACATATCAGATTAGTAAGACAAGATCTTTCTTGTCTAAAGCCATGATGGCTGTCTCCCATTAGCCATGACTATCTACATGCTGTGTAATTTTGTTCTTTATGATGGTTTCTATCATTTTCCCCGGTACTGACGTCAGGCTCACCGGTCTTTAATTTCCCGGATCACCCCTGGAACCCTTTTTAAAAACTGGCGTTGCATTGGCGATCCTCCAATCTTCAGGTATTACAGATGATTTTAATGAAAGTTCACAGATTACTAATAGCAGGTCTGCAATCTCATATTTCAGTTCTTTCAACACTCTTGGATGTATACCATCCGGTCCAGGTGATTTGCTACTATTCAGTTTATCAAATAGTTGTAATATATCTTCCCAGTGTAGCGATATTTCTCTCAATTCCTCTGCAGTATCACCTTTAAATACCACTTCAGTCTTGGGTAACATCCCTACATCTTCCTCAGTAAAGACCGAAACAAAGAATTAATTCAGTCTCTCCGCTATAGCCTTGTCTCCTTTTACTGCCCCTTTTATCCCTCTATCATCTAATGGTCCAATTGACTCTCTCACAGGCCTCTTGCTACGAATGTACTTGAAAAAGTCTTTATTTCATGTTTTTGCTTCCGTAGCAAGTTCCTTCTCAAATTCTCGCTTTGCCTGCCTTATCAATGCTTTGCATTTAACTTGCCAGTGCTTGTGCTGTTTCCAGTTTTCGTCATTTGGCTCTTTTTTCCATTTCCTGAAAGATGCTTTTTTGGCAGCAACAGCCTCTCTGACCTCACCTTTAAACCATGCTGGCAGTTTTTTGGACTTTCTTCCACTTTTCTTAATGCGTGGAATACAGCAGGTCTGGGCTTTCAGGATAGTATTTTTAAACAACACCCAAGCTTGATGTAAGTCTTTAACCTTTGCAACCGCTCCTTTTAGTTTTTTCTTAACTATATTCCTCATTTTATCATAGTCTCCCTTTCGAAAGTTAAAAGGTAGTACTGTGGATTTCTTTACTTTCCCTCCTCCACTAATTAAATTAAACACGATCATGCTATGATCACTATTGCCAAGTGGTCCCAACACCCTTATTTCTTGCACCAGATCTGGTGTTCCACTAATGACTAGGTCCAATATGGCTTCCCCTCTGGTCGGTTCATGAACCAGCTGCTCCAAGAAGCAGTCATTATTTCATCTAGAAACTTTATTTCCCTAGCATGTCCTGCCATGACACTGACCCAGTCGATACCGGGTAATTGAAATCACCCATTATTACTACTCTGCTGTAACATTTGTTAGCTTCCTTGATTTCTTTGAGCATTTCATCATCCATTTGTTCATTTTGGCCAGGCGGTCAATAGTACACCCCCACTGCCATCACCTTCCCCTTCATACATAGAATTTCAATCCATAGAGATTTTACAGCAAATTTTGTTTCCTGCAAAACTTTAATCCTTTCTGACTCAATGCCCTCTCTAACATAGAGTGCAACCCCTCCACCAATTTGATCAGTTCTATCATTACGATATAGTTTGTATCCAGGTATCACAGTGTCCCATTGGTTATCCTCCTTCCACCATGTCTCTGAGATTGCAATCATATCTAACCTCTCATTTAGTGCTATATATTCTAACTCTCCCATCTTATTGTTTAGACTTCTAGCATTTGCATACAAGCATTTCAGAAACTGTATTTTATTAATATTAATCTGGCTATTTGTAGGCATGGGTAATTTGGAATCTTTACACTCTGTCTGCACCATACTCAAGGGTATTTGGGCTACTTTACTCTTTTTTGGAACCTCACTGCTTTCGGTGGTATCCTTCAAGGATACCTTCTTCCGAACCATGCGCTCTTGGGCGACTTCTAGCATTTGCATACAAGCATTTCAGAAACTGTATTTTATTAATATTAATCTGGCTATTGGTAGGCATGGGTAATTTGGAATCTTTACACTCTGTCTGCACCATACTCAAGGGTATTTGGGCTACTTTACTCTTTTTTGGAACCTCACTGCTTTCGGTGGTATCCTTCAAGGATACCTTCTTCCGAACCATGCGCTCTTGGGCGACTGTCGGCTTTCCCCTATTTTCTAGTTTAAATTTATTTATTTATTTTATTTTTATTTAGCATACATTTATAACCCGCAACTTCCAGAGTTCAGTTGCGGTTTACAATAAAACAACAATCCACAAAGCAAAAGCTTAGTTTTACATTGAACATTTTGTAACAATAAAAGTAAATGTAAACAGCATGAACTTATGCATAATAGCAAAATTGGCTGGTAAATTATATACAATAAACTATATACAAATATATGTTGTGGGTACTTTAGAATTGAATCATGGTGTTTTTATAATAGTGTATTGTCTGTTAAGTTGTTGGAAATAGTATTACTCAGTCATGATTTTTAACCTTTATCTGATTGTATCAAGGGGTTATCTATGTTGCCGTAGTGCATGGAGAATAAGTAGGTTTTTAGTTTTTTACGGAGTTCCATCATTTCGGTTATAGTTCGTAGTTCCTCCGGAAGGGAATTCCAAATAGTTGGGGCAGCATGGGAAAAAGCTCTGTTGTTAGTTAATTTATTTGCTTTTATGAAATCAATAGGAGTATTTAGTTTATTTGAGTATCCTTTTCTGTGTGTGGTTTTTTGAGATTCCATGCTAATTAGTTTGCTTAATGGGATTGGGGCCATGTTATTTAAAGCTTTATATGTAGTTATTGTGGTTTTATATATTATCCTACTTTGAATTGGCAACCAGTGTAGGGAAGCTAGTATTGGTGTTAAAAGCTTCTCTATCTCCTTTTTAAAGGTTAATGCCAGCAGTCTGGTTCCGTCCTGGTTAAGGTGAAGCCCCTCCTTTCCCCAGAATGTTCCTCAGTTCCTAACGAATCCAAAACCCTCATCCTTGCACCATCGTCTCATCCACGCATTGAGACTCCGGAGCTCTGCCTGCCTTTTGGGTCCTGCACGTGGAACAGGAAGCATTTCGGAGAACACTACCCTGGAAGTTATGGATTTCAACTTCCTACCTAAAAACTTAAATTTAGCCTCCAGAACTTCCCTACCACATTTTCCTATGTCACTGGTACCGACATGTACCAAGACAGCAGACTCCTCCCCAGCACTATCTAAGATTCTATCTAGGTGGTGCGTGAGGTCCGCTACCTTCGAACCAGGCAGGCATGTTACTAGGCGATCCTCATGTCCACCAGCCACCCAGCTATCTACATTCCTAATGATCGAATCACCAACTATAACAGCTGTCCTAACCCTCCCCTCATGGGCACATGGCCCTGGAGAAACATACTCGGTGCAAGAGGGTTTTACATCACCTGGAGGACAGGTCCTAGTTACAGGATCACGACCTGCCACACCAGGGTGATGCTCTCCTGTCACATGACCTCTCTCCTCCATGGCAACAGGGATGCTGCCAGACTGGAGGTGGGACTTCAGGACTATAGGTCTCGTAGGTCTCGTCCATGTACTTCTCTGTCTTTCTTATGTCTTCCAGGTCTGCTACTCTAGCCTCTAGAGAACGGACTTGTTCCCTGAGAGCAAAGAGCTCCTTGCACTTAGTGCATACGTAAGACCTCTCACCAACTGGGAGAAAATCATACATGTGACACTCAATGCAAAAGACTGGAAAACCCCCATCCCGCTGCTGGACTGTTGTCTGCATCTTAGTTTAAAGCTTGTGTTTAGGTCTTTAAATTCTGTATTTACTAAGGGTTGGTGTAGATGCTTATACTAATAAAAGTGTATCTAATATCTCTAATATACCTTGTTCACCTGAAGCTTAATTAATCTCAGGTCCTCAATGTATGACTGATTTGGATAAAGAGCTGCACCTGAGAGCAGCCCCTTTCCTCTAAGACGTGTAAGTACCTATAAAGCTACAATTACCCCAGGGGCAGGTGGGTGTTGGGGAGGGAGGGAAATAAGACCTATTAAAAGAGGGCTGTTACAAGGTATCCTGTCCTGTACCCTCAGCAGGGGGGGAGGGGGTTAGTCCCTCAGGTAGGCTAGAGCAGGAAAAAAAGTTTAAAACGCAGCAGGTTCTGGGGACAGAGCAGGAAAAGATATTTAATTTAAAGTAACAGTTAACCTGGCTACCACACAAAGGCCAGTTAGTTGAGAGAGGCAAGGTAAGTTATACAGCTGAGAAAGCTGAAGTGCAAAACTAAAGGGAACAGGGAGATGAAGTAGCACACCAATAAGACAACAATAAATAATTAAATAGACAGCTAGAACTCACAGCAAAGTTGTCACAGGAGTTAAATTATCCACCTCTCTAGCAGAGCACTGTGAGGGCACTGCTCTTCCCAGAGCAGAGAGAGCAAACAGAACAGACTATGCACATGTGGGAGGAGGAGACAGGAAGAAGGGCTACACAATACCTCAGCAGGGGGGGAGGGGGTTAGTCCCTCAGGTAGGCTAGAACAGGAAACAAAGTTTAAAACGTAGCAGGTTCTGGGGACAGAGCAGGGAGAGATATTTAATTTAAAGTAACAGTTAACCTGGCTACCACACAAAGGCCAGTTAGTTGAGAGAGGCAAGGTAAGTTATACAGCTGAGAAAGATGAAGTGCAAAACTAAAGGGAACAGAGAGGTGAAGTAACACACCAATAAGACAACAATAATTAGACAGCTAGAACTCACAGCAAAGTTGTCACATTATAACAGCATTAAGTGTAGGCACACCCCTTTCTGGGGTTCCTTGCTTTTATCCCTTTTCTTTGAACATACCCCTTTCCTGTTTCTTCCCCTGGCATACCCCTTATATGGGTTATTTTGCTTTTCTTTTGAACTGCTAGCTTTGCCCCCTCCTAGGGGGGGGGGGGGCAGCCGAGGAAGTTTTAGAACTTCTTACAATGCAGTTTTAGCTTCTAATTTTACACATTTATATATATGTATATACCCTGCAAGTAGTCTAATATATATGGAACCTAAAAAGAACTAAAATGATTCATGTAAAAGGTTTATATGCTGTATATACACATCACCAATTCAACCCGAGATTACTAGTCACTGATAGCTTCTGTTATTAACACAATTTACAGTACAAGACTGAAAATAGAAGTTAAAGCAAATTAGAACAGTGCTTTACTGTGACTGTTTACCACAAAATCTTAGAAAAGCATATTTAAAACCAGGCGCTAATAGAAAAGATGTAGCTTCACTATCTAAGAATGATTTAGCTACCACGTGAACTATTGTTTTTTTTTTACTGGCAGCAGACAGAACACATTAAAGAAATCCCATCTTAGTTAAGAAAAACTAAGCAGCCTAACTTCATTTTTCTATGAGTTACATTAGCTTCCAATTAAAAAACCCGTTTTAAGTTAGAGAAAGCTGGACATACATTAAGTACTCTCATATGCAAATCTGCATTTATTAGTGTGCTTGTGCTTAACTTTCATTCCTCTATATTTTTCTACCTTATAATTTCAAGCTATTCCTATGCACTGTTTAGCTTTGCAAACTTGCTTATTTCAGGGGGTGTTAAGAACAGTATGGTAAAGGTTGTCAGTTGTAAGAGAAAGAAAGATATATTTAAAGATATATATCTTGTCAGCTTTAAGAGAAAAGATATATGTTAAAGGTTGAAAGAGAGAAACTAGGGTAGTGGTCAGACAACCTCAGTTGCGAAACCTTCACTATCAGTTGCACAGGAGCTATGTGCTTCTTAATCTACTTGTAGAAAAGAGGTAGAAAGAAGGGGGGAAAGGGGACTACTGAGAGAGAAGTGAAGGAAGCAATTTATACAGGCTTTTCTTATGCTTGATTAATTTCTTTGTAAAAACAACAGTTTCATTTTTCCAACAAGCTACTGAATATATATGAATATGTTTCACAAAAATCTGTTATCATAAAAGAGTGTTCTGAAACTCTCTAAATATTTGGAAAAGATGTAGATCCCACCTATGCTCTCAGTTATCAGGTCCCACTCCATTGTTTTTCCTCTCCACAATTAGTAATTCATCTGTTTGCCTGCCTGAGGACTCTACCTCCTGTTCAGAGCAGGAATAAATCCAGGTGGCCTTCCTTTACTCCCTTTAACTCTCATTATTTCCTATTGGAGGAAAAATGGATTTTAATTTTCTTTTCCTTTTGTGGAAAATCGTAAGAGCCAGCTTATGACACATTCTTTCTTTTAATGCTATCCAATTCCATTGAAATGGAATCCAGAATAAGTTGCAAGAAAATGTTGAAAAAAATTTGTTTGGAGCTATTTCGGGGGCGTGTAGTCTATTATAGCACGTCTACTGAAAAAGTCTTACAATCCAACAATTTCTGGTACAAATGGAACCATTAATCCTACATGAAAACACTAAAAACAGAATGACAATGTTTACCAATCCTCTTCTGGAGGCACACCTAGCCAGGTGAGTTTCAGAATTGTCACAATGAATATGCATGAGAGAGATCTGCGTTTAGCAAGTCTCCAATGTATATTCCTTATGCATATCCTGAAAACGCAACAGGCTCAAACATTGTTCTAATGTTGCACTTGTCAAATGACATGGTAGAAATATTCAGCATACTCTACTCATGGCTTTAATTCCATCAAAGTCTTCTTTGATATCTTCTAACTAGGATCCCATCATACCTGGAAATTTCTTACTTCAGATAAAGCAGTGTGTTTGCTGGGTTAGTCCACTTTAATGGTAATTAGATAAAAAAAGAGAAACACAAATGAAAATAACGTGGTACCTTTTTATTGGACTAGCTTAAAACATCAGATAGTAATAGCAGAATATGAAGGAACTGTACAATCCAATTTCACTGTGGCAAGCATAGACATCTGTGAAAAGCAAAGATCACCTCCATATATCACGTAACCATTACTAGCTACATTTAAAATAGGTCAACCTTTTAATTGAAGCACCTAACACTAAATACCTATCATGCAGCACAGGCCACATCCTTGACAACTGCCAACAAGGAAGATCTTTGCATGCAGTTTAGAAAACTGCTTCAGCTTCCATACTGTGATGACTCCCTAAGGACATGTTTAGTTTCTTTCTCAGGATGCAGAGATACTACCAAAGGATGCAAAATATATCCATGCTAGAAGACTACTGTAAGAAGGCTAGCAATCTCAAGGAAATGAGATTCACAAATATAAATAAATAAGGATTTAAGTAGAAAAAAGGAGGGAGAAAGAAAGGGGACCTAGGAAGGGAAGACAAGGGACAGCGTGAGGCTTTAGAAGCACATGTTATGTATGGCCTTCTGCCGGATGTTGTGTCTTTCAGAACTGGGTGCTCGTGAACATAAGACCTAGAGAGCAGATGTGAACCTTAAGAAAGAGAGGAAGCAGAGGAGGAGCTCTGAGCATTACCTCTTTCCTGACATGAATTTAGCAAAAGGTCTGAAAACTGTCATCTCACACACTAATCTACATTTCGACCTGAACGTATCCTTCCTACTGGCAGAGAATTGGCAGGCTTTAACATGACACAATTGATGCATATTCCATCTGAAGTCTCACTGCAGAGTGTTCAGCAAGACTGCTCATACTCTTTCCTGCATGCTGAGTGTTCCTCTCGAATTTGGTTTCTGCCAGTCAAATGTTGGTAAAAACATTGGTAGATAGTAAAAGCATTAGTCTCATGCTTCTCACACATGGCATGCAACTCAGCTAAAGGTTCAACCTGCTAATCCTTGTGAGCAGCCACTAAAGAACTCAATAGCTCTGACAAGCCTGCAAGCATGCATCACATGTCTAGATCCAGTAATTGCTACAGATTTTGTTTTAGGGTTGACAACTGCCTGAAAAGAATCTCTCTAAGATGCTATCTACCTCCTTGGACTGTGTCTCAAGCAAAGCAAATGGAAGGAATGGAGTTCTCTGCCAAAAAGGAGCCTGTATCTCACCAGAAGCTTTTGGAGACTCCAGTTTTGCCTTATTGTCTAGTGGTTGTTTTGGAGGTGACAGGTATCCTTCCTTGGACCCATATTTTTATCCCCCTTATCCATTAAGGGGTAATTTTAAAAGGCATTTCTGTGTGGATAAATGTATTTTACATGCAGAAGTACAGTATCCTTTAATAAAATGGTCCATGCTCAAATTAAATTTGGTTGTATCCCATTAACTTATGTTTGCCACTATCTTATGCCTTCATAATTTAACACAATTGCTTCCACAGCAATGGACTTGATTGATTCCCTAAACAGCTCAAGCAAATGGATACAGTTAAAGAAATACTTTGCTCCTGGACTTCATTTGGCTGTTTCAGATCTGTCTGAAGATAGTGAAAGCACATATGGGGGGAAATAGTGGAGAATGGGATGAATTTTGGGCTTGTTTCAGAGTGTTTGTGGCCTGTGTACTATATATGCCTGGATTGACACCATAAGTATTATTCTGTGAAATTTTGATTTGGAAAGAGGTGTCTGTATGGATAGATCCTCTTACAGCTATGACCTCAGATGTTTATTCCAGATCTTAATATCAGCCACAAAAAAGGCAAACTTTTCCTTCTAACCTGTTCACAGTATTTGTCATGAAGATATTAAATATAACTAGCTCCAGGCCTAATCCCTGATAGACACAGTTAATCACCACTCTCTCTTCAGACTGAATTTAGTCAAAATCCAAGGCAATTCTACAGGGGAAGAAGATCAGAGTAAAACGTCATAAACTAAAGTTGAAACAGAAGTTTTGGAGAAACTTATATGAGGATCTTATGAAGCACAACAACGAAGCAGAATGGCTACCTAGCATAGAGGAGGCAATAGCAACTGATTCAGCAACTAAAGACTGTGAAACTAGATTGAAAAGGGCCTCAAACTGGAAGCATCTTTACCTTGGTGGGAGTATCCTGTTTTTGGCTCAGGCATCTGACATCCCTTCATTAAGATTTGACAAATTACAAAAGTGAATTGTTCAGACAGCAAGAATTAACATTCTAATGGCTAATAACTGGACGGACAGTTCTTTCAAAAGGAGATTCAACTTTTTTTTTAAAGTGCTGTCAAGTCAATGCTGACTCCTGGCGACCCAGCAGCCCCTGGATTTTCTTGGCAAGGTATGCCTAATAGATTTCCAGACCTTTTCTTCCAAGGCAATGGAAAGTAAAGTGACTTGCCCAAGGTCATGAGTGTCAGTGGTAATTGAACCCAAATCTCCTAAATACTAGGCTGTTGCTCTAACCACTAGTCTACTCCTGGAGATTCAACTAACAGCCCCCAAAAATCCAGTCCCATAACTTATTACATGCAATTTACATTCAAAGTGGGCAATTATCAAAAGGCCTTTTCGCCTGTATATGCCAAGTCAAATGTTGATAATGTTAGAAAGTGTCGATTTGGATAAAATCTTTTCTGGAAGAAAGGACTTTTAAGATGTGATTTGAAAAGCACAAGTTTAAAAAACATTATTGACCCTGGAGTGTACCATAGAGCTCCTCTCTATCACTCGTTTTATTTAATATTTATCACCAATCATGAGGTGGATTAGTAAGGAGTTACGGAATTAAAATATTTGTTTGCAGATAACATCCAGCT
Organism: Ichthyophis bannanicus; assembly: GCA_033557465.1. Lineage (NCBI taxonomy): Eukaryota > Metazoa > Chordata > Amphibia > Gymnophiona > Ichthyophiidae > Ichthyophis > Ichthyophis bannanicus. The sequence goes on from CM066031.1 coordinate 372,686,736, forward strand.
CCTCATTCCATTGGAAGGGAATAGGAAAGAAATTCTTGAAAGGTCCAACAAATGTTTGGAAGAGATAAGAGTCTGGTTAAATTTGAGTGGTTTGGTATTAAATATTGCTAAAGCAGTTTGTTTAGATATAGGATGGGTAGAGAGATCTGATTGACATCTTACTCACTGTTGATAAGGTCTAGATTTCGCTCTTTGGGAATGATTATTGAAAATGAAGTGAGGGGATAGGATATGGATAGATTTGCCTATGTAACCAAATCAGTAATTTTTAAAGACAATTAATTTGTCAGCTCAAAACAATTTTAGGCTGTTGACAGCCTTTTACTATTGTAATATTGTATTTGAGAATAGCAAAGAAATAGTTTAAAAAAAAAAGCAGATGGCACAAAATGCGATAGGCTGTTTGCTAGGGGGTAGGAAATACGAGAGTGCCCAACTTCTGCTGAGGAGATTACATTGCTTATCCATACAAGAGTTTTGTATTTAAAGCGATGAACAATTCTAGGCCCTTGTATTTGAGGAGTAGATTACAAAATTATATACCTAGGAGAGCATTACGGTCTTCACAAGGTAATTATTTACAGAGTCCAGGAATGACAATTCTCTGAAAGATGGCTTGGTTTTCAGAGGCTTTTGGTTTGATGGGTCCAGAACGTTGGCATAGTTTGCCTATGTTTTTACGTGAGGAGAGAAACCTGTTGGCCTTTAGGAAAGAAATGAAAACATTTTATTCTTATGGTGGACATTTTAGAACCCTCATTCATGATTTGGACATCCTAAAATGTGCACGTGGACTACCAATTTGCAGGAACATCCAAGTAGACAGGAGGTGTGGCAGGGAGCATGGCTGAGGCAGGATGACAGACATAGACATCTCCAATCAATTTCAGAAGTCTTGGGGACGTCTACGCCTGCATCCAAGTTTAGCCTTGCTCCAGGCACAATTAGGCATCGGGGAAGGTGCTCATTTGGGGCCTAAAACACCAGAATGGTCTAGAGAGATGGCATCCCAAGTACTCTTCACAATCGCAGTATCATCTCTAGTGTGATTGGGACATTTGTTGTGTTTGAACCACCTCTGCATGTCTCTTTGATATCCCTCATATTGAATATTATTCTGGGGATGTCTGGGTAGATCGCCTCATAGCTATATATGTCAGGCACATCCACATTTTTGAAATTGTGCTTGCACTTAGACGTGTCTGACTTTTTTTGATGTTCTGGTTTGGATGTCCCAGATGCACCTGGACATCCTTTATAAAACGTACCTTTACCGCATTACCTGGATTGATGGTGAGGTGGGGTTTTTTTCTATTTATTTTGATGCTCTTCCTTTTATTTTAATTTGTTTTTATTTATACTGTAAGCCATTTAGAATGACTGTATTCATAAAGTTGGTATAACAATTTAATAAATACATTTGTGGTGTCAAGAATGCAAATACATTGTACATGACTCAGGGGATGGTGGGCAAGGAAGTCATTTTAGTTGTAGTACTTATAAAATCTGCACATTTATAAGAAAATAACATAAGATATACCATATTAGGTCAGACTAAGGATCCATTAAGCCCAGTATCCTATTCCAAGAGTGGCCAATCCAGGTCACAAGTACCTGTCAGGTTCCCAAAAGGTATTGATTCCATGATGCTTGTCCAATGAGTAAACAGTGGATTTCCCTGGTCCTCTTCAATAGTGGTTTATGGACTTCTCCTTCAGGAATTTGTCCAAACCTCTTTTAAATCCAGCTGCATTTTTACTACATCTTCTGGTAACGAATTCCAGAGTTTGATTAGGCATTGAGTGAAAAAATATTTTCTCTTATTAGTCTTACACTTCAGGTCAACATTATTGACACCCTTGCATTTTAGATATGTTGTGTACAATATCTTGAAAAATAATTGGAAATATTCCAGCTGTATGTCATCATAATAGTATGTTCAAAGGTATAACAAAAAAGAAGGATGTCTGTGCAATGTAGATGTAGTAATAACGGAGAAAAAAGCAAAATATGGCCTAGACAGGATTAATAGCACTCTCACTAATAGTTGGTTGCACAACTCTTGGCAGTGATGACAGCCTCCAAACATTTCTTGTAGCTATAGGTTTCATACATCTGTTTGCTGGTAGTTTCTCCCACTCTTCAACTATGGTTTGATCCAGCTCACAAATGTTTCCAGGATTCCTTTTATCAATGACAGATTTCAGTTCTTTCCAAAGGTTCTCGACTGGATTGAGATCAGGACTCATTGCTGGCCAGTTTAAAATAGTCCATTTTTCTCTTTTATAACCATTCTTTTGTCCTTTTGGGTCTATGTTATGGGTCATTGTCCTGCTTGGAGGACCATGACCTTAAACCCAGACCTAGCTTTCTGACACATTTGACTCCAAAATACCTTGTTAGTCTTCATGATTCTTTTAATATGTTCCAGGCCTCCAGTTCCTGATGCAGAAAAACAGCCCCACAACATTATGGAACCTCCACCATATTTAACTGTAGAAAGGGTATTTCTTTCCTTATAAACTTTATTTCTCCACCTGTAAATGTATCGCTGGTCTGCATTACCAAAGAGCTCAAATTTGATTGCATCTGTCCACAGAACATTTTCCCAGAAGTATTGTGGTTTCTCAAGGTGGGTTTGGCAAAGATCAGGTGTGCTTTTTTATGTCTGTCTTTGAGCAGCGGGGTCCTCCTCGACCTTGGCCCATGAAGTCCTTCTTTATTTAGTGCACGGCGTATGGTGCAGGTTGATGCCACCACTCCAGATTTATCCAGGTCAGCCTTAAGCTCTTCAGATGTAGTGCATTTTGTTTTTCCAACAGTTCACACTAACCTTCTTGGATTAATTTTCTTCTTCCCACCACATCCTGGAAGGTTCTTGGCAGTTCCATGAGCAGAAAATGTCTTAATAACATGAACTATAGACACAGGAATTCCAAGGTCTTTGGAGTTTGATGTTTGGTGATATTGACTTTTCTGACGATCTCGGACAGCTCTTTTGTTTTCACCATTGTGAAAATGGAAGAGGGAGTGAATGTGGCCATTTTAAACATTACAGCCATCATTCATTGGTTGATTCAAGTCATGTGAGTATTGATAATTGATCACAGGTGCATCTAATCTTTCTGCATTGGGAATGTGGTTCTTGTGTTCAAACTGATTTGAATTGTTTATTAGGATGCCAATAATCATGTCCTATAATATCAAAAAACCACAAAGGCGAAAAATATAACCAAACTACCAAAAAAACCTCCCGGAGGTTTTTTTTGGTAGTTTGGATATATCATGTCCTGGCAATGTCCCAGTTTTTATATTATTTCCCTTTTTAATTGGTCTTGTTTTATTTGATTCGCTTGTGTATCAAATATGAGTGCATATATAGTCCAAAGCCATTTCACTGGCCACTATTTTTTAGGAGATATTGGACATTAAGGGGTTGAACTGCAAGGGTGCCAATAATGTTGACCACAACCATAAATATGCTACATTGTAGCTTCATTGCATGTCCCGTAGTCTTTCTACTTTTTGAATGAGAAAACAACCGATCTACATTTACCCGTTCTACTCCATTCATTATTTTATTTCCCCTCAGCTGTCTGTTTACCAAACTGAAGATCCCTACCCTTTTAAGCCTTTCTTCCTAGGGATATCCTTCCATCCTCTTTACCAATTTTGTCCCTCTTCTCTGTACCTCTTCTAATTTTGCTATTTCCTTTTTAAGATACAGCGACCAGAATTTCACACTATATTCAAGGTGTGAACACACCATGGAACAATACAAAGGCATTATAATATTCTTTTTTATTCTCCATTTCTTTTTTTATGATTCCCAGCATTCTATTTGTTTTCTTGGCCACCGCTGTACACTGGGCAGAGGGCTTCAACATATTATCCACGATGATGCCTAAATCCTTTTCCTGGGTAATGGTTCCTAATGTGGAGCCTTGCATCATGTAACCGTAATTTGGATTGTTTTTCACTAAGGGGGCCATTCCGAAATGCAAATAGGCTGCCTGGACAAGCAGGATAGACATTTTCCTCGCAAAAACATCTATATCCATATTTCTGAACCATGCGGCCCTGCACATACATGCCATGAAAAAGGGGTTCTTATAGTGTGTAGGGAGGGGGCGGAAAAGGGGCAAGCTGCAAAGATGTTGAAGGCATATTCAGAAAAGGCCCATGTACTTCCTGTTTCCCATGGACACCTATGTTATACCAGCAGCAACATGGAATAACACTTCTAACACTTTGAAAAATATCTGCTCTGAACTTCAACACATCCCATATAGATGAATGGCTGTGATACGTCTGTATTGAACTGGTGCATCTACTGTCTGGGAGGACACAGGATGCAGTTGTAAAGAATAGAATGCACAGGTGAGGGATGTTTGTAAGGTTAGGAAACAATAAAAAAACACCCTTACAGAAATATAAAACATTACAATAGTCTTTATTCTGACTATGCTTACATTTGCTGTTTGTGCTAAAGGGACTATTCTAGCTCCCCAAATAATTCCAGTGTTTGGAAGGATGGGAATGTAGATGTAGGGATGGTATGTGAGATAGTATGGAGCAAATTTGTGTTTAGCTGAGAAATACAGAGCAGATGTGTTGTCCTGAGATGCCTTGCCATTATGTCTTACCAGCAGTTGTTTATAGGTGCAAGGGCATGGTTTTTGCAGATGTTTGTTTGTGACTGCAAGCACAAGTGCATATTTGTGTGTATAAGTGATATGGGGGTGTAGGGGAGGCCCTGGTGTGCTGATCCGCAACCCTGGGGAGACACGTATGCCTGGCCAGTACCTGGACCGTGGAGCTGACTGCAGCATCACCAAGAGCCAGTGTGAATGGGCAGTATAGTCTGAAAAGCTGCTCTGCAGCAACATAGCACAGCATGTCCCTGTCAATGGTCGGGGAGCCTCGGAATAGGGGCATGCTGCCGTGCAAAGAGCATTGATACATATCTGACTGCACCATGTTATTTGCATTTACTAAAGTGCTCTTCAAATGCCATGTTTGTTTTGCTGCAGATTCTGTCTGGATAAACCTCTCACATTTCACTTGCTTATACAATAGCTTTGGTGCATGTACATAACCTTGTAGTGTTATGGGCATGCAACAGACTAGTATATATAGTCTGGCTTAAAGGTGAGGTCAGAGAGGCTGTTTCATCCGTATGAATGTGGTGTTTGCATGAGCACACCACTGTCGGTGAGAGCATCAGCTTAGGAGGTGTGGCCGCACGAAGACGGGAAGCATCTGAGATATCTATCTTGTCAGAATACAGTAAGCATGGGGACATATATCTCCCTGATTCCAGAACCAGGGGTGCATCTATACCCGCGGTTTTGGAATCAGGTTTATGTGCCAGTTTTCAGGTTAGACATTTCTGCCGGCCAGATGTGGCTATTATAGAATCGCGCTGTAAATGCATAACTTTGCACTTAACCACATTAAATGTCATCTGCCATTTGGATGCCCAGTCTTCCAATCTATCAAGGTCTTCTTGCAATTTTTTACAATCCTCTTGTGTTTTAACAACTTTGAATAATTCGGTATCATCTGCAGATTTGATCACCTCTATTATTCCCATTTCCAGGTCATTTGTAAATGTTAAAAAGCAGCGGGCACAGCACATATCCCTGGAGTACTTCACTATCACCTTTCTTCATTGAGAAAATTGGCCATTTAGCCCTACTCCCTGTTTTCCATCTTTTAATCAGTTCCTAATCCACAGTAGTACATTGCCTCTATCCCATGGCTTTTTAATTTCCAGAGGTTGGTGAGACAAGACTTTTCTTGGCTAAATCCATATTGGCTTTCTCTATTAAACCATGACTATCTACATGTTCAGTAATTTTGTTTTTTGTAATGGTTTGTACCATTAGTCCATTTAAGACTAATGAAAACTTTTTTCATTCAACGCATAATCAACCTCTGGAATTCATTACTGGAGGATGTTGCAAAAGTTTAGCTTGGTTTATTTATTTAGCAAAGTTTTATATACCGCCCCTTCCTGAAATCAGGGGCGGTTTACATAGAACATCATAACAAGTTTTACAATGAACAATGTAACTATATACATAAAACATTCCATAACTATTTACAGATAACGTTGTAGAAAATGGTTGCTTATTTATTTATTTATTTAACAAGTTTTTTATACCGCCTTTTCCTTCAATCAAAGCAGTCACAAGAAATACAAGGTATAAACAAGGGAAACAAACAGTATAGACATGACAACATATGGTAATGTAGGAAAAATAACAAGGGTTAACAAAATAGTGGATTATTTATAAAATATATACAATAGATGATATCTTAGTCATTTGTTGATCCATAGTGCTCAATAAAAAGTAAAGTTTTTAATTGCTTACGAAAGGGTACTACATAATTTTAAGAGTCTGGGTTAACGGATGATATTATTTGCTCGTTCTTTATGTTCCCTTTGAAATAGTGTGGTTGTTTAAAAAAGGTTTGGACAAGTTCCGGGAGGAAAAATCCATAAACTATAAAAGAGGACCCGGGAAATCAACTGCTTGCCCCGAAACAAGTATTGTGGAATTTGTGTGCCTTTTGGGAACCTGCCAGGTACTTGTGACCTGGATTGGCCACTGTTGAAAACAGGATACCTGGCATGATGGACTTTGGTCCGACCCTTATGGCATTTCTTATGTTCTTACCATTTTGCCTGGTACTGATGTCAGGCTCATTGGTCTGTAGTTTCCCAGATCACCCGTGGAACCCCTTTTAAAAACTGGCGTGACATTGGTCACTCTCCAATATTCAGGTACTACAAATCAATTTAATGATAGAAGACAGATTAGTAATAGTAGTTCTACAATCTCATATTTCAGTACTTCCAGCGCCCTGATATGTATGTCATCTTGTCCAGATGATTTACTGCTCTTTAGTTTATCAATTAGATGCATTATATCATCTCGATTTATCGAGATTTGTTTCAATTCCTCTGATACATCACCTTTAAATATCATTCCTGGCATGAGTAGGTTTCCTACATCATCTTCAGTAAAGACTGAAGTAAAAAATTCATTCAGTCTCTCCGCAATGGCCTTGTTCTCTCTCAGTGCATCTTTTACCCCTCCATCATCTAATGGTTGAACTGAATTCATCACAAGTGTTGTGCTACGAATATACTTGAAAACACTTTTATTATGCACTTTTGCTTCCATAGCAAACTTCTTTTCAAATTTTCTCTTTGTCTGCCATATTCATGCCTTGCATTTAACTTCACAGTATTTATTGCTTTTTCCTGTTTTCGTCATTTGGCTCTTTTTTTCCATTTTCTAAAAGATTTTCTCTTAGCTATAACAGCCTCTCTGACCTCACCTTTAAGCCATGCTGGTTGTCATTTAGCCTTCCTTCCACCTTTTTTAAAGCATGGAATACATCTGGTCTGGGCTACCAAGATAGTATTTTTAAATAATGCCCAGGCCTGATGTAAACTCTTAACCTTTGCAGTTGCTCCTTTTGTTTTTTTCTTAACCATTTCCCTCATTTTATTATAGTCTCCTCCTTGAAAGTTAAATGCTAATGCAGTCAATTTCTGTGCTATCCTCCCACCATTTATTAAATCAGATGTGATCATGTTATGATCGCTATTGCCAAGCGGCCCCAAAATGGTTACCTCTCGCACTAGATCCTGCGTTCCTGAGAACTAGGTCCAAAATAGCTTCTCCTCTTGTTCCTGAACCTACTGCTCCATGAAGCAGTCATTTACTTCATCTAGAAACTTTCTCTCTCTAGCATGTCCTGATGTGACATTGACCCAGTCGGTATTGGGGTAATTGAAATCTCCCATTATTTTTGTGTTGTAAACTTTGCTAGCTTCCGTAATTTCTGTTAGCATTTCTTCATCTGTCTGTTTATTCTGTCGAGGCGGATGGTAGTACACTCCCACTACCATTCCCTTCCCCTTTTTACATGGAATTTCTATTCATAGAGACTCTATAGTGCATTTTGTTCCTGCAAAATGTTTATCCTGTTTTACTTGATGCCCTCTTTAACATATAGAGCCACCCTTGCAACAATCCTTGCAATATAGTTTGCAGCCTGGGTGGTGTATTTAGATTTCAGTAAAGCCTTTGACACTGTTCCTCACAGGCGACTTATAAACAAACTGAGCACCCTAGGGATGGACCTTAAGTTACTGCTTGGGTTAGAAATTGGTTGGGTGGGAGGCGACAAAGAGTGCAAGTAAATGGGGCTCACTCTGAGGAGAAGGATGTTACCAGTGGTGTACCCCAGGGATCTGTCCTTGGTCCGATTCTTTTTAACATCTTTGTTAGTGATATAGCGGAAGGGCTGTCGGGTAAGGTTTGCCTTTTTGCAGATGATACCAAAATCTGTAATAGAGTAGACACCCAGGAAGGTGTAGAAAACATGAGGAGGGATCTAGCTAAGCTTAAAGAATGGTCTAGAATCTGGCAGCTGGGATTTAATGTTAAAAAATGTAAGGTCATGCATTTGGGCTGCAGCAATCCAAGGGAGCAATATAGTGTAGGGGGTGAAGTACTTTTGTCCACTAAAGAAGAGCGGGACCGAGGCGTGGTTGTGTCTGATAATCTTAAAGTAGCTAAACAGGTAGAAAAGGTGACGGCAAAAGCTAGAAGGATGCTTGGGTGTATATGGAGAGGAATGGCTAGAAGAAAAAAGGAGGTGATAATGCCTCTGTATAAGTCTTTGGTGCGACCTCATTTGGAGTATAGTGTGCAATTCTGGACACCGCACCTTCAAAAGGATGTGAACAGCATGGAGTCGGTGCAGAGGGTGGCTACTAAGATGATTAGTGGTCTTCATTATAAAGCATATGAGGACAGACTTAAGGATCTTAATATGTACACCTTGGAGGAAAGGCGGGATAGAGGTGATATGATTGAGATGTTTAAATACCTCCGTGGCATAAATGTTCAGGGGGAGAGCCTCTTTCAATTGAAAGCACGTTCTTCTACGAGGGGACATGGTATGAGGGTGAAGGGGGATAGATTCAGGAGTGATTTGCGGAAATATTTCTTTATGGAAAGAGTAGTGGATCTGTGGAATAGTCTCCCAGTGGAGGTGGTAGAGATGAGGACAGTAACTGAATTCAAAAAAGCATGGGACAAACACAGAGGATCTCTAAAGGAAAAAAAAGGGGACTGTTGTAGTTGTTGATATGGAAGGACAGACTAGATAGGCCATGTGGTCTTTTTCTGTCGTCGTGTTTCTATCACAGTGTCCCATTGGTTAGCCTCCCACCAGATCTCTGAAATGCCAATTATATCTTACATTTTATTCATGGCTATTGATTCTAACTCTCTCATTTTACTTTTTAAACTTCAAAAATTTGCATACGCACATTTCAAAGTTTGGGTTTTTTGCTAATATTAAATGTCTGGCTGTTTGATGTCAGCATTAATTTGGAATCTTTCAATTCTGTCTGATTTGTACTTTAAGGCACCTGGGTTACTTTTATCTTTATTGGAGCCTCTCTTTCAGGCTGCCCTGATTTTCCTGTTTTGCTAGTATCCTTCAAGGATGCATCATTCTGAACGATATACTTTTGGGCAACTGTTGGCTTCCCCCATAATCTAATTTAAAAGCTGTTCTATCTTCTTTTTAAAGGTTAATGTAGGCAGCCTGGTTCCATCCTGGTTAAGGCAGAGCCCATCCTTTTCAGAAATGCCCCCTTCCCCAAAACATTGCTTAGTTCCTAACAAATCCAAAACCCTCTTCCTTGCACCATCGTCTCATCTTTGCATAGAGACTCCAGAGCTCTGCCTGCCTCTTGGTCCTGCTCATGGAAAGGGAAGCATTTCAGAGAATGCTATCCTGGAAGTTTTGGATTTTAATTTACTACCTAAAAGTCTAAATTTGGCTTCCAGAACCTCTCTCCCAAATTTTCCTATGTCATTGGTACCAACATATACCAAGACAGGCAGAGCTCCGGAGTCTCAATGCGTGGATGAGACAATGGTGCAAGGATGAGGGTTTTGGATTTGTTAGGAACTGGGGAACATTCTGGGGAAAGGAGGGGCTCTTCCGAAGGGATGGGCTTCACCTTAATCAGGATGGAACCAGACTGCTGGCATTAACCTTTAAAAAGGAGATAGAGAAGCTTTTAAACTAGAAAATAGGGGAAAGCCGACAGTCGCCCAGGAGCGCATGGTTCGGACGAAGGTATCCTTGAAGGATACTACCAAAAGCAGTGAGGTTCCAAAAAAGAGTATAGTAGCCCAAATGCCCTTGAGTAAGGTGCAGACAGAGCGTAAAGATTCCAAATTACCCATGCCTACCAATAGCCAGATTAATATTAATAAAATACAGTCTCTAAAATGCTTGTATGCAAATGCTAGAAGTCTAAACAATAAGATGGGAGAGTTAGAATATATAGCACTAAATGAGAGGTTAGATATGATTGCAATCTCAGAGACATGGTGGAAGGAGGATAACCAATGGGACACTGTGATACCTGGATACAAACTATATCGTAATGATAGAACTGATCAAATTGGTGGAGGAGTTGCGCTCTGTTAGAGAGGCATTGAGTCAGAAAGGATTAAAGTTTTGCAGAAAACAAAATTTGCTGTAGAATCTCTATGGATTGAAATTCCATGTAAAAAGGGGAAGGCGATGGCAGTGGGAGTGTACTATCGACCGCCTGGCCAGAATGAACAAATGGATGATGAAATGCTCAAAGAAATCAAGGAAGCTAACAAAAGTTACAGCAGAGTAGTAATAATGGGTGATTTCAATTACCCTGGTATTGACTGGGTCAGTGTTATGGCAGGACAAGCTAGGGAGATAAAGTTTCTAGATGAAATAAATGACTGCTTCTTGGAGCAGCTGGTTCATGAACCGACCAGAGGGGAAGCCATACTGGACCTAGTCCTTTAATGGAACGCCAGATCTGGTGCAAGAAATAAAGGTGTTGGGACCACTTGGCAATAGTGATCATAGCATGATCATGTTTGATTTAATTAGTGGAGGAGGGATAGAAAAGAAATCCACAGTACTACCTTTTAACTTTCAAAAGGGAGACTATGATAAAATGAGGAATATAGTTAAGAAAAAACTAAAAGGAGCAGTTGCAAAGGTTAAAGACTTACAGCAAGCTTGGGTGTTATTCAAAAATACTATCCTTGAAGCCCAAACCAGCTGTATTCCACGCATTAAGAAAAGTGGAAAAAAGTCCAAAAAACTGCCAGCATGGTTTAATGGTGAGGTCAGAGAGGCTGTTGCTGCCAAAAAAGCATCCTTCAGGAAATGGAAAAAAGAGTCAAACGAAGAAAACTGGAAACAGCACAAGCACTGGCAAGTTAAATGCAAAGCATTGATAAGGCTCGCAAAACGAGAATTTGAGAAGGAACTTGCTACTGAAGCAAAAACACAAAATAAAGACTTTTTCAAGTACATTCGTAGCAAAAGGCCTGTGAGAGAATCCGTTGGGCCATTAGATGATAGAGGGGTAAAAGGGGCAGTAAGAGGAGATAAGGCTATAGCAGAGAGACTGAATGAATTCTTTGCTTCAGTCTTTACTGAGGAAGATGTAGGGATGTTACCCAAGACTGAAGTGGTATTTAAAGGTGATACTGCAGAGGAATTGAGAGAAATATCGCTACACCGGGAAGATATATTATAACTATTTGATAAACTGAATAGTAGCAAATCACCTGGACCGGATGGTATACATCCAAGAGTGTTGAAAGAACTGAAATATGAGATTGCGGACCTGCTATTGGTAATCTGTGAACTTTCATTAAAATCATCTTTAATACCTGAAGATTGGAGGGTCTCCAAAGTAACACCAATCTTTAAAAAGGGTTCCAGGGGTGACCCGGGAAATTACAGACCGGTGAGTCTGACGTCAGTACCGGGGAAAATGGTAGAAACCATCATAAAGAACAAAATTACACAGCATGTAAATAGTCATGGCCTAATGGGAGACAGCCAACATGGCTTTAGACAAGGAAGATCTTGTCTTACTAATCTGATATGTTTTTTTGAAGGTGTGCATAAACAGGTAGACAAAGGTGAGTCGGTTGATATAGTGTATCTGGACTTTCAGAAAGCTTTTGATAAGGTCCCTCATCAGAGACTTTTGGCGAAACTAAAAAGTCATGGGATAGGAGGCAGTGTACTATTGTGGAAAGGGAACTGGTTAAAAGATAGAAAGCAGAGGGTAGGGCTAAATGGCCAATATTCCCAATGGAAAAAGGTGAATAGTGGAGTACCCCAGGGATCTGTACGGGGTTCGCTACCTTTTGACATATTCATAAATGACCTGGAAAAGGGAATAACGAGTGAGGTTATCAAATTTGCAGATGATACAAAACTGTTTAAAGTTGTTAAAACCCAAGAGGATTGTGGAAAACTGCAGGAGGATCTGGATAAATTGGAAGACTGGGCATACAAATGGCAGATGAAATTTAATGTGGACAAGTGCAAAGTTATGCACCTAGGAAAGAACAACCAACACTATTGTTACACAATGCAAGGTTCCACATTGGGAACCACCACCCAGGAAAAAGATTTAGGAGTCATCGTGGATAACATGTTAAAACCCTCTGCCCAGTGTGCAGCGGCGGCCAAGAAAGCAAATAGAATGCTAGGTATCATAAAGAAAGGGATGGAAAATAAAACAAAGGATATTATAATGCCTCTGTATCGTTCCATGGTACGACCGCACCTTGAATACTGTGCGCAGTTCTGGTCACCGTATCTTAGAAAGGACATAGCATTATTAGAAAAAGTACAGAGAAGAGCCACCAAAATGGTGAAGGGGATGGAAGGCTACTCCTATGAAGAGAGGCTACAAAGGTTGGGGCTCTTCAACCTGGAAAAGAGACGGCTGAGGGGAGATATGATAGAGGTCTATAAATTAATGAATGGAGTGGAGCAGGTAAACGTGCATCAATTGTTTACGCTATCAGAATATAGAAAGACTAGGGGACATGCAATGAAGCTACAGGGTAAACTATTTAAGACAAATAAGAGAAAATATTTTTTCACTCAACGTGTAATCAAACTCTGGAATTTGTTGCCGCAGGATGTGGTAAGGGCTGTTAGTGTAGCTGGGTTTAAAAAAGGTTTGGACAAGTTCCTGGAGGAAAGGTCCATAAAGCACTATTAAAAAGGGACCCAGGATAATCAATGCTTGACCCAGTACAAGCATTGTGGAATCTGTGTCTTTTGGGGATACTGCTAGGTACGTATGACCTAGATTGGCCACTGTTGGAAACAGGATACTGGGCTTGATGGACCTTGGTCTGACCCAGTATGGCATATCTTATGTTCTTATGTTCTTAAGTCCGCAGTCTCCTCCCCAGCACTCTCTAAAACCTTGTCTATGTGGCACGCTGAAAGTCTGCTATCTTCGCACCAGGCAGGCATGTTGCCAGGCGGTCCTCACGTCTAGAAGCCATGCAGCTATCTACATGCCTAATGATTGATCGCCACTATAACGGCCATCCTAACCCTTCCCTCATATACACAAGACCCTGGAGAGACATCCTTGGTGCAAGAGGGTATTATTACATCACCTATAGGACAGATCCTAGCTACAGGATCACTTCCTGCCACACCAAGGTGATGCTCTCCTTTCACATGACCTCTTTTCTCCATGGCAGCAGAGAGGCTGCCGACGAGCTGGGGCTTCAGTACTACATTCCTGTAAGTTTAGTCTATATTCCTCTCTGTCTTCCTTGTGTCCTCCAGATCTGCTACTCTAGCCTTCAGAGATTGGACTCGTTCCCTGAGAGCAAGGAGAAAATCATACATTTAACACTCGGTACAAAAGACTGGATAGCCCCCATCTTGATGCTGTACTGCTGTCTGTATCTTAGATTTAAACATTTCTTTTAGCTATTTAAAGTTGTTAGGTTATGTAAAGTTGCTTGGGAAATAAGGATACTTGAACCAATACAATTTTATACCTAATATGTTTTAAAGGACTTTTATTGTTCTCCTCAAGGTGAACTGCAAGGACTTAATTAATCTACTCCTAAAGCCTAATAACCCGCTCATAAAGATAATCATTTAAACATGAAAGTGAGTGAGATCACCCTCTTCCCCTTAACTGGTTTAGGAGGCTATAAATAAGAATTATTCCTGGGGTGGGTAGAATGATCTGTTTATATCTGTGCTTCTAAGTCCATCTCTTAATTTCCTGGGTGATTCACACTGCTCTTGGTTTGATAGAGGGAGCCTTTGAAGTTGCTCCTTTGATCTTTACTTGTCTTTAACACCTATTTAAAAGAATTTCACAGTTCTCTTGCCTCCTAAAAGGAAAGCCTCTTTGTAAAAAGTCTCTGGAAAACAATTTCTCTCTATATACTCAAAGAATATTATCCTAGTCTATTCTCTCAGTTAAATTAAAGCCCATCAGGGTATAATCTTATGTGAAAGCCGGCATGTAATATTAAATCCTAACTGGCTTTAATTTAACTGAAAGCAGGCTCGTCCTACTAAGCCCCTTCCAGCCATAATTTCACTGAAAACTGGCTTGTTATACTAGCCCTAATTGACTTAATGTTGTTGTTAAGTGAAGTGCCTTTGAGCCAGTGTTGACTCATGGCGACCCTCTGGATAATTGACCTAAACTGTGTTAATAAACCTAAACAGACTTAATAAAACACTGACTTTTAAAATACCCAGGGCCTGATATTCAGAGGCATTTATATGCATGATTTACAGACCTGTAAACTGTGTAAATGCTGCTTAGAGGGATATTCATCAGCACTAACATGGTTAGTGCTTCTGAATATCCCAGATTATCCTCTGCTACATGCTGCAGTGCTGACCACTTAGCATCGAGGTATGTCGTGGGCAATCCAGGGGTGGCACCAGTCGCTAACTGGGCAGCAGTGATATTGCACCACTGCCCGGTTAGCACCTGCGAGTAAAAGATAGGTGCAGCAAAAGCCGGCCTATCTTTGCCTGTGATTGGTATCCGGGCAGTGGCTCAATATCGCTGCTGCCCGGTTAGCTCCTGTGGGTTTGTGGGCTTTGCAGCGACCCCAGATATTCAATTTCTGGGCCAAATATGACCCTGGCATTGAATATCTGGGGTTAAAGGTTGGCAGCGACGGCTATGCACAGTTGCAGTGCATAGCCTTCCCAGAAGAATATTGGGCCCACAGATTTTATCAGTTTTACTCCAAAGAATTCCCTTTTCCACAAGATTTAGAGAATGTGTCAGGAGGTAAGTACTTACAAGTACAGATTTCTTCCCAGCAGCAGCAACCCTCTTGGTAGTCCTTGAAGACTGAAAGTCACTGAATTTTGGTTAATCTATTTATATCTGTGCTTGTAAGGCAATCTCTTAATTTCCTGGATAGTTCACACTGCCTTTGGTTTGATAGAGGGAACCTTTCATGTTGCACCTTTGATCTGTTACTTGGCTTTAACAACTATTTAAAAGAATTTCACAGTTTTCTTACCTCCTAACTGTAAGGCCTCTTTGTAAAAGGTCTTTAGAAATCAGTTTCTCTCTATATACTCAGGGCGGCATTTTCAAAGGTATTTACACGGGTAACTGCCCTAGTTACCTGTGTAAATGCCTTATGCTCACTCCCTCCCCTACCCCCTAATAACTTGTAAATATGTAAATAGTTGATTGAACCATATGCCTTTATGTATAAAGTTCCTGTTAGAACCAAATATACTCATGTTAAAAAGTTCCGTTCCATGTAAAACAGCTTTGTTACACTGTTGCATTATGTTCACTGTAAACCGTCTTGAATCAAAGAAAGACGGTATATAATCAAAGAA
Organism: Ichthyophis bannanicus; assembly: GCA_033557465.1. Lineage (NCBI taxonomy): Eukaryota > Metazoa > Chordata > Amphibia > Gymnophiona > Ichthyophiidae > Ichthyophis > Ichthyophis bannanicus. The sequence goes on from CM066031.1 coordinate 372,702,510, forward strand.
AGACGGTATATAAAAACTGTTAAATAAAATAAAAGACACCTACACTGGTAATACCTTTTGAAAATCCCGGATAAGTCATTAACGCGCCCAGATGATATGTAGTTAACATCAGAGCGTGTGGGGGTGGAGCAGGGGCTGCGGAATGGGCTAACCAGGTAGCAGTGATTTTTGATGCTACCCAGTTAGCTCTCAGTGCCTTAAAGATAGGCAAAGGTTTTCCGTGCCTATCTTTAAGGCAATAGAGCTAACCAGATAGCATAGAAAATCACTGCTACCTGGCTAGCTCCTGCAGCTTCTGTGCTGTGCGGCGAGAATTGGATTTTCAGTGCCGGGGGCCGCATATGACCCCGGCATTAAAAATCTGGATTAGATAGACGGCGGGCGGGCTATGCGCCGACGCAGCACATAGCACCGCCCAAATGGAAATCGGGCCCTTAATGAATATTTACCCTATTCTACTCTTTCTTCTGAGTGAGTGTAAATGTTCACAACCTTATTATAGCCACAATTTCTGCAGCTTTTGTTGTGCAATTTTATAAAGGCACAGAGGTGCCTATATGCCTTTATACTGTAAAATAGGTGCTCACTTGAATTCCCGACCTGGCAGACTGTTATAAAATTATTTAATAGAGCTTCCATCTTAGGCCTTCAGACATATTCCACAATATCAGAAGATCCAAATTCTCCAAAAGTGCTGAAGTACATAAGAAAATGGCCAGTCGATGTCCATCCTTAAACTTGGACAAGCATTCTGACAAACAGAAGGAATGCGTGAGAATCCACTGGCACATGAAAGGACAGAAGAGGACCTGCCCCTGTGCCAGTGCAAGGTATTGGGTGCCCTAGTCAAGCCTTCAGCCTTAGGACCCCTCCCCCCAAGATTTTAATTATTAAACTCAACACTCATGATCATCTGAATACTGCCCTTCCAACAAGAATCCTGTAAAAATGCATAATTGGACATCATACTTTAAATATTAGAATTTGCAGGTAAAAGAATGTGCTGATGGCTCTTTGAATAAGAGAGGCTGACAGAATCTATTGTAATTTGAATGCTGCTGTATTTTACTGGCCCCAGAAGCTGCTGCTCTAGGCAACCACCTAGTGTTTCCTAATAGTTGGTTCAGCGCTGGGAAAGGTACAACAGAATTTGCACAACAAGAGGAAAAAACCCTTTCAAAAATTAGACTACCCAAACAAAAAAAAAAAAACCTGGCTAAAGCAAAAATGGGACAGTAAATAAGACAGTGTCTTCAGAAACAAGTAGTTTGAAACAACACATGAATGGATAAGGAGAGATGAATTTCAACCAAAATAGGAAAGACTGATAACTGCAGCATAGGATAGTGGACTCTGGAAAAGATGGTTCACAGCCAACCAAAAAAATGGTAAAACTGATTTTGTAGCACCAAATGGGAAATAATCACACTTACCATTTAGTGTGAGGTGCTGATGATTTAAAAAAAAAATCAATGCAGAAAGGCACGATGCCATATCATATCTCATCCACTGGAAGCTTTGTTAATACTATAATATTGCTGTGCTGGAAAAACAATGGAATCAGGAACCTGACAGAATTGTGGAGAATGAAAAAGTTGTGATCACCTGGGACATTTCTATTCCCACAGAAAAAAAGCTTGATACAAGAAAACTGGATATTTTGGTAACGGAGAAAAGTACAGGAACAGCACCAACAATGGAAGTGTCAGTACCAAGCGACTGTTCTGTATTATGTGTGGAGAAAGAGAAGATCCTCAAGTACCAACAAATGCAATCAGGGACAAAGAAAATGTGGTGGTAAGATACAGAGATTGTCCCAGTTCTGTTGAATATCATTTGTCTCATTAAAAAGAATTTTCAAGTGCATCTTGCATATTACACCTTCCGAACTCCAGAAGGAGGCTCTTTTTGGATCAATGCAAGTGTTGAGATGAATATTAGCATAGGACAGACCTTCCGCTGAGACCATTTGCATATACTAAATCTGTGGGGTATGCAAATTCATCTAATCTGATGCATATTCATTGTGGATATTCTGAAACCACGACTAGCTGTGGAGTCCCCTTGGAGAAGTTTGGGAAGCCTTAGCATAGGGTAAGGCTTATTCCTATCACGGTATGCAACAAATTAACCTGTCTGGAAACATTGCCCTGAGAATAAATTCCCCTCACTATTATGTTCTATTGTTTAACTTGTCTTATGCTCAACCAGTTTCTAGTCTCATCCTTCATTTGGGAACCCACCCCCAGGCTGATCAAGAGCCCCCTATGTGGGACAGTATCAAAAGCCTTGCTGAAACCCAAATAAACTACATCCAGTTCATGTTCTTGGTCAAATTCTCTTGCCCCCAACTGAAATTAACCAGAATTGTGTGACGTGATCTTCCTCTGTTAAAGTCATGCTACTTTAAATCCTGCAACCCACAGGATTTTAGGTAGTTTACTATCCTGTCCTTCACTAGAGTCTCCATTAACTCTCCCACCCCAGCGGCAAGGCTAACCCTCCATTGCATCAGAAAAATCCCAGTTATCACTATCCCTGTTTAATGTACGTTACCAAGTTTAAGTTACAATGTCAACCGCTTTGATTGAAATGATAAAGCGGTATATAAAACCTGTTAAATAAAAAAATAATAATTGCCTTGTAGCTTCCAAACTGCTCTTTTACCAGTTTTATGAAGAACTCCTCTGCTCTTCTATAGTCTTGTGGAATAGCTCCAGTTTCAGAAAGTCTGCTGAAAAGCTTCTTTACCAGATCTCTACGAGCTCCCTTAGTAGCCTTCTATAATATTTAAATTCAATTAAAAATCAAATTAAATTAATAAAAAGCTGCTCAGAAAAATTGAAAAACTGCCTCGAATAGCCATGTCATTACGGCTCATCTAAGTTTCATATTGTTGCTAGTGTTCAGAATTACTAATCTGTAGTAAAATGCACTATTTTATCACAGGAAAATGTACTGTGAGATTCACTAATCTGTGGTGCTTAGTCCTGCAGGTTAGTGAATCCCACAGTAAATTAAATTTTGCATTGCTGCAACCAGAAATAACATGCATTCCTGGCCACAGCAATGCAAAGATGGCAGGCCCCCTAGCTTTAAAAGTGACAGGCTTATGAATTACAAAATAATCCCCTCCCCTCCCACGGCATCTACCGGGAGTCTCCATGGTGGGTAGTGGAGGCAGGAAGAGTAATTCAGATACTTCTTCTCTGGGAGCTTCAGACTGCTATCCTTAACCCCCTAAAGGTATTTTTTGATATTCTTCAAAAAACTTGACCCTCCTAGTGATAGTACCATGAAACTACTGCTAGGGTGCTGAGGACACCATTTTGAAGCAAGAAAGTTTCTGTGGATTCATTCTGCTCTCCCCCATTACTCAGGAAGACCCCTGATAGGTTCCAGGGAGTGGGGGATCTTTGAATAGAAGATGAAAGATTCCCTTGTAATGCACTGGTCCCTTTAAGTTGTTGTATTTCCTAAATAAAGTCTGGTTGTAACCCCTTTTGATTAAGGATATGTTATGCTGATTACTTTTACTGTTGTTGTATTTAATATTTGTATTTACTGATTGTTGTAAATCACCTCATACTTTTTGAGGAAAGGAAGCATTCAGATTTGAGAAATAAATAAATCAGACTGTGCGTTTGTGGCTTGATGCTTCCAAGGAGAAAAGATAATGACCCCTTTTGAGATTTCATGCAGGCTGTGTAGTTGTATTTTTTTGTTCTGTGCTGACTATTATATATTATGGATTTTCTTTTTTTATGATTTTTATAACAGTTATGGTACCTACCCTGGTTTTTGGCAGTATAGCAAGTTTTTAAAAAACATAAACATTTTGCATAATAATGAGCTGCAGCTGATTATTAGGTAACTTAAGTTATGGTAAAGAATTATGCTTTAAAGGCACATTTTTGTTAATTAATGTGTGTTATTTATTAAATAATGTGTGTTATTCCATTAACACACCTTAATGACTTTCCCTATAGAAGTGATTCCTGGGTATAGCATGCCAAGAAATGGTTCTATGAAAAAGATTTAATTTATTATGAGACCCATTTATAAATCTATGATAATGTGTTTTGTTGCACTAAAATGTAATGTTATAAGGAACCTTGGAAGGTTACGTGCCATCTACACAAATAAATCAGAGTTTTAGTGATTTACATGTCACAGTACTATCTTTAACTTTCAAAAGGGAGACTATGATAAAATGAGGAAAATAGTTAAGAAAAAACTAAAAGGAGCAGTTGCAAAGGTTAAAGACTTACATCAAGCTTGGGTGTTGTTGAACAAAACTATCTTGGAAGCCCAGACCAGCTGTATTCCATGCTTTAAGAAAAGTGGAAGGAAGTCCAAAAAACTGCCAGCATGGTTTAAAGGTGAAGTCAGAGAAGCTGTTGTTGCCAAAAAAGCATCTTTCAGGAAATGGAAAAAAGAGCCAAACGACGAAACCTAGAAACAGCACAAGCACTGGCAAGTCAAATGCAAGGCATTGATAAGGCAGGCAAAGGTAGAATTTGAGAAGAAGCTTGCTGCGGAAGCAAAAATGCAAAGTAAAGACTTTTTCAAGTACATTCATAGCAAAAAACCTGTGAGAGAGAGTCAGTTGGTCCATTAGATGATAGAGGGGTTAAAGGGGCACTAAGAGGCGACAAGGCGATAGCGGAGTGACTGAATGAATTCTTTGCTTCGGTCTTTACTGAGGAAGATGTAGGGATGTTACCCATGACTGAAGTGTTATTTAAAGGTGCGGAAGAATTGAAGGAACTATCGATACATCGGGAAGATGTATTACAACTATTAGATAAACTGAAGAGTAGCAAATCACCTGGGCCGGATGGTATACATCCAAGGGTGTTGAAAGAACTGAAATATGAGATTGCAGACCTGCTCTTAGTAATCTGTGAACTATCATTAAAGTCATCTCTACTACCTGAAGATTGGAGGATCTCAAATGTAACACTAATTTTTAAAAAGGGTTCCAGGGGTGATCCGGGAAACTACAGACCAGTGAGCCTGACGTCAGTACCAGAAAAAATGGTAGAAACCATCATAGAGAATAAAATTACTCAGCATGTAGATAGTCATGGCCTAATGGGAGACAGCCAACATGGCTTTAGACAAGGAAGATCTTGTCTTACTAATCTGTTATGTTTTTTTTTAAGGTGTGAATAAACAGGTGGACAAAGGTGAGTTGGTTGATATAGTGTATCTGGACTTTCAGAAAGCCTTTGACAAGGTCCCTCATCAGAGACTTTTGGCAAAACTAAAGAGTCATGGGATAGGAGGCAGTGTACCACTGTGGATCAGGAACCGGTTAAAAGATAGAAAGCAGAGGGTAGGGCTAAATGGCCAATTTTCCCAGTGGAGAAAGGTGAATAGTGGTGTACCGCAGGGTTCTGTGCTGGGTCCGCTGCTTTTTGACATATTCATAAATGACCTGTAAAGTGGAATAACGAGTGAGGTTTATCAAATTTGCAGATAATACAAAACTATTTAAAGTTGTTAAAACCCAAGAGGATTGTGGAAAATTGCAAGAGGATCTCGATAAATTCGAAGACTGGGCATCAAAATGACAGATGAAATTTAATGTGGACAAGTGCAAAGTTATGCACCTAGGGAAGAACAACCCAAACTATGGTTACAGGATGCAAGGTTCCACATTAAGAACCATCACCCAGGAAAAAGATTTAGGTGTCATTGTGGATAACATGATAAAACCCTCAGCCCAGTGTGCAGCGGCGGCCAAGAGAGCAAATAGAATGCTAGGTATCATAAGAAAAGGAATGGAAAATAAAACAAAAGATATTATAATGCCTCTATATCGTTCTATGGTGAGACCGCACCTTGAATATTGTGTGCAGTTCTGGTTGCCGTATCTTAAAAAGGATATAGCGTTATTAGAAAAGGTTCAGAGAAGAGCCACCAAAATGGTAAAGGAGATGGAAGGATACTCCTATGAAGAAAGGCTAAAAAGGTTAGGACTTTTTAACCTGGAAAAGAGACGCCTGAGGGAAGATATGATAGAAGTCTATAAATTAATGAACGGAGTGGAATGGGTAAACGTAGATCGATTGTTTACGTTATCAGAATATAGAAAGACTAGAGGACATGCAATGAAGCTACAGGGTAAACTATTTAAGACTAATAAAAGAAAATATTTTTTCACTCAACGTGTAATCAAACTCTGGAATTTGTTACCGGAGGATGTAGTAAAGGCTGTTAGTGTAGCTGGGTTTAAAAGAGGTTTGGATAAGTTCCTGGAGGAAAGATCCATATACCATTATTAAGAAGGGACCCAGGATATCAATGCTTGACCCAGTACAAGCATTGTGGAACCTGTGTCTTTTGGGGAAACTGCTAGCTACGTATGACCTAGATTGGCCACTGTTGGAAACAGGATACTGGGCTTGATGGACCTTGGTCTGACCCATAATGCCATATCTTATGTTCTGATGTAATGTATCTTTACCTGCCTACTTTAGCCAGTTACTATTTTGTAAGTATGTGTATAAGCCCAATGGCATGTACTTCACTGTGGGCTTCAACATAGGGGGACCTTGGGCGAAGCAAGGGCAGAGCACAAAGGTATGCATGGAAATGATTAAATTCTATAATGTATGCGTCTTCTTGAGAAATCTAGGTGCGGGTGTTTACACTTGCCATTGGGCTGGTATAGTGATCATGCCGAGATGTAATGCGTGTTTTTGAACATTTACATCTTATTTTGTAAAGTAAAGTATGCATGTATATTACATAGGAATACAGTCATCCTCTAAATGCTGATCTTGGTGTTTAGTGTATGATGAAAGTATGTTTCTCCGAGGACAAACAGGATAGCAAATCCTCACTACATGAGTTATGCCACAGACGGAGCCCTGTGCTGGAAACAGCTCTCCAGCATAATATCTCTCTTGAAGCTTCTGAGAGGTTCACTGCACGTATGTATCACTATTGCCTGCCACTGTCATGTGAAACCATCTGTGTCTTCATCTTTCCGCAAACCTGAACTATCACGTGGTGGTTTTTTTTTATAGGTTTACAATTCTTTGGATGATTTCTTCAAGTCTTGTCGCTGTTGTGTGATTCCCACTTCCTGATAGCATCATAGATAAGTTTTACAGCTGCTTTTGTGTTTTCTTTCTTTTTTCATGTTCGCCCTGTGCAGGCTTCAGTACCAATTGGGTACATTTTCCAAAACCGAGTAATTAGATTTCACGGTGGCTCTCTTTTTCAGTGAGAAGTCCCAGAAAAGAAAAACCCAGTGGGTTTAAGAAGTATACCCAATGTGGTAAGGCATATCTGTAACAGATGCTGCTTGCAGTTTCAGGGATCCAACCATGATCCCTCCCGATGTACTATGGTCAAAAGAAGAAACATTGAAGAACTGTGGATACCAATTATGGTTTCTACTATTTTGCCCAGTACTGATGTCAGGCTCACCAGTCTGTAGTTTCCTGAATCACCCCTGGACCCTTTTGGAGTTATAACGGCCAATCTCCAATCCTCTGGTACTACAGATGATTTTAATGATAGTTCACAGATTACTAATGTTAGGTCTTCAATCTCATATTTTAGATCTTTCAACACCCTCTGATATATACCATCCAGCCTAGGTGATCTGCTACTCTTCAATTTCTCAAAAAATTGTAATACCTCTTCCTAGTTTATCGATTTCTTTCAGTTCTTCCGCTGTATCACCTTTATGTAGATCAGCCAATGAAATGTGTAAGTCTTATGTTTCATGTAAACTGTACTGATGTTGAATAGCACAGTATATAAGATTCTGTAAATAAATAAATAAATGTAGTAAATAAGAACATAAGATATGCCATACTGGGTCAGACCAAGGTCCATCAAGCCCAGTATTCTGTTTCCAACAGTGGCCAATCTAGGTCATATGTACCTAGCAGTTTCCCCAAGGGACACAGGTTCCACAATGCTTGTATTGGTTCAAGCATTAATATCCTGGGTCCCTTCTTAATAATGGCTTATGGACCTTTCCTCCAGGAACTTGTCCAAACCTTTTTTAAACCCAGCTACACTAACAGCCTTTACTACATCCTCCGGTAACAAATTCCAGAGTTTGATTACACGTTGAGTGAAAAAATATTTTCTCTTATTAGTCTTAAATAGTTTACCCTGTAGCTTCATTGCATGTCCCCTAGTCTTTCTATATTCTGATAAGGTAAACAATCGATCTACGTTTACCCGTTCCACTCCGCTCATTAATTTATAGACTTCTATCATATCTCCCCTCAGCCGTCTCTTTTCCAGGTTAAAGAGCCCTAACCTTTTTAGCCTTTCTTCATAGGAGTATCCTTCCATCCCCTTTACCATTTTGGTGGCTCTTCTCTGAACCTTTTCTAATAACTCTATATCCTTTTTAAGATACGGCGACCAGAAATGCACACAATATTCAAGGTGCGGTCTCACCATGGAACGATATAGAGGCATTATAATATCCTTTGTTTTATTTTCCATTCCTTTCCTTATCATACCTAGCATTCTATTTGCTCTCTTGGCCACCACTGCACACTGGGCCGAGGGTTTTAACATGGTATCCACAGTGACGCCTAAATCTTTTTCCTGGGTGGTGGTTCCTAATGTGGAACCTTGCATCGTGTAACCATAGTTTGGGTTGTTCTTCCCTAGGTGCATAACCTTGCACTTTTCCACATTAAATTTCATCTGCCATTTTGATGCCCAGTCTTCCAATTTATCAAGATCCTCTTGCAATTTTCCACAATCCTCTTGGGTTTTAACAACTTTAAATAGTTTTGTGTCATCTGCAAATTTGATAACCTCACTCGTTATTCCACTTTCCAGGTCATTTATGAATATGTCAAAAACAGCGGACCCAGCACAGATCCCTGGGGTACACCACTATTCACCTTTCTCCATTGGGAAAATTGGCCATTTAGCCCTACCCTCTGCTTTTTATCTTTTAACCAGTTCCTGATCCACAATAGTACACTGCCTCCTATCCCATGACTCTTTAGTTTTGCCAAAAGTCTCTCATGAGGGACCTTGTCAAAGGCTTTCTGAAAGTCCAGATACACAATATCAACCGACTCACCTTTGTCCACCTGATTATTCACTCCTTCAAAAAAACATAACAGATTAGTAAGACAAGATCTTCCTTGTGTAAAGCCATGTTGGCTGTCTCTCATTAGTTCATGACTATCTACATGCTGAGTAATTTTATTCTTTATGATGGTTTCTATCATTTTTCCCGGTATTGACATCAGGCTCACCGGTCTGTAGTTTCCCGGATCACCCCTGGAACCCTTTTTAAAAATTGGTGTTACATTGGCGATCCTCCAATCTTCAGGTATTAGAGATTATTTTAATGATAGTTCACAGATTACTAATAGCAGGTCTGCAATCTCATATTTCAGTTCTTTCAATACCCTTGGATGTATACCATCCGGCCCAGGTGATTTGCTACTCTTCAGCTTATCTAATAGTTGTAATACATCTTCTCGATGTATCGATATTTCCTTCAATTCTTCTGCACCTTTAAATACCACTTCAGTCATGGGTAACATCCCTACATCTTCCTCAGTAAAGACTGAAGCAAAGAATTCGTTCAGTCTCTCTGCTATCGCCTTGTTGCCTCTTAGTGCTCCTTTAACCCCTTTATCATCTAATGGACCAACTGACTCTCTCACAGGTTTTTTGCTACGAATGTACTTGAAAAGGTCTTTACTTCGCGTTTTTGCTTCTGCAGCAAGCTTCTTCTCAAATTCTCCCTTTGCCTGCCTTATCAATGCCTTGCATTTGACTTGCCAGTGCTTGTGCTGTTTCCAGGTTTCGTCGTTTGGCTCTTTTTTTCCATTTCCTGAAAGATGCTTTTTTGGCAACAACAGCCTCTCTGACCTCAACTTTAAACCATGCTGGCAGTTTTTTGGACTTCTTTCCACTTTTCTTAAAGCGTGGAATACAGCTGGTCTGGGCTTCCAAGATAGTATTTTTCAACAACAGCCAAGCCTGATGTACGTCTTTAACCTTTGCAACTGCTCCTTTTAGTTTTTTCTTGACTGTTTTCCTCATTTTATCATAGTCTCCCTTTCGAAAGTTAAAAGGTAGTACCGTGGATTTCCTTACTATCCCTCCTCCACTAATTAAATTAAAGGCGATCATGCTATGATCACTATTGCCAAGTGGCCCCAACAACCTTATCTCTTGCACTAGATCTGGTGTTCCACTAAGGATTAGGTCTAATATGGCTTCCCCTCTGGTCGGTTCATGAACCAGCTGCTCCAAGAAGCAGTCATTTATTTCATCTAGGAACTTTATCTCCCTAGCATGTCCTGACGTGACACTGACCCAGTCGATACCGGGGTAATTGAAATCACCCATTATTATTACTGTGCTGTAACTTTTGTTAGCTTCCTTGATTTCTTTGAGCATTTCATCATCCATTTGGTCATTCTGGCCAGGCGCTCGATAGTACACCCCCACTGCCATTGCCTTCCCCCTTTTACATGGAATTTCAATCCATATAGATTCTACAGCAGATTTTGTTTCCTGCAAAACTTTAATCCTTTCTGACTCAATGCCCTCTCTAACATAGAGAGCAACCCCTCCACCAATTTGATCAGCTCTATCATTACGATATAGTTTGTACTCAGGTACCACAGTGTCCCACTGGTTGTCTTCCTTCCACCATGTCTCTGATATTCCAATCATATCTAACCTTTCATTTAGTGCTATATATTCTAACTCTCCCATCTTATTTTTTAGACTTCTAGCATTTGCATACAAGCATTTTAGAGAATGTATTTTATCCATATTAATTTGTCTGTTAGACATGAGTAATTTGGGATCTTTAAGCTCTGTCTGCTCCATACTTGAGGGCATTTGGGCTACTTTACTCTTTTGTGGAACCTCTCTGCTTTTGGTAGTATCCTTCAAAGATACATTCTTCCGAACCATCTGCTCTTGGGTGACTGTCGACTTTCCCCTAATATCTAGTTTAAAAGCTGCTCTATCTCCTTTTTAAAGGTTAATGCCAGCAGCCTGGTTCCATCCCGGTTAAGGTGAAGCCCATCCCTTCGGAAGAGCCCCTCCTATCCCCAGAATGTTCCCCAGTTCCTAACAAATCCAAACCCCTCATCTCTGCACCATTGTCTAATCCACGCATTGAGACTACGGAGCTCTGTCTGCCTTTTGGGTCCTGCGCGTGGAACAGGAAGCATTTCGGAGAACGCTACCCTGGAAGTTCTGGATTTCAACTTCCTACCTAAAAGCCTAAATTTAGCCTCCAGAACCTCCCTACCACATTTTCCTATGTCATTGGTACCAACATGTACCAAGACAGCAGACTCCTCCCCAGCACTATCTAAGACCTTATCTAGGTGGCGCGTGAGGTCCGCTACCTTCGCACCAGGCAGGCATGTTACCAGGCGATCCTCACGTCCACCAGCCACCCAGCTATCTACATGCCTAATGATCGAATCACCAACTATAACGGCTGTCCTAACCCTTCCCTCATGGGCACATGGCCCTGGAGAAACTTCCTCGGTGCGAGAGGGTTTTACATCACCTGGAGGACAGGTCCTAGTTACAGGATCACTTCCTGCCACACCAGGGTGATGCTCTCCTGTCACGTGACCTCTCTCCTCCATGGCAACAGGGATGCTGCCAGACTGGAGGTGGGACTTCTAGACTATATCCCTGTAGGTCTCATCTATGTACCTCTCTGTCTGTCTTATGCTTTCCAAGTCTGCTACTTTAGCCTCTAGAGAACGGACTCGTTCCCTGAGAGCAAAGAGCTCCTTGCACTTAGTGCACACGTAAGACCTCTCACCAACTAGGAGAAAATCATACATGTGACACTCAATGCAAAAGACTGGAAAGCCCCCATCCCGCTGCTGGACTGCTGTCTGCATCTTAGTTTTAAGTTTGTGTTTAGATCTAAGTTCTTTACTTACTAAGGGTTGCTATGGATATTTATACTAATAAAACTGAACCTAATACGTGTAATATACCTTGTTCACCTGAAGCTTAACTAATCTCAGGTCCTTAGTGTATGACTGATTTGGGTAATGAGCTTCACCTGAGAGCACCTCCTGTCTTTTAAGATGTGTAAGTACCTATAAAGCTACGATTATCCCAGGGGTGGGAGGGAATTAACACTTATTAAAAGAGGGCTGCTACACAGTACCCTGTCTTGTGCTGCTGAGGTAAGCTATATTCTGATTTGATGTAAATTATAGCTCTTAGCTGCTGCTGGGCTCTAACCTCTTATGAAATTTAAAGTACAAGCTCTCTGCTGGGTTCTAAATTTAACCAGAAAGCTCTTTTCTGTGTTGTAAATTTAAGCTAAAAGAACTTTGCTGATGCTAGGCCCTGAGTGACTATTAAATGTAAACTACAAGCTCTCTGCTGGGTTCCAAATGTAACCAGAAAGCTCTCTTCTGTGTTTTAAATTTAAACTAAAAGTACTTTGCTGTTACTAGGCCCTGAGTGACTATTAAATTTAAAGTACAAGCTCTCTGCTGGGTATGAAATGTAACCAGAGAGTTCTCCTCTGTGTTTTAAATGTAAACTTAAACTGCTGCTACTAGGCCCTGACTGATTTAACAAAAATAGTGGATCACAGATTAATTAGCTTTAATACAAAGAATTCCTTTTAGAAAATTACCAGAAGTAAATACTCACAGTTGCAGATCTCCCTCCAGAAGCAACAGTCCCCCTTACCAGTCTTTCAAGGCATGGGTAACTTCCCTATATCATCTTCAGTAAAGACAGAAGCAAATAATTCATTCAGTCTCTCCACTATGACCTTGTCCTCCCTTAGTGCCCCTTTTACCTCTCTGTCATCTAATAGTCCAACTGACTCTTTCACAGGGTTTTTGCTATGAATGTATTTGAAAAAGTTTTTATTATGCGTTTTTGTTTCCATGACCAGCTTTTTTCCAATTCTCACTTTGTCTGCCTTATCAATGCCTTGTATCTAATTTGCAATGCTTATGTTTTTTCCAGTGTTTATCATTAGGCTCCTTTTTTCCATTCCCTGAAGGATGCTTTTTTGGCAACAGCCACCTCTCTGACCTTGCCTTTAAACCATGCTGGCAGTTTTTTGGACTTCCTTCCACTTTTCTTAAAGGCAGGCAAAGAGAAAATTAGAGAAGAAGCTTGCTGTGGAAGCAAAAATGCATAATAAAGACTTTTCAAGTACATTCATAGCAAAAAAACCTGTGAGGAAGTCTGTTGAACCATTAGATGATAGAGGGGTAAAAGGGGCACTAGGAGGGGACAAGGCAATAGCAGAGAGACTAAATGAACTCTTTGCTTCTGTCTTTATTGAGGAAGATGTAGGGATATTACCCATGCCTGAAATGACATTTAAAGGTGATAGATGGGTAGAATTGAGAGAAATATTGATAAACTGGAAAGATATTTACAACAAATATCAAGCAACCTCAGGCCGGAGGGACTGGGGTCTCTAGTCCCATGGCTGCTCCTTGGGCAAGCCACTTAACCCTCCATTGCCTCAGGTACACTTAGATTGTGAGCCCTGTGGGGACAAGGGAATAAAAAAGTACCTGTTAGTATACATGTAAACCGCTCTGATGCATAAGTAAAGGACGGTATATCAAATGCCTAAACCATAAACAATTTGATAAACTAATCAGTTGCAAATCACCTGGACTGGATGGTATATACCCAAGGGTGTTGAAAGAACTGAAATACGAGATTGCAGTCCTACTATTATTAATCTATGAACTATCAATAAAAACATCTGTAATACCTGAAGATTGGCGAATGGCCATGTAACGCCAATTTTTAAAAAGCGTTTCAGGGGTGATCTGGGAAACTACAGGCTGGTGAGCCTGATGTCAGTACCCGGCAAAATGATAGAAATCATGATAAAGAACAAAATTACTGAACATAATCATAATTTCTTGTCTTACTAATCTGTTATATTTTGTTTACAGTGTGAATAAACAGGTAGAAAGAGGTAAGCTAGTCGATATAGTGTATCTGGATTTTCAGAAAGCCTTTGACAAGGTCCTCATTAGAGACTCTTGGTGAAGTTAAAAAGTCTTAGGATAGTAGACAGTGCATTATTGTGAATCAGGAACTGGTTAACAGATAGAAAGCAGAGTGTAGGGCTGAATGGCCAATTTTCCCGATGGAGAAAGGTGAATAGTAGCGTACAGAGGGATCTGTGCTGGGTCCGTTGCTTTTTAACATATTCGTAAATGACATGGAAATGGGTATAACAAGTGAGGTAGTTAAATTTGAAGATGACATGAAATTATACAAAGATGTTAAAATCCAAAAGGATTGTGAAAAATTGCCAGAGGACCTTGATAAATCGGAAGACTGGACGTTCAAATGGCAGATGAAGTTTAATGTGGACAAGTGTAAAGTTTTGCTCCTAGAAAAGAAAAACCCAAACTATGGTTACATGATGCAAGGTTCCACATTAGGAACCACCACCCAGGAAAAAGATTTAGTGTGCGGCGGCGGCCAAGAAGGCAAATAAAATGCTAGGAATCATAAAAAAAGGAATGGAGAATAAAACAACGGATGTTATAATGCCTCTATATCGTTCCATGGTGTGACCGCACCTTGAATATTGTGTGCAATTCTGGTCACCGTATTTTAAAAAGGATATAGCAGAATTAGAAAAGGTACAGAGGAGAGCCACCAAAATGGTAAAGGGGATGGAAGGGGATACCCCTATGAGGAGAGGCTTAAAAGGTTAGGGCTTTTCAAGCTGTAAAAAAGATGGCTGAGGGGGAGGGAGCTATGATTGAGGTCTATAAATTAATGAATGGAGTGGAACAGGTAAACATAGATCAATTCTTTACTGCTTCAAAAAGTAGAAAGACTAGGGTAAATGTTATGAAGCTACAGTGTAACAAGTTTAAGACTAATAAGAGGGAATATTTTTTCACTCAACGTGTAATCAAGCTCTGGAATTCGTTACCGGAGGATATAGTAAAAGCTGTTATTGTACTGTGTTTAAAAAAGGTTTGGAGAAGTTCCTAGAAGAAAGGTCCATAAACCATTATTAAAGAGGACCCAGGTAATCAACTGCTTGCCCCACTAGAGGCATTAGGGAACCTGTGTGGGATTTTTTGGAAACTGCTAGGTACTTATGACCTAGATTGGCCACTGTTGGAAGCAGGATACTGGGCTTGATAGACCTTGGTCTGACCCAGTATGGCATTTCTTATGTTCTTATGTTAATACATTTGATCTGGGCTTCCAAGATAGTACTTTTAATCAATGCTCATGAATGCCCATGCTTGATGTAAATCTTTAACCTTTGTAACTGCTCCTTTTAGTTTTTTCTTAACTATTTTCCTCATTTTATCATAGTCTCCCTTTTGAAAGTTAAAAAGTAGTACTGTGGATTTCCTTGCTTTCTTTCTTCCTTTTATTAAATCAAATGCAATCATGCTATGATTACTATTACCAAGTGGCCCCAAAACCTTTATCTCTTGCACCAGATCCTGTGTTCCACTAAGGACTAGGTCCACAATAGCTTTCCCTCTTATTGGTTCATGAACCAGCTGCTCCAAGAAGCAGTCATTTATTTCATCTAGAATCTTTGTCTCTCTAGCATGTCCTGCTTTGACATTGACCCATTCTATACCAGGGTAGTTGAATTCACCCTTTATTACTGTTTTGTAACTTTTCTTAGCTCCCCTGATTTCTTTTAGCTTATCATCATTCATCTGTTCATTCTGGCCAGGCGGTAGTACATCCTCACTGCCATCTCCTGCTTGTTTCTTGCTAAACTTTAATCCTACATGCCTCAGTGCCCTCTCTAAAGTAGAGCACAACCCCTCCACCAATTTGATCTACTCTCATTGCGATATAGTTTGTACACAGGTATCACAGTGTCCCATTGGTTGTCTTCCTTCCACCATATCTATGCAAATCATATCTAACCTTTCATTTAGTGCTATATATTCTAGCTCTCCCAGCTTATTTTTTAGACTTCTAGCACTTGCATACAGGCATTTTAGAGGTTGTATTTTATTCATATTAATCTGGTTATCAGTTGATAGGTGTAATTTTGAATCTTTCGGCTCTGTAATGAAGGACATCTGGCTTTCTTTTATCTTTGTTGGAACCTCTCTGTCGGGATGCCCTAACTTCCCTGTTTTGCTAGTTTCCTTCAATGATACAACCTTCCAAACCATGTGCCCCTGGGCGACTGTCTGTCGGCTTTCCCCTACTATCTAGTTTTAAAAGCTGCTCTTAATCCTTTTTAAAGGTTAATGCCAGCAGCCTAGTTCCATCCCAGTTAAGGTGGAGCCCATCCCTTCAGACGAGCCCCTCCCTTACCCAGAATGTTGCCCAGTTCCTAACAAATCCAAAACTCTCTTCTTTGCACCATCGTCTCATCCATGCATTGAAACTCCGGAGCTCTGCTTGTCTTTTGGATTTTGCACATGGAACAGGAAGCATTTCAGAGAATGCTACTCTGAAAGTTCTAGATTTCAACTTTCTACCTAATTTATTTATTTATTTATATATGTAACACCTTTTTTTTTATACCATCTTTCTACAAGTCAAGACAGTTTACAAGTAACTCAGTAACACAAAGCAGTTCAAGCAGAAGTGCACGGTACATCGAACATGATGAATACATTGTAACTCACGCTATAACAAACAAGTAGTCAAACTTTATGCATGTTGTGATACAGCACTAAAAGCCTAAATTTGGCCTCCAGAGCTTCCATCCCACAGTTTTTTATGTCATTGATACCAAGACAGCAGACATCCTCCCCAGCACTATCTAAAACCTTGTCTAGGTGGCACATGAGGTTCACTGCCATTGCACCAGGCAGGCATGTTACCAGGCGGTCCTCACATCCACCAGCCATCCAGCTATCTGCATGCCTAATGATTGAATTGCCAACTATAGCAGCTGTCCTAACCCTTCCATCATGGGCACGTGGCCCTGGAGAAACCACCTCAGTGCGAGAGGGTTTTACATCTCCTGGCAGACAGGTCCTAGCTGCAGGATCACTTCCTCTCATACCAAGGTGATGCTCTCCTTTCATGTGACCTCTGTCTCCTCCATGGCAACTGAGAGGCTGCCAGATTGGAGGTGGGACTTTAGTACTGCGTCCTTTTAGGTCTCGTCTATGTACTTCTCTGTCTGTCTTATGTCTTCCAAGTCTGCTACTCTAGCTTCCAGAGATTGGACTCGTTTCCTGAGGTCAAAGAGCTCCTTGCATCCAGTAGGAGAAAATCATACATGTGACAATGCAAAAGACTGAATTGCTCCCATCTTGCTACTGGACTGCTGTCTGCATCTTAGTTTTAAAGTTATGTTTAGCTATTTAAGTTGTTTACTTAAAGCTGCTAGGGATACTTTTACTGATACAACTATACCAATTACCTTTAAGGGACTTTGTTTACCTGAAGATTAATTAACTTCAGGGCCTTAATCTATTCCTGGTGATAAGATGAACCTGAAAGTGACTTTGACCAACCTTCCCCCTTTAATAGGTTTAAGAGCCTATAAAGCTAAGATTATGCCTTGAGTGGATGGGAGTCGGGGTGGATGGGAGGGAACTAACACATAGTAAAGGCTGGCTTACTACACAGGTCCCAGACCTGTGCTTCTAAAGTAATCTGTTAACAATTTCCTGGGTGATTCACCTAGCCCTTGGTTTGATAAGAAGAGCCTTTAAAATTGCCCCTTTTGACCTTTCACTTGGCTTTAACACCCATTTGAAAAAAATTCCCAGATCTCGTGCCTCCTAAATGGAAGGCCTCTTTGTAAATTTATCTAGAAACAATTTATTTCTTTCAAATGAAAAAAAAAATTCACCCTATTCTTCCTTCTATGCTAAGCTATACTCGATTTGATTTAAATTAAAAGCTGTCTGCTGGTATAGGCTCTGACAGATTTAAATTTAAACTAAAAGCTCTCTGCCGATACTAGGCCCGGCTGAGTTACAAATACACTGGATTCTAAAATACACATATTTATCAGTTTTAACCCAACTCTTCAGTGCTCTGGGGGAGAGAGGCTCAGACATTGGAGTCTTTTGGGAGAAAATTCTTTCGGAATGGTGTGCTAAACTTCAGCATAGCTTCTTGCTAGTTTTTCATAAGCATGTACTTGTGGAACATTGTGTTGAAGATGCAGAGGTTTGCGGATCTCAGGATGGTCAAGCAACTCCATTCACTAGTGGACAAGGGAAAGAAGCATGGAAAATACATGGTCTGAGCAACCTATGTTATTTTTGAGATAGTATTGAGAGCTTCCTCTGAGTATTGATGCACTAAGACTCTCATGGGTCCAGGCTTCAGACCTGAGAAATGATATGCACAAAAGACTTGCTATATTCCATGTCTTGGAGAGAATCTCTTCAGAGATAACATGCAGGAAACTGTAATTGCTATAATGCAGCACTTCAGGACCCTCTCCAGGCCATCTTCTGATACGGCGGCCTCTTCTTCTAGGAGGTTCCAGACTGTAGGGCAGAGAAAGACCCTATTGCTCTCAAAGACATAGGCATACTCCCCGCCCCTTCTCTTCTCAGACAAAACTGGGATTTTGCTCTTGTCCAGGACAGCAGAGGCCCAGAAGCCCCAACCAGCTTCTCAGTGAAAACTGGGGGCAGAGTTTTGACTGTATCCACAATAACATAACCAGTGTTTCAGTGTCTGTACAGGACAAACCTTCTAGTAGGTGGAAGGCTAAGATTTACCCAAATCACTGGCCCTTTACAATCTCCAGTCGATGAGTGCTAAAAATCATTTGACTAGGATACTATCTTCATCTATTCAACATTCCATCAAATTGCCCACCAAAAGCATTTTGGCCAAGTTTCCACATCAGGAAATATCAGAAGCTCTCTTCCCTCTTAAAGCCGATACTGTGAATCATTTCCACCAGGAGAAAGACGGCAGGGATTCTACACCAAGTATTTCTTGATCAGAAAATAAGACAGGGTGATCCTGTCCCATCCTGGACCTATGGGCCCTGAACAAGCATCCGGTTTAAAAAATGTTCAGCATGGTTTTCTTGGGCACTCTCATATATTATGTAAATACTACTATGTTTAAATATGTGTAAATAGTTAATTTTTGACTATCCAAGTTATGCTACCTGTTATCTGTATTTTTACGGTTAACCCACCATAAAACATAAATGTTCCATGTAAACCGCACTGATGTTGAAGAGCCCGGTATATAAGAGAAATAAATAAAATAAATTTCATACCTCCAAAAAGGAGACTGGCTGTGCTCAAAGAAGTATCTCAGATCATAATAGTGAAGCACCACTAACAATACTGCATTCTGCCCTTTAGTCTCATATCAACTTCCCAGGTGTTCACAAAGGGGGTTATTCTGAGCCACGAATAGCAGGGATGGATGGCCCAACAGGACATCCATCCCCACTATTAGTGGCTTCACCTGCCCCCGAATAACTTCCTCGCCGGTTGTGTGGGGAAGTTAGACTGGGGGGGTGGGGGTATGGGCGGCCCGGGGGTGGAGAGTGGGCAGGCAGTGGATGGTCACTGTCTCTGGACGTGCAGGGCCGATTCTAATGTCGGCCCTGTACATCCGGGGCTGGTGACATGTCCGAGGAAGTTATTCCACCTCCGAGGTGAAATAACTTCCCTGGACGTTTGCTATTTCTGCTGCTGGGGTGCAGATGGGGAAGGGGGGCCAGGGTTTATTCTCCACAGCCTGACCCTGGCCTTAGGAGGCCAGATCGGGGATCGGGCTGCAGGAAATAAACTCTTTTCCTTGGCAGCCGGCATTGTGGCTTTTACATGGAGCCACGGTGCAGAGGCGTAGCGTGGGGGGTGCAGGGGGGGCCGGCCGCACCGGGCGCAACATGGGGGGGCGCTCGCACTCGCAGCTCTCTGTTGCCGATGAGGGGGAAAGGCAGGTCCCTATGATACATGTTGGCACGTACGCCATCTGGTGGTGGCACTGCAAAGAGGTTTGCGCTATAGCCCTCGAGCCCGCAGTCCTGGGAGTCGCATTGTTCTTGGCAAACCCTCGGCAACAAAGCGCAGGCGATGCAATTGACCCCCTCTAGGTAACTATTTCACACAAGCTGCCGGGGTGGGGTGGGAGGGGGACTGTTTATCGCGTCGTCGCCCCTCGATCTCAATGTAAAGCTGGGGTTGGGGTCGGATCGCCCTGTGCGCTCGAGAAGGCGGAGCTGCAGGGCGGCATCGCGAGTTTCTGGTTCCGGATCTCCTCCTCTTCCCTGCTGTTGGGCGTTTAACCATGCTTGTCGGGCTCTTGCTGCTGTGCTGTTCGTTTCCCTGGACTCCGGCTCAGCGAGGTCAGTGCTGACGATCGCTCCCTCCCGGGGTAGGATCACGGTCGGCTCCCCCGCGCAAAGAAGCTCCCCGGCGGCTAAAATCCACGGGTTAGGGGGCGCAAATTACTTGCCTTGCCCCAGGTGCTGACAACTCACGCTACGCCACTGCCACGGTGGCATGGCAACAGGACGCCATGGCACCTTGGCTCCATTTAAAAGCACTGGCTGAGTTAATCGGGTTTTAATGTACATGCAGGCCGGAATGAATTGCAGTCCCAGCCTGTACGTACATTGCTGTTCGCGATTCTGATCCCGCAGGACTAGACGTGCCCTATGGGATCAGAATCGCAATCCCCTCTGTGCGTCCAATTAAGACTAGACACACAGAGGGGATGAACGTGTGGGACAGAATCATAACCAAAGTCCCTTAGCAAAGTAGTAGTGTATCTGCACAGACTAGGAATACATGTGTGTCTATATCAGTGGTTTCCACCGCAGTCCTTTGGTACTCACAGGCCAGTCAGGTCTTTAGGATATCCACAATGAATATGCATGATAGAAATCTGCATGCACTGCTTCCATTATATGCAGATTTATCTCATGCATATTCATTGTGGATACCTTGAAAACCTGACTGGCCTCAGGATACCGAGGACTGGGTTGGGAACCACTGGTCTAGATGATTAGCAAATCAAGAGTATATCTCAGGAAGGAGCTCAGAGATCCATCTGCATTACTATCCAGGTGCCACAATTACTGGGGTTTATCATAAAATATCTCAATTCTCAATTAAACCTGTGAACATGATAGGAATTCATAGGAACTCTGCTAGACATGATTCTACAAAAAAGTGACAAAGCTGTTTACAAAATTAAAGTTGAGGAAGAATTACCACTCTGGTGACCATAGTGGAGGAAGTTCAAAAGTGACAGCAGACATCATAAAGGTAAAAGGAAAGCAAAACCATTATGGTTCTCCAAGAAAGTAGGTGAAAAAACAACAGTTAAAAGGGTTATCATTCACAAAGCATGAAGTTCACAAAGGGAAGAACGTAGAAAAGAATATCTGGTAACACTGAGGGAAACAAAGAGAGAAATCGGGACGGTGAAAATAAGGACAGAAGGAAAATGGCAAAAAAAACATGAAACAAGTTTCACAAGACTTTTTCCAGCTATATCTAAGGAAGAAGGAAGGCCAGGGGTGGAATTCTAAAACTGAAGGATGCTGAAGACTGAGATGTGGAAAATGATAGAGCTGAAATACTAAACAAATTATTCTGTTTGATATTCATGGAAGAAAACCCTGGAGAGGTACCCTGGATTACTGGCAAATGAACATATCAAAATGGAGTGTCTACAGTACCATTCACGAAAGAGAACATTAACGAAAAATTTTCAGGGCTGAAAATGGAAAAAGCGATGGGACCAGATGGAATATATTGCAGGATATTGAGAGAGCTCAGAGAGACTCAGGTGAATCTGCTGAAGGATATATTAACAGACACCTGGAGAAAGAAAAGATTCCTCGTGACTGGGAGAAAGTAGACGTGGTTCCTTTTCACAAAAATAGTAGCAAAGAAGAAGTGGGAAGCTACAAACCAATAAGCCTCATCTCAGTATTGGAAACTTGATAAAGATGATGCTAAAGGACAGGATAGTGAACTTTTTACAGTCCAGTAGGTTGCAATATCCAAAGCAGCATGCCTTTATGAGTGGCAAGTTGCACCAAATAAACCTGATTGACAGAGGACTAGACAGAGGTCATGTGCTGGATGTGGTATATTGGGACTTTAGAAAATATTTTAATAGGTTCCTTGTAGGAGGCTTTTAAATAAACTGAAGGGCCTGGGAGTAAATCCCAGGACAGTCAACTGGATTAGTCAACTGGAAAAATTAGTTGACTGATAGATAACAGAAGGTGGTATTAAATAGCATCCACTTGGAAGACAGAAAGATGAGTAGCAGAGGTCAGTCCTAGAACCGATTCTGTTCATTATCTTTGTGAGTGATATTGCCAAAGGGTTGGAAGGGAAAATTTTGTCTTTTTTCAGATGACATAAAGATCTGCAACAGAGGGACACCCCAGAGGGAGTGGATAAAAATGAGAAGTGATTTATAAAAACTAGAAGACTGGTTCAGTACTTGGCAGTTAGTCTTTAATGCAAAGACATGCAGAATGATACATTTGGAGTGTAGAAACTTGAGGGTGCTGTATGCGATAGTTGGGAAGAGGCTGATGTGCACACACCAGGGGAGAGACCTTGGGATAACAGTGTCCATCTCAAGGTGGTGAAACAATGCGACTGGGATGCATAGAGAGGAGTGTAATGGTAGGGAGGAGGAGGGAATAATGTCACTATACAGGATGTTGGTAAGGCCTCACATGGAACATTGTGTTCAGTTTTGGAAGCTTTATCTCATTAAGGACCTAAAGAAGCTGGAGTTGTACAGAGGAAAGTAACCAAAATGGTAAGAGGTCTTCATCAGACATATGAAGAGAAACTAGAGGCCCTAAATATGCATACCCTAGAGGAGAGGAAGGACCTAGGAGATGTGGTACAAACCTTTAAATGCTTAAAAGGTATTACAGAGCGAATAAGATTCTTTCAGATGAATGGGAGCTCTAATACCAGAGGACATGTTACGAGGCAAAAAATATTAGAATCAAAAGCAACATCAGGAAATATGTCTTCACAGAAAGTGGTGGATGCCTAGAATGCCCCCTCTCCCCTCCAAGAAGGTAGTGGAAGCAAAAATGGTGGTGGAATTCAAAAAAGGAGTGGGATAAACACAGTGGTCCCCTAAAGGGCAAGAGCACGTCAACTCAAAACATATGTGAAAGGACTGTGTTGCCTTTCCTAAGGAACTGTGCGGAAAATAACACGATTTATGGCTGGGGCAGCACACCCAAGCACTTATATGGCAAGAGCATGATGCCCATGCACCAATGAGGTGAATAAGATGCAAAATTTGAAGTCTAGGTGGCCGCAGCTCATGACAACACTTGTTATTTTAAGATCATCCAATATGATTACCCTCATGTCCAGCTCTTCTTTTGTATATTGAAGTACTATACTCTCTATACTGTACCACTCCTTTTTGCAGCCCAAATGCATGACCTCACATTTTTTAGCATTAAATTTGAGCTGCCAAATTCTCGATCATTCTTTAAACTTTTGTAAGACCCCTGCTCGTGTTATACACACTTTCCAATATACCTACTCTGTTGCAGCTTTTGGTGTCATTTGATAAGAGGCATACTTTTCCCGATAGACATTTCACAATATCACCTACAAAAATGTTAAAAAGAACAATACCAAGAATCGATCCCTGAGGCACGCCAGGGAGGTTTGCACAGCTTCCACGCACAGCTGTAGGCGAGCCATCTCCATCTTGTGAGGTAAGACACTCTGCCATTGCCAGCTGCTGGGATGCCTTAGCTGACTTTGCCACTAGTAATAACCCCCAATAATTGGTAACCAAATCACACAGTTCTCTAATATTAAGATTCCAATTTATATGCAGCGGGCAAGAATATCGCTTATATATATGTTGGAGACACCATCAAAAAGGGAAGAAAGGCAACTCCACTGCAAGGGGTGAGTTGCCTTTTTCCCCCTTTTGATAGTGTCTCCGGCATATATATAAGTGATGTTCTGGCCCATTATATATGAATTCAAACCTTAATATTAGTGGACTTAGGCTCCAGAATGCCGCAAAGCCAACTTTGTCAGCTTTCTTTGTTTGGATTTTGTAGCCATGTCATCTCAGATCATGGTTTGCCAGGAAAGTTCGCAGAGAGATATAAAATAAAAAAAGCACTAAGCTGGCCTGGTTCGGGAGAGTGAGAAGAACATGTCTTCTCCCTACGCCACCATGATGTGACACATGTGACACCCCACCCCCCCCCCCCCCCCCCCCCCCCCCCCGGTGCCTGCTTTTTTTTTTCCAGAAGCTCTGGCTTGAATGTCCGATATTGCACTCAGAAGTCATTTGTAAAATTCCATTTTAAATGTTCCTGGATATACGACTAGCTGAAAATTATTATGTTATATAGACTCCAGATAATTCTTTATTTGTCAAGCTAGAATGGTGAGAATGTTATTTAGTCCTTTGAGATTCTGAAGTTCTGTTGAACCTTGAGAAGTGGAGAACCATGCAGTATTATAACACTTTTGTAATGAAGGGGGTGTACACCTCTTAGGTAGTGAATTTCTCTCTTATGTCTCTCTGAATATATCTTGATATTAAAGTCTGAGATCAAGCTGTGTAAGCTGAAGAGTAGCTATAACGTGGTCGTTTTTGTTAAATGTTTAATAAAAATGAAAATAAAAATTGTGCATGAAAAAATACCTTCAGATATTTGCATCTGCTTTTTAGAGGGTACTTTTTCATGAAAAATACTTTCATAATTTTGAAAATGAAAAACTAGTCGTTAATAGCCTTTACTTATTTATTATTTAGCTCACACCTTTCCTGTAGTTATTCAGGGTGAGTTAAAATCCAGATACAAAAGGTATTTAGCCTTGCCCGACTTAACCCTGCACCAAACCCACCTTCTCTATTTCATGGGTAAAAGCATGCACATTCTTGACTACTTGGGTGGGCAGTTTTCAGGTAGTCTAATTTGGGTAAACAGCTTCTGACAATTCCCTTCCCTAATTTCATGTATATTTTGTATATGTTTCCATGATGTTTACCATGCAGTCCTTTCTGCCCAAACTTTGGCCAACAATTTCCATGACAAAGTCCACAAGATTACACACCAATTCCCCATGAGGTCAGCTCCAGCCCCTCTTCCCTTCTTCACTATCAACTGCTTCCCTCAACCTCTGCCACCCTTTCTTCCTTTTCTAAGGTTTCTGAGGAGGAAACTACACATCGTCTTTCCTCCTCTAAACTTACTACCTGCTCCTCTGATCTATTCCCACCCGTATCCTAAGCTCCATCTGCTCCGTTGTCATCCCTTCCATCTTTCATATCCTCAACCTATTGCTTTTCACTGCAATTGTTCCTGCAGCCTTCAAGCATGCTGTGGTTACACCTCTCAAGAAACCCTCATAAGACCCTACCTGTCCTTATTGACCCATCTCCTTCCTCCCATTCATTTCTAAACTACTTGAATGTGTGGTTCATCGCCATTGTAGCCAAAGGGCCTGATTCACTAAGGCTCCCTCCCCCCCCCCCCCAATTCCCCTCCATTCCCCTCCATTTTGTGTTAACAAGGAAAAGTTTAGTGAATCAAATACTTGGGGTCATCTTTGATTCCTCCCTCTCCTTCTCTACACACATCCAACTGATAGTTAAAGCCTATAGTTTCTTTCTCAATAAATCAGCAAAATAGTATATTTTTATTTATTTATTTATTTTATTTAGCTGTATTTATATCCCGCTTTTCACCGGGTCAAAGCGGTCAATTGAGGGATACATTTAACACGAGGGGATATGAGACACATATGCTAATACTTACAGGGAACATGGGCAATGGAGGGTTAAGTGGCTTGCCCAAGGCCACAAGGAGTGCCTACAGGACTAGAAATCCCAGTCCCTCTGGCCTGGGATTGCTGTCCCCAGGTGGGATTGAACCCCCGGCCCTCCGGCCTGAAGTACCTTGTCCTAACCACTAGACCACTCCTCCCCACCATATATACTAAATATATACTAAACAAGGCAATAAATTAATAGTATTATCATCCAAAGAGGCTTATACTGTAATTTTTCTACTGCTGCTCCAGTAATTTGGAATGAATTACCTTATGATATTCGGGCAGAGTAGAATTTGCTGACATTTAGAAAAAAAACAAAGGAGTTACTGTTATCAAGCATTTGGATAAGTTTGGACATTTTTTTGTTAGTATCTTATGAAGAGGTTTTGCTGTTGGAAAACTAGCTAGTTTAGTCCTCAGTCCAGATGATATGTCTTATGTTGTAAGAACATAAGAACATATAAGAACATAAGACATGCCATACTGGGTCAGACCGAGGTCCATCAAGCCCAGTATCCTGTTTCCAACAGTGGCCAATCTAGGTCATACGTACCTAGCAATATCCCCAAAGGACACAGGTTCCACAATGCTTGTACTGGATCAAGCATTGATATCCTGGGTCCCTTTTTAATAGTGGTTTATGGACCTTTCCTCCAGGAACTTGTCCAAACCTTTTTTAAACCCAGCTATACTAACAGCCCTTACTACATCCTCCGGTAACAGATTCCAGAGTTTGATTACACGTTGAGTGAAAAAATATTTTCTCTTATTTGTCTTAAATAGTTTACCCTGTAGCCTCATTACATGTCCCCTAGTCTTTCTATACTCTGATAGCGTAAACAATTGATCCACGTTTATCCGTTCCACTCCATTCATTAATTTATAGACCTCTATCATATCTCCCCTCAGCCGTCTCTTCTCCAGGCTAAAGAGCCCTAACCTTCTTAGCCTCTCTTCATAGGAGTAGCCTTCCATCCGCTTCACCAATTTGGTGGCTCTTCTCTGTACTTTTTCTAATAACGCTATGTCCTTTTTAAGATACGGTGACCAGAATTGCACACAATATTCAAGGTGCGGTCGTACCATGGAGCGATACAGAGGCATTATAACATCCTTTGTTTTATTCTCCATCCCTTTCCTTATGATACCTAGCATTCTATTTGCTTTCTTGGCCGCCGCTGCATACTGGGCGGAGGGTTTTAACATGTTATCCACGATGACTCCTAAATCTTTTTCCTGGGTGGTGGTTTCTAATGTGGAGCCTTGCATCGTGTAACTATAGTGTGGGTTGTTCTTTCCTAGGTGCATAACTTTGCACTTGTCCACATTAAATTTCATCTGCCATTTGGATGCCCAGTCTTCCAATTTATCCAGATCCTTCTGCAGTTTTCCACAATCCTCTTGGGTTTTAACAACTTTAAACAGTTTTGTGTCATCTGCAAATTTGATAACCTCACTAGTTATTCCCTTTTCCAGGTCATTAATGAATATGTCAAAAAGCAGAGGACCCAGTACAGATCCCTGGGGTACTCCACTATTCACCTTTTTCCATTGGGAATATTGGCCATTTAGCCCTACCCTCTGCTTTCTATCTTTTAACCAGTTCCTGATCCACAATAGTACACTGCCTCCTATCCCATGACTTTTTAGCTTCGCCAAAAGTCTCTGATGGGGGACTTTGTCAAAAGCTTTCTGAAAGTCCAGATACACTATATCAACCGACTCACCTTTGTCTACCTGTTTATGCACACCTTCAAAAAAACATATCAGATTAGTAAGACAAGATCTTCCTTGTCTAAAGCCATGTTGGCTGTCTCCCATTAGGCCATGACTATCTACATGCTGTGCAATTTTGTTCTTTATGATGGTTTCTACCATTTTCCATGGTACTGACGTCAGGCTCACCGATCTGTAATTTCCTGGGTCACCCCTGGAACCCTTTTTAAAAATTGGTGTTACGTTGGCGACCCTCCAATCTTCAGGTATTACAGATGATTTTAATGAAAGTTCACAGATTACCAATAGCAGGTCTGCAATCTCATATTTCAGTTCTTTCAACACTCTGGGATGTATACCATCCGGTCCAGGTGATTTGCTACTATTCAGTTTATCAAATAGTTGTAATATATCTTCCCAGTGTAGCGATATTTCTCTCAATTCCTCTGCAGTATCACCTTTAAATACCACTTCAGTCTTGGGTAACATCCCTACATCTTCCTCAGTAAAGACTGAAGCAAAGAATTCATTCAGTCTCTCTGCTATAGCCTTGTTTCCTCTTACTGCCCCTTTTACCCCTCTATCATCTAATGGTCCAATTGACTCTCTCACAGGCCTTTTGCTACGAATGTACTTGAAAAAGTCTTTATTTCATGTTTTTGCTTCCGTAGCAAGTTTCTTCTCAAATTCCCGCTTTGCCTGCCTTATCAATGCTTTGCATTTAACTTGCCAGTGCTTGTGCTGTTTCCAGTTTTCATCATTTGGCTCTTTTTTCCATTTCCTGAAGGTTGCTTTTTTGGCAGCAACACCCTCTCTGACCTCACCTTTAAACCATGCTGGCAGTTTTTTGGACTTTCTTCCACTTTTCCTAATGCGTGGAATACAGCTGGTCTGGGCTTCGAGGATAGTATTTTTAAATAACACCCAAGCTTGCTGTAAGTCTTTAACCTTTGGAACCGCTCCTTTTAGTTTTTTCCTAACTATATTCCTCATTCTATCATAGTCTCCCTTTTGAAAGTTAAAAGGTAGTACTGTGGATGCCTTTACTATCTGTCCTCCACTAATTAAATCAAACATGATCATACTATGATCACTATTGCCAAGTGGTCCCAACACCCTTATTTCTTGCACCAGATCTGGCGTTCCACTAAGGACTAGGTCCAGTATGGCTTCCCCTCTGGGCAGTTCATGAACCAGCTGCTCCAAGAAGCAGTCATTTATTCCATCTAGAAACTTTATCTCTTTAGCTTGTCCTGCTGTGACACTGACCCAGTCGATACCGGGGTAATTGAAATCACCCATTATTACTACTCTGTTGTGACTTTTGTTAGCTTCCTTGATTTCTTTGAGCATTTCATCATCCATTTGTTCATTCTGGCCAGGCGGTCGATAGTATACTCCAACTGCCATCACCTTCCCCTTCATAAATGGAATTTCAATCCATAGAGATTCTATAGCAAATTTTGTTCCCTGCAAAACTTTAATCCTTTCTGACTCAATGCCCTCTCTAACATAGAGCGCAACCCCTCCACCAATTTGATCAGCTCTATCATTACGATATAGTGTGTATCCAGGTATCACAGTGTCCCACTGGTTATCCTCCTTCCACCATGTCTCTGAGAGTGCAATCATATCTAACCTCTCATTTAGTGCTATTTATTCTAACTCTCCCATCTTATTGTTTAGACTTCTAGCATTGGCATACAAGCATTTTAGAGACTGTATTTTATTCATATTAATCTGGCTATTGGTAGGCAGGGGTAATTTGGAATCTTTATGCTCTGTCTGCTCCTTACTCAAGGGCATTTGGGCTACTATACTCCCTTTCGGAACCTCACTGCTTTTGGTAGTATCCTTCAAGGATACCTTTGTCCGAACCATGCACTCCTGGGTGACTGTCGGCTTTCCCCTAATTTCTAGTTTAAAAGCTTCTCTATCTCTTTTTTAAAGGTTAATGCCAGCAGTCTGGTCCCATCCTGATTAAGGTGAAGCCCATCCCTTCGGAAGAGCCCCTCCTATCCCCAGAATGTTCCCCAGTTCCTAACAAATCCAAACCCCTCATCTCTGCACCATTGTCTCATCCACGCATTGAGACTCTGGAGCTCTGCCTGTCTTTTGGGTCCTGCACGTGGAACAGGAAGCATTTCGGAGAACGCTATCCTGGAATTCTGGATTTCAACTTCCTACCTAAAAGCTTAAATTTAGCCTCCAGAACTTCCCTACCACATTTTCCTATGTCATTGGTACCAATATGTACCAAGACAGCAGACTCCTCCCCAGCACTATCTATGATCCTATCTAGGCGGTGCGTGAGGTCCGCTACCTTCGCACCAGGCAGGCATGTTACCAGGCGATCCTCACGTCCACCAGCCACCCAGCTATCTACATTCCTAATGATTGAATCACCAACTATAACAGCTGTCCTGACCCTCCCCTCATGGGGACATGGCCCTGGAGAAACGTCCTCAGTGCGAGAGGGTTTTACATCACCTGGAGGACAGGTCCTAGTTACAGGATCACTTCCTGCCACACCAGGGTGATGCTCTCCTGTCATGTGACCTCTCTCCTCCATGGCAAAAGGGATGCTGCCAGACTGGAGGTGGGACTTCAGGACTATAGGTCTCGTAGGTCTCGTCCATGTACTTCTCTGTCTTTCTTATGTCTTCCAGGTCTGCTACTCTAGCCTCTAGAGAATGGACTCGTTCCCTGAGAGCAAAGAGTTCTTTGCACTTAGTGCATACGTAAGACCTCTCACCAACTGGGAGAAAATCATACATGTGACACTCAATGCAAAAGACCGGAGAACCCCCATCTCGTTGCTGGACTTCTGTCTGCATCTTAGTTTAAAGCTTGTGTTTAGGTCTTTTAAATTCTGTATATAATAAGGATTGGTGTGTATGCTTATACCAATAAAAGTGTATCTAATACCCCTAATATACCTTGTATACCTGAAGCTTAAGTAATTAATCTCAGGTCCTCTGTGTATGACTGATTTGGATAACGAGCTGCACCTGAGAGCAGCCCCTTTCCTCTAAGATGTGCAAGTACCTATAAAACTACAATTACCCCAGGGGTGGGTGGGTGCTGGGGAGGGAGGGAGGGAGATAAGTCCTATTAAAGAGGGCAGTTACAAGGTACCCTGTCCTGAACCCTCAGCAGGGGGGAAGGGGGTACCACACAAAGCCCAGTTAGTTGAGAGAGGCAAGGTAAGTTATAGCTGAGAAGGCTGAACTAGCACACCACTAAGACAAACAATAAATAATTAAATAAACAGACAAACAATAAATAATTAATAAACAGCTAGAACTCACAGCAAGGTGTCACAGGAGACAAATATCCACCTCTCTAGAAGAGCACTGTAAAAAGCACTGCTCTTCTCTGATCAGAGAAAAGCAGACTAAAACAGACTATGCACACGTGGAGGAAACAGGAAGAAGGCTACACAATACCTCAGCAGGGGGGGGAGGGGGAGGATTCACTCAGGCAGGCTAGGACAGGAAAACAAGTTTAACACACAGCAGGTTCTGGGGAGAGAGATTTAATTTAAAATGAACAGTTAACCTGGCTACCACACAAAGCCCAGTTAGTTGAGAGAGGCAAGGTAAGTTATAGCTGAGAAGGCTGAACTAGCACACCACTAAGACAAACAATAAATAATTAATAAACAGCTAGAACTCACAGCAAGGTGTCACAGGAGACAAATATCCACTTCTCTAGCAGAGCACTGTAAAAAGCACTGCTCTTCTCTGATCAGAGAAAAGCAGTAATTGTGTAATTGTGTAATTGTGGATATTTGTTTGTGTGACCCAGGTGTCATGAACAACCCTGCAGGCAGTGATGAATATTCTCATTTTATGCCCTGTCAGAGGTGGAACTGCCCTGTAAGCAGCATGGAGGGATAAGCACCTAAAATAATTCTAGCTGAGTACCCCACTGGAACACACCCAGGGGAGGAGTTAAGTAGATTCTGTAGATTATTTGAGGCCCTACTTTTGGAGGGAAAGTATCTTTTCTTTTTTTTCTCTGCCTCTTTTCTGCTGCCCAATAGCAAGTACAATACCTGCACCCAGTAGTCTAAGCTTTGTAGAGGCTGGGCCCTGATGAAACACCAAGATCATAGGGCAGCAGAAAAAGAAAATAAACTCAAAAGAAAAGAGCATATTGGATCCAAGAAGCATATTGGATCCAAGGAAGACAGCTTCAGAGCCTTTAAGGGATATTACCCTTGGAACTGCAGAAGTATAAAGATAGACAGGAACCACCCTAAATGCTGATCAACAAGAGCACGCACACTTGCAAAATGTAGATAAGGACAAAAGGAATGAGCTGAAAGGAAACAGTCTTTATTAAGTACCCTGACATGGCCGTGTTTCAGCTTGGTGCTTCCTCAGGGGGGAGTAACCTCCAATAAATAAAACAAACATATTAGTATAAAACTGTTAAAACTAGGAACATATATAAATAATTAAATAAACAATATCTTAAACACTGAACATTAAAGGAAATGTACAAAAAAATCAATGGCGTACTTAAATATAAAACCATATTAACAAATCATATAAAGAAGTTAGAAACAAGCCATCATAAAAGGTCAGAGATGTCAGAGAGGGACAAAAGCAAAGTTAAATCAAATAAATGCATTAAGAAACTAAATGAGACTAAAAACCATATGGGATCTGAGGATTATAGGATACAGATATACTCATAAAATAAGAAAAACCTCTAAAATAAACCAACATACATTTGGGTTAACACAAAAAAAAGTTCAGCCAAAGCTGATCCTGTATCACATTTGGTGGAGGAGTCATGGAAGGATGAGGTAGAGAGGGCTAAAAAAATATAAAGATAAACAAGAAAGACATTTAAAAACTAAGAATAACCAGGGTTAAAAAAGACACTCACTGTGGTGTGAATCCACACGTTTCAAGACTGGATCCGCTTGGGTAGTATGGCTCAAAAGAGCTCAGACAGCAGTGCTGTGTAATGCAATACATTAAACAGGACACAATCAAGAGAAATAAAATCAGACAAAGATAAATATATCTTAAAAATAAAAATGAAACAGGTAGACAACCATGTAAAATAAAATCCAAAGCAGAATTAACAGGAGCCACTATGGTTTAAAACAGGTAAAATGCATAAGCTAGGACAGAGGAACCGGAGCTCCATCCAATCTTAGGGCTCAGATCGCTAAGAAGCTCTAATATAATTGCACAATTAAAACCAGCATGAGGATATAAAACTAAAATAAATCTAGACTTGCCTGATCCTGTTGCAAGACCTGCAGTACGGCAATACATATGGTAGACACTGACAGTCAAAATACCGCCATTTAAAGGGAAGGTTTTGGTGCCAAAAATAATGAATGTGGCCACCATGGGATCCATAGATGCTACCGATAGAGGCCAGCTAAACAGCATTGGAGCTTTTCCAAGGCTGGGCTAGCAGCTCTATATATGAAGATTGTAAAAAGGGCAAATAAAATAACACCACGTTATAAAATACGTTTAAGGATGTACAGATGTGTGTGTGAATTTATCTCAGGGGCAGTGAGAGAACCTGTTTTACAGATCTACATGTCGTAAAACTGTATGGCAGCATGTCAGCAGCTTCCAAATGGAGACATGTCCACATGGACGTGGCAATTGTGCAACTTCCACACATATGTCCTGACACCTCCATATGAATATGGGCCATTTTGGAAATTATGGGGGTAATTTTAGAAGCATCCCCACATGCAAACAGCTGTTTTTAAATGTGTAAGTCACCTACATATACAAATAGCAAATTTAGAAAGGTGCTATTTATATATGGTGATCCACACCACACAGATTACAAGGAGGTATAGAGAGGGAGTGTTTTTGTGGGCCTAAAATATTGACAAGGGGAATGCACATGGATTTAAAATATTCTGTTTGACATGTACACCTGCCCCTCCGCATACATAAGTGCTGGTTAAAAGGTCGGGTGCAAAGGCTGAGGCCAGCCTTAGTTCACTCCCTGACATCACCAATTCTCCTGACACCTCCCCA
Organism: Ichthyophis bannanicus; assembly: GCA_033557465.1. NCBI lineage: Eukaryota > Metazoa > Chordata > Amphibia > Gymnophiona > Ichthyophiidae > Ichthyophis > Ichthyophis bannanicus. The sequence continues at coordinate 372,736,024 of CM066031.1, forward strand.
CAAGGAACTCCCCTTGACATCAGTCCTCACACTCGACCCTTCCAACCTCATTCCCAATGGATCCCCTGCCCTGACATAAAGACTCTCTGGAGTCTCTGGCAGTTCAGTGGGAGCAGCTGCAATCCCCACTCGTTCCTACTCCTGCTGGCTCTGGATTCAAAATGGTATCCTTGACCCTTGGCAGTAGGAATCAAGCTGCACCTGAATCTTCCCACCTTCCCACCTCCCTCCCTTTTGTCAGTCTCCACACCCAGCCCCCCCCCCCTGACATCCTAGGTAGGCTAGAAGGGGCATGAGCAATCCCCAGTCACTTCTGGCCATGGAGGCTCTGAGTTCAAAATGTCATCCTTAATGTCCAGCAGTAATCTCAATGTACTACCAGTAGGGGTGAAACTGGCAAATACGGGATATTTTGTCCTTATTTGCAGCTTCACCCCTAGCAGTAGTTCCATGAGATTATTGTTAGGGGTCAAGGGTGCCTTTGAACCCAGAGCCATCATGTCCAGGAATGATTGGCAGTGACGTAAATTACACCCAAGCAGCCTCTGCAATTCAGAGGGGCCCAGGGGGACTGTAGGGGCCCACTTATAGCCACTTCTGTACCTTCTGAGTTGGATTGTATATGCTCTGGGGGCCCTTAATTTTAATTTCTGCCACTGGTGACCGGGGATCATTCCTGCTCTCACTAGACTGCCAGGCACCCCAGTAAGAGCCAGAAGTGGAATCATGGGGGTGGGCCATCAGGTGGGATTGCTGTTGGATGCAGGGATTGATGTCTTTGGAGTGTCAGTGGGTGGGTATTGATGTTAGAGGGAATGTCGGGGTTGAGGGGGATAGAAGCTGTCAGAAGCAGTCATTTTAAACAGCTGTTCTCACAGACAGTTGGGGAAGAACAGGATGCTTATTTCCCCCTATGTGCAACTTTTTAATCTTGCTGCTCCCTCTGAAGGTGGTGGGAACCTCACATGCAATCCTGCATGTCCTTGCATGTATTTTACAAGCACCTCTGTGTTTGCAGAGCCTTTGTGATAATACAGTGGGAATTTTCTGCGTCCCGTCCTGAACATCTTAATTCCACATCCTGAGCAGGATGTCTTAATTCTCCTCTCCATGACCTGTCTAAAATTTGTCTTCACACTTCTCCCATTTGCAGAGTCAGTGCAAGGGTATTGAGCACCCTAGGTGAACCTTCAGTTTTATGCGCCCCCCCCCCCATAAGTTTCATAATTAAATTTATCAATCATGATCACCCCAACACCACCTCTCCCAGAGGAATCCTGTAAAATGCCTAACTGGACATCATTCTCTTAAAATATAAAACTTTTATAATATTTAGCTCATACCTTTCCAGTAGTAGATCAAGGTGAGTTACAATCTGGTACTGTAGGTATTTCCCTGTCCCTGGAGGGCTTACAATCTAAGGTATAGTATATCTGAGGCAATGGAGGGTTAAATGACTGGCCCAAGACCACAAGGAAAGTCAGTGGGATTCAAACCCTGGTCTTTCTGATCCCAGGTCCCTCGAGGCTACTCCTCCACTCCTTTATTCTAAATGCATGTGTGTGCGCCCGCTCTTCCAGCAGGTAAAAAATGTTGAGGCTCTGAATTTTGGTGGCTGTCAGTGTCTATTGTTTCACTCTGACTTCTGCTACTCTTTGCTGCCCCTCAAAGCTGCTGCCCTAGGTGACTGCCTAGTCACTCGTAATGGCTGGCCCTGCCCTACCCATTTAGCTGGAACAACAGTGTCACAGTCGGATGAACACGACCTACCCATAAGGCATTCATTTTAGTTTGAACTGTGTGTAAGTAAATAAACTATTTAACACCACCTAAAAATTAATGAAGTACACAAGGGAGGATATTTTTAAACATTGTGATACTGCCATAATGCAAATTGAATTTAAAAAAGCAAAGGTAGAACACAGAGTAAACATAAGATCCCATTACAACCACAAAATAGTAACAAACCGGTTGCTGATGGAAATAAAACCAAATCCCATCCAGATGCCCATAACAGGCCAAAAAAAAGTAATTTATCCATCCATTCTGATTCAAATAATGATTTAATAAACAATCCAATAAACAATGCAGAGAACAGCTAAAATTTCAGTTTATACAGAACTTTCTTCGGAGCTAAAATGTACCAAAACAAGTGCATCTAGATACTTTGAATGTGCTCCTTACCAGCTTATATCCCACCCTTGGTATCTGATATCATACAGTTGCTACTTCAGTCACTAAAATTGCATAGAATGTCTGTGTCATAAGCTAGGTTACCAAGGATATCAAATGCTAGCCAGGCCAAGTATACATGAACATGACACAGTTTTCTTAGAGAAGATACAAATGCATTCTCAAATCCCATATATTTTTCTACCTAATAACTTCCCTCAGCTACTTAACCGCATAAATTTGGGTTTCTCGGTAATCTAAAACGTCAGTACATTGAACACCATAACTAAATCGCTGACCATTTTTTTTGTTTACTTCATTCTTTCTTAGAAAGAGTTTAAAATGAGTTGCATTCACATATGGTAGATATTTCCTTCTCTCTGGAGTGCTTACAATCTAAGTTGGTACCTGAAGCAGTAGTGAGTCAAGTGATTTGCCAAGCTTATAAGGAGTGTTTGTAGGATTTGAACTCTGGTCTTTCTGGGTTCTAAGTCTCTACTCCACACAATAGGTTATTTCTCTACTCCAGTAAATCTTAAATTACAAAGAAAACATCATTTAGAATGTATAATAACAGTAAAACATAAGAAAATAAATTATTCATTAAAATGAACAGAATTGAAGATCTCAATAAAATACATAGTGAAAAGAAAAGCATTTTGTATTAGCAAGACGTTTCGCCCAGGACTAATGGAGCCACATTCTGAGATGCACATGACCCATTCTGCAATATGCATGAATCTATAAAAAACTTCACCCCTCTCAGAATCCACCTATTCCCCATGTCATATACCTTGGGTGCTGTGTGTAATAAAGGCCTGGAAATCTGCTTCCAATTGTGCCTTGTCAAGAAAACCCAACCGAAAATCACAACATGGACAGCTATCCACAGGGTTGGCATCTACTCAATAACACACAGCACCAACTTACAAGAATAATGAGCAAAACACAAAATTCAAAGGCATTTACAGTTGTCAACATTGTCGTCACCCTTGCATTTTAGGTATGTTGTATACAATATCTTGAAAAATAATTGGAAATATTCCAACTGCATATCATCAGAATATTGAAATAGTATGTTCAAAGGTATTCAACATAAAAAGATGTCTGTGCAACTTAGACATAGTAATTTCTGAGAAACAAAAACAAAATATGGCCTGGACAGGATTAATGGCACCCTTCACTAATACTTGGTTGCACAACCCTTGGTAGTGATGACAGCCTCCAAACGTTTCTTGTAGCCATCTATACGTTTTTTTTTTATATATCTGTCTGCTGGTACCTTCTCCCACTCTTCAGTTGCAATTTGTTCAAGCTTATGAGTGTTTCCGGGATTCCTTTTACCAATGGCAGATTGCAGCTCTTTCCAAAGTTTCTTGATTGGATTGAGATCAGGACTTCTTGCTGGCCAATTTTAAACAGTCCATCTGTTTCTTTTTAACCATTCTTTGGTACTTTTGGATGTATGTTTTGGGTCATTGTCTTGCTAGAGGACCCATGACCTTCAACCCAGACCTAGCTTTCTGACACTAGGTAGCACATTTCACTCCAAAATACCTTTTTTATTTTATTTATTTGAACATTATTTCTATATCGCCCCTTTCAACAATCAGGGGCGGTTTATATCAAACAATTGCTTATTACAGAGAACAAAGTTGAGAACTATTATGCATTGAACTGTTTACATATAAGCTTTAGCTATTTACATATCAGATTTCACACTGGAACAAGTCAGGTGGAAGATGGTTAACACTTAACTATATACATGAAAAATATGTGGATACTACCTGTGGTGTGGTAAGCCATACTTGGTAGGTAGTTACCAAGAGGTTGGTTAGGTCAGATAGGAGGAATGGACATACATGGTAGTTACCGATAGGCTGGTTGGTTAGATAGGGGGAATTTCATTGGAAGAATGAGGGTTATTGTTATTGTTGTTGAAACTATTATAGTACTCGGAGAATAGGAGAGTTTTTAACTGCTTATGGAAAGTTTGTAGATCTTTGATTGACCTGATAATGTCTGGAAGGGAATCCCAGAGGGTGGGTGCTATGTATGTGAAGGCTCTGTTGCTGGTAGCTTGTTTTGTTTTACGGATTGTGAGTGGAATTACAAGGAGATTTTGATTATTTTTTCTCCTGTTCCTGACATCTGTTTGGGTTTGTATTTTAGTTGTAAGGATGGAGGGGGAGATGTTATTGAGTAGTTTAAATATAACAACTAATATTTTGTATCTAATCCTGCTAGCCATTGGAAGCCAGTGAAGGTTATAAAGTATTGGGGTGATATGATCTGTCAAGTTTGCCGTTGTAATAATCCTGGCGGCTACATTCTGTGCTAATTGAAGTGTGTGAAGACTCTTTTTGGGCAGACCCTAGTCCAAGTGAAGAGTAATTAGTGCTTGGACTACTGTTCTGAAATCATGTGGTTCTAGGAGGGGGTCTGAGGTGTATAGTTTTTAGTTTGTAGAAAAATATTCTGGCAGTTTGTTTTATTTGGGCTGACATATTGAGGGATCTGTCTAGTATTATTCTGAGGTACTTTACCTTGTTTTTTTACTTGGAGTGTGGTGTCACATATATTAAATGTAGGGGGGTGAGTTTTGGTTCCTTGTTATAAAAATAATTCCTTTTTTTAAATTTATGTGAAGGTTATTTGAATTAAGCCATGATTTTGCTTCTAGGAAGCAATCAGTAATGTTATTGTATGGTGGGATTTTTTTTATGTCTAGTGGTGTGTATACCATAATATCGGCATAAATATGGTATTTGATTTTGTGTTTCTTGAAGATACAGAATAAACTATAGGGCAGACAGAGCAGAACCTTGGGGGATCCCTTGTTCTTGAGGGAAGGTGGATGATGATTCTTGATTTATTTTTACATATTAAATTTAAAATGACACTAGTTAAGATCTGTCCTTACCATCATTGTGTACACATTCCTAAGGAAGCAAAGAAATGTGAAACATATGCCTTGTCGGGTATGCCACAGTATGAAGTTGTGAGATTAATACACTGAAAGATTGATCAAAATGTTTTTATATAAATCAACAATAGTTGGGAGAGATAGGAAGAAAGAAAAAAATACTAAATGTCTTAAAGAATAAGGAAAATAAGGAAGAATATTCATGGTATGAAGAAAAAGCTATGAAAACATAAAGTAATTGAAACAAAAGGATTTTTTTTGACCAGTGAAGATTGGTCATGATAGCCACAGAAGTACCTTTTGGACAATATGGAGGTCATTTTAGAAGCCATATTTGTGCTTTAAACGTCTGAAAATGGGCTTAGAGACTTCCAAAGCCATTTTAGAAGCCGGCTCTGAGGACATCCAAGTCTGAACGGAAGCATGATTGAGGTGTAGTCAGGACATTCCCAGGAACCTCGAGGCATGGCTGGGGAGTTCCCAGGATCCTGGAAATTCCCAGCCTAATCTCAGAATCAAACAGGCAGGAGCAAGATTCTGAAAAGTGCTGGTTTTAGCTAGAAAGCATTCCATCATCCCCATTACTCATCACAATGTTGACAGCAGCATGGGATTTGAACCCTGACTACTCTATTCCTAACACAGTACTTCTAACCGTTAGTCTATCCTAGATGTCGAGATTCTGAGATACAGTTCTGGAGATGCTATATAGACATCCCTACAGACATTCATATCAGGCATGTCCATGTTTGCGAAATCACTTCTGCACCTGGACGTCCCTGCTTTTTTTTTTTCTTCTTAGAAACATAGAAACATAGAAACATGACGACAGAAAAAGACCACATGGCCTATCTAGTCTGTCCTTCCATAACAACTACAACAGTCCACTTTTTGCCTTTAGAGATCCTCTGTGTTGGTCCCATGCTTTCTTGAATTCAGTTACTGTCCTCATCTCTACCACTTCCACTGGGAGACTATTCCACGGATCCACTACTCTTTCCGTAAAGAAATATTTCCGCATATCACTCCTGAATCTATCTCCCTTCACCCTCATCCCATGTCTCCTCGTAGCAGAACTTGCTTTCAATTGAAAGAGGCTCTCTCCCTGAACATTTATGCCACGGAGGTATTTAAACATCTCAATCATATCACCTCTATCCCGCCTTTCCTCTAAGGTGTACATATTAAGATCCTTAAGTCTGTCCTCATATGCTTTATAATGAAGCCCATTAATCATTTTGGTAGCAACCCTCTGCACCGACTCCATCCTGTTCACATCCTTTTGAAGGTGCGGTCTCCAGAATTGCACACCATACTCCAAATGAGGTCGCACCAAAGACTTATACAGAGGCATTATCACCTCCTTTTTTCTGCTAGCCATTCCTCTCCGTATGCACCCAAGCATCCTTCTAGCTTTTGCCGTCGCCTTTTCCACCTGTTTAGCTACTTTAAGATCATCAGACACAACCATGCCTAGGTCCCGCTCTTCTTTAGTGGACAAAAGTACTTCACCTCCTATACTGTATTGCTCCCTTGGATTGCTGCAGCCCAAATGCATGACCTTACATTTTTTAACATTAAATCCCAGCTGCCAAATTTTAGACCATTCTTCAAGCTTAGCTAGATCCCTCCTCATGTTATCTACCCCTTCCTGGGTGTCTACTCTATTGCAGATTTTGGTATCATCCGCAAAGAGGCAAACCTTACCCGACAGCCCTTCCGCTATATCACTAACAAAGATGTTAAAAAGAATCGGACCAAGGACAGATCCCTGGGGCACACCACTGGTAACATCCTTCTCCTCAGAGTGAGCTCCATTTACTTGTACTCTTTGTCGCCTCCCACCCAACCAATTTCTAACCCAAGCAGTAACTTTAGGGTCCATCCCTAGGGTGCTCAGTTTGTTTATAAGTCGCCTGTGAGGAACAGTGTCAAAGGCTTTACGGAAATCTAAATACACCACATCTAGAGCTCTCCCTCGGTCCAACTCCCTGGTCACCCAGTCAAAAAAATCAATCAGATTTGTCTGACAAGACCTGCCTCTGGTGAATCCATGCTGCCTCGGATCCTGTAATCCGCTGGACTCCAGAAACCTCACTATTTTCTCTTTCAGCAGCGTTTCCAATAATTTACTCACCACCGAAGTTAAACTAACCGGCCTGTAGTTTTCAACCACATCCTTACTTCCGCTTTTGTGTAAAGGCACCACATGAGCCTCTCTCCAGTCCTTTGGCACCACTCCTGACTCCAACGAGGCATTGAAAAGGTCAGTCAGTGGAGCTGCTAGAACGTCCCCAAGTTCCCTCAGTATTCTAGGGTGTATCCCATCCGGTCCCATCGCTTTGTCTACTTTAAGTTGAGCTAGTTTCTCACGAACACAGTCTTCTGAAAATAGTTCAAGATGTTCCTCGCTTCTGTTCTTATTTGTGGGTGTTTTCTGAGGTCCTGCTCCTGGTTCTTCATCTGTGAACACAGAACAAAAATATTTGTTAAGCAATTCCGCTTTATCCTTATCAGCTTCTACATATTCCCCCCCTGCACCCTTGAGTCTGACAATACCACTTTTGCTCTTCCTCTTCTCACTAATATATCTGAAAAATGTCTTATCCCCCCATTTTATTGCATTGGCTATTTCCTCCTCCTTTTGAATCTTTGCCTTCTTGACTACTTTGCTAGCTTCTCTAAGTTTTTCCAAATACAGATGCCTGTCTTCTGCTCTCTGTGATCTCTTGTATTTCATGAAGGCCTCCCTCTTTTTCTTCACTTTTTCAGCTACTTCCTTCGAAAACCATAGCGGTCTCCTGTTCCTTTTGCCTTTATTTACCATTTTAACAAAAAGGTTGGTTGCCCTTAAAATACCCCCTTTCAGTTTTGCCCACTGTTTTTCTACATCCCCCAGCTGTTCCCATCCCACTAACGACTCCCTGAGGTATTGGCCCATCTTCGCAAAGTTAGTCTTCCTAAAGTCTAAGATCTTCACCTTGGAATGGATTCTAACAGCCCTAGTCCTAATACTGAACCACACCATCTGGTGATCACTGGATGCAAAATGATCTCCCACTACAACATCAGAAACACTTTCACCATTGGTAAGCACCAAGTCCAGTATGGCCCCTTCACGTGTGGGGTCTGTTACCAATTGCCTGAATAGTTCTCCCTGTAGAGAATCCAGGATCTCCTTACTTCTAGATGATACTGCAGCAGGAATGTGCCAATCAACATCTGGCATATTGAAATCTCCTATCAGTAGCACTTCCCCTTTCCTAGCAATGCTGCGTATGTCTTCAATTAACTCTCTGTCCACCTCTTCCTCTTGTGAGGGAGGTCTGTATATCACTCCAATGCAAATAGATTTCTCTTTCCCTCTTTCTAGTTTAACCCACAATGCCTCCTCTCTCCCTTTTAAGCTCTGTAATTCCAAAGCTTTAATAGTAGTTTTTACATATAGTGCCACTCCTCCTCCTCTTCTTCCTACCCTGTCCTTCCTGAATAAAGTATAGCCAGGTATAGTTACATCCCAGTCATTGTTTTCTGTGAACCATGTTTCTGTAACTGCCACTAAATCCAAGTCAGCCACTCCCACCAAAGCTTCAACCTCAGGGATCTTATTTCCCATGCTACGGGCATTAATACACACTGCTTTCCATATGTTACCCCTGTTACCCATTTCCATAAAGGTATTTACTGTATCACCTACCTGGGGGCTTTCACTTACCTGGGGGCTTTCTTCACCCATCCCCAAGGAATCTAGTTTAAAGCCCTCTTCAGTAGATTAGCCAGTCTACTACCAAAGATGCGTTGACCTCTCTTGGACAGATGGATGCCATCTCTGCTTTGCAACCCTTCTTCAGACATTCTGGCTTTGAGGTCCCAGATTGCACTTGGATATCTCTTCTAAAATTCTCCTCTATAGGACTAATACAGTTGTAAGAAAGGACAGTTATCTGAGATCTTTTTCCCCCATTTTTTTGAATTAATATGATGGATACCAATTGGTTATAAGAAATTGTTGCTGATTACTACTATTATTTGGTTGGCACCGTCATAGGAGGCCACATATCTGAACAACATTTAACAGCTCCCTGCAGTGATTATGGGGTAGATTCTGAAACTCGTTTAGCAGGTCTGGAAATCCAATCTGAACGTCCAGACCTGCTAAATGCCTGGAACGCTATGCAGGAAACAGGATTCCCTGCACGTCAAACAGGAATGTGCAGGGAACTCTGTCTGTGGGTGGGAGGGGGCGGGCTGGAGGTGGAGCGAGGGCAGACAGTGAGCGGCATCATGACCCCAGATGTACAGGGCCGATTCCAAGGTCAGCTCTGTACATCTGGGTTCAGCCATTTAAACAGAGGACTTATTCCACTTCAGAGACGTCGGGGGATGCCAGAGCCAGGGTGCGAAAAACAGGTGAAGGGGATGCCCCGCAGCACAACCCTGGCCATGGAAGGCTCGATCGGGGGGTCAGGCTGCAGGGAACGAAGAGTCTGCTGTTGCTGCTGGGAATGTGGCTCTTGCATGGAGCCGCAGTGCCATGGCAATATGATGCCATGGCACTGTGGCTTCATGCAGGAGCCAGGCTGATCTAGCCGGGGATGTGACTGGACATCTGGGCTGCCGGAATCGGGGCACATCTCAGACATCCAGCCACTATGCTGCGATTCTGCTCCCATGGTGCCATCTGGCCCCCGCAGGAGCAGAATCGGGTGTATCCCCAGGCCGTCTAGACGTCCGGACGGCTCAGGGACGCACAAGTTTGAATTGGCCTCTGTGTATAGTGGCCACACATTTCTGAGGATATTTACTACTACTACTAAGCATTTGTACAGTGCTACAAGACATACGCAGCGCTGCGCAGACACATGTAAAACCCAGTCCCTGCTCATCAGAGCTTACAATCTAGTCAAGACAGACAACACAGTATTTGTAGACACGGAATACATCTAGGGGGAGTGGTGAGGGAACACAAAGGAGATTAGGTGAGTCAAGATCCGAAAGCGGCAAGAGGTGAGTTTTCAGCCTGGATTTGAAAAGGGCCAGAGAAGGTGCCTGACGTACAGACTCAGGTAGTATGTTCCAGGCATAAGGAGCAGCAAGGTGAAAGGAGTGTAGTCTGGAGTTAGCAATAGAAGAGGACGACACATATAGAAGCAATCTGCCAGAAGAGCGGAGATCCCGAGGAGGGTTGTAGGGAAAGATAAGAGAGGAAAGGTAGTGAGGAGCTGCAGAGTGAATGCACTTATAGGTCAGCAGGAGAAGTTTGAACTGGATGCGGAAACAAATAGGGAACCAATGAAATGACTTGAGAAGAGGGGTGATATGAGCATGACTGGGCTGGCAGAAGATTAGCCACGCAGCAGAGTGTTGAACAGATTGAAGCCCCCACACATCTACACGGCTACTGCCTTGACCTAATACTGTTCTCCAACTCCTCTCCTTCAAACTTCCGCAAATCAATCCTTCCCTCATCTGACCATCACTTCTTAACATTTACTCTTCAGCTTCCGCCGTCCCAACCTCGTCCTGTCTCCTCCGACCTATTTAGAAACATTCATAATATTGATCCCCTGATTCTCTCCTCCACCATCTCTCCATCTCTTTCCTCCATTTTATCCTCCAAATCCGTTGACGAGGCATTATCTTCATACAATGCTACATTATCCTCAGCCCTTGACACTCTTGCCCCTCCCACCCCACGTCCTGTCAAACGATCTACTCCCCAACCCTGGCTTTCACCCACAATCCGTTACCTATGCATCTGCGCCCGTTCTGCCAAACGAGCTTGGTCCAAATCCCGTTCCCCGGAAGACTTTCTACACTTCAAATTCATGCTTGGCTCCTTCCAGTCAGCCTTAGCATTTGCCAAACAAGATTACTACATCCATCTGACCAACTCCCTTGCCTCTGATCCTCGCCGTCTCTTTAATACCCTCAATTCTCTCCTTAAGGTCCCACCACCCCCGATCCCGCCCTCCCTTTCTGCCCAAACCCTAGCTGACTACTTCCACGACAAAATCCACAAGATTACCCTCCAATTCCCTACCCCCCATCTACCCCCCTCCCCCCCAATTCTCCTCCCCCATCCATACTCCCTCTGCCACCCTCTCTTCCTTCCTTCCGATCTCTGAGGAAGAAACTGCACTCCTTTTGTCCTCCTCCAAACCCACCACCTATCCATCAGACCCTATCCCCACCCATCTCCTACGTTCCATCCCCATCACCATTGTCCCCTCCATCACTCATATCCTCAACCTTTCACTCTCCACTGCAACTGTCCCCGTTGACTTCAAACATGCTGTTGTCACACCCCTCCTCAAGAAACCCTCACTTGATCCCACATCCCCCTCTAACTATCGACCCATCTCCCTCCTTCCATTCATATCCAAACTATTAGAACGAGCAGTCCACCATCGCTGCTTCGACTTCCTCACCTCCCAGGCCCTCCTGGATCCACTTCAATCTGGCTTCTGTCCCCCTACACTCCACTGAAATGGCACTCACTAAAGTCATGAACAACCTGTTCCTGGCTAAATCCAAGGGCCTCTACTCTGTCCTCATCCTTCTTGACCTTTTTGCTGCCTTTGACACCGTTGACCATGACCTTCTCCTCATCACCCTCTCCTCGCTTGGCTTCAAGGACTCTGTACTATCCTGGTTCTCCTCCTACCTCTCCCATCGCTCATTCAGTGTATGTTCTGGTGGTTCCTCTTCCCCTACCCTGCTCCTTTTAGGTGTACCCCAGGGATCGGTCTTGGGCCCCCTCCTCTTCTCTCTCTATACCCAAGGCCTTGGCACGCTTATCTCCTCCCATGGCTTTCAGTGCCATCTCTATGCCGATGACTCCCAAATCTACCTCTCTACACCTAATATTTCTCCGGCAACCCAGTCCAAGATCTCTGCCTGTCTTTCGGACATCGCTGCCTGGATGTCTCATCGCCGATTGAAATTGAACATGGCCAAAACTGAACTCCTCGTCTTTCCACCTAACTCCTCCCCACCACTTCCACCTCTCTCAATCCATGTGGATGGATCTACTATCCTTCCTGTTCCCTCGGCCCGCAATCTAGGGGTTATCTTTGACACCTTTCTCTCCTTCTCCGCTCATATACAGCTTGTAGCTAAGACCTGCCGCTTCTTTCTCTACAACATCAGCAAAATCCTCTCTGAACACACTAACAAAACGCTTATCCACTCCTTAATCTCCTCTCACCTTGATTACTGCAACCTACTCCTCGCTGGTCTTCCCGCGAGCCACCTCCTTCCCCTCCAATCTATACAAAATCACGCTGCTCAACTAATCTTCTCCCAACCTCGCCATGCCCACATTACTCCTCTTCTCAATCGCTTCACTGGCTCCCTGTCCAGTTCCGCATCCAATTCAAGCTTCTCCTGCTAACCTATAAATGCATTCACTCTATGGCCCCTCAATACCTCTTATCTCTTATCTCTCCCTATGTCCCCTCTCAAAATCTGTGCTCCGCTAATAAATTACTCCTATCAATGCCTTTCACCCGCACCGCGAACTCCCAACTGCTCTCCTTTCACCTTGCTGCACCTTATGCCTGGAACAGCCTACCTGCGTCTATGTGCCAGGCATCCTCCCTGGTCCTCTTCAAATCCAGGTTGAAGACCCACCTCTTCACCGTTGCATTTAAATCCTGACTCCTTCCTCATCTTACCCTAACCCCCGTCATCATTTATGACCTAACTACAGACCAAACTGTACCACACCGTACCTTGCGCAGAACTGACTAATGCTCTGTACTGTTCTAACTAATGTACTATTCTAACTAGATTGTAAGCTCTGATGAGCATGACTCTGATGGGCAGGGACTGTCTCTTGTATGTTGGCTACTTCTTGTAGGCTAGCTGTGCAGCGCTGCGTGCGTGGTGCTTTACAAGTGCTGAATAGTAGTAGTAGAGATATTCAGAGGGAGACCAGCAAGGAGTAGATTAGAGATATGATAGAAGTCTATAAATTAATGAACGGAGTGGAACGGGTAAACATAGATCGATTGTTTACGTTATCAGAATATAGAAAGACTAGGGGACATGCAATGAAGCTAAACTATTTAAAACAAATAAAAGAAAATATTTCTTCACTCAACGTGTAATCAAACTCTGGAATTTGTTACTGGAGGATGTAGTAAAGGCTGTTAGTGTAGCTGGGTTTAAAAAAGGTTTGGACAAGTTCCTGGAGGAAAGGTCCATAAACTATTATTAAGAAGGGACCCAGGATATCAATGTTTGACCCAGTACAAGCATTGCGGAACCTGTGTCTTTTGGGGAAACTGGTAGGTACGTATGACCTAGATTGGCCACTGTTGGAAACAGGATACTGGGCTTGATGGACCTTGGTCTGACCCAGTATGGCATATCTTATGTTCTTATGTTCTTAGTCACTTACCATCTTGACTATTGTAAGAGTGCATGTCTTAGTAGTGGGGGTCATTCTGAACCACAAATAGCGGGGATGGACGTCCATCCCTGCTATTCGTGCCGGCATCAGCTGCTGACTAACTTCCCCACCAGTAGTGCAGGAATGTTAGAGGCGGGGAGTGGGCGGTCGCCAACCATGGATATACAGGGCCGATTCTAATGTTGACCCTATACTTCCAGGGCTGGCAAAATGGCCGGGGAAGGTGGAATAACTCCCCTGGACGTGTTTTTTTGTTTTGTTCTGTTTTTTTTTTAATTCGGGGGGCTGGGGGGCCAGGGGACATTCCCGCAGCCCCATCCTGGCCTTCGGAGACTGGATCGTGGTCAGGCTGTGGGGAATTCGCAGTTCTGGTTGGCTGCCAGCATCATGCCTTTATAATGGAGCCGCAGTACCATGGCAAGATGACGCCATGGCGCCGCGTCTCCATTTAAATGCCCTGACTGATTTAGCAAGGTGCAGTCCTGCACGTGCAGGCCAGACAGAATCGCTGTCCCAGCCTGCACGGACAGGACTGTTCTGATCCCATGGGGCTAGACATGCCCCGCAGGATAAGAATTGCCATCCCCTCTGTGCATCTGGTTCAGACCAGACGCACAGAGGGGATGGACATGCAGGATAGAATCGGTTCCAGTATGTTCAAAAAGAATGGGTGGATTTTGTTGATATTATAGAGAAAGAAACAGCAGGTTTTAGCTATCGGATGGATGTGTGTGGAGAAGGAGAGAGAAGAGTCAGATGACTCAAAGGTTGCGAGCTGAGAAAACAGGGAGGAGTAGAGAGTTATCCACAGAGACTGATAAAGGAGGAAGGGGAGAGGAGACTTTAGGGGGAAAAATAAGAAGCTCAGTTTTGGCCATGTTCAATTTCAAGCGGCGGTGAGACATACAAACAACCATGTCAGAAAGAACATAAGAAATGCCATACTGGGTCAGACCAAGGTCCATCAAACCCAGTATCCTGTTCCCAAAAGTGGCCAATCCAGGTCACGAGTACCTGGCAGGTACCCAAAGTCCACAGCTTCCACAATGCTCGTCCTGGAGTAAGTAGTGGATTTCCTGGGTCCTCTCTGATAATGGTTTATGGGCCTTTCCTCCAGGAACTTGTCCAAACCTTTTTTTTAAACCCAGCTACACTAACTACTTTTACTATATTCTCCGGTAACAAATTCCAGAGTTTGATTACGCGTTGAGTGAAAAGATATTTTCTCTTATTAGTCTTAAATGGGTTACATTGTAGCTTTATTTTGTGTCCTCTAGTCTTTCTATTTTTTGATGATGTAAACAACCGATCTACATTAACTCGTTCCACTCCATTCATTAATTTATAGACTTCTATTATATCTTCCCTCAGCCTTCTCTTTTCCAAGCTGAAGAGCCCTAACCTTTTAAGCCTTTCCTCATAGGGGTATCCTTCCATCTCCTTAACCGTTTTGGTGGCTCTTCTCTGTACCTTTTCTAATTCCGCTATATCCTTTTTAAGATATGATGACCAAAATTGCACACAATATTCAAGGTGCAGTCGAACCATGGAACGATACAGAGGCATTATAATATCCTTTGTTTTATTCTCATTCCTTGCCTTATGATTCCTAGCATTCTATTAGCTTTCTTGGCCGCCGCTGCATAATGGGCGGAGGGGTTTCAACATATTATCCATGATGACGCCTAAATCTTTTTCCTGGGTGGTGTACCAAAGTTTGGGTTGTTCTTTCCTAGGTGCATAACTTTGCACTTGTCCACATGAAATTTCATCTGCCATTTGAATGCCCAGTCTTCCAATTTATCAAGGTCCTCTTGCAATTTTTCACAATCCTATTGGGTTTTAAGAACTTTGAATAATTTTGTATCATCTGCAAATTTGATTACCTCACTTGTTGTTCCCATTTCCAGTTCATTTATGAATATGTTAAAAAGCAGCGGGCCTAGCACAGATCCCTGGGATACTCCAACACATAACACCGATACTAGCATCCCTTCACTGGTTACCAATACAAAGCAGGATAATATACAAAACAATAATAACTGCATTCAAAGCCTTAAATGACATGGCTCCGAAGACATTATGTAATCTAATATGCAAAGAACCACCTAAGCCTACTCATAGAAAAGGACAATTAAATAAACTAAAGATTCCAAAAGAATTCATAAAAACTCACAAATTAACAAACAATAGAGCCTTTTCCCACATAGCTCCAACCATCTGGAATTCACTACCAGAGGACCTACGATCACTAACAGAGATCACGGAATTCCGGAAAAAATTGAAAACGTATCTATTCACTAAACACTATAATACCATGGAAAACCCTCCACTCGACTTAGATAAAGGCTAAACAGGAACCTGCACACATCAAGTATATACTCCCTACTATAACGGACAACATACATAGCTTAAACGAAATGACGCTCCATTCTATTATGCCCTAATACCTCCACATGTATATAGTTGCAACTGTTATGTACTGCCTTACGTTGTACAGACATTACACTTTGTTTAGATAAATTGTTACTCACACTGTTTTAGTTGAAATATTCTGCTTAGTTATTACTCTCTGCTTTGTTTAAGTTAAGATGTTCTATGTAAAAAGTTAAGATGTTCTATGTAAAACAAACTTCGCTTTGTTAATTGTTGTTAATTGTACACCGCAACTGATCGCTGGAAGATGCGGTATATAAATGAGTGTTAAATAAAAAAATAAAAAAACTCCACTATTTATTTTTCTCCATTGAGAAAATTGGCCATTATGCCCTACTCTCTGCCTTCTATCTTTTAAACAGTTTCTGATCCATAATACTACATTGCCTCCAATTCTATGACTTTTTAATTTTGCCAAGAGTCTCTCATGAGGGACCTTGTCAAAGGCTTTCTGAAAATCCAGATACACTCTATCAACCGGCTCACCTTTTGTCTTTTGTTTATTCACACCTTCAAAAAAGCAGGCAGAGTTCCGGGCCTGGATTGCCAGAGAGATTTCAGTTGTAGAGAGGTAGATCTAGGAGGAGTCAGCATAAAGATGGTGCTGAAAACCATGGGAATAGATGAGTGCACCAAGGAACTGGGTATAGAGACAGAAAAGGAGTGGACCCAAGACAGATCATTGAGGTACAACAACTGAGAGCGGGATAGCAGCAAAAGAGGATCCACCAGAACACTGAAAGAGCAATGGGAGGGATAAGAAGAGAACCAGGATAGCATAGAGACCTTAAAACCAAGCGAGGACAAGGTATTGAGGAGAAGGTTGTGGTCAACAGTCTGAAAAGCAGCAGAAAGGTCCAATCTCTGGAAGAGAGCTCCCGAACAGGTTCAGTGGTCACCTGACCTGGACCTGGCCTTGGCCTTCCAGCAACTCAAAAAGGCTGTGTGCTCTGAACCTATCCTGATTAGCCCTGATTTCTCTCTACCATTTATTGTGCAAACTGATGCCTCGGAGATGGGCCTAGGAGCCATTCTGGCCCAGGAAATCAAGGATGAACATCCCATAGCATTAATCGGCAGGAAATTGCTTCCTCTGGAGAAGTATTGTGTGGTGATTGAGAAGGAAGCCCTCGCTTCAAGTGAGCGCTTGAAACATTCAGATACTACCTGCTTGGCTGTCCGTTTACACTAATAATGGACCATCAACCCCTCAAGTGGCTGGCTTGACATAAGGAGTCCAACAGTCGTATTATGCAGTGGTTTTTGAGTCTCCAACCTCACCAGTTCCAAGTCCGCCATAGGGCTGGTCAGACTCACCTGAACATGGACTTTCTTTCCCAGATGGGAGTCCCAGGTGAGGCAGGCACTCAGCGGGGCATGGTTGTTGAGGGGGGAAGGTGTGTAATGAGTATATAGAATGTTACTCATCCCTCTCCAAAGGGGTTATCAACAATCCTCTTTAAGAGAGGCTGCAGCCTAGAGTTCAAGGCTGGGAAGCTATGGCTCAGAAGGAGAGGTTAAGAATCAGCAGGCTGCAAGAGTGAGAGGGACCCGAGGGGCCAGGTCCTTCCAAGGCAAGCCATGCAGAGGAGTTCTGAGGTAGGAACTTTAACTGGGGCTGGAAGAAGAGCCGAGAGAACCATCTTGTGGAGGTTTAACAAGCTGAAACAGAAGTAAAGCTGCTTTTGTTTTCTTTGAACTGATGTTTATTATGGATTTTGCTTTGAGGAGGTTTAACAAGCTGAGAAGTAAAGCTGTTTTTGGTTTCCCTGAATTGGTCTGGCCTGTATTGTACAGAAAACTGCATGCCACACTATTACAGTCCCCTAGTCTTTTACACTTTTGAAAAAATAAGAAATCAATTCATATTTATTCATTCTACTCTGCTTACTAAAGAGATCAAGGAATCAACAATGGATATTGTTAACCAGTCGTGTGAAGACTGGATACCAGATGAATTGAAAAGGCAATAGTATGGCCTATATTAAAATCAGGAGGAAAAAGTGAGAAAGTATCTAGTTATTGTCCTGTTATCAAGTATGTTATTTTTAAAAACGTTATTGAAAAAGAATAGTATATTATCAATTAAGGAGTTATACGGAATAACATGAATTCTTGCATAAGTGGTAATATGCAGACATCGCATAGTCTAGCAAATACAATGGTCGGCCCCATCCCAAACATAACAGATCATTGACGCCACTTTCTGATAACCGTGCAAACTGTAAATAATTGGTTCAAACTGCAAGTAAGTCGAGCCAATTGTAAATAGGTTCTATCTTGTTAACTACCCTGCATGTTAACGCCCTTCTTTATAGTTCATTGTATCCAGTTTAAGTTGTAAGTTATGATGTAAACTGCCTTGATTGAAGGATAAGGTAGTATAAAAATCTGGTTAAATAAAATAAATGAATTAAAGAGTAACCTATAGTACAAAAACATTGTTAGCATATGTGATGGATTATTGGCTAATGTCATTAGAATAACGTACAAAAGTTGTAGCCTTATTTTTGGACATTTATGTAACCTTCGATGTGACATTTTTTTATTTATTTAAAAAATGTTTTATACTATCTTTGTGACAATTGTCATTCAAATAAAAAGCATACATTTGCAGATGGAAATCTAGATAACGAAGTCATACTTTGCATTCAATATACTTAAATAAGCCAGTGGTCAAATGGGAAACAAACATTTCTCTACTACATCATTCAGTCAGCCACAGGGAGCAAAATCTGTTTATCTGTGAAAAGTGCTCACCCTGTTTTAGCTGGAAAGAAAATCTGCAGAAAATAGTTAATGCAAGTCTCTTTGCAGGTACTTTTTCTTTTGAGCAATTTTTAAAGTGAAAATACATGCATACTTTCATTTTAAAAAATCTGTACAAAATCAGCAGATAAAAACTACCTGCTGATATTTCAGCAGTGTGGGCAGTTTGAAAATAGCTCTGTAAATGGCTTCAGTTGAAGCACCATATATTAGAAGGAAAATGTGATATTCATTCATTGCAAGATATGCCAAAATGTTTTAAAACTTTTATGATAAATGTTGCCATCCTCTAAAGTGACTTAACTGTTCTATGATTATTGGCAGAATGCACATACTAGGGATTACCAAAGATAGAAAAAGTGATGGAAAAGGACTTAGCGGATTGTGTGGAACTCAACTGCTATTTTGGAGCATATCATTGAAGGTTTTGATGTTTGTGTCCCTCACTCCCAAGCATTGTATTTTACTACTACTATTAATCATTTATATAGCACTACAAGGCATTTGCAGCACTGCACAGATACATGTGAAAAAGATGGTCCCTGCTTGTCAGAGCTTACAATCTAATCAAGACAGATTATGCAATAGCTGAGAACAAGGGTACAACTAGGGAAAGGTAGAAACACAAAGGAGAACAAAAGAGGAGTTTTATGAGGAGATCGTAGCTGGCAGAAGATTTTAATGCTCATAATGTGATCTGGACACTAGCCAAAGGCTCCAGACTCAGTACTTAGGATGACAATAAATATTGACTTTGTGACACAGATAGGAATACACTGTAATAGTGCAACAGAATAAGTCAACAAGTGGAGAAAGCAAGCGGAGTATGGCTCATGGATCTCTTTCCAACCACTCTGTGTGTGCGCATGTACATGTGTGCATGCACAGACTTGTCTGTTTGCCTCTCTCTCTATATATCCATATCTATATATCTATATAGAGAGATAGATAGATAGATAGATAGATAGATAGATACACACACAGGGTGGCCCAAAAAAAGTGAGAGCATCTCATAAATTAAAGGCTTAAATAGTTTACTTATTTACCTTTTTTAGCTATATAACGTCTTTATTTCAACAATTTCCGGTCGCCATCTTTGGTTTTTTAATTTGTCAATCTTTACATCTGTCTTTTTGAATTTTTAAATAACTTATATGCTACGAGATGTTCTCACTTTTTTTGGGCCACCCTGTGTATATAATGTGTGTGTCTTGTTCTGTATTTTGTCTGTGTGTGTGTATGTTTATGTTTGTATGTCTGTGGACGTGTTTTTGTCTGTGCATTCTTGTGTCTGCATGCATGAATGCTTGTGTAGTCTCTACTAGTCTGAGGACCTTCACTACATCTATTTTTGCTGTGTGGCAAACCAGGGGTAAAACTTCAGGAAGATAACGCTGTCTTTTCAGATTTAACTCTCTGGGATTTCTGGGTTCCCTGTTGAAACCAGTTTAACTGGAAGACCATTGACTTCAAAGATACTCATTCCACTGCTCACCACTTCCAGTAACTTAGTCTAGGCTAGATCGTCTTCTAAACCAAAAGCTTACTGAAAATCTTTAAGGGTCAAAACAACATTAAAAGAAATAGCAGAACTTAAAAACTAGAACATAGATCCGGGCACAGAACTGAGATCATCCTGGCAGCCTTTCTAAATGAAACCCACAGCTTTTTTTTATTGTGAAAAGGTCGCATTGGCAGTCTCTCTTGTCGTCTTTTCTCTTTATGACCTAGTTGACATCACACCTTTTGCTATTATGTCTTGAGGATACTGGCATAGAAGAAACCATTCTGCATTGGTTTAGCTCTTTTCTTTCTGGAGGCTCATATCACACTTCATCTGGATCCCCCATCTCCAGTTCCCTTCCATTGCCTTGCAGAGTTCCACAGGGCTCAGTTCTCATACCTTTATTGTTTAACAATTTTCTTAGTCCCCTAAAAATCCTAATCCAGTACCTTGGTATCAGCAGCTTCCATTACACTGCCAAATATCTTGGGGGTTTTTTTATACTGACCCACATGCCCCTGATTTAACTATTTTGAACCATTGCTTTGATGCAATAGCCATTTGGCTTTGAAAAGCTTTCTCAAGCTGAATCCCATTAAGACCATTGTCACCTGGAACACAGGCAGATCGTCTTACCCATCAATGCTCCTTCAGAAAAGGGTAACTTGATTCCTTTGGTTGAGCCCTTCCGATACTTAGATATTGTTATCTATCAATATCATTTGAGGTACAGATTTGTGCTGCTGTTATGACTTGTGTTTTGCCATCCAACAATTTTATTCTCTAAGTTCCTTCCTTGATATCTCCAACCAGCATACACTGATCCATGTCCTGGTAATTTTATTGTTAGGATTTTCAAATTTAGAATGCCTGCAAACAGTCTAAAATATTGCAATCCATATTCTCTCACAACCAGACATTGTATCATGTAATAGCATTATTATTTAAGAACCACTGACTTCCAGTGATATCCCGAATCCAATCTAAGACACTGCTTTTAAACCACAAGGCCTGGAAATAAATGATACCATTCTCTCTTCTTTGCATTCATATCCCATCTCTCTTCTTGGCCCTGTGCTCCCAGCTTGAATATCTCCTATCCATCCCTCCTGTTTCAAGAGCAAGACTGGAGTTCACTTGTCAATCAGCCTTTTCTTCCTGGCCCTTATGCTATGGAATTCATTGCTTCCTACCTTATGTTCAGAAGTTAGCTATAAAACATTTAAGGTGCGTCTAAAGACCCAAATCTGAACTATGGCTTTTGACAACCTTTTGACTACATCCTCTGGCAATGAATTCTTGATTACGCATTGAGTGGAAAAAATATTTTCTCCGATTAGACTTAAATGGTCTACATTGTATTTTGTGTCCCCTTGTCTTTCTACTTTTTGAAGGAGTAAACAACCAATCTACATTTACTCGTTACACTCCATTCATTATTTTATAGACCTCTATCATATCTCCCCTCAGCTGTCTCTTTTCCAAGCTGAAGAGCCCTACATTTTAAGTCTATCCTTGTAGGGGTATCCTTCCACCCCCTTTCATTTTGGTCACTCTTCTCTGTACCTTTTCTAATTTTGTTATATTCCTTTTTAGATGTGTCGACCAGACTTTTGTATCAAATGATCTTAAGGTGGCCTGTTATAAAATTACCCTCCATATGTGTATCTCAAGTCCTGAAATACCTAAAAAAATATTTAACACCAAAGTATTAATTGAGCTCAATTAAATATAGTGGACCTGACAGGTGTTTGTAAGTGCATGGGGAAGTCTCATCAGTGGGTGCCTTGAAGCGATGTTTGCAGCTAAAGAGCAAGGGGCCTGAGTTTCAGCTGCCCCGCCGTTTAGAAGGGCTATGCGCTGATGAGGCGCACAGCCCTCTCCGCTGACCTCTAAACCGGATATTCAATGCTGTGGTGATGGCATTGAATATCCGGTGACTGCTGCAGGGACAGGAAGCCACTGAGGCTAACCGGGCAGCAGCGATATTGCATGCTTCCCGGTTAGCGATCGGCCTGTTAAAGATAGCAAGGGTTTTCCTTGCCTATCTTTAAGATGCCGATCGCTAACTGGGCAGCATGCAATATCGCTGCTGCCCGGTTAGCACCATTCCCTGCCTCCGCTCCACCCCAGAACACCCCCAACACATCCTGATGCTAACTCCATAGCATCAGGTGTGTAGGGGACATAGACAGGGATATTCAACAGCACTAACCATGTATGTGCCGTTGAGTATACCCATCTAAGGCATTTACATGGTTTACTAGGCTGTAAACCATGTAAATGCCCTCAGAATATCAGGCCCTAGATGCCTTGGTCTGAAGGACTACTCAGGATCCTATGACGATACTGCCTATTTATTTGCAAGGATTTGATATACTACAGTATCAGACAAATTCACTGTGCATTGATGCAGTTTATGATATCCAGTATAACCAGTGTCAAACAAAACAAAAGAGAAGTACAGCAAGGGGCAGGGTTGGAGCTGGATTCAGAGATACATGCATACTTTTCAATCTCTTCAATCTGTCCTCCAGGTGATGTAAAACCTTCTCGCACCGAGGAAGTTTCTCCAGGGCCATGTGCCCATGAGGGAAGGGTTAGGACAGCCGTTATAGTTGGTGATTCGATCCTTAGGCATGTAGATAGCTGGGTGGCTGGTGGACGTGAGGATCGCCTGGTAACATGCCTGCCTGGTGCGAAGGTAGCGGACCTCACGCTCCACCTAGATAAGGTTTTAGATAGTGCTGGGTAGGAGTCTGCTGTCTTGGTACATGTTGATACCAATGACATAGGAAAATGTGGTAGGGAGGTTCTGGAGGCAAAATTTAGGCTTTTAGGTAGGAAGTTCAAATCCAGAACTTCCATGGTAGCATTCTCCGAAATGCTTCCCGTTCCACGCGCAGGACCCAAAAGGCAGGCAGAGCTCCGGAGTCTCAATGCGTGGATGAGACAATGGTGCAGAGATGAGGGTTTTGGATTTGTTAGGAACTGGGGAAACATTCTGGGGAAAGGAGGGGCTCTTCCGAAGGGATGGGCTTCACCTTAACCGGGATGGAACCAGGCTGCTGGCATTAACCTTTAAAAAGGAGATAGAGCAGCTTTTAAACTAGATATTAGGGGAAAGCCAACAGTCGCCCAAGAGCGGATGGTTAGGAAGAATGTATCCTTGAAGGATACTACCAAAAGCAGAGAGGTTCCACAAAAGAGTAAAGTAGCCCAAATGCCCTCAAGTATGGAGCAGACAGAGCTTAAAGATCCCAATTTACCCATGTCTAACAATAGCCAAATTAACATGAATAAAATACATTCTCTAAAATGCATGTATGCAAATGCTAGAAGTCTAAAGAATAAGATGGGAGAGTTAGAATATATAGCACTAAATGAAAGGCTAGATATTATTGGAATATCAGAGACATGGTGGAAGGAGGACAACCAGTGGGATAGAGCAAATCAAATTGGTGGAGGGGTTGCACTCTATGTTAGAGAGGACATTGACTCAGAAAGGATTAAAGTTTTGCAGGAAACAAAATCTGCTGTAGAATCTATATGGATTGAAATTCCATATAAAAGGGGGAAGGCAATGGCAGTGGGGGTGTACTATCGAGCACCTGGCCAGAATGACCAAATGGATGATGAAATGCTCAAAGAAATCAAGGAAGCTAACAAACGTTACAGCGCAGTAATAATAATGGGTGATTTCAATTACCCCGGTATCGACTGGGTCAGTGTCACGTCAGGACATGCTAGGGAGATAAAGTTCCTAGATGAAATAAATGACTGCTTCTTGGAGCAGCTGGTTCATGAACCGACCAGAGGGGAAGCCATATTAGACCTGGTCCTTAGTGGAACACCAGATCTAGTGCAAGAGATAAGGGTGTTGGGGCCACTTGGCAATAGTGATCATAGCATCATCGCCTTTGATTTAATTAGTGGAGGAGGGATAGTAAGGAAATCCACAGTACTACCTTTTAACTTTCGAAAGGGAGACTATGATAAAATGAGGAAAACAGTTAAGAAAAAACTAAAAGGAGCAGTTGCAAAGGTTAAAGACGTACATCAAGCTTGGGTGTTGTTGAAAATACTATCTTGGAAGCCCAGACCAGCTGTATTCCACGTTTTAAGAAAAGTGGAAGGAAGTCCAAAAAACTGCCAGCATGGTTTAAAGGTGAGGTCAGAGAGGCTGTTGTTGCCAAAAAAGCATCTTTCAGGAAATGGAAAAAAGAGCCAAACGACGAAACCTGGAAACAGCACAAGCACTGGCAAGTCAAATGCAAGGCATTGATAAGGCAGGCAAAGAGAATTTGAGAAGAAGCTTGCTGCGGAAGCAAAAACACGAAATAAAGACCTTTTCAAGTACATTCGTAGCAAAAAACCTGTGAGAGAGTCAGTTGGTCCATTAGATGATAAAGGAGTTAAAGGAGCACTAAGAGGCGACAAGGCGATAGCGGAGAGACTGAATGAATTCTTTGCTTCGGTCTTTACTAATGAAGATGTAGGGATGTTACCCATGACTGAAGTGGTATTTAAAGGTGTGGAAGAATTGAAGGAAATATCGATACATCGGGAAGATGTCTTACAACTATTAGATAAACTGAAGAGTAGCAAATCACCTGGGCCGGATGATATACATCCAAAGGTGTTGAAAGAACTGAAATATGAGAATGCAGACCTGCTATCAGTAATCTGTGAACTATCATTAAAATCATCTCTAATACCTGAAGATTGTAGGATCGCCAATGTAACACCAATTTTTAAAAAGGGTTCCAGGGGTGATCCAAGAAACTACAGACCGGAGAACCTGATGTCAGTACCAGGAAAAATGGTAGAAACCATCATAAAGAATAAAATTACTCAGCATGTAGATAGTCACAACCTAATGAGAGACAGCCAACATGGCTTAAGACAAGGAAGATCTTGTCTTACTAATCTGTTATGTTTTTTTGAAGGAGTGAATAATCAGGTGGACAAAGGTGAGTCGGTTGATATTGTGTATCTGGACTTTCAGAAAGCCTTTGACAAGGTCCCTCATCAGAGACTTTTGGCAAAACTAAAGAGTCATGGGATAGGAGGCAGTGTACTATTGTGGATCAGGAACTGGTTAAAAGATAGAAAGCAGAGGGTAGGGCTAAATGGCCAATTTTCCCAATGGAGAAAGGTGAATAGTGGTGTACCCCAGGGATCTGTGCAGGGTCCGCTGCTTTTTGACATATTCATAAATGACCTGGAAAGTGGAATAACGAGTGAGGTTATCAAATTTGCAGATGACACAAAACTATTTAAAGTTGTTAAAACCCAAGAGGATTGTGGAAAATTGCAAGACGATCTTGATAAATTGGAAGACTGGGCATCAAAATGGCAGATGAAATTTAATGTGGACAAGTGCAAGGTTATGCACCTAGGAAAGAACAACCCAAACTATGGTTACACGATGCAAGGTTCCACATTAGGAACCACCACCCAGGAAAAAGATTTAGGCGTCATTGTGGATACCATGTTAAAACCCTCGGCCCAGTGTGCAGCGGCGGCCAAGAGAGCAAATAGAATGCTAGGTATGATAAGGAAAGGAATGGAAAATAAAACAAAAGATATTATAATGCCTCTGTATCGTTCCATGGTGAGACCGAACCTTGAATATTGTGTGCAATTCTGGTCGCCGTTTCTTAAAAAGGATATAGCGATTTTAGAAAAGGTTCAGAGAAGAGCCACCAAAATGGTAAAGGGGATGGAAGGATACTCCTATGAAGAAAGGCTAAAAAGGTTAGGGCTCTTTAACCTGGAAAAGAGAGGGCTGAGGGGAGATATGATAGAAGTCTATAAATAAATGAACGGAGTGGAACGGGTAAATGTAGATCGATTGTTTATGTTATCAGAATATAGAAAGACTAGGGGACATGCAATGAAGCTACAGGGTAAACTATTTAAGACTAATAAAAGAAAATATTTTTTCACTCAACGTGTAATCAAACTCTGGAATTTGTTACCGGAGGATGTAGTAAAGGCTGTTAGTGTAGCTGGGTTTAAAAAAGGTTTGGACAAGTTCCTTGAGGAAAGGTCCATAAACCATTATTAAGAAGGGACCCAGGATATCAATGCTTGACCCAGTACAAGCATTGTGGAACCTGTGCCTTTTGGGGAAACTGCTAGGTATGTATGACCTAGATTGGCCACTGTTGGAAACAGTATCCTGGGCTTGATGGACCTTGGTCTGACCCAGTATGGCATATGGCATATCTTATGTTCTTCTGTTGCCTTTGGCATAGAAACTTACATACATACAGTGACACACAACAGTTAGGGAATTACTCCTTCCAATATCCCTCTCCCTGTTCTCTACTCACCTAATTCCCTAAACTGCCTCACCCCAAAAAATGGTCCCCCACCACTGCCTCTGTACCCTACACACTGCCTCACCCCCCAAAAAAGCTCCCTTTATAATAGAATTACCAGCCTGCCAAATGCCCCCACTCTGCATATATTGCCCTGCACACCTGCCTCCTCATCCTGCAAGCTGCCCCACGCCAAAAATGATACCCCCACAACTCCCCCACCACATTGTTCATTGCCCTCATTTCAAAAAACAGTCATCTGCAAACTGCTCACCCCCAAAACTACTACCCACACCTGTCCCATCACCCCCAAACGACCCCACCTGCAAAATCTAACCCTGTCAATGGATTGCTTTAGTAATTCACTTAAATATTATGGTATTGTCAGCGGTTGCTCCTACTGTTCAGACCTGAAGAAGGTTTTAACCCTCCAAAACTAGTCCAAAAATGTATTTATTCCAAATTGATGTCAGCTTATTTTCCTTTTTTGTCTTTTTATTTAAACATCATTTACTACTACTACTGAGCA
Source organism: Ichthyophis bannanicus (assembly GCA_033557465.1). NCBI lineage: Eukaryota > Metazoa > Chordata > Amphibia > Gymnophiona > Ichthyophiidae > Ichthyophis > Ichthyophis bannanicus. The sequence goes on from CM066031.1 coordinate 372,763,108, forward strand.
CTTATATAGTGCTACAAGTCGTATGCAGCGTTGCACAAACATGTATGAGACAGTGCCTGCTCATCAGAGCTTACAAATTTAACAGAATTATCGTAGATAAAGTGGCCTACTATGAAATTTTTCATGCCTCTTTTGTTATTAATTAGCAAATATTGCCGTCAAAAGAGGATGTAAAGATTTTTGGGTAACTTATGATTCTTCTTTAAATATGTAATCTCATATTAATTTGATTTACTTAAGATCATAAGAACATAAGATATGCCATACTGGGTCAGACTAAGGTCCATCAAGCCCAGTATCCTATTTCCAACAGTGGCCAATCTAGGTCATACGTACCTAGCAGTTTCCCCAAAAGACACAGGTTCCACAATGCTTGTACTGGGACAAGCATTGATATCATTGGTCCCTTCTTAATAATTGTTTATGGACCTTTCCTCCAGGAACTTGTCCAAACATTTTAAACCCAGTTACACTAACAGCATTTACTATATCCTCCGGTAACAAATTCCAGAGTTTGATTACACATTGAGTGAAAAAATATTTTCTTTTATTAGTCTTAAATAGTTTACCCTATAGCTTCATTGCATGTCCCCTACTCTTTCTATATTCTGGTAACGTAAACAATCGATCTGCGTTTACCCGTTCTACTCCGTTCATTAGTTTATAGACTTCTATCATATCTCCCCTCAGCCGTCTCTTTTCCAGGTTAAAGAGCCCTAACCTTTTTAGCCTTTCTTCATAGGGGTATCCTTCCATCCCCTTTACCATTTTGGTGGCTCTTCTCTGAACCTTTTCTAATAACGCTATATTCTTTTTAAGATATGGCAACCAGAATTGCACACAATATTCAAGGTGCAGTCTCACCATGGAATGATACAGAATCATTATAATATCCTTTGTTTTATTTTCCATTCCTTTCCTTATGATACCTAGCATTCTGTTTGCTCTCTTGGCTGCCGCTGCACACTGTGCCGAGGGTTTTAACATGTTATCCACAATGATGCCTAAATCTTTTTCCTGGGTGGTGGTTCCTAATGCGGAACCTTGCATCGTGTAACCATAGTTTGGGTTGTTCGTCCCTAGGTGCATAACTTTGCAATTGTCCACATTAAATTTCATCTGCCATTTTGATGCCCAGTCTTCCAATTTCTCAAGATCCTCTTGTAATTTTCCACAATCCTCTTGGGTTTTAACAACTTAAATAGTTTTTTGTCATCTGCAAATTTGACAATCTCACTCGTTATTCCCTTTTCCAGGTCATTTATGAATATGTCAAAAAGCAGTGGACCCAGCACAGATCCCTGGGGTATGCCACTATTCACCTTTCTCCATTGGGAAAATTGGCCATTTAGCCCTACCCTCTGCTTTCTCTTTTAACCAGTTTCTGATCCACAACCGTACACTGCCTTCTATCCCATGACTCTTTAGTTTTGCCAAAGGTCTCTGATGAGGGACCTTGTCAAAGGCTTTCTGAAAGTCTAGATATACTATATCAACTGACTCACCTTTGTCCACCTGCTTATTCACACCTTCAAAAAAACATAACAGATTAGTAAGACAAGATCTTCCTTGTCTAAAGCCATGTTGTCTATCTCCCATTAAGCCATGACTATCTACGTGTTCAGCAATTTTGTTCTTTATTATGGTTTCTACCATTTTTCCCGTTACTGACATCAGGCTTTCCGGTCTGTAGTTTCCCAGATCACCCCTGGAACCCTTTTTAAAAATTGGTGTTATGTTCACATCCTCCAGTCTTCAGGACTTTACTTGACTTAGTATTTACTTGACTTAGGGGTATGTTTACTAAAACCTCGTTAGGGTGCGCGCCGCGCTAGTGTGCGGATGCCATATAAGGAGTGGGCGTTTCAGTCAGAAAAAAGCAAAACCGGGATTAATCATGCGCTAATGTGTGCCCTGCACATTAGCGCATGAGAAAGTTGCGCGGGAAGCATAAGTGGCACGCTGATGTGCAAGCACAGGAACAGAGCCACAGTACAATGGTTAAGACACTGACCAATGGTACAGGGATCATGGGTTCAATCCCCCACTGTGCCCAATGAAGCAGGAGGCATTTTATTTTTATTTTAATTATCTCTACTAGCAAATGCACTCTCAAAGCGTGTTAACATAAGGCGCCCCATAAGGCACATTTTAAAGTGCACTGTCCGCCAAGGCACCCTAGAATGTTGCTTATAGGGCGCTTTATAGGGTGCCGTATGAGGTACCGCAAGGTCACAGCACTGTTTTTGATGGCAGCACTGTGCAGTTTAAGGAATGAAAATCATAAGTAGGTGCGCTGACATGCAAGGAGGAGCAGCAGTGTAGCACAGTGGTTAAGACACTGACTAATGATGCAGGAGTCATGGGTTCAATCCCCCACTGTGCCTAATGAAGAAGGCTGGCTGAGGCATTACCTGTTATAGGTAATATTGCTGTAGGGGGCATTTTATTTTTATTTTAAATAGTGCTGCCAGCAAACACACCCTCAAACATAAGGTGCTGCATAAGGTGCCTCATAGGGTACCCCAGAGGGCACATTTTAAAGTGCACTGTCCGCCACGGCACCCTACAATGTTGCTGAAAGGGTGGCCTATAGGGCGCCATATAGGGTGCCCTATGAGTCACAGCAAGGTCATAGCACTGTGTTTGATGGCAGCACTGTGCATTTAAACACATGGAAATCTGAAGTAGGTGTGCTGACATGCAAGGAGGAACAGCAGTGTAGCACAATGGTTAAGGCACTGACTGCTGATACAGAGGTCATGAGTTTGCTCCCCAGTGTGCCTAATACGTAAGGCTGGCTGAGGCATCAGCTTTGCAATGTACATATTGTTTCCTGCAGCACTTTATTTGTATTTTATTAATTGCTGCCAGCAAACACGCCCTCACGTGCCGTAATTGAAGGTGCCGCATAAGGCACCCTATAAGGCACTCCATAGGGCACATTATAAAGTGCACTGTCTGCCACGGCACCCTAAAATGTCCCCTATAGGGCACCCTATAAGTCGCTCCACAGGATAATGTATAGTGCACCTCATATGGACGGTAACCATAAGGTGCCCTATAGGGCGCCCTATAAAGCGCCCTCAGAGGCACCTTATGGGTACAGTACGCTGAGAGTGTTTTTGCTGGCAGCAATAATGTACATGAAAAAGAGATAATGCTTTGGGTAGCCCTATCAAATAACCCCACTGTGAGTTTGAACCCATGACCTCTGCCTCCACAGGCGGTGAAGTAACCATTGGGCTACAGCTCTATAGCTGCTAGCAAGCCCCTGGCTGGCTGCAGAGGGAGTGCACGTCACCACACAGACAGTCTGCTGTGGTCACCAGGATAGGGTTAGCCCACCCGTACCCATGATGCACTGCACATGCAAATCAGCTGTCCACAGATAAACACAAGATTGGGTATGCACCCCCACAGCACCTCGGCCTGGTAGGGGGAACTGACCATGTGCACCCCACAGCACCTCGGCCTGGTAGGGGGTACTGACCGTGTGTGTTACTGGCACAGAGTAGCTACACACCGTCACTTTGTGCAGGTACTGTGCTCACCCTGAGTGTGCGGTGGGGCGCCCAGCACCAGGTCCACAGCACCTTCCATGGCAGAAATAGGCCATGCTGCAGGTCCCCAGCAGTGCTAATGTGTGAGGTAGTTAGTTTCTGCAGAAACAACTTGGATATATCTGTCTGTCTCAGTCAGGTGTAGCCCCTATGGACCCCTAGGAGGATTATGTACCACCACCCTCCTCCTCCAGGACTGAGGGTGGTAAACAGGGTCTCCCATCAACAGATCCACATTCTACCTCCCTGCAATGGTGGCAGTAGAGGTTACCAGCAACCCTGGTCCTGCTGGGGAACAGACACCCTACAGAGCAGTCAATGCAGCTCTGTACACATCCATAACGCAATAGCAGACAGACATTAGGCCTGGATATGCTAAGCTGCACCCCACCACTATCTGATATTCTCCTGCAGCAAGCCTTCAGCCGCTGCACCCTGCAAGGCGCTCCATCAAGACACATACCAGCTGTAAACAGTCTGCTAGCTAGTCCATAGTGCATGTTCCTGGTGGAAATGCGTGCACCCAGAACTGGGATGTCAGTATACACAACAAGCAGATAAGTCAGTGACTGGGCCCCAAAAGGAAACCCATAAATATCACATGAAAGAAATACCATATAGCACTATGGGGGTGCCTAGCCATGCTGTGGTCACTGCACAGTCAGGGTGAGAGTGATCTCCCAGCAGGACATTCTGAGGCCACCCTGTCTGTGTAGGTGGTGGCCGGGCACTAAAATGTCCCAGCCAGTGCCCTATGCCCTGTGCAGATGCATCCTGGCCAGGCCACCCTGTCCGGGCTATACCCATGGTACCTTGCTCCTCATTATGCACATTGGCAGGCCAATACTGGCAACAGTGCTGGCAGTGTGGGCTGTGGAGGGTGTTTGCAGCCACCACACACTGGATAGACAGACACCCACACCCACACCTATGCCAGCATTGTGCTACTATAGAGGAGTTTAGCAGCCCTGGCCACCACATCAGTCCTGGGCACAGTACAGGCATGGATATGGTACCCAATACTGTTGGGGGTCACTCCCCAGGGTGGTAAACACTGTCAGAGACCAGACCTGAAGCACACACCACAGACATCAGAAAGGTTGTTATGATGGAGCTCAATCAGCAAACTGTGCTTAACGTAGGAATTGCTATCTGCCAGTAATCATAGCAAACGTTTGATAGCTGTGTACCGTATACCCAGGTGTAGGGTGGCATTGCTAAGGTATGCAAGTGCTAGTATTGGGAGAAGCACGCAGGGCCCAATGTCCTGCCTCTCCAGGAGGCATTGGCCAATGGGGCCTGTGGGTGTGGGTGTGGGTGTGTCTGCCCCTGTTGGCTGCTGCTTTACGGCAGAGGTTCCCAACTCCAGTCCTGGTGTGCCAAACACTGTTCGGGTTTTCATGCTGTCCCTCATGAATATGCATGAGATACATCTGCATACCATGGGGGTGGTGCATAGATATGCAGCACAGGCATCTTTATTAGAGGCAGCATGGAACCTGAATGGTGTTTGGCCCTCCAGGACTGCATTTGGGAGACTCTGCTTTAGGTAATGCGGCTGTTTATGGTGTCTGTGCTCGGTGGGGTAAAATATAGGCGTATTAACCATGCGTATGTTCTCTGCAATAAAGGTTTGTCCTTACTATCATGGTTTAGTTGTGGGAAAAATATGTGGACTGGATTGGCAGTAGCCCCAGCTGGGCTTTGAACGTGTGACCTTCTGTTCTTGCACACACTGTCTGTGTGCACTGCACCACCGTGTTGCCACAGATATGCTGTATTCCCTGGGGAGTCCATGACTGTACATCCGACAGGGCCTGTTTGTTGCAGTGTACGGCACCCACCTGGACAGGGCTAGGCCATGGTCTGCTGTTGCCACCAGCTGCTGCCACCTCCACCACCAATACCGCTCCATCCTTAGATTGGAGACAGCATAAACCCTGAAGGATTTGTGGCCCTCCAGGACTGCATTTGGGGGAATCTGCTCTAGGTAATGTGCACGTTTCTGGTGTCTGTGCTCTGTAGGGTAAAATAGAGGTGTTTGAGCCATGCTTATGTTCTCTGCAATAAAGGTTCGTCTTTACTATCACGATATAGTTGTGGGTAAAATATGGGGACTGGATTGGCAGGAGCCCCAGCTGGGGCTTGAACCTGTGACCTTCTGTCTCCAAACACACTGGTTGTGTGCACTGCACCACCGTGTTGCCACAGAGACAGTACATTCCCTGATGATACCATGACTGTTTGTCTGGCAGGGCCTGTCTGTTTCAGTGCATTGCACCCACCTACACAGGGCTAGGCCATGGTCTGCTCTGGGTAGCTGCCACTGCCCCCCTCCACCTCCAGTACCCCTGTGCCACCATGCTGACATGCCCTTCTGCTGGTGGTGCTGGTGGTACGCAGTCTCAGGCCATCCTGTGTGCGGGTAGGCGGCTGCCTATGGTGCGGGTTCTGGGGTAGGGGTGCCTGCATATCTGTCCACACGTCCCCCAATCACCGCCTGCCAATGTTCTGTGCCCTTGGGGGTACCTGCTGGGTACTATCCCCTGTGACACTGTGCTAAACACTCTCGTGCCCATGTTGGGCCCTCATCAGTTGCTGTCTGGCTGCTGTTCAGTTTCAGCATTCCTAAGTGCCATCTAGGCATCTGCCTAGTCTGTACTGTGCCCCAGCTGCACCACAGCATGTGCCGCCTGCAGCCCTCTGTATCCCTTTTCCCAGCATCTGTCCAGTTGCCCATTCCGACCTGCCCGCCTGCTGTTGTGGAACATGTGCATGCCATAGGTAACCTGTCCAATGGAGAGGTAAACTCTGATCAGTGTTATTTCACTGCGGGATCATTCACCTTGTATGAGGACGGAGCGTAGACCCTTCTAAAATTCATATTTATTTTTTGGGGCTTTGTTGGGAGTGCTTTTTGATGTTTCCCATTACTCTCAGTATTGCCCATCTTGCTTATGATTTTTTTATATTTTGTTGGCGTCATTTTTAATGTTTATTTGCCCTTTTGTTCCGTGCACATGTATCACACTGCTCACTTTTGTAGGTTTCCCTGGTTTTGCTGTACATTGCTGACAGAAATGGTTTCTCTTCCCTTTAAATTGGCTTTACCGCGAGGTTTTCACTCGCGGTATTTTTTTGCTTGAATTTCAGCCCTGCTCGTGTGCGGGGAGCCTCTCCCCTCCCACTCTCCACCCATTGACCCCGTCTCTCCGCCCCTTGGGAGCCTTCCTCCGCCCTCCGAGAGCCTTTCCACGCCTTTATCGCATATCAGCGCGCCGCGCACATGAGCGGGCACTTTAGTGCGGCGCGCACGTATGCGGGGCACAAAAACGCATCATTAGCGTGCGCTAAGGTACCTTAGCGCACGCTATTGTGCGCCGCGCACTTGAGCGCAGTTTAGTAAACATACCCCTTAGTACTTTATGCAGCTTACGCCTTACAGTATTAGGTCAAGGCAAGTTACAATCACATGCAATGGTTATTCCCCTGTCTCCAGCAGGTTTACAATCTGCACTCATATCTGAGATAATTGAGGGTTAATGACTTATCAGGGTCACAAAGAGTGCTAGTGGGATTTGATGCTGTGTCTCTCTTGTTCCTAAATTCCTGTTCTAAACACTATGCTGCTCCTCCACTCTTTGGAGGCTCCAATCTTATTTCATCTGGGATTATTTGGCTGCAGTCATTCAGCTTTTAGTTATGATACAAATTGACTATGATAATTCTATATCTGTTTAAAAAGCAAATTGCTCTATTCCAGGGAATATATATATAGTACTGCAGCCTGTATCATGTCAGTTTTGAAAGTGTAATTTAATTTTAACATTTATATTTCACCTACTCCTGGTATTAAAAGCCCCTGCTCGTTGTCAGTGGCATTAGTTGCTGCTTGAAGCAAGGGTTTGTTTTAGAGTTTTTGCATTTTCAGATATGGTCTCTAAAGGTGTCTAAACATTAACAGCTGATATTCAATGGCAATTACCTGGATAGTACGTGCCACTGGCCGGGTCTATATGATGGTTTTCAGTACCACTATCCAGATAGTACTGCTGAAAATCATTACTGGACAGTACTGAAAAAAGTCATTACTGACTGCCACAACCTGCAGTTCCAAGGACAGAGCCTGGGTGATTCCTCTAATTATCCAGACAGTGGGAACTATTCAGTCTGCTCTCCATATAACTTTAGGAGAGCAACAAGGCTGTCTTAAAGTTATCTGGATAGCTATCCTGAATAACTCTAGTGCTGACCACAGTATGCATACATTCAGCACTGCTGCTATCTGGATAGCGATGATGAATATATGTGTTTAATTTAAATGCCGTTGCTGGTGTTAAAAAAAATACTCACCATAGAGTTTAAATATCAGGGCTTTATTACAGCAGAGATCAATCAGTATGTTTTGGACAGAGCTTTTGTTCATCATGTTAAAATTAGGTCATTGTGATGGCAGCATTTTTGGACATATCCTTGGCTTTCGATTCAGTGATTCATGGCTCTCTTTTGGCCCTGGTTCTAGGAGGAGCAATCTTTATCTGGTTCCGGTAATATTTTTCATACAGGGAGCAGTGTGTGATGGTGGATGACCAACACTCAGAATGGTGCAAGTTAGAATATATATTTTCAAGCTATGATGATTTTATTTTGACTTTGTATATTTATTTATTTTCATTTTCTTATATACCATGCTATTCTGCATCAGTGTGGTTTACATTGAACAGGGAATTATAACTTGGAGATAACTATTTTACAGGGAACATGGGCTATGGAGGGTTAAGTGGCTTGCCCAAGACCACAAGGAGCACCTGTGGGACTAGAAACTCCAGTCCTTCTGGCCCAAGGTTGCTGTCCTCTAGTGGGATTTGAACACCTGACCTTCTGGCCTGAAGTACCTTGCCCCAACCACTAGGCCACTCCTCCACTCCATATTTCCCAAATATCTGCCTTTATAGAAGATGTTCTTTAGGTTCTTCTCATATTCATGCTCCAAAAGCCAAAATGTATTTGGATGAATCAGTCCTACACTTTGCAGAGGAATAGTTTAGGTTGTAACATGGATATGATAGATAAAATATTTTTTTAGTTGTCTTACATTGCAGAGGCTAATGTGATGCTGGATTTTATTTAATTGGCAGTGTTACAGTGTACCATCTAGCTTTCATATGGCATTAAATATATACTATGAGAAGAAATGGAATTAACACTATTACAATCATTTTTACAGACCTTGATAACAAGATGTACTAACTTTGTGAGATAAGTATGCAAAATGTAGCTAGGTTAGACAGACCCCATTAAACGGTGATATTTATATCAGAATCCTCAAAAATGTTATGAATCATTTTGGTGTCATGAAGTGAGGTAGAAGACTAAAGTAGTCTAAAATATACATACTAGCAAAATGTCATTCTCTCCAAAAGCTTTTGTAATGTCTGTTTATCTGTGGGCAGATGACTGTTACATGTAATCAGAAACAGACTTTTGTCAAGTTGAGACTAAGTAAATGCAGCTGAACACAAGCAAGTTCAACTACAAGGTTTCTAAGCTTTGCCAATTCCATCTAGCCTTGGAAAATTGCTGCTTTTATGTTCACCACAGTCTGGTTTTGATGAGATTGTTCTTTCTTTTTGCATCAAATTAGCAAGTGTTGATTAGAAGCCTGTTATGTTTAGACTTTTATGTTCAGAATGATGAAATATCACATGTACTCCAGAAGAGGCTTTAGGTGGTTTATCTACTAGGGTATGCAAGGGGTTAATTTTATAAAGCCTTTTCTTTATGTTAAGTTGATTTTACATTTGATAAAGGGTTTTTGTAACAGTTGCATAATCACATGCATGTGTAAAAAGTACACTCATGTTAAGGGTTTATGGTTTATTTAAACACTTGATATACCGCCTTTCTTGACAATCAAAGTGGTTTACAATAAACATCAGAAATATAATAAATAGAAACCGGAAAAGAACGCCAAAGATTTAATAGGATAGAAAATAAGACCCTGAAGAGATTAAGGAGTATGGCTTGGCCGAAGGCTTTGTCCCATTGGGACTCCCTCTCCAGGCAGTAGTGAGCTACAAAGGTGTATACTGAGGACCAGGTGGCAGCCCGGCAGATGTTTGTCATGGGGATAGAGCGCAAGTTTGCAAACAAGGTCGCCATAGTCCTGATGCTGTGTGCCGTAACCCAGCCCTCCAATGGGAACCCTTCCTGTTCATAGGCAAGGGCATTGCACTCTGCTACCCAGGTGGACAGAGTCCGCTTGGTTACTGTCTCCCCTTGCCAGCTATGCCATCTGTGGGTAGGTGTTCTCAGGGACGTAGTTTGGTTGGAGTGGAGGTCTGGTTGTGATAGGTATGCGCTTTTTATATGTTTAAATCATTTTTGTTGTGCACAAACTAAACAGGAAACAAGTAGGCATCCCTGACCTGCAGGGACACTTACGCAGTGTCAAGGAACCAATATCTATATACAAATATTCCAGTTCTTTTTGTTTGTTTGTTTTTCCTTTATTAACCATATTACTCCCTTTTCTTCCCCCACCCCCATCATATTTTAATCAAACTTACTGAACAACCAAATACAAATAATCCCCCTGACTCGTACATGCTAGAAAGTCAGGGTGGAGGAAGTTATATATATAATAACAATTCAAACAGGTCGTTTCTTCTATTCCCTAAACTGGAGTTGCTCCCAAACTCCCCCCCCCCCTTATTACCCCTTCTATCCACCCCCTTTCCCCTCCTTCCTACATAAACATTCACATTCAGAACAGGGCTGCCATTGTGAAACCAGGCATCCAGGCAAACGTACAGTGAAACAAGGTCAAAGAATCCATTTAGGTAGGGTTTGAACTCATTATGTGCAACATGAGCGTTTAAGTTGGTATGGCTTCACACCGGGATGACTAGCTGTCAAGATCCAAGGGCAGCGCCTACATTCTGGGTTATGCTGCGTCCTCTGGGCAACAGGGTTTGAATATATGGTTCCCAAGTCATCATAAACTGTGTGTCGCGAAGGAGAGATTTGGGCAGCAATATTTTCCATTTGCATTAAGCGATGCAGACTGTTAAGCCAGGCTGAGTAGGCCGGAGGTTTTGGATCCAGCCATTGACACAATATGCCACGCAGGCCTTGCGAACAAACAGCCTTGCACCCCGGCCTTTAGCCTGCATCCCCCCAGGTCTCCCAGCACTATTCCCTCTACTCTAAGAAGCACTCTCTTTTGTAGCATATCGGAAAGATACAACCAAATTTTCTCCCGGAAGACGCTTATCTGAGGTCATGCCCAGAACTGATGGCCCAGGGTGCTCCATTCGGCCTGACATTTGAGACAAGTCCCTTAACTCACCAAACCCACCGCCCTTGCCTGCATTGGCAAGAAGAAAGCTTTCAATCACCTTACAGAGTGTTTCGTGTGGTACTACTTCAGTGGTGACCTGTGGTATATGCCAGAGGGCCTGCCTAACTGTGTCTCCTGTCCAAGTCGTTCCAAGGTCCGCATTCCATCGCCGTGGCAATTCTTGATGGAGGTTCTGCTGTGTCAAAGTCGACCAAGCCGTTCACATGTGGACAGAGAAATACACTCCCTTTCCTCAGTCTCAAAATATGACATTAATCGGTCCACAAAGACTGGTCCCATTTTTGGCCTCTTCAGTGTCACAATATAATGTTGCACTTGGTGGAGTGCAAAAGATCCTTTAATATCAATCTGAAATTCCCGCACCATATCAGCAAGGGATTTGAATTGGTCTTCCTGCGTCAAAAATTGTGAAAGATTGGTCAGGCCCTGTCCCTTCCATAGCTGAAATTCTCGAGACAGGTCTCCAGCAGGGAATTCCAGGTTGCCACCCAGCGGTAAGGCATCCTAGTGTTCCAGAACTTGCCCTAACTTAGTGCAGAGGGTCTGCCAGGCTCCACATAGTGACTGGACCAAAGGACAAAAATGGACTGCGGGAGGGAGTCGTACCCAGGAGGCATGCAGCACATAGACTGGATGTAAGGTCCCCAGTAGGGCACTTTCCAGAACAGGGGGGTACATGTTGCCTTCTGATAGAGCCAGTCTCAAGCATAACATAATAAACAACTCATGTTATACTGCTCAAAGTCTGGTATACCAAGTCCTCCCGATTCCATGCCTCCCAATAGCCAAGTGAATGATATGCATGGTCATTGCCCTTCGAGAGAAAAAGTCTCAAATTCCGTCACCACATATGCAGATCACTTTTCAGCAACCTTAGTGGGAGAACCTATAGTAAGTACAGCATCTGGGGAAGAGTGTCATTTTATATAGGGGAATACGTCCCAGGAGCGATAACGGAAGGTTCTCCCAGCGCTGCAATTGTTTTTCTTTATGCAGCATCAATGGGACATTAAGTCAGTACAACCGAGCTAAGTTGTACCCTTTGATATTTAAAGAATCCAGTAGTCCACTTCAAAGGTAAAGGACCCGGCCACTCTTTTGGCAAGCCTGGATCCAAGGGCATGGCCCCTGACTTGTCCATAATTAAGCTTTAACCCAGAGTACTCGCCATAATCACGGAAAACGTCTAGGAGGGCTACCAGGGATGTCTGAGGTTGGCCCAAATGTACAAGAATGCAGCATATGCGGATGACAAACTTAAGACATACACCCAACTTTAACTCCCTCTATTGTGCATCTTCCTGCACCAAGAACAGGAGGAACAGTAGCGGTGAGAGGGGGCATCTCTTGCGGGTACCTCGTCCCATAGCAAAGTCTTTGAATGTTTGACCATTGGCTAAAACAGCTGCACGGGGCGAGGTATACAATAATCTCAAAGCATGTAGATAGAATCCACCAATACTAAATCATTCCAATACTTTAAGCAGGAACCCCCAGTCCACAAGATCAAATGCTTTTTCACCATCAAAACTGATCAGTTTGGAATTTTGATGGTCTACGTGACTGGCTGCCAAGGAGGCAATTGCTTCTCAGATTGAGCACTGGATGCGGGTCGCATATGAACGCAATTTGAGCTCTCCCAGGAGGGATTGAGCACCGACGATCCTTTGGTCCGCCTCCAGCCGCCTCATCCGCCCAATCGGGGCAGCCCTCTGCGGGCTTAAAAGAGTGCAAATCAGCAGCAGGCTCCCTCTCAAGCAGCTGAGCTCTCCCAGGAGGGATTGAGCACCGACGATCCTTTGGTCCCCCTCCAGCCGCCTCACCTGCCCAATCAGGGCAGCCCTCTGCGGGCTTAAAAGAGCGCGAATCGGCAGCAGGCTCCCTCTCAAGCAGCTGAGCTCTCCCAGGAGGGATTGCGCACCGACGATCCTTTGGTCTGCCTCCAGCCGCCTCATCCGCCCAATCGGGGCAGCCCTCTGCGGGCTTAAAAGTGCATACTTCTAAGCGTGCCCGCGCCTTGCGTGCCCGCGCCTGAGGGCCTCGCCAGAGGGCCCTTGGGCGTGGCCCTTAGGCGGGGACCTCTAGAACTGCACTACCAGAAGAGCACCCTTCAAAGCAGCAGCAGCTATCAGCCAGACTCCTCGATTAAACACACCAACTTCATCAGAAGAGATCGCCGATCTACCAAACAAGAACCATATAACCACCCAGCTGGAGCTCCCATATGGTCGAGCTCACTTCCACCATCAACCAGACCAACCACCGACCACAGCAAGTATATCACCCTAAATGAACCGACTATAACTGTGACTACTAGCACACCTAAACATACTGTCGTCAGTAATTATTAGACTGTAATTGTTATACTGGTGTCTGCAACTCAGTAATCATTATACTGTTGCCAGTAATAATTAGCCTTTATACTGTTGCCAATAATAATTATCACATTACTGTTGCCAGTAATAATTGTCACAATACTGTAACCTTTACAGTAACCATACAGTAACCTTTATACTGTTGCCAATAAGAATTGTCACAATACTGTTGCCAGTAATTAGTTCTCTTATCCATACTACATACACTGTAATACTGTTTGTAATCCTTATACTGTTGCCAGTAATAATCAGTCACTATACTGTTGCCAGTAATTTAGAATGTACAAAGTCCTGTTTTCACTCATTACCCTCCTTACCCTTGGTCTCCCCTGCGTCTCAAACGCTCTCAACCATAATACCAACTACATACCAATACTACATACATTTGGAAGGAGATGGTATGAATTCCCCCACCACACAACGGCAAAAAACAACCATACATCCCACTCCCATCTACTTAACATTCCTCTACAAGTCATCAACAAGACACAAGCTGAGAAGCGCCAACGCTTACTGAAATGTGCGTTGATAAATGCCAGATCAGTACGATCAAAATGGCCTGCAGCCATTGACCTTATTCCACTATACAATCTCGACATCCTGATGGTCATGGAAACATGGCTATCTGATTGTGACAATGTCCTCCTGAATCAGATGCTGCCACCAGGATTTGATCTCTACACATGCCACAGGTCCACTCAGAAAGGAGGCGGGACGCTCGTCCTCGCCAAAGCAGATCTAAATTTCAAGCTATGCAACTCCTCCAGCTCAACCCACCTTGACTCCCTCACCATATCTAATGAACTCTGCACAATCAACCTTCTCTATCGAGCACCCTCCCCATTACCAGATGACCTTCCAACAATAATTGAGCTTGCGTGCACAACATCCACTTCACGCTCTCCAATTTGGTTAGTTGGTGATTTCAACCTCCCATCTCTCCATGACAGCCATTCAGCAGCATTTCTAGACGCACTAGAGGATCTAGGCTACAAACAATACGTCAACTCACCCACTCACACTAAGGGAGGTAAACTAGACCTCATTTTCACACCTCATATCAACACCTTAACACACCAAGCCCTTGCACTGTCGGTTACACCAGTGCCATGGTCGGACCACAATCTTATCCGATTCAATATACCCACCTATACTTCTCACAAGAGCCAAATACCATCCAACACACCTGGAACCCACACAGCCCGCTTTCAACCTCTCAACCGTGACACTGTCCTAGAAAATCTTTAACCACTTATGACCAGCACCTCCCTCAACTTAGACGACCTTATATCCAAATGGGACGAGAACCTCAGAGCCGCCTCATGTCCATTGCACAATGATAAGAAAATAAGAAAACGAGAACACGCGCCATGGTTTTCTACGGACCTTCGTACATCTCTCCACCACCTACGCAAACTTGAGAGACAGTGGCGAAAAACTCACTCCCCAGAGGCCCTTGCAGCATATAATTCACACTTAATTACCCAACGTGAGAAGATAACACAGAGTAGGAAACTCTACCACACAAACTTATTGAAACGCTCCATCAACAAACCACATGCACTGTTCAGGTTAGTAAAATCCATAACAGGAGAGCCGGTTTCAGCCCAACCTGCAATGCCTCAGCCACAGGACTACGCAAACTACCTGCATTCAAAAATGATTAAGACCAGCACAAACATGAATATCAGCAACTCCTCTGTATCACCTAAGGCATCCCAAATAACACCATTATGCAATTTCAATACGGTATCAGCTAGTGAGATTGAGAACATTATTGCTTCCATCAATCCTAGCATGGCACCTAATGACCCATGCCCAGCCAGCTGGATCAAAGATCTGCGACATGATCTAAGCCAAATCTTGTGCAAGATACTGAACCAGTCCTTTCTAACAGGCTCATTCCCCCAGAGTCTGAAACACACCTCTATCAGGCCCCTACTGAAAAACAGTAAACTTGACCCATCCAAAGTTGAATCATTTAGGCCAATCTCGAGCATCCCCCAGCTCGCAAAAATCACCGAGAAAGCGGCTCAACAACAGATCCAGCATCATATCGACACGGAAGCACCACTAGACCAATCACAACATGGCTTCAGAGAAGCACATGGAGTCGACACAATCCTTACAACCCTATTCAATGATCTGGTCACTGGAATAAACAGCATCCAACAAGGATTTGTCCTCATCTTCCTAGACATCTCCGCCGCCTTCGACTCTGTGAATCATGATATACTTCTGCAATGCCTGATAGAAAAGGGGATTCGAAGCACAGCACTAGAATGGTGTAAATCCTACCTTTCCAATAGGTGGCAACAAGTCAAAACAGGACATGAATCCTCTGAACCATTCCTACAGTCTCAAGGTGTACCTCAAGGATCTTCCTTATCGGCACTGATGTTCAATATATATGCAGCCGATATGTGAATTGATCCGTTCTTTCAATGTACAATGCCTGGCATACGCAGATGACATCCTCCTATACATGCCGTTCAAAATTGACCAACTAGAGTTTTCCCCAATAATCAATTGTTTCGGAGCAGTAGCTGAATGGCTGCTGACAAAAAACCTACGAATCAATCATAGCAAAACTGATGTTCTTTTTGTTACAAGGAATCGTAAGTTCGTACCTCCTCCATTGCTAATGGTCAACAACATAGAATTGAAGTCCAAACCCACAATCCGATATCTCGGCATCACACTGGACCAGCACCTGGATATGACAACGCATGTGAAGAATGTGACAAAGACTATATATCATAAGATCAGAACACTACGCCACCTCCGCCCCCTACTTGATTATACTGACTACCGATCAACCTTCCCGGCATTAGTCCTTCCACACCTAGATTTTGCAAACATCATCCTCCACTGGATCTCTCAATCAACTTTAAATCTGCTTCGCCTGGCTATGAATGCAGCTGCAAGAGTCCTCTCTGGGTCACCAAGATCTGCACACATAACGCCTATCATGAAAGATCTGCACTGGCTACCTCTACAAGCCAGACTCCACTATAAGTCACTAGTCCTTACTTTCAAAGCCTTGAATAACTACCCACCTACACCAATCAGCAAGCTAATTCACAGCACCCTCGAAAATAGAAACAGGAGGACTACTGCTATGAACACCTTAATAGTTCCTAAGATGATGACATCGTGTACTAAGGCTACTTCAAACAGAGCCTTCTCAATATTCGCTCCCCTAAACTGGAATACACTTCCCCATGAAATCCGTGGCATCAAAAGCCTAATACTATTCCGAAAAGCCGTGAAACACCATCTGTTCACAAAATGTTACCCAGAAGTCATCCCGGACACTCACACATCTAGCAAGCTTCCCACATACCCCAGACGCCTTAGCACCCTAATACAACCAGAAAATGGTTAGCCTACACGATAGCCCACATCATAACCATTTACCTGCACCAGCCACATGAAATCTCTTAAAATATCCAAACGAGTTAGAATATTGTATATAGTTAAAGTATATATAGTATAAAGTTAACCTGTACATAGTTCTCCCGGTTATCCCATGTGTTATTTTCCCCTGTTCTTTGTAAACTCAATGTTGCCTGTATGCATTGCAGTATGTTTTGTTCAATGTACACCGCGCTGATTTTAATAGCGCGGTTTAGAAGAAATGTTAAATAAATAAATAAATTTGATGATCACTAATGAGTGAGGGCTATACTTGAGCCAGCCAGTTCACCAATATTTTGGCTAATATCTTATTATCGCAATTGAGTAGCGATATAGGACAACAGGATGCTGTAAGTAGGGGATTTCTCCCTGGTTTTGGAAGCACCACTATGTGTGCAACATTAGTATTGTAAAGAAAAGCCTGGATGTCGATTAGGCAGGAGAATACAAGTTTTAAGGAGGTTGTGATACGATCACGCATCAACTTGTACCACTCGTTGCTGAACCCATCTGGGCCAGGCTTTTGTATGCCTTAGATTGGGATATTGTGTATTCTACCTCTTCCTCTGAGATGGGTCTATTTAACAGAGCAATCTGGTCTACCACTAACCGAGGGAGCTCCATCCCTTCCAAAACTCGTTAGTGGCAGCATACATGTCTCACCTGTCCTGTAAGAAACACAGGAAAGATGGGTCTTGATAGAGATGAACCGGGAAATGCCATCACCATCCACCCAAATGTTCCCTTTGGTTCTCTAGATCTACCCACAACAGCGCGTGATCTGAAATAGCGATAGCCTCTATGCCTGCCCGGGTTACCTGGGCTAAGGAAGCAGCATAAAATCAATACGCGAGAGTGTGCCATGTGCTCATGATAAGTGTGTATAATCACGATCATGTGGGTGCAGGGTGCGCCACATATCCACCAGATCCAAAATTTCACAAAGGTGTTCAGTCCCCCCGTCTGGAGCCCATCTGTCCAGGAGCATTCTGCGGGGCCTTGACCATGACTAGATCCAGAACACAATTGAAATCTCCACCCATCAAGAGGGAGTGGTACGGGTAGTTGTTCAATATCTTGCCCAGATCTACAAAGAGAGAGCGGTTAGAAGTATTGGGACCATAGATATTACAAAAAGTATAATTGGTATTCACCAGCCTCTCTGATACGATCACATAGTGCCCCTGTGGATCAGCCACCTGATTTCTACCATAAAATCCAGTCCCTTACATATGAGAATTGCAACATGCACCCTTCGAGAGCATGCCACAGCCCCACTCACCTGTGTTGCAGCTTAGCATGTTCCGCAGTATCCATGTGTGTTTCTTGTAAAAAAAAATACCACGTCTGCCTTTAGATCTCTCAGCCTCTTTAGTACCTTGTAACGCTTTATGGGGGAGCCCATTCCACAAACATTCAGTGTTAAACATCTGACAGAAGAATCCACAATTCCCAGTATCAAGGAGGCATTTCCAGCCAACACTAGACCACCAACAAACCAGTAAGGTGCCTCCCCCCCCCCCACCCCGTCTAGGCACCCCATTGTAGAAGGATCTTGGTATATCCCTACTTATCACACCCATTCCAAAGGCAACCCCGTGCACATCTGTTCCATCTTGCTTTCCCAGAAACCGCCTCCCCCCACCACCGTAGAACCCACAATTTTGGTTTTTCACCTATCACACAAGATCACACGAGATGTCAGGGACCTCCCCAGAATAGACATACATACTTCCCCTCACACATACCTTCCATCTCTTCCTCTCCTAGACAAGTCAGTCCGTTGTTCTAGGATTCAAGGTGGTGTCTCCCATGTTCCCAGGTCATTTCGCACTGCAGGGTACACTGTAATATTCCAGGGACACATTGCCTATCCTACTGTAGTAGACTGGGGGCTATCAGGCTCCATTATCGTTCCTATCGCTCCCGACCACTCATCCCTCAGAGTCCCTCCAAGGCCCCATTCATACATTCATACCACCACAAACATCACTCACGAAAGTTTCTTACAGAGTCCAGCGAAAGCCCATCTTCATTGGCTTAAGGCAACAGAATAGTCTTGGAATATTAGGATGTTTCGATTAGGATGTTTAAATGGCCCCTGTCCTTGTACCGCCTGCAAGATTCTGTCTTTTTTTTTGTATGTAGTTAAGAAAATAGGCTAGCACTACTCAAGGCCATTGGTCACTGGCCCTCCGCTGTCCTAGATGGTGTTCTTGTTCAATTACCAAGGAACTGCAGTCCGTACCCAAGTTCAACTGAGCAGGCAGTAGGGTTTCTAAATACCCTCGGAACTCCCCATCCACCATAGTTTCAGCTATGCCTACGAAGTGCAGGTTGTTCCAGCGGCTCCTGTTCTCCAGGTCTTCAAGCTTGTCCGACTGCCACTCCACCAGGTTTTTAAGAGCTTTCAGCTCTCTGGTCATGGCCTGCGCTTCATCTTTCACCTGCACTATATGGAGCTCCACTCTCTGTATACAACTGCCAAAGCCCTCCAGGGTCTGTGTCATCACATCAAGTTTTTGGATAACCATTTCAAAGCGTTCCGCAAGGGCACTCACTACTGCTGCGGTGACGTCTTCCACCAATACTGCAGTCTCTGGAGAGGACAGCGATGAAGACCCATCCTCCATCTTGCTGCCTCTGGCCATGTCCTTCTCCCTCTCTTTGCGGGCCGACTTCATAGCGAGAAATAATCAATCAAGTCAAAATCCAGCGGTGTGTGCAGAGGCAAGTTATTCAGGTACTAAGGTTGAGGGGGGACCAATGAGGCTGCAATTAAAACAAGATTAATTGGGGGGTCCCAGGATAGCAGGTTGCACACACCCGCCTGCCCTCAACACATCGCGTGACCACCGCACTATTTATGAAATACACATGTGCATGCATAGAGTACATGCAACTCATTTCCACCTTCGTCAGAGAAGGTAGACATTTGTGCTTCAGAACTGAATATGGGAGATTATAAAGGCACATAGTTGCCTCGGTTGCCTTCTTAAAAGAGCCGTTTTTTGGACTTCTCATATAGGCATACTTTACTAAAATCAGGCCATGTATGGGGAAGGAATAGAAGCAGCTAGGAAATCTTTTTCCCCTACATTTCTGTCAAAGATGATCAGAAGTGTTCACAGATACTAAAATATACTACAGAAATATACAATGCTTGTAAAAGTCTTTAAACATCCTTGTACATTTTTTACAATCTGCTATCTAAAGAATCGTTTTAAAATGCACTAAAGTAGGAGTTTATTTCACTGATCAACACAACATACTCCACAATTTTAGAAATATATTCAGAATAAATCTAAAAATTTTGATTGCACAAGTCTTCATAAGGCAAACCCAATTTAACTTAGTTGCCAAAAATTGCCTTACGCCCATAATCCTGTAAAAACCCCCTGTTATAATGTAAATGCATTGAAGTCCCCTGCTCTGCATAATTGCGTTACATGTAAACCGCACTGGTGTAAAGAGCGCGGTATATAAGAAAGTTAAATAAATAAATAATAAGTTAAATAGAGCCCACCTGTATCCACTCAAAGGTTTTGAGCTGAGCTGATCTGAATACCCCTGGAAGACTGCAGCCCACAGATGATCTCTAGCCAACTTGAAATAGCTTAAGACATTCTTCTAAAGAATAGATAAAATACTGCACCAACCCTCCCTCCCTCCCCAACACCCACCCACCCCTGGGATAATCATAGCTTTATAGGTACTTACACATCTTAAAGTAAAGGAGGTACTCTCAGGTGCAGCTCATTATCCAAATCAGTCATACCCTAAGGACCTGAGATTAATTAAGCTTCAGGTGAACAAGGTATATTAAACGTATTAGGTACAATTTTATTAGTATAAGTATCCACAGCAACCCTTAGTAAGTAAAGAACTTAAAGATCTAAACATAAGCTTAAAACTAAGAAGAAGACAGCAGTCCAGCAGCAAGCTGGGGGATTTCCAGTCTTTTGCATTGAGTGTCATATGTATGATTTTCTCCCAGTTGGTGAGAGGTCTTACATGTGCACTAGGTGCAAGGAGCTCTTTGCTCTCAGGGAACAAGTCCATTCTCTAGAGACTAGAGTAGAAGACTTGGAAGACATAATAAAGAAAGAGAGGTACATAGACGAGACCTACAGGGATATAGTCCTGAAGCCCCACCTCCAGTCTGGCAGCATCCCTGTTGCCATGGAGAAGAGAGGTCACGTGACAGGAGAGCATCAACCTGGTGTGGCAGGAAGTGATCCTGTAACTAGGACCTGTCCTCCAGGTGATGTAAAACCCTCTTGCACCGAGGAGGTTTCTCCAGGGCCATGTACCCATGAGGGAAGGGTTAGGACAGCCGTTATAGTTGGTGATTCGATCATTATGCATATAGATAGCTGGGTGGCTGGTGGACGTGAGGGTCTCCTGGTAACATGCCTGCCTGGTGCGAAGGTAGCGGACCTCACGCATCACTTAGATAAGGTCTTAGATAGTGCTGGGGAGGAGTCTGCTGTCTTGGTACATGTTGGTACCAGTGACATAGGAAGATGTGGTAGGGAGGTTTTGGAGGCTAAATTTAGGCTTTTAGGTAGGAAGTTGAAATCCAGAACTTCCAGGGTAGCGTTCTCTGAAATGCTTCCCTGTTCCACGCGCAGGACCCAAAAGGCAGGCAGGGCTCCGGAGTCTCAATGCGAGGATGAGACAATGGTGCAGAGTTGAGGGTTTTGGATTTGTTAGGAACTGGGGAACATTCTGGGGAAAGGAGGGACTCTTCCGAACGGATGGGCTTCACCTTAACCAGGATGGAACCACTCTGCTAGCATTAACCTTTAAAAAGGAGATAGAGCGGGAGGCGCTAGTGAGCCCGGGAAGGAATGGCCGCAATTTAAACCGGCTCGTATCCGGGATCTCCCTATATCTAGCTAACAGTGGCATTTAAAATTGTGCAATTCCCCTGTGCTTACCCAATCCATGTTTGCGGTACTAGGTGGTCCCCTTCTGGCAGCTGCGGAGCGAGATCGGAGGTCTCCCTTGTGTTTGGGAGCACGCGGCACAAATCGCCGCGGCTGGAGCTGCTTCCACTACCCTGCTGCTGCTGGAGTTCTGTGTGCTGCTCCTGTCTCTGTGATCTACAAAGGACTGCCCCACACCTTACCTGTATCGAATATCGGAGGGGACACAGTGAGTTGCTGAATGTGTGCTGCTGGCCGGCTTCTTACCCTTATATCGGGCACTGGAGCAGCGGGAGAGATTGGACCCCCGGCGAAATTTGCACTCCTCTTCTTGGTAGTGTTGGCTAGTCCTGGTGCTGTTGGAGAAGGTGGGAGAGGTAGGAGATCCTTCGAGGTAATGCTGCCTATGTGTTCGTGGCTTGCTTGAGAGGTACAGCGGCCATTGCCATGCGGTCGTGGAACGCATGCTACTGTCTGCGTTCCAATTGGTTTGGCGGGAAACAGTTATCTGTGGTGTTGTCAGCAAATCAGAGACCTGCGTTTTGAATCTTCCTGTTCCCAGTGCTTGCTGTCTCAACTGCTGGATCCTCGCTTCAGCTCTCCTGCTTTTGAAATTGGTTGGCTGATTTGCCTCCTCTGTGCAGCTGATTCCGTTGTAAATGAATCTGTCGGTGAACTTCTCTGTGTTTGCTGGACATTGCTAATTGCTGTGAGCTTGGCGCGCCATCTGCTGTTCTGAAGTGGGATTTTTATTTTTATTTTTTCAACAACAGCTCTTCATTATCTGGTAGCAGATTTTTGCCTATACCTGAACTTTCCTCTTGCTGCACGGTGGTGAGTTTGGCCGTTGGTGGTGTCCTACATTTCTTTGCCTGCTTTGCTGGTGAGGGAGTTTGGGGTCCCATGGCTGCCAAGACCAAGGGGCTCGAAGCCAGGGAAAAGTTGCGGGCTTCTCAGCGTCTGCTGGGTAAGAGTGGAGCTCAGGATAGCCCGCCAAGGAAGCAACCATCAAATGGGTCCGGTGATGAGACCTTGAGTGAGCTCGACCAGGGTCCTGTGGCGACTTCTACACAGGCTCTTTTGCAGCGGGAACTTCACAGGGGCTTTGAGGATTTAGCCTGTGAATTCCGCTCCATGCGAGAGAATGTGATGAGTACGATTGCGGAGCTCAGAGGTGATATAAAAGACCTAGGCATTCGAGTGGAAGAGGTCGAGACAAAAATAGAGGATCATGATGGTGCTCTGGTGGACTTACAGTGCGCTGTAGACCGACAGCATTCGCAAGCAATGGAATTGACTTATAAAATTGATGATATAGAAAACAGGTCCCGTCATAATAACGTGCGTTTCTGAGGCATCCCGGAGGCTGTAGGGGGTGCTGAAGATCTGAAGGTGGTGCTCAGGACCTTGATGGTTGAACTACTCATGGCAGAGGAATTTGAATCCCGTGGGGCTGGGATGGAGATCGAAAGGGTGCAGCATGCCCTGGGAAAGCCTCCTAACAATCAACCTCGGGATGTTATTGCAGGATTTTTGCGGTATGCTGATGCGGAGCTTCTTCTGTGAAGGGGTCGGGAGAAAAAAGTGATTCAGTACCAAGAGGCAGCGGTATCAGTATATCAGGATCTTTCGGTCTTTACTCTGGCGCGCCGGAAGGAGATGAAGCCAATCATAACGGTGCTAAATAACAAAGGGATTCGCTACTCCTGGTCCTTCTCTTTCCGTATGAACTTCCTTTTGGGAAATAAAAAAATTTCAGCAAAGGACCATACGGAAGCATGGAGAGCGCTACGTCAGGCAGGTCTTGTGGAAGACAATGCGCTGCCGGTGCCCCCGGTCCCCAAGCCACAGCATTCCAAGTGGACTCGAGTGGGAAGATCTGCTTAAGACTGCCTGGACTCTGCGACACAGTCTTTATGACTCGGGGGAGTTCTTAGTGTTTCTTGTGTTGGGGGACCGGGTTTATAATAATAATTGTGGATGAGTTAAATGCTTCTTACTCTTGTTGCTATTGTCCTCAATGTTTTTTTTTTCCGAAATTATGGGGGATTTTGGAAACTGTTCTTTGTTAATATGGGGGTGGAGGTGATTGAGGTGGCAATGTTGAGGGGGGGGGGGGGTTAGTAGACGTGGTAGCTGTCTGTTCAACTTTCCTAGGGGGATATACCATTACAGTACACTGTAGTATTTTTGGTGCCGGGAGGCCTGGATGGAGCTGGGTTGGGGGGTCAGTTTTACTGTGTCCTGTCTTTCTGGCAGGCGGGTGGTACTGATGGGATGGGGGGTTGGTTTTGATGGGAGGGAGTACAAGTGGGGGCGGGTTGGGGGAGGGGGTGGGTGGGGGGTGAGGTTTGGGGAGGGGTTATTGTATAAATTTATGCGGCAGGGAGCGGCTGTGGTTGTGGGGGGTTATTACATGTACTACTCAGGGGGTGTTGGGCATGCAGATACTTTTAGTGCTTAAGGTTTGTGAATATGAGGGGAGTGGGGGGGGGCTGGACCACACGGGGCAGGGGGGAAGAAGGGCAGCGGTGGTATGGAGGTTAGATCTCCATGCTGAAAGTAGTGTCTCTGAATGTAAAGGGTCTTAATTCCCCTGGAATGCTCTCTTTGCTGTTTAAGGAATTTAGATCCTTGAAAGGGGATATTGTGTTTTTGCAGCAGACCCATCTTCGTAGTAGCACTCAGGGTTGGTTAAAACATAAGCCCTACTCTGAGGTGTCGGTAGCGTCAGATGCGAATTAAAGATAAAGATAAAGATGGAAGAAGTGTGGAGTTGCTGTGATGTTCCATCAGGGTTTGTCTCTCCGGGTGGAGGAGGTTAAGAGGGATACTTTGGGGCAGTGGCTCTTCCTGAATGTTCGTTTGGAAGGCCATTTATTAACGTTGGCTAATATATATGCTCCCAATGAGGGCTAAGTGACCTTTTTTGCGTGGCTTAAGGCCTTGCTGGCTGAGTTTGTGAAAGGCCCTATTATATTGGGTCGGGATTGTAATTCCCACATAGTACCTCATTTGGATTCGACGGGATGTGCTGGGAGGGTACGTGGTGGGCCTAGTAGGGCATTGCGGAAATGTATGCTTGATTTAGGCATGCGCGATGTTTGGAGAGATACACATGCTTGGGAAAAAAGCTATACTTATTACTCACCTGTCCATTGGGTGCATACCCGTATTGACTATTTTTTGTTGGATCAGCGTCTGATGGATGGGAGAGTGGAGGCTGGGCATGGAACGTTGACGTGGTCGGATCATGCTCCATGTTGGCTTGCTCTTCCTGCAGATTTCTGCGGAGAGCGGCATTGGCTGTGGCGGTTAGATGAGCGTTTTTTTCGGTGGCAGTGCACTGTTCAGGATCATGGATGCTTTATAAGTGAATTCTTTGCACTAAATGATTCGGGGGAGGTTTCGTTGCCTATGGTTTGGGATGCTTTTAAGGCCACTGCTCGGGGTCAATTGATAGCTGAGGCCGCTCATACTCGGCGGGCCTGGCACCAGGAATCTTGCCAATTGGTGGAGGAAAATAGGCGCCTTCAATTGGAGCATGCTCAGTTAAAATAAAGGATACAAAAGAAAATCATTGAAGCATACAGCTTATTTAATGGTTGCTATGTGTCCTGCCAACTAATACCTGTTGACATGAGACAGTGGCACTGTGAGGTGAAACTGTAAAATCTATCCGTTTAAACCTGTGGACGATGGCATTGAATTGTCTGGTACATATCACTCTTGGGGTCCCTTTACTAACACGTACCTCGAGCTATCTACCATGCAGCCCTTTGGAATAAAATGGGCCATGTAGCAGATAGCTCAAGCTAAATGATAATAAAAGGGATCCTTGGTTTCATTTTATTACTCTTTCTAAACCAACAGAATGTTTGGGTACTGTTCTATTCAAGCCAACTCCTACCCTTTCTCTCCGGGTCAAAGATAGACTGCCCCCCCCCCCCCCCAAATAATTCCATGAGCCGTGATTTGCATTTTTTCTTTTTTTTAAACTGTAGAATTTATTGTATAGTACACTGAAACAAACTTCTGTTTAATATATTTTAATTGTTATAGATGTTAGACATCAGAATGTGAACAGTATATAAATATGTGAAGGTTTTCATAGTATTTCCAAGCAATTGCTTTTAAGAAGCTTGCATACGAACATAGATTTGCCATACTGGGTTAGACCAAAGGTCTATCAACTCCATTATCATTTGTTTTTTAACAATGACCAATCCAAGTCACATGTACCTAGTTGAATCCCAAAAGGTATGTAGATTACATGTTGCTTATCCCAGGGGTAAGCAGTGGATTTTCCCAGTCAGCTTTAATAATGCAGAGTTGCCAAGGTACCTAGTTCCTGGAGTGAGATTTTAAGACTAGCTCATCCTGAATCATGGGACCTGCAGCACTGATTTCAATGGGTAAAATCAGGGACTTCAAATACCATATGACATTACAATGCAAATTTAAAACCAGAACTGGTCAAAAAGCCTCACTATTGGAACTGGGTAACTGGGCAACTCTAATAATTTATGGACTTTTTCTCCAGGAACTTGTCCAAACCTTTTTTAAACCCAGCTGTTTGTAATACGTTATTTCTTTAGTCATGGGATAGGAGGCAGTGTACTATTATGGATTAGGAACTGGTTGAAAAATAGAAAACAGAGTAGGGCTAAATGGCCATTTTTCTCAATGGAGAAAGGTGAATAGTGGAGTGCCCCGGGGATCTGTGCTGGGCCTGCGTTTTTTGAACATATTTATAAATAACCTGGAAATGAGAATAATGAGTAAGATGATCAAATATGTAGATGACACAAAATTATTCAAAGTTGTTAAAACACAAGAGGATTGTAAAAAATTGCAAGAGGACCTTGATAAATCGGGAGACTGGGTGTCCAAATGGCAGATGACATTTAATGTGGACAAGTGCAAAGAAATGCACTTAGGGAAGAACAACTCAAATGATGGCAACACGATGTAAGGTTCCACATGAGGAGCCACCACCCAGGAAAAGGATTTAGGTGTCATCGTGGATAATACATTGAAACCCTCTGCCCAGTGTGCAACGGCAGCCAAGGAAGCAAATAGAATGCTAGGAATCATAAGGAAAGGAATGGAGAATAAATATGCCTCTGTATCGTTACATGGTGCAATTGCACCTCTAATATTGTGTGTAATTAATATTATAAAAAGGATATAGCAAAATTAGAAAAGGTACAGAGAAGGGTGACAAAAAAATAGTAAAAGGGGTCGAAGGATCTCCCTGGATTAGGGCTTTTCAGCTTTGGAAAAGAGACAGCTGAGGGGCGCTCTGATAGAGGTCTATAAAATAATGAATGGAGTAGAAAGAGTAAATATAGATCGGTTATTTACTCTTTCAAAAAAGTAGAAAGATTAGGGGACACAATGAAGCTACAATGTAGCATATTTAAGACTAATCAGAGAAGATATTTTTTCACTCAGCACATAATCAAACTCTGGAATTTGTTACCTGAGAGTGAAGTAAAAGCTGTTAGTGTAGCTGGATTTAAAAGAGGCTTGGACGAGTTCCTGGAGGAAAAGTCCGTAAACCATTATTAAAGTGGACCGGGAAAATCCACTGCTTACCCATTGGACAAGCAGCATGGAATCTGTATACCTTTTTGGGACTCTGACAGATATCTGGTGATCTGGATTGTCTAATGTTGGAAACAGGATACTGGGCTTAATGGACCCTTGGTCTGACACATTATGACATATCTTATGTTCTTATGTTTGATTTTGGATCAGTGAACAAAAATTTGTAATTTTGTGAAGAGTGCCATAGAGCTTATACGCAGCTTGCCCCTCGTCCCAGTACCAGGTGCCTATATACAGAGCAGGAACCGCTGTAGCTTTCTTTAATCATTACCATGTTATACTTTCCCCGATCGATAATAGCCTCGGCAAACACAAACCTGTTGGATTTTGGAAGTTAAACATGTGCTGGTCTAAAATGGAGAACTAGGATCATTGTGAAAGCAAACCTCTCCAAGCATATAACCCCAATACTCTATAGCCTCCATTGGCTCCCCATTGTCACCAGAGTGAGATACAAAATGTTAGTTGCAACATTCAAATTACATAACAGCATCTGCCCTTCCCACCTATCCACCCTTGTTGTTGTTAAGTGCTGTCGAGTCCGAGTCGACTCATGGCGACCCTCTGGATAGCTATCCTAAATTGTGTTCGGTCTTCAGTCAGGAGGCTCATTGTTGACAGACTGGTACCCGTAGCTGCTGTTATTGTATCGATCCATCTCATTGCTGGCCTTCCTCTTTTGCGTTGACCTTCTATCTTGCCAAGCATAATGTCTTTTTTCTAATGATCTCTCTCTTCGCATGATGTGTCCAAAGTATGAAAGTCGAAGTCTTGTCATCTGAGCTTCTAAAGAAAGCTTAGGTTTGATCTCCTCTAGTACCGACTGGTTTGTTCTTCGGGCAGTCCATGGTATACACAGTATTCGCCGCCAGCACCATAATTTAAAGGCATCAATTTTCTTCCTGTCTATCTTTTTCACTGTCCAGCTTTCACATCCATATGATGTTATTGAAAATACCATGGCTTGAACAAGTCGAATCTTTGTATGGAGAGAGACATCTCTGCTCTTAAGAATCTTATCTAGGTCTTTCATAGCCATTCTGCCAAGAGCAATGCATCGTCTGATTTCTTGACTGCTTGTTGCTTCTTTATTGATAGTTGATCCAAGTAGGTTAAAGTTGTTCACAATTTCAATTTCTTCTCCTTCAACGATGAACCTGTTGATTATGCCAGTTGTCATGATCTTTGTCTTCTTTACATTAAGGTGCAGGCCCATTTTGAGACTATGTTCTTTGATTGTGAGAAGCAAATGTTTCAGATCATCTTCACTTTCAGCCAGTAATGTGGTAT
Organism: Ichthyophis bannanicus; assembly: GCA_033557465.1. NCBI lineage: Eukaryota > Metazoa > Chordata > Amphibia > Gymnophiona > Ichthyophiidae > Ichthyophis > Ichthyophis bannanicus. The sequence continues at coordinate 372,791,663 of CM066031.1, forward strand.
CATCAGCATAGCGAAGGTTGTTGATGAGTCTTCCACCAATCTTCACACCTCTGTTGTCTTCATACAATCCTGCTTCTCTGATGATTTGTTCTGCATATAAATTAAACAGGTAGGGGGAAAGTATGCAGCCTTGTCTTACACCTTTGCTTATTTTAAACCATTCTGTTTCTCCTTGTTCTCTTGCTGGCATGTGGGATCAGAGCGATTGTGCAATAATTTTCACAGTCAGTTGGATCACCTTTCTTTAGTATTGGTATAAACACAGATCTTTTCCAGTCAGTTGGCCATGATGTTGTCTTCAATATTTCTTGGCAGAGCCTTGTGAGTACGGTAACAGCTGCATCAGATTGCTGCAATACTTCTATGGGAATGCTATCAATGCCTGGTGCTTTGTTCTTTGATAAGGCTTTCAATGCTGCTTCAACTTCTTCTTTCATCACCAATGGTTCCCGATTATAAGGTACAGGTTGAAACGGCTGTTGGTCCACTTGATCTTTATCATATAAAAACTCTGTATATTCCTTCCACCTTTTCTTGATCTTCTCAGCATCATTCAACATAGAACCTTGAGCATCTTGTAACATTCCAATTCGAGGCTGGAACTTTTTCTTAACTCTCGTAGCTTTAGGAAAGCCGATCTTGTTCTTCCTCTAATAGTTTTCTGCTTCTATTTCCTTGCAAGTGTCATTGTAGTACTTTTCCTTGTCCTGTCTTGCTGCACGTTGGAAATCTCTGTTGAGTTCTACGATTGTCTTTCTTTCTCCTCTGGCTTTAGCTTCTCTGCATTTCTGGGCAATTTTCAGAGTTTCTTCCGCCATCCATTTTGGCCGTTTTTGCTTTTTCACCTTTTGTAGAGACTTCTCGCTTTCTTCCAACACAACCTTCTTGATGTCATTCCATAACTCTTCCGGAGCTCTGTCATTTGTATCTAAAGCAGCAAATCGATTTTGCAGGCAATCTTTAAATTCCAGTGGTATATTCTCAAGGTCATATTTTGCTGCATTCATGAGTGGTTTGCTCTTTTTCAACTTTAGCTTGAGTTTGCATACTAGTAGTTGATGATCTGTACCACAGTCAGCTCCAGGTTTTGTCTTTGTTGATGTTACAGAGCTTTTCCATCGTTGACTTCCACATATGTAGTCAATTTGATTTTTATATAATCCATTCGGTGAAGTCCATGTGTACAGTTGCCGCTTGTGTTGCTGGAAGAAGGTGTTTGAGATGAATAGATCATTGGTCTTGCAGAATTCTATCAGTCTTTCTCCAGCTTCATTTCTGTTGCCAAGTCCATATTTTCCAACTACTTTGCCTTCTTCTTTGTTGCCAACTTTTGCGTTCCAGTCACCCATGACTATCAGGATATCCTGTTTGCATGTTCTGTCAATTTCAGCTTGTACTTGTTCATAGAACTCTTCAATTTCATTCTCTTCTGCAGCTGTTGTTGGGGCATATACTTGAATTATAGTTGTGTTGATAGGTAGTCCTCGTAGATGACCCTTATACATGCACAAACTGATAGCAGACTCAGAAGAAAGTGTACAAAGGACCTTCTAGCTATACCCCTTCAATATGAAAAACTAACCAATCTACCAGCAATAGAGCCTTCAGGTACTCCACTCCCACACTTTGGAACTCTCTCTGACTATATCAGATCAATCAAGGATCTTCAAACCTTTCGCAAACAGCTAAAAACTACTGTTCGCTGAATATTATCATGTCTCTTCATATCCTATCCCTTCTTCCCCCTCCACTAACCATGACCCCTCTCTCTCCAATGGCACCAATACACCTTTGTAACCTGCTCCTCCTCCATTATTTACTGTAAATAGTTCGGACTCATCTGTCACGTTACCACTGTATAGGGATCTAGCTGACATGTATATAATTTTCTTGTTTCATAGTTATTGATTGACCTCTGTAATCGATTTTTGGAATTTTTGTTCATTGTAAACTGCCCTTGATCGACGGAAGGGGCGGTATATAAGAAATGTTTAAATAAATAAATAGCCTAGTAGTTAAATCATGGTATGGGAACCAAGAAAGTGAGAGTTCCAAACCCAGTGATGCTCCTTGTGGCCTTGGGTAAGTCACTTCACCTTCTGTTACTTCAGAGACAACTTTATCGTTTATTGGATTTGGTATATCACTCTACTGAAATATGCAGAGCAGTTTACAATTTTAAAAAATCCAAAAAAAGGAGAACCTGAAAGGAACTCCAAATGAATACAGGAAAGACAAGGAAGAATGACAGGACACAGAATATTTATAACACTCCAGGAAGACTTATGGGGGGAGGGGGGGGAAGAATGGTGAGCAGAGGGGGAAGGCGGGAGTAGTAGAGCGATGCCATCAAAATGTTTTGCTTAGTTTGCCATGAGTACAAAAGCCTGCTGTAACAGTTAAGTTTTTAGAAGGGTCTTATGTCTCTCCACTGGAGTTCCACCCTCAAGGTTTGAATGGTTTGATGAGGAAGAATAGGTGGAAGAGTGGCCCTAAAGGAAGCAAGCAGCAGGAAAGTAAGAGCTAGGATTTGCAGCCTAGCTCTATCTTTTTGCCTTCTGACTGTCAGCCCTGGCACTGTCCCTGCCCCTAACACCCCCATAGTGCCCACCGCTTGCCTCAGCTCCTTCCTTTGCAATAATATTTTCTTAAGTCAGTATGTTACACAGACCCTGAGAAGATGACAGCAGATAAAAACCAGAAGACACAATTAGCCTGACCATTTTCCCTACTTACTGAAATACTGCATACTTTATGGTACTTCAGGTTTTACCTTTAACAGGTTTTTTATACTGTTTTATCATTTCAATCAAAGCGAATAACATTGTAACTTAAACTTGGTAATGTACGTTAAACAGGGACATTGATAACTTGGATTTTCTGAGGCAATGGAAGGTTAAGTCAGTGCTCTAACCATTAGGCTACTCCTCCACTACCTATCCTTAAGCACCCTCCCTAATCTTAAGCATCCACTCATGGCTTCCTGTATTACATTACTCTCTTGTCCCATGAGGAGACTGCCCCAGACATCCCCGTCCCTTTTGTAAGGAATTATTCCCTTGCATTGCTCCTGACTCTACCAGACTGATATAATGATTCCTCGTTTTAGAGATTCCTTTGTATTTTCCAGTGTTTCAGCACAAGCATCATTTCTTAAACACTATTAGGCAAACGTCTTACTTGAAAAGGAGCTGAATTGAAGTAAACGGTGAGGAACCTATTGGCAAAAGCCATCGGGCATCCAGTAGAGTCTGGTACATTTTTTTGCGATCATTGGGGCACACAAAAAACATAGTATCATGACATATGAACAATTAATTGCCCACACATTTTCAACAATTTTTATAACAAACACACCAATAGTGTTTTAAAACAAAAAAAAAATGGAGTTTTGCCGAGAGCAATAGAAGGTCTGCAGTGCTCTTGCAGCTACTTGTTGATTTTTTTTTGGATGCTTTCCACACCGATGTAAATTTAAGGCATGCTGAAAAGCTTGCACCATAAAGAATTTAAGACAGTTCTTATTTGAGATAAGCTTAAACAGAATTTTTGATTTGGAAGAAAAAGGTTAAATCATATATTTTAAAATGATCTACGATGGGGTTACAGCAGACAAAAATGTAGAGTATGATGTGGTTCTGTGCATTGTCGCTACTCTGTAATTAGGACTTTGGTAAAAACAGAATGTTTATTTTATATAGCAGTTCAGTCTAGTAATCACCTTCCATCTATGCAGGATGCCAAAGTGTCATTTGGGAAGTCAAGCTTTGAATAGAATTTACTACAGGTGGAAACAGTTTTCATAATATATGGCACTGAAATAGGCCATTCAGTGGATATTCTCTAAGGGGACCTATTAAACAAGATGGAATCCATGCCTGAACAGAAGGTTTCTTATAATGAAAGGTGCAATAGCTACTAAAAGTCTGTTCTTGCCTTGAAATGGATCCTGATGGCTAATGAATGTAAGAGTTCATGTAGTCATGACAGTCTACAGTCTTATTCTCCTTATGACATACGAAATGTGTCTTTCCTTGTATAATTTATTCATTTTAACATCAGAGTACAGTTACTTGGAGTGAAAATAAGACATTCATGTACTGTTTTCAGCTTTCTGAGTGCTTTAGATGTTCATGGATTCTATCACTCCTAGATCCCACACATTCATTTTCTTTGTAGCCAACAACTTGATAAAAGTTATATTGTGTAACACCAGGACTACGTTTGAAGTTCAGGTGATTCTGAAATGGACCAGTGTGAATCATCCTTCAGATTCCCTACAGCAGATGCTTCCAAACTGTGGGTCGCAGCCCCAAATGGACTTGTAAAATTCTCGTTTGGGGTTGTGGCCCCTTGCAAAGTTCAGAATTGGAAAGAAAGAAAAGCCCAAGCACTGCAGCACACTGTGGCAATAATGCAAAGCAGCAAGCCTGCGCTTTCATTGAGCTGTGTGCCTAGAGAGAGAACAGCATGGCGCTGTCTGCTCTGCTTTGCCGTCTCCCTTGAAACGTGCTCCTGTTGAAATTTGTTAAAGTCAAATAAATAGAAGTGACTGCTTAACACCGCCACCGCTGCTGCTTCTGTGCCATAGCTGTCCACCGCAGATGTTCCCAAGAACCTTTCTGACAGCCACCCCCACCGCTGCTCCCAGATCTTTTTTTTTTTATTATTTATTTTTGCACTTTTAACAAAACACAAGAGCATAATCTTGCTAGAAGCAAGTGAAGTACATAATAGAAAATACAAAAAGAATACCCAGAGACAAACAAATCAATTACCACTCCATATAGTCCACATTTGAGGGAAGGAGGCAAGGAAAATCAGCCAGAGTAGGAGTACCTTTCTGACAGCCGCCCCCGCCACTGCTCCCAGATCTTTTTACTCTCCTGCAGGCCCTTAGGGCCGTTATTGCCTGCCACCACACTATATTTGTTTTCCATCCTGCCATCCCTCTCGGGGCCTTTTCTGTCTGCTGCTGTTGCCACCACCGTTGCCATTTCGGAATTTCTTTTTCCATCATGCCATCGCTCTCGGGGCCTTTTCTGTTTGCTGCTGCTGCTGCTCCAACATCTTGTTTTTGCAGCTCCCAGAACCACCTTTGTCTGCCGCTCTGCCAGTCCTGTTTTTTTTTTTTTACCACATTTGAAGGATGCCTCTGCCTGCCCCCAATGCTACCACTTTATTTAACAGCCCCTTCGCCATCGCTTCTGCTTGCCTCTAGCAGTGGTCAAGCGTTGATCTCCATGTTATCTATTCTAGCCTATCTTCCTATGAACTAAAATGCCTACAGTCTATCCAAAATACTGCCGTACATATAATCTCCAGGAACAAGCAGGAATGAGTCTTCACATATGGGTATCTTCGGTACCGACGGAGCCTGCGCGGGAACGCTCCCCAGCGTCCAGTAAGAAAGCTTTTGGGAGCATCCCACAGCGCCTGCGCGCTGCCTTCCCGCCTTTCCCAACCGCCTCTCTCCAGTTCTTCTTTTCCGTGGAGCCAGCAGGTCGTGTTCCTGTCACCGCAGAAGAATTCTTAATTTTTTTCTTTATTTTTCTGTGTCGCGTCTGCCTTCTTCGACGTCAGACCGGTACTGCCGGTCTTTTCTTTTCTTTCTTAAAAAAAAAAAAATCCCTAAGTCCTACTATCATTTGGTTACCTTTTTGGATAGTAGGACTTAGGGATTCTTTGTTTTTGTAAATTGTTTTCTCGACTCTGCTAGAATTAGGAGGGTTTTTTTGTTATATTTCGGGTCCACTTATGTTCTATTTTTTATATTCTTTTTAATCACACCCCCCTTGATGTGGACTTGATTTGTTACATGAGTTTGTGTGATATAAAATGTAAAAATGATTTTTTGTATCTTTTGTTTTCCTTGTATTTATGTATTTCAGACTCAATAAATAAATACTAAAAAAAAATAAATAAATAAAACTTTTCTTTCTTCAACTGTGCATTTTCGGTTTGGGCCTTAGGCCTGAACATATTTTCTCCTCATGGAGAAGCCCGCTTCCGGGTTCAAAAAGTGCACGAAGTGTGGCGGTACTATTTCTGTCACCGACACCCATGACTGGTGTCTAAAATGTATGGGTCCTGACCATTCCATCACGGATTGTGTGTCCTGTACCATGATGTCTAAAAGAGGTCGGCAGAACCGAGCAGCCAAGCTCAGTACCCTGTTTCCCTCTGATGCAGCCTCGGGGGCATCGACGTCTTCCAGGGCTTCTTCTTCCTCCCATGGATCTCAGGTAACCAAACATAAATCTAGCCGGTCCTCGAAGGGCAAATCTCCCTCTAAGCATCGAGATGCCTCTGGGCTTGTCCTCGAGGATTCCGCACTGGCAAAATTACCCCGGCGGGAAGTTCCGGCTTCCAAAGCATTGTCTGTGGGGTCACAGGTTGACATCGATGGCTCGGCCTCGACCGATCACCTGTTGCCGTGTTCTGGGGTACCGGTGGCCTCCACTGGTACCGACATCCAGACTCTGGTGGCGTCGATGGATCAGAAGATTCTGTCCATGCAGCGCACCCTAACGGCGTTTATGCAGGCTTCGACACCTCCGGTACCGCAACAGTCTCCGTTGCCGGTACCGACTCCGGCACCGGCATCGTTCCCGGTGCCGGTACCGATTGCATCAACATTGGCTTCGGTGTCGACTGCAACAGTACCCTGTCTTATGATGCCCATCGGTACCGAACCGGTACCGCTTACTCCCAATGTTGATCCCACTCGGTACGCGTATCGGGCTTTACAGGAGCATCCAGACAGGCGATACTTCGATTCCTCCGAAGACTCTGATGAGTCGGAGGTTTCTGTCGATGCACCGGTACTTCTTCCTCAGGAGTCTGATTCTCCAAAACGAAGAATGTCTCCTCCAGAAGACTTGTCTTTTCAGGACTTCATTAGGGAAGTGGCTAGGGGCCTCTCCATTACAGTGGCCCCTGAGTCAGAGCCTAGAGCCAAGCAACTAGATATTTTGCAATATCCTAAGGCTCTTAAAGAAGCAGCTACTTTACCTATTCATGAGATTCTCTATGATCTCATGTTGAGCATGTGGGAGAGTCCTCTTACCACCTCTCCTCATTCTCGTAGATTAGACACCATGTACCGTGTCCCTCCTTATCCTGGCTTTCATAAGTCTCAGCTTCCTCACCACTCTATTGTGGTAGAGTCTGCCATGAGGAAAATAAAGAGTGCAAAGAGACACTCATCTAATCCTCCAGGACGTGAATGCAGGACCCTTGATGCTTTAGGCTGAAGGGTTTTCCAAGCTAATATGCTTGCTGCCAGAATCAACTCCTATGGTCTCTATATGGGGATGTTTCTAAAAGAAGTCACAGATTATCTGCAGACTTTAGCCCCTTTTATTTCAGAAGATAAAAGGCAGGAATTTCTCACTTGGCTTAAACATGCCCAAGATGTTTCCAAATTTTCCAACCGTGCAGCCTTTGACTCTTTTGAGTGTGTAAGCAGAGCCTCGGCTATTGCCATAGGTGCACGCAGAATTGCTTGGTTACAAGCCTCAGATTTGGAACTTTGGGTCCAAGATGAACTGGGAAATCTTCCTTGTACAGGTGAAAACCTTTTTGGCAGGGATTGGAAAGCAAAGGCCACTCAGATGGATGCTGAGAACTCTGCTTTGGATCAACTTTCAAAGTCTACCTCTGCTCCTGCTAAGAAAAGGTTGTTCAAAAAGACAACTTTTTCTAAAAAGGGAAGATACTATCCTGCTTATGGTCAGCAGGCATCTTCTGCAGGTCGTTTTGCTGCAAAGCGTCAGCAACCACCTAAACAGACCAAGTCAAAGGCGGCCAGGCCTCCCACGGTTCAGCAGCCTCAGCCTCCCCAGGGCCTTTGACTTGCAACTAGAAAACTTAGCCTTTCTGGCTCTGGAAGAACCAGAGCCGCTCTCCATTCCAGGAAGGTTGGCTTACTTTGCTCCCAGATGGGAGCAAATTACAGCAGAGCAATGGACCCTCTCCATTGTAAGGGAAGGGTACAAGCTTCATTTCTTAAACCTTCCTCCCCACACCATGGTGAGACAGTTCAATTCTCCAACATCTCTCCTCAACCTTCTGGGTCAGGAGATTGCTACCCTTCTTGCCCAAGGGGCAATAGAAGAAGTACCCCTTCTTCAACAGGGCTCAGGTTTTTACTCCCCTTATTTTCTTATTCCAAAGAAAACAGGGGGCTACAGACCCATATTAGATCTCAGAGAATTGAACACGTTTCTATTCAAAGAGAAATTCAAGATGATTTCTCTCGGTACTCTGCTGCCATACCTTCAGAGTCAGGACTGGCTTTGTTCTCTAGATCTCAAGGATGCATACACCCATGTCCTCATCCATCCAACACACAGAAGGTTCCTTCGGTTCCTTTTTCAAGGAAAGCACTACCAATACAGGGTGCTTCCTTTCAGTCTGGCCTCTGCACCAAGGGTGTTCACGAAATGCATGGCAGTAATAGCTGCATTTCTACGCACTCTAGGAATATTCGTTTTCCCATATCTGGACGACTGGCTCATTCGAGCTCCATCCCAGTCAGAGGCCCAGATTTCTCTAACCTGCACAATGCGTGTCCTTCAGTATTTGGGACTGGTAATAAACATCCCAAAATCCCATCTCACCCCTACTCAGCCTCTGGAGTTTATAGGGGCCTTGCTGGATACCACAACTGCAAGGGCCTATCTTCCTCAGGCCCTTTGCCTACGCTTGGTGCAGTTAGCCTCCCAGATACAGTTAAAGTCCCATTTAACTGCTCGAAAGATGTTACAACTATTAGACCACATGGCATCCACCGTGCATGTGGTTCCATATGCTCGCCTTCACATGAGGGCAGCTCAATGGACTTTGTCCACCCAATGGACTCAAGCATCAGGTTGCCTGTCAGACAAAATAGCAAACTCCAGTTGCCTATTTTGGTCTCTCCAGTGGTGGAAGTCCCCTCCAAATCTGTTGCTGGGGTCCCCTTTTCAGCAGTCGCTACCCCAAGCAACTCTGACAACAGATGCTTCTCCAATGGGTTGGGGAGCTCATCTGCAGGATCTCTCCACCCAGGGCATCTGGTCTCCACAGGAGACTTCCCTGCATATCAATCTCTTGGAACACAGAGCAATATTCTTAGCTCTCAGAGTGTTCCATTCCCTGCTCAGCTACAGGACAGTCCTCATCCATACGGACAGCCAAGTAGCCATGTTCTATGTAAACAAGCAGGGCAGGACTGGCTCTCTGTTGCTTTGCAACGAAGCTTTGCGACTGTGGGCCTTCACCAGAGAGCATCACATCCATCTTCTGGCAGTATATCTTCCAGGCGTTCAAAACTCTTGGGCGGACAGACTCAGTCGAGTTCTGCTTCCACACGAGTGGTCCCTCCACATGGACCAGGTAGCCAGGATTTTTTGAATTTGGGGAACCCCGGACATAGACCTCGTTGCAAGTCCGTGGAATGCCAAACTTCCCCGGTTCTGTTCCAGAATTCCGTGTCAGGGAGTTCAGGCCAAGGGTGCCTTCCTCCTTCACTGGGGTCAAGACTTCCTTTATGCCTTTCCACCAATTCCCCTAATTCCCAAGACACTATTCAAGCTTCAGAGAGATCAAGGGACCATGATCCTCATAGCACCACATTGGCCATGCCAAGTGTGGTACCCTCTACTTCTGCATCTCTCTCAAGCTCCTTCCCTGGACTTGTGCTTTGCACCAGACCTTCTGTCCCAGGAAGAGAGAACTTTGTGGCACCCAAACCCCCAGTCGCTCCATCTCAGGGCTTGGTTGCTGAGGGCCTAGACCTTCAAGATTTTCATCTCTCTCAGCAAGTCAGAGATGTTATTCATGCCTCTAGAAAGCCTTCTACTAGACGTTCCTATGCTTTCAAATGGAAAAGATTTACCATTTGGTGTTCAGGGAAAGGTCTAAACCCTCTTGCAATACCTCTGAATTCTCTATTAGAGTATCTCCTGCATCTATCCCATGCAGGTCTGAAAACGAATTCAGTAAGAGTCCATTTGAGTGCTATTGCAGCGTCCCTCAAGCCTCTCAATGGACAACCTATTTCCTCTCATCCTCTTATAGCAAGATTCATGAGAGGCCTTCTTTTAACTAAACTTCCCATTAGACCACCTCCAGTGGCATGGGACTTAAACCTGGTTCTTGGCCAATTTATGAAGCCACCCTTTGAACCTTTAGCCACCACCTCCTTGAAATTCCTTTCTTGGAAAGTTATTTTTCTCATTGCAGTCACCTCAGCACGCCGCATCAGTGAGTTGCAAGCTTTGGTGGCTAATCCTCCTTATACAAGGTTCCATCATGATAAGGTAGTCCTCAGGACCAATCCACACTTTATGCCTAAAGTGGTCTCACCTTTTCATCTGAACCAAGAGGTATATTTACCTGTCTTTTTTCCAGGACCTCATGCATCAAATGCAGAGAGGAATCTTCATACCTTGGATTGTAAGAGAGCTCTCGCTTTTTACTTACAAAGAACACAGCAACATAGAAAGTCTTCTCAACTCTTTGTTGCTTTTGATCCTTCTCATTTAGGACTTCCAGTCTCTAAGAGAACACTGTCCAATTGGATTTCTCAGTGTATTTCTTTCACCTACCAGAGTAGGAACATTTCTCTGGAGGGCCATGTCACAGCTCACAATGTGAGAGCCATGGCAGCCTCAATGGCTCATCTAAACTCTGTGTCCATCGACCAAATCTGTCGAGCGGCCACCTGGGCCTCGGTTCATACCTTCACAGCCCATTACTGTTTGGACAAGGACTCCCGCCAGGATGCCTCGTTTGGTCAGGCTGTTCTCAAACACCTGTTCCATTCCTAATCAACTCCTACCCACCTACCCTGGTCGGATGCCAGAGATCCATGGGGGAGGTAGAGTCCTTTTCAAGGACACACAACCTGGGGTTTCTCCCTGGCATCTGCAGCTAGGGAGTCCCCATATGTGAAGACTCATTCCTGCTTGTTCCTGGAGATAGCACAGTTACTTACCTGTAACAGGTGATCTCTGGGAACAGCAGGAATAAGTCTTCACAACCCACCCACCTCCCCTAGGAGTTGTATCTCTCTATCTATCTTTCCTTTCCCTCTCTCTCTCTTTGTCTCAGCTTTAAAACTCGAACTGGAGAGAGGCGTTTGGGAAAGGCGGGAAGGCAGCGCGCAGGCGCTGTGGGATGCTCCCAAAAGCTTTCTTACTGGACGCTGGGGAGCGTTCCCACGCAGGCTCTGTCGGTACCGACGATACCCATATGTGAAGACTTATTCCTGCTGTTCCCAGAGATCACCTGTTACAGGTAAGTAACTGTGCTTTCTCCTATTCTTGCAAATTTGACCACACCTCTCCATTACTCATTTTTTTACTACCAGCTCCCTATAGCTTCATGCATCCACTACAAGATCTTGATCCTAAGCCACAAGGTCCTCATGAAGAAGCCCCAGATTATCACTCATCACATTACATGCTCCTGCTGGAACCCTTCATTCTCTCCATGGTAATCGACTCCACATTCCCCCTCCATCAAAAGTTAAATATGAATCCACTTTGTTTTCTTTTTCATAGCCCCTGCACTGTGGAACAGTTTGCTCACCCACCTCCATCTGGTCTAAAACGTACCTTTTCGAAATAGCTTATGAGATCCCTATTTATGGTTCTGGTCCATGCTGGCTCTGTCCATCCACGCCTTCCCCTATCCCTCTCTTTCTGTGGTCTTTACTCCTTTTCTGCTTTCCTATATCAATTCTGTTGTTCCTCTTCCTTTCCTCATTTCAGTTTTTTTTATTGTAAACTGCTTTGATTGAATCCATAAATATGGTATATCAGGTCCAATAAACCATAACATCACGCTGCCAGAGGCATCTTAACTAATCTTTCTGTTCCTACTCTTCGTTCTAAATATTTAATTTAATTTAAATTATATCATTTATAGACTCATTTTACAATCACAAAAATGTGCAACGTGTGGAGTACCAAAAACAACAGTTTATATACACACATAAAATCAACTATATCAAACATGCTCTGAAAAATATTTCCTAAATAACCAAGTCATGAATAATTTTCAGAATTAAAGATAATTTTTAAGATCCCTAATCTCTATCAATAAACTGTTCCACGTTTTAGGAACAGCTCTGGAAAAGCATGTATCTCTGATCCTCATCTGAGAAAAAGAGGAAGCAGAAAGTAACATCCGTGTACAATGAATAGCAGATCGTAAGGGAGCATTTCATCAGATATACAGGTCCAGTGTTATGAATAGCTTTAAATGCAAGACATAGTACCTTAAAAAGGTACAGACAAGAGAGGGGGTTTCAAATAAACATGGTAGACTATGGGGTTGAGACGAGACTAGAAGGGACCAATGTGGAGCAGAAGGTGACTCTGAGAAGAACAAAATTACGCAGCATGTAGATAGTCATGGCCTAATGGGAGACAGCCAACATGGCTTTAGACAAGGAAGATCTTGTCTTACTAATCTGATATGTTTTTTTGAAGGTGTGCATAAACAGGTAGACAAAGGTGAGTCGGTTGATATAGTGTATCTGGATTTTCAGAAAGCTTTTGACAAGGTCCCCCATCAGAGACTTTTGGCAAAGCTAAAAAGTCATGGGATAGGAGGCAGTGTACTATTGTGGATCGGGAACTGGTTAAAAGATAGAAAGCAGAGAGTAGGGCTAAATGGCCAATATTCCCAATGGAAAAAGGTGAATAGTGGAGTACCCCAGGGATCTGTACTGGGTCCGCTGCTTTTTGACATATTCATAAATGACCTGGAAAAGGGAATAACGAGTGAGGTTATCAAATTTGCAGATGACACAAAACTGTTTAAAGCTGTTAAAACCCAAGAGGAAAGTGGAAAACTGCAGGAGGACCTGGATAAATTGGAAGACTGGGCATCCAAATGGCAAATGAAATTTAATGTGGACAAGTGCAAAGTCATGCACCTAGGAAAGAACAACCCACACTATAGTTACTCGATGCAAGGCTCCACATTAGAAGCCACCACCCAGGAAAAAGATTTAGGAGTCATCGTGGATAACATGTTAAAACCCTCCACCCAGTGTGCAGCGGCGGCCAAGAAAGCAAACAGAATGCTAGGTATCATAAGGAAAGGGATGGAGAATAAAACAAAGGATATTATAATGCCTCTGTATCGCTCCATGGTACGACCGCACCTTGAATATTGTGTGCAATTCTGGTCACCGTATCTTAAAAAGGACATAGCGTTATTAGAAAAAGTACAGAGAAGAGCCACCAAATTGGTGAAGGGGATGGAAGGCTACTCCTATGAAGAGAGGTTAAAAAGGTTAGGGCTCTTTAGCCTGGAAAAGAGACGGCTGAGGGGAGATATGATAGAGGTCTATAAATTAATGAATGGAGTGGAACGGATAAACGTGGATCAATTGTTTACGCTATCAGAATATAGAAAGACTAGGGGACATGTAATGAAGCTACAGGGTAAACTATTTAAGACAAATAAGAGAAAATATTTTTTCACTCAACGTGTAATCAAACTCTGGAATCTGTTACCGGAGGATGTGGTAAGGGCTGATAGTATAGCTGGGTTTAAAAAAGGTTTGGACAAGTTCCTGGAGGAAAGGTCCATAAACCACTATTAAAAAGGGACCCAGGATATCAATGCTTGACCCAGTACAAGCATTGTGGAACTTGTGTCTTTTGGGGAAACTGCTAGGTACGTATGACCTAGATTGGCCACTGTTGGAAACAGGATACTGGGCTTGATGGACCTCGGTCTGACCCAGTATGGCATGTCTTATGTTCTTATGTTCTTATGTTCTTATGTGATTGACAGGGGCATGAGTGAGCACCCTGCTCAGGCTCATGACTCAGTGTGGATAGGAAGAGATGAGTAGAGGTGTGATTGAGAGGGCCATGAGCCTGGGCAGAGTGCAGAGTGTGAATGGTTGAATCTTGGATATGGGTGTCTTTGAGTGGGGTATGAGCTTGGGCAGACTGATTTGAGTAGAAAGAGGTGAGTCTGGGGGATGGGTGTGATAGAGGGGGGCATGCGGTGATGTGATTGAGAAGGGCATGAAACTGTACAGGGTGGTAAGTATGGAAGGGGCTGTCAGTCTGGGGGATGGGTGTAATAGAGAGGAGCATGAGACTAGGCAGAGTGGTAAGTGTGGAGGGAGCGGTGAATTGGGTGGATGGGTGTTGATAGAGGGGGACATGAGTGTGGCATGAGCCTACACAGCATGGTGGGTGTAAATAGGAAGAGGTGAGTCTGGGTGGATGGTGTGATTGAGAGATGCATGAACCTGAGCAGGGTGATAACTGTGGGTGAGTCTGGTGGATGGGTGTAATTGAGGAGGGCATGAGTGAGGTATGAGGCATTAGTCTGGACAGGGTGGTGAGTGTGGATAGGGAGAGGTGAGTATGGGGGATGAGGAGTATTGAAGGGGGCATGGGCAGAGTAGTGAAAGTGGAGAGCACTGTAAGTTTGGGGGATGGGTGCAATTAAAGGGGGCATGAGCCTCACAGGGTAGTGTGTGTGAACAGAAATAGGTGAGTCTGAGAGGGTGGTGTAATAAAGAGGGGTATGAGTGTGACATGAGTCTGGGCAGGGTGTTGGGAATAAATAGGGAGATGTGAGTCTGGGAGGATGGTGTAATTGAGAGGGGCATGAGCCTGGGCAGAGTGGTGAGTGTGAATAGAGAGAGGTGAGTCTGGGGGATGGGTGTGATAGTGGAGGGGGAGGCACATGAGCCTGGGCAGTGTATGTTCAGTTTGACCAAGTGGTTTTCAACTCAGTTTTAGCGGCACATCAAGCCAATCTGGTTTTCAGGATGTCTGCAATGAATGTGCATTTAGACACATTTACATACACTGCCTCCATGTTATGCAACTGTCTCATATATATTCATTGCGCATATCCTGAAAATCAAAGTGGCTAGATGTGTTGCAAGGAATTGGCTGAAAACCACTGCATTAGCCCAGTATTGAGAAATTGTCTATGCAGTTCCATCTATTTCTTCACGGTTTTGTTGGCAAATTGCCGGAGGTTTAAGCCAGTTCTTGATATCGTGCTCAAACAGTCCACTGATGAGTTCCATCAGATGACTCATCAGATGGTTGATTTGGGCTTTCCTATTTTCTAGGAAGCAGCTGCAGAGTGGTTATTGGGAAAATATTTTGCAATTTCAGAAGCAGCCTTTATTTCTGTAGCATGGTAACCTATTAAGTTTGGAGGTGCATGAAATTCCACTGCAGCCATATGTTGTTAGTTTGGGACTTCTCTTTCTTTTAAAACTCTTCTTATCCTGGACACATTTGCAGCTTTATCTGTGACAAAGCTGCATACTGGACATTTGAATCTTTTCAGAATTGGTATTGCTTTTTCTGCTACTTGTTGCCATTCAGTAGTGATTGCATTTTCTGATGTTATCAAAATTTTCAGTAAGAAAGATGCTTCCTTCTGTAGTAGGTACACAACATATGATTGGAACATTATGGATGGACCCATCAAGGTTAATGTGTGCAAATATTCTAGAGGAGACAGTTGTTAACATTTCATTTTCTCGCTTGTGCGCCTTAAGGCACATTTTACAAATAACGAAGTGCAATCTCAGACATATGCAAGCCACAACATCTGAAAAAAAGCAGGCACATTCAATTTTATGCAGGATTTCAGAAATATGGATGTGCCTGATATGGACGTCTGCGAGGCTGTCTACATAAACATCCCCGGAATAGTACTTAGGACCAGGGATGTTTAATAGCCAAATGGCTACAGTAGTGTGCCGGGACCAGGGAAGACACGGTTATTGCTGCTGAATATCCCCAGATGCTGCCGCTGAACACCCCAATGGGAACAGGTGAGCATTGGGGTGTTCTGGGGGTGTCATCTGGCCATAACTGGGTAGTGGAGATATTGAGCCTCTGCCTGGTTATGGCAAAGCGGTCAAACGTAAGGCGCAGCAAAGTCTGACCTAACTTCTGCTGTAGAAGCTAACCGGGCAGCGGCTGAAGATTGCCGCTGCCCAATTAGCTTCCTGCCAATCCGGGCAATCCGGATATTTGGTGCAAGGGCCAGATATGACCATGGCATTGAATTTCCAGGTTTATCTTTCAGCAGCAGCTGCTGGTTGCTTTAGAACTGCTAGCTACCACTGCAAAATATCCCCCTCCCCCTCCTCTTTGTGTTCTCAGTCATATGAAAAGGAGTCTCTTGCTTAAACAAACTGAGCACAGTTTTGATCAATTAATTCTTTTTATAATTTACTGTATATATATATGGAGGTGTTCTTACAAAGTTATCCAGGCCTATTTTTGGATAATGGATTTTTTTTCTTTTTGCTGGAACAAACACTAGGGGGTATGTTTACTAAACCTTCTTAATGTGCGCGCTGTGCAATTATCGTGCGCTAAGGTACCTTAGCGCACGATAATGACACTTTATGGGGCACAAATGTGGCTTAGCGTGCGCTCACGCGTGCAGCGGCGCAAACGAGCGCTGAAGGCAGGGAAAGGCTCCCGGAGGGCGGAGGAAGGCTCCCCAGGGGCGGAGAGAAGGGGTCAATGGGTGGAGAGTGGGAGGGGAGAGGCTCCCCGCACACTAACGATGTGAAATTCGAGGCCAAAACTAACGCAAGTGAAAACCTCGCATTAGAGCTGATTTAAAGGGAAAAGAAACCATTTCTGTCAGCAATGTACAGCAAAACCAGGGAAACCTACAAAAAGTGATAAGTGTGATACATGTGCATGGAACAAAAGTGCAAATAAACATTGAAAAGGACCTCAACAAAATAAAAAGAAAATCATAATCAAGCTGGGCAATAGTGATAGTAATGGGAAACATCAAAAAACACTCCCAAGAAAGCCCCACAAAAAAGATATGAATTTTAGAAGGGTCTACGCTCCGTCCCCATACAAGGTGAATGATCCCGCAGTGAAATAACACTGATCAGGGTTTCCCTCTCCATTGGACAGGTTTCCTATGGCATGCACATGTTCCACAACAGCAGGGCGGGCATGTCGGAATGGGCAACTGGACAGATGCTGGGAAAGGGGATACAGAGGGCTGCAGGCGGCACATGCTGTGGTGCAGCTGGGGCACGGTGCGGACTAGGCAGATGCCTAGGTGGCACTTAGGAATGCTGAAACTGTACAGCAGCCAGACAGCAACTGATGAGGGCCCAACATGGGCACGAGTGGGTTTATCACAGTGTCACAGGGGATAGTACCCAGCAGGTACCTCCAAGGGCACAGAACATTGGCAGGCGGTGTTGGGGGGAAGCGTGGACGTCTATGCAAGCACCCCTACCCCAGAACACACACCATAGGCAGCCGCCTACCTGCACACTGGATGGCTTGAGACTGCACACCACCAGCACCACCAGCAGAAGGGCATGTCAGCATGGTGGCAGAGGGGTACTGGTGGTGGAGGGGGGCAGTGGCAGCTGCCCAGAGCAGACCATGGCCTAGCCCTGTGTAGGTGGGTGCCATGCACTGCAACAGACAGGCCCTGCCGGACAAACAGTCATGGTATCACCAGGGAATGCACTGTCTCTATGGCAACACGGTGGTGCAGTGCACACAACCAGTGTGTTTGGAGGCAGAAGGTCACAGGTTCAAGTCCCAGCTATGGTGCCTGCCAAATAGTTTACCCTGTAGCTTCATTGCATGTCCCCTAGTCTTTCTATATTCTGATAAGGTAAACAATCGATCTATGTTTACCCGTTCCACTCCGTTCATTAATTTATAGACTTCTATCATATCTCCCCTCAGCCATCTCTTTTCCAGGTTAAAGAGCCCTAACCTTTTTAGCCTTTCTTCATAGGAATATCCTTCCATCCCCTTTACCATTTTGGTGGCTCTTCTCTGAACCTTTTCCAAAAACGCTATATCCTTTTTAAGATATGGCGACCAGAATTACACACAATATTCAAGGTGCGGTCTCACCATGGAACGATATAGAGGCATTATAATATCCTTTGTATATTTTCCATTCCTTTCCTTATCATACCTAGCATTCTATTTGCTCTCTTGGCCGCCGCTGCACACTGGGCCGAGGGTTTTAGCATGGTATCCAAAATGACGCCTAAATCTTTTTCCTGGGTGTTTGTTCCTAATGTGGAACCTTGCATCGTGTGACCATAGTTTGGGTTGTTCTTCCCTAGGTGCATAACCTTGCACTTGTCCACATTAAATTTCATCTGCCATTTTGATGCCCAGTCTTCCAATTTATCAAGATCCTCTTGCAATTTTCCACATTCCTCTTGGGTTTTTAACAACTTTAAATAGTTTTGTGTCATCTGCAAATTTGATAACCTCACTCGTTATTCCACTTTCCAGGTCATTTATGAATATGTCAAAAAGCAGCGGACCCAGCACAGATCCCTGGGGTACACCACTATTCACCTTTCTCCATTGGGAAAATTGGCCATTTAGCCCTACCCTCTGCTTTCTATCTTTTAACCAGTTCCTGATCCACAATAGTACACTGCCTCCTATCCCATGACTCTTTAGTTTTGCCAAAAGTCTCTGATGAGGGACCTTGTCAAAGGCTTTCTGAAAGTCCAGATACACAATATCAACCGACTCACCTTTGTCCACCTGATTATTCACTCCTTCAAAAAAACATAACAGATTAGTAATTTATTTGTTTATTTATTTTTATTTATTTATTTTACATTTCTTATATACCGCACTATTCGACATCAGCGCGGTTTACATCGAACACAAAACTTCAGTACAAAAACAATGTCTGAGTTACATTAAACAGGGTCAATAACTTGGCTAACAAGGTAATTATGAATCTCAGGAAAGTAAACTTTGATTGCAATGTGAACTATTTACATCTTTAAATTATAGAATATATATATATATACAGATCTTCCTTGTCTAAAGCCATGCTGGCTGTCTCCCATTAGGTCATGACTATCTACATGCTGAGTAATTTTATTCTTTGTGATGGTTTCTACCATTTTTCCCGGTACTGACGTGAGGCTCACCGGTCTGTAGTTTCCCGGATCACCCCTCGAACCCTTTTTAAAAATTGGTGTTACATTGGCGATCCGCCAATCTTCAGGTATTAGAGATGATTTTAATGATAGTTCACAGATTACTAATAGCAGGTCTGCAATCTCATATTTCAGTTATTTCAACACTTTTGGATGTATATCATCCGGCCCAGGTGATTTGCTACTCTTCAGTTTTTCTAATAGTTGTAATACATCTTCCCGATGTATCGTTATGTCCTTCAGTAAAAGGATATCTACTGCTTGAACTGCATTAAAAATAATAGCACTGTAATGCAATGGTCATATTTTTATTTAAACATGACAATTCAAATAGTACCTTCAAAAGCCCACTCATAAAAATATTTGCTAAACTGCTGTTTCGTTTGGGCAGTTCAGCCATGCGTACACTGTTGTCCATAGGTGTTGCCATGATAGGTTTTTCTTTCTACAATTTCTTGTCAGATCTCAAAAATCAAAGGGAGGGTACATTCAGAATCAGGAAACTGTTGGAATATGACTTCTGCTCATTTTGTATTTCACTTTATATTTCTCTCTCCTGTCTCTTTCATTTATATCCAGAATTTGCTCTTTTGCCCAGATCTACTCCATCCCCAACAGTCCTCTATTAATTGATTCTTTGTCTTTACATTGTTAGAGAGAGAGGCAAAGTGTGACTATGGGGCATATTTGCTAAGGTGCATTAAGGTTTTCCAGGTAGCGTGCATTGAGAATAAAAATCAATGGATGGTACGAGCAACAGTCTTGTGCTACCTGTTGAAGGCATGAACAGTATGTCCCCAGAAGATACCAAACTGATTTATAACGTAGTGATCGCTGGCAGCAATGCAGATGCATTTAACACCACCCACTGTGTTGACATTAAGTGCACCCATGCTCTCTGCAGTATTGATGCTGAGCGTTAACCCCACTGTGCAGACACACCTATGCTCCGCCCTGCCCCTCCCATTTCCTTGCCCATGGTATGCTAAGCAGATGGTGCAGAATTGGCATTAATAGCTAGCACAGCTTAGTAAAAATTCCCCTGTGTGCACATGTACACAACCTGCAAGGGATGATTAAGGGAGCTAGTTATTAAGCTGTGTTAAAATTGCACATTTTACCAAAGCTTAATTTACCGCAGAAGTCCCTAACCTAGGATGTCCAATTCCAGTCCTAGAGTGCCACAATCTAGCCTGACTTCAGGATGTCCCCAATGAATATTAATGAGAAATATTTGCATATACTGCCTCCTTGTATATAAATATATCTTATGAATATTCATTAGAGACATCCTGAAAACCAGGCTGGATTGTGGTACTCCAGGACTGGTCTTGGATACCCCTACACTAAGCTGCGGTTAGTGACTGCCGTGATAAATTAATATTGTAACTTGTAATCAACTTGCTAGGTGCTTGGTTCAAAATGATGGCTCGTGACTTTTAGTGCCACTTTGAAAACAGTATCAAAGAGGGCAGGGGTGACTTGGGATCACTCCTGCCCCATAATCCTAGACCACAGAGATTTCTAGATGCAGGCCCATGGGAGCCTATGGGGAGAGGGTGTTCTTCAAGGGGGTCAGGGCAGTGGACTTTTTAAGAGGGGTTATGAGTCTTGAGGGTGGCAGGGGGGTCTTTGAGAGCCTCTACACATGCACTGCCCTCTTTAAAATGGTACCCAGGTGCATCAAGCCTCAGGAAGAATAACACCAGCTTTGAGCTGGGATTATTTTTCTAGGAATAATGCAACTTGTAAAGTTTAACACAAGCTATGTTATCTGATTTTCATACTAATGAGGTGTTTTGCATACATTTGCATGCTTTGGATCTCATTATGCAACACACGTTGCCTTAAACTAACATGCATTATAGTAAAATAAAATACAATATTTCCATTTATTGTACATTAAGGGGCAAATATCATGCATTATTCCTTTAACACACGCTAATAACTGCCTGCCTAAATTGGTTGTCTTTCATCTTTATATGCCATTATGTTTGAATCCCATTGCCACTTCTTGTGGTCTTGGGCAAGTCGCTTAACCTTCCATTGCCTCTGGTACACATTTAGGCTATGTCTGCAGTATTTTGGCAGTATTCTGTATATATTGGGAAAACAAGAATATATTTACTTTTTCAAATTTACAATTAAAATTGACTATTTGGTGCAGGTCAGTCTTGAATTGGGTGATAGTATAGAAGAATCTAATAAATAAATAATTTATACTTATGTCGGGCTATATTTATTTTTTCCATTCTTCTATATGAGGGATTTGGGTTAATTTGGTATATCTTTTGATCCTTTTTTGGACTTTTTTATATTATTGATGCTATTCAAATAGTGCCATGGTGGTCTGTGAGTGGAGTTTTGGGAAGGTACTGGAGATTATACGGATTGCAGCCATTTTCAGCCACTATCCTGATAAGTGTTATGGATAAAGTTAGGACATTGACTTTATCCGCAAAGGCTGTCCACATAGCAGCTGAATATCACTACTATCTGGATAGGGCCGCTGACTGCAAAAATGGATACTGCCACTTAATATCTGATATAATTTTCCTGTGGCAGCAGGCGATTAAAGAAATCAATAAGCGCCATGGGCTGAATATCAGCCCGGTAGTAACTAGACAAAGCAGCCCAACAGATAATACAAATTACAAATACAAATTTGTAATAAAATACAAATTACAAAAATCAATAAAAGCCTCAGGCAACCCAAACTATTAATCAAGAAGCGCCCGGTATTACTACATCTTTTAAGAGCCTTTCAGTCGTAGGTTAAAAAGCTGTTTTGAGTTTTTTCCAGAATACCATATAGTTTAGCTTTAATCTTAATTCTACAGGTAGGAACTTCAAATTGCTGCGCACTTCCCTGCAGTGCACGCTTACACAAACTTTCTAACCTCAAATCCTTCAAAAACGAGAGCTTTAAGGTGTGGTGGTGTTTTTTTTTTTTACTGAGATCTTAAGGACTTTTGTGCCGAAAGTTAGGCCAGCCTTTAAGTTGCCTAACACTTGACAACCGGGCAGTGACGATAATCATCTGCTGCCCAGATATCTGTTAGGTGCCACCTCTGTTCCACCTCCCAAAACGCCCCAATGCTAGTCGGCTAGTATTCAGGTGTTCAACAGCAGCATCCAGGGATTATCAATGGCACTAACCATGTTAGTGCTGATGAACAACCCAGTCGCTATGATTAACACGATCAGCAGGTCTGTTAACTGCGTTAATTGCTTTGTTTATCAGGCCCCTGGTTTCTAAAATGATCCCAGCGACATCTCCTTGCTTTGCACTTGTAAGTGCCCATTGTTGGACATCTAACTCATGAATTGGGCTTCTAAAATGACCCCCATAGTGTATTTAGACTTTTTCAGGAAGCACTTGAGAATATCCCATAGCAGAGACTCCTGAGGAAATTAAACAGTCATAGCATAGGAGGCATTGTCCTATTGAGGATTGGAAATTAGCTGAGAGATAGAAAACAGAGAGTAGGGATAAATGGTCAGTTTTCTCAGTGCAGGATGGTGAATAGTGGAGTACCACAGGGATCTGTACTGGGTCTGGAGTTTTTTAACATATTTTAAATGATCTGAAACTGGAAGCAACAAGAAAGGTGATCAGATTGCAGATGACACTAAATTATTCAAAGTTAAGTATCATGTGGATTGTGAGAAATTGCAGGAGGACCTTGTGAGACTGGTTGACTGGGCCTCCAGATGACAGAGAAAATTTAATATGGGCAAGCGCAAAGTGATGCATGTAGGGAAGAATAACTCAAACTATAGATACACAATGTTAGGTTCCACATTAGGAGTTCCCACCCAAGGATCTCTGGGTTTGTCCAGTTTCCCCCAGAAAATGTGTGATTTTTGTTAAGTTTTGTCCAATTTGCGTACCAGTTCCTTCCCACCCTGGAGTCAGCTTGCCTTGACGTCACTCTTCTAGTTCGTTCATTTGTTTTCCGCCTTTTTCATTGAGGTGTTCCTCGACCGACATTCATGCCCTTTTTCAGCTGAAGGCCTCAGAACCCTGCCAAACGGCAGAGACCCCCTTTTTCTGATGGCCTCCAGTGTCTTCAAAAAGTGTGACCGCTGTGGCAAAATGTCACTCACCGACCCACATGACTGCTGCCTCCGATGATTCCGCCCAGAGCATACAACTCCGACTGCGAACTGTACAGAACCAGGCCATCAGCAGCAGGAAAAACGTTTTCAGAAGTCCAACTCCATGCCAGAGTCTCCGGTAACACCATGCTCCAGGGCCCCCTCTGATACCTCAGTGCCCCGTGAAGCCAGAGCCTTTTCAGAATCCTGTGGCCGTGGTTCCTCCAAGTGGAAATCCCCAGAGGTGAAGCACAAGAAGAAGAAACCCTCAAAGACTGCCTTGGAGGATGGATCTGGGAAGAATGGGAGATCCCATCCCAGGACCTGCAGTCCCAGGCGTGAGTCCGAAAATTCGGGGTAAGAGCAGCCTTCAAACTGCCCCGTAAAGAGTCATTGGCACAGCCTCGGACATCCGAGGCCATCCTCATCGAGGACTCCCCCTCGACAGTATCGATGCCAGGCCCGAAGTCTTCAGTGGCCGTGTCAAAGGCTGCAGAGCCAATTGTATGGAGATTAGAATGGCAACCCTAGAGAGCAGTATATTTGCCCTAGTAGCCATGCAACGGGTATTCATGTCCAGCTTGTCCGGTTCATCCACTCCGACGACAGGACCCTTGACATTGAGGGCTTCCCCGGATGTCGAGCCAGTCTTCGAGCACTACCAGCCTCAAGAGAACCCCTGGCACTGGTTGAGATCCCGGTCCCATTCCTCGGGGCACTGGTCCTCCCTGGTAAGCACCCATGGCTTGGACCACAGATCCTCCGGAGGTTGCGGACCACCTGAGTGAACCTTGCCTGAGGTGATCGCACGGTATCGGACTCATGCTCGGATTTAGAGTCTGAATGGGAGACCGAGGGCAAAGATTCTGCAGACATGAGGCAAAACCGAGACATGCTCTTGGACCTGTTTCCCCCGATGACCCGTTGTCATTCCCCACCCGAGGATGTCGCTTTTCTGGATTTTATATGGGACATGGCCAAGGCTCTCACTATCGAGACCGAAGCCGAGGATGACCTACGCACCAAGGAATTAGAAATACTCCAGTACGAGGCACTCCTGAAGGAAACACTTATGGTACCAGTGCCCCCGATCCTTGACCACCTCCTCCTCCGGACGTGGGAAACACCAGCATCAGCACCAGTCATTAGTAGGTGCCTCAACGCCATGTACTGGGTATGCCAAAGCCCTGAGTTTCAAAAGACCCAGCTTCCCCACAACTGAATGGTCGTGGAGTTGGGCATGCGTTAGCTTAAATGTCAGAAAACTAATTTATTGATATCACACAGCAGGGAGACCTGAACCCTAGATGCCCTTGGCCGGAAGGCCTTTCAGGGCTGGATGCTAACCTGCCAGATCCAGTCCTATCACCTTTATATCAACATGTACTTGAAGGAACTGTCAAAGGAGCTTGGTGGATTCTTTTGCAGGCCTCGATGGGAAGCCCCTACAGAGGTGGTAAAAGAATGCTTGAAGTTTTTTTCCCAAGCAGCCTATGATGGCTTTGAGTCATTGGCCACGGTGGCCACCACAGGCATCAGGGCATGACGCCAAGCATGGCTGCAGTCCGACCTGGAGCAGTGGGTGCAGGACAAACGGATTGATGTCTCCTGTATAGGAGAAAACATATTCAGGAAAACCCATGGCAGATAAGGCAGTAGAGATAGAAACAGAGTTCATGATAAGAACCCGACTCTTAAAGAAGACCTTGGTGCAACCCCGGAAGAAAGCACTGGGGAAAAAGCCCTTCTTCCCAAAGTACACTTCATTTCCAGGCCTTCTCAGCCCCTCAACAGGGCCAGCAGCACAAAGACTAGGGATTTGATCCCAGAAAACAAAAGATCCTGAAGTCCCAGGGTCTGGTTCCGCCTGGGGGGAGCTTTTGACTGCCTAGATGCAACCTCCCCACCCCGAGGGAGTCATCTGCTGCCCACAGGGGGGCGACTAGCTCTGTTTGCCCTCAGGTGGACAGCCATCACCACCAATACCTGGGTGCTACAAGTGGTCAAGGAGGGCTACCTCCTCCACCTACAGTGGATGCCACCCTCATACTTGCCAGGAGAGACCAGACCTCTCCTTCACTAGAACCTGCTTCTCACTGAGCTAGTAGGCCTAATCAATGACAAAGCAGAGGAGCCAGAACAGAAACATCTCTGGGGCACAGACTTCTACTCCAAGTATTTGCTCGTCTCCAAGAGGACATGGGGCCTCAGGCCCATCCTGGACCTGCGACAGCTCAACAGGTTTGTGGTCAGGGAGAAATTCAAGATGCTCTCCCTTGGGACACTACTGCCATTCCTCCAGCAGGGAGAATGGTTATGCTCCTTAGATCTAAAAGATGCCTACACACACATCTTAATTCATTCCAGCCACAGAAAATATTTCCTG
The DNA here is from genome assembly GCA_033557465.1 of Ichthyophis bannanicus. Classification (NCBI taxonomy): domain Eukaryota; kingdom Metazoa; phylum Chordata; class Amphibia; order Gymnophiona; family Ichthyophiidae; genus Ichthyophis; species Ichthyophis bannanicus. The sequence goes on from CM066031.1 coordinate 372,817,126, forward strand.
TTTGTGGTGGGGAGACAGCACTATCAATACAGGATGCTGCCCTTTGGTCTGACCTCATCACCCAAGGGTCTTCAGAAAGTGCCTCATGGTGGTCACAGCAGCCTCGGGCTCCAAGAGGCCTTTGTCTTCCCTTACCTGGATGATTGGCTCATGAAGGGAGACACGGCTGCAGAAGCACAATGCACTCCCAGGCGTGCCATCAACACCCTACAGAACCTGGGGTTCGTCATAAGCTACCCCAAGTCCCATCTCACTCCAGCCCAGTGCCTAGAATTCATAGGGGTACAACTAGATACCTTCCAGGGAAAAGCCTTCCTCCCTCAGGAGAGGTCAGAATGCCTCAGGGAATTAGCTGCAGAGGTGCACCGGGTACTACTGACCTGGATCCTACTCTGCCTATTGGGATACATGGCTCCACGGTTCACATGACCCGGCCTGCACATGAAAGCAGCCCAGTGGTGCCTCTACTGTCAGTGAACACAAGCCACAGGCAGGCTCAGGGACAGAATGAAGGTGCCCTGTCAGTTGGCAGACCCCCTCGGATGGTGGAAGATTCTATGTCACCTTCAGGCCGTGATGCCCTTCCAGGCATACAACCCCCAGAAGGTCCTCTCCACAGACACCTCTCTAATGGGCTGGGGAGTGCATTGTGAGAGCTTCCAGATGCAAGGCGACTGTTCCCAGAAGAAATCCTGGATGCAAATCAGCCTGCTAGAGCTCCGGGCAATCTACCTAGCTCTCTGAGCCTTCCACCACCAGCTGCAGCACTACTCAGTGCTGATCCAAACCAACAATCAGATCACAGTGTTCTATGTGAACAAATGGGGGAACAGGGTCTGTCGTGTAGCGCCCCTGGTGGCCAGTGGTCGTAGGGGTAGGTTGGACACAAAGATATTTTTATATGAGAGGAGGTTCCTTTAAGAGCCAGGTGCAGCCTGGTCTTAGTAGTTCAGCTCCTATTAAGAAGTAAATTGTGAATGCAGAGTAGAGGGATAACATAGGCTTTTATTTCCCTTTATGCAAAAGATTCAGGTGGGTCACAACATAGAGGAAAATGTCCTTTACTTCAGGAATGAAACAAACTCATGGTAAAGAAAAACTGTTATGTTTCACAGTTGTAACAAGGATTAATTAAGGCTTCCTAGAGTAACTCAACCGTTTCAATACTCTTCTTCCTTTTAGCATACAAGTAACACTCTGGAGACAGCATATATTATTTACAAGTCTAACAGTGATTCTATACTGCTTGTAACGCATAGAGAACAGTCCATCTCCTCTTGAGACAAAAGACTAGGCTCCACAAATTCCACTTGCATCGGCTCTGAGTCAGAGTTATCCCTTTCTGTATCTGGGGTTTCTCTGGCTATTGGAACTGGCCAGTCGCTATTCTTATTCTCTGGGTGTTTGTAGAGTTCTTCTAAGGTTCGCCAGTGAGCGTGGCCTACCTTTGTGTTTTTACAATCTGGGTTATACAAGGTAGGTTTACTTTCCTTTCTTGTAAGACGAGCATTGCTTTTAAAAGGGCACTTATAAGGTGAGCTTTTTCTCTTAAAAACAGAGTCAGCATACTTGGCTTCCAACAGCATGTAGAACAGGAACTTTCTCCTTCCAGTAGGTCCCCAGGGATATAATCCTCGTGCCAGTCTTTTCCCTGAAAGCTCTTGTTACCTTTCAGTCTGGTCATTGGTTCCTCCGGTAAACGCAGGCCTCTTTCCAAGCCTAACCCCTGGCTTCTTCCTTCAGCACTGCTCTGCTTCCCAAAGTGACTGTTCCTTTGCTCAGCATTGCTTTCCCATTCACTCCTAGGGCTTAGCTCAATGCTCCTGGTGCTTCTCTCCGGTCCACCTCTACCTCCACACCCTTTCCAGTCTCCAGCCTCTTGCTTATAAAGCTCTCCTGTGTTTGAGCTTTCTGGGCTGCATGTCAGGTGGTGTCGATTAGCTAGGTGTGTCCAGTCAGCCTCTGTGAGTGCATGCCTGCTCCCTCTAGCTGCTCTGTGCGGGAATTGCATCCCGTGCACATCTTTTATATTGTGAAAAACAGCTTCTTTTCTTGCATCTTTGCTTCCATCAGCTCCTGCTGCATGACAGGTCGTAGCCCTCTACTCCCATGCTGCATGCAGAGGGATGCTCCTAAGTGCAGTGCTTGTCCCAGGCCAGGACAGTGCCATGGCAGACAAGTTGAGCAAGGTGCTCCAGGTGCATGAGTGGCACCTGGATCCAGTAGTAGTGTCTCGGCTGTTTCGTCTCTGGTTCATCCCCTTGATGGACCATTTCACCAGTCCGGACAACACGATTACCCCAATTCTGCTCCCGCCAGTCGCATCCGTCCTGGGTGGCATTGGATGCATTCCTCATCCTATGGATGGAAGGCCTCCTGTATGCCTTCCCACCGAAGCCACTGGTAGCCAAGACACTATTCAAGGCCCAGCATGATAGAGCATTGCTATTAATGATAACCTCTCGGTGGCCCAGGCTGCTCTGGTTTCCACTACTCTTCTCCTTATCTGCAGCATTGCTGATTCCCTTGGGCCAAGCCCCAGGGCTACTCTCACAGGAGCAGGGCTCTATCCTACACCCCAACCTGGGGTCCCTTTCCATCACGGCCTGGCTGCTGAAAGGGTAGCATTAGCCCCCTTCAACCTCCCACAGGATGAGGAAGAGATTCTTCTGGCCTCTCGTAAGGCCTCCACAAGAAGGACGTATGCCTTCAAGTGGCGCTGATTCTCGGTGTGGTGCACAGGAAGGTGGGCAAACCCATTCTCCTGCTCAGTACAAGTGGTGCTCCGGTACCTGCTTCACCTATGGCAGGTGGGACTGAAGTCTAATTTGGTCAGAGTACACCTGAGCGCCATCGAAAGCACATCACCATTCCATTGAGGGAAACCCCCCCTCGGCTCAGTCCCTTGTGTCCCGACTCCTGTGAGGCCTAGTTATCCAAACCCCCCGTCCACTCTCCAGCGGCAGAGTGGAATCTCAGTGTGGTGCTCTTGCAGTTCACTAAGCCTCTGTTTGATCCACTGGCTACCTGCCACCTCCGATATCTGTCTTGGAAGGTTGCCTTCCTGGTAGCACTCACGTCAGCATGCAGAGTCAGCAAGCTGCAAGCTCTGATGGATGAACTGCCCTAAACAAGGTTCTACAAGAACAAGATGGTGCTCCACATACACCCCAAGTTAGTGCCGAAGGTAGTGTCCCCATTCCACCTTAACCAGGAGGTGGTGCTCCCCACCTTCTTTCCGAGACCTCATGCTGGTAGGGCGGAGATCGTTCTCCACAATCTGGATTGTAAGAGAGCCCCGTCCTTTTACCTGCAATAGAATCTGAGCCACGCAAAGCACCACAGCTTTTCATATCTTATGACGCCAGCCACCTGGAGCTCCCAAGAAGTCTGTCAAAGGAGGCAGAAGCATCAATGGCATGCAGCGCAAGAGGCTTTTGGTAAGTCCTGCGGTATTATTGTAAAGTCATTGTCACCATTCCAGGTGCCAGAGAGCGGAAGCAGCCGGCCACCCGGGAAACGTTAGTGCTCTTGGCAACCACCTAGTTCACCTAATGGCTAGTATCAACCCTGTTCCCTGTTTCCTTGTGTCCTACCATTTTTTATTTCATGGGTCTTCACATTTAACCACCATTACAGAAATCTCCTGTGCTATGGGATCTCAACATCATGCTTACATCACTTATAAAGCTGTTGTTTGAGCCAATGGAGTCTGTTCACTCAACTATGTCACTTGGAACATGTTCCTTCTAGTAGCAGTTTCCTCAACTAGTAGAATAAGTGAGCTTCAAGTCTTAATTACCTGTGAACCTTATCCTCAGTTTCGTCACACCAAAGTAGTTCTTCAAACCATAGGCATTGGAAAGAGGGGAGGGGGCCCACAGGGGCCCTGACCCCACCAAAAGTTTGCTTCTGTCTTTACTAAAGAAGATGTAGTGAAGTTACCCATACCTGAAATGTTATTTAAAGCTGATGCAGCTGAAGAATTGAAAGAAATATAGATAAACCGGGAAGATGTATTACAACTAGTTGATAAACTGAAGAGTAGCAAATCACCTGGACCGGATGGTATACATCCAAGGGTATTGAAAAAATATGAGATTGCAGATCTGTTATTACTAATCTGTGTACTAATTAATTCTTGAGCTATGGTACTAACTGAGGAACTGAGAAGAGTGTTGCTTGCAGGAAGGACCACATATGCTCAGAACCTTAAACTTACATTCTGAGCTTTAGGAGAGCTATTATGTCCCAAGGATGTACAATGATGTCATCCAATCATATGTGTGTCTGATCAGTCGGGAGCAGCAGTGTCTTCTAAAGCAGAGTTGGGCAAATTATGACCAGTTTATGTTTGTTAAAACTTGATATACCGCCCTTCATAGTAGCAGCAGTTTACAATAAAACTTGATTTAAAAGAAAGAAATGGTAAGGAAATCCATTGATCTAATAGGAAAGGTATTCACATTCATACCTGAAAATAATAGGTTAGGGTTTGGGTAGGAGAGAAAAAGAAATGGATAATGCTGAGGGGTATCTAGTAGAGTCAAGTAATGGGAAGATCGAATGCCTTGTGAAATAGGAACATTTTGAGTTGGGATTTGAATTGGAGTGGCACTGAGATTTATTATTGGCCATGTAGAAGTGACACCCATGACTCTTGAGGCAAGATGGCGTCTGAGGTTACGGCTCTTAACGAGTTGCTGAGCGCCAGGTCCCTGACATTTGCCACTATGGCCAAGAAGAGGAAACTCAAGCCCCAACCCTGCAGTGCAGGATTTTTCACATCAGGGACCCAGTGGACACTTGCCAACTGCAGAATCAGCCTGCGTTCTCAGAGCAGCACTTCGAGGCCAACAGTGCAATCGGCGTCGGCCTGGAGCAGGGCGTCCTTGAGCCCCGATGATAGGGCTGTGCTGCTGAGACCTGGAAGCTATTCCAGGGGGGGGACCAGTGAGCTTTCACCATCCCTACTGCTTGGTGGGGGCTGTGCAGAGAGTTCGGAGGAGGCTCCGGCAGCGGCGTCCTTCCCATTGGATGAGAATAGGGGATCTGCGAGTGCCACCACTGTGACAGGGTCTGGCCTCTCTGAGGATGGGAATGCCTTTGCTCCCGGGTTTCGCAGGGTTAAAGAAGCCTGTAGTCGTGACAATGGATGCTTTGTGGGAGGTGATGACCATGGTGAACTCTCTGCTTCTCTCCTTGTCAGGTACTATTAGTAAAGAATTGTTTTCTGTGAAAGAATCATTGTAGGTGCTGTCTCAAGAGCAAGCACAGCATGCTGCCAGTTTGGATTTGCTGGAAGCAGGGCCGGATTTACCTTGAGTGAGGCCCTATGCCAACAAAAATTGTGGGCCCCCAGCAGGGGCGGCCCAAGGGGGGTGTGGGCCTCATTTGCATAAGGGGCCTCATTTGCATAAATATTTGCATAATGTTACCATATACTAACTTTTAGTAAACGTGCCTCTTAATGAGTGTATGGATAAAGAAAGACTAAAAGATTTCTACATTACTATAATCCAGTGCCAACTGCCAGACACATTAGGAACTACTACAAACACTGCCCATTTAGAACCCATAGCAAACCCGCCGTATCCTAACAGCACTACCAGGACTCACAAAGCACCATACTCTACCAATCAAAAGGCAACACTGCAAATATTAAACCAATACATTTCAGAGAACAACAATACATGACCTACTGGGGAAAGAGAACAAGTGGCAATGTCAAATAGGAATTATATAAACAGAACACCTCAGCTCAGTTACACATGCAGAACATAGACCATCACCAAACAAGTAATCACATTTTAGAAACAGGAAGACAATAATTAAACTGGGAATCCCAAAAGCCAAACTTGGAATGTACAACACTGTAGAAATAAAACTATACATTAATTTGCTCTTGTACTAAACAAAGCGCAGACGTTAATGATGCACATTTACCAGAGCTGACATATTCCAATTAATAAATTCAAAATAAAGAGATATTTTTCTACCTTTTGTGCATTTTTTTTCAGCTGCAATTGCTCCAGCCACTTTCTTCTGGTTTCTTCATGTCTTCTGCTAACTCTCCATCGTCTGCTGTCCATTTGTCCTTTCTTCTCTCTTCTAGTTTTTTTCCATTCTCTCTCTACATCTGCTTTAACATACTAATCTTTCTCCTTTTGCTCTTTCCTCATTCCTATTTCATCCAGTCAAATTTTACCCCTCCATCCTCAATCCCCACTTACTCTCCCAATACCCGGCCAATTGTAGATTTTTTTATCCCTCCCACACAAAATATTTTTCCCTTCTCCATTTTACTCTTCCAGCCCCATCCCATTCTAATCCTCCCCCAACATCAGCTCCCTTCTAGTTCCAGCCTCACCCAGCATCCATTCCCTTCTAGTCCCTGCATCAGCCCATTTCCAGTCCTAGCCACCCATCAGCCCATTTCCAGTCCTAGCAACCCCCCAACCCAATACAAGTCCTAACCCCCCATCACCCCATTTTCAGTTTAAGCCCCCCCTATAACCCATTACCAGTCCTAACCCCCCATCAGCCCACTTCCAGTCCTAACCCCATCAACCCATTTCCAGTCAGCCCCCCATAGCCCATTGCCAGTCCTAACCCCCCCCCATCAGCCCATCAGCCCACAGCCCATTACCAGTCCTAACCCCATCAGCCCACCTCCAGTCTTAACCCCCCCCAGCCCATTTCCAGTCCTAACCCCCCCCATAGCCCATTACCAGACAGCCCCCATCAGCCCACAGCCCATTACCAGTCTTAACCCCCCCCCCCAAAGCCCATTACCAGTTCTAAACCCCCCCAACAGCCCATTATCAGTCCTAACCCCATCAGCCCACCTCCAGTCTTAACCCCCCAGCCCTTTTCATTTCCTAGCCCCCCCATAGCCCATTACCAGACAGCCCCCATCAGCCCACAGCCCATTACCAGTCTAAACCCCCCAAAACCCATTACCAGTTCTAACCCCCCCCCCAACAGCCCATTACCAGTCCTAACCCCATCAGCCCACCTCCAGTCTTAACCCCCCCCAGCCCATTTCCAGTCCTAGCCCCCCCCATAGCCCATTACCAGACAGCCCCCATCAGCCCACAGCCCATTACCAGTCTTAACCCCCCCAAAGCCCATTACCAGTTCTAACCCCCCCCCCAACAGCCCACAGCCCATTACCAGTCCTCCTCATCAGCCCACCTCCAGCCTTAATCCCCTCAACCCATTTCCAGTCCCAGTCCCAGCCCATTTCCAGCCCCAGTCCCAGCCCCACCCCCTCCCCCTCCCCCGGCCTAAAGTAAAATTTATTTTAAAAAAAAAACCTGCTGGCTGCCGCCGCGGGGCCCCCTCTGCTGCCGCGGCAGCATGGACTGACCCGCGGGGGCCCCCTCTGTAAGCTCGGTCCCTCCCTCCGTGCCTCCGTGTCTCCCTCCGTGCAGGCTGTGAGAGACGCGAAGGCAGACGGTCTCCTTCGCGTCTCTGTTAAGCCCGCAGGGGCTGATGGGAAATTTCCCATCAGCCCTGCGGGCTTAACAGAGACGGGAAGGCAGAAGGAGACAGTCTGCCTTCGCGTCTCTAACAGCCTGCACGGAGGGAGACACGGAGGCACGGAGGGAGGGAACGAGCTTACAGAGGGGGCCCCCGCGGGTCAGTCCATGCTGCCGCGGCAGCAGAGGGGGCCCCGCGGCGGCAGCCAGCAGGTTTTTTTTTATTTTATTAAAAAAAAAAGCCTAACTACTTCAATTTTTGTGGGCCCTTTGCAGCTGTGGGCCCTACGCCATGGCGTACATGGCGTATAGCTAAATCCGGCCCTGGCTGGAAGCATGCCATGGGGAGTTGCACGATACCTCTGGGGCACAGGTTAAAGACTTTACCATCCTGGCTCGCAAAATAGAACACTTTGAGAATATTTTCCAGACAGAATAATTTGCGTTTTATCAACTTTCTCCAAGTTGCCTATTCTTGCTCCAGTTGCAATGGTTAAAAAATATCTCCAGGAGATCCTGAAGATGTCCAAGGACAATTTACCACCTACTGCCAGGGCACAATATTTCTTCTTGAGGTCTGTGGCTATGCCTTCAGAGGGAGAACAAGTCCAAGCCCAGCAGGTTCATTTAACCTTACTGGGTTTTTGGAGAACTCGCTGGAGGTTGTAACAGAACCACCTTAGTGGCTAGTTTTGCTTTCGAGATGGACCGTAATACTGTTTTGCCTTGATATTTCCGTCATATGCATGAATTGTTTATGGGTGCAAAGGTACAAATAGTTCCTTATTTCTTGAGGGCAATCCAAAAGCGGCACAAGAACTTCCTGGATCATGTCTAGAGTCTTTGCCTTGGGTGCCACTTTTTTGTTAGTTTCCATGTAGGTGTTTTATTTTCCTGGATGATAAACAATTTCTTTTATTTGACCCAAAACAATTAGTAACCTTGGTGGGTTCATGAGGGATCAGAGGCTGGCTATTTTTCTCCTTGTTTAGCTGGCTGTGTCGCTCAGGGACTCCGTAGTATCCTTTTCCTTTGGGAGTATTTCTTTTCCTAGTTCCTGCCTCCCTTTTTCCTGATCTAATATTGATATTGGGCTGTGTTTTGTCATATTATTGATTTGCCTTACTGATTGTATTATCCTAATGGATTACGTTTATTCTACTTGTTGAGAAATTATTTTGTAAAAACCTTAACGAATAAATAAATTATTTATTAACTTTTATATACCGCACTATTTAGTATCAGAGCGGTTTACAGGAAATGTGAACAGTCAAGTAACTTTACATAGAACAGGCATAAAACATCAAAGCAAGCAACTTTACATTAACAGGCATAAACAGCAAATTTAGGTAACATAGGCAAGGAACTATTAACATGCAAATGCGCCAACAAAGGGATGGGGTGGGAGGGAGAAAAGGAGAAGGGAGAGGGGGTGGGATCGAGGCAGGGGAAGAAGGGAGAGGACGGAGAACTGAGTACAAGTTGAGTAGCAGGATTCAAGGTAAAGTCAGTGTAAGTGGAGAGGCCAGCATTATGAGAGTCCTTCATTATGTTATGTGATCATAAGCCAGCTGGAAAAGGTGAGTCTTTAAAGCCTTCCTGAACGTAGATAGGTCCATGATGACTCGTACTGAGGCAGGAAGAGCATTCCAGAGGGTTGGTGCGTATAAAGAAAAGATGCGGTTCTTGACAGCTTGAGTGCAAGACCTTATATTCAAAGGAGTGACCTTATAATCGAAGGAGTAATAATTAAAAAAAAGTGACACCCAAGGGCCAAAGGTGATGATACCACTGCAAGCCATCCTTGCCGTCCATCCATCCTACCCTCCGCTGATCCTCAAATGAAACTTCAGGGGAGCACTCCCCTGAACTTAGCCCACCATCCAGGTAGAGCCACTGATGACGCCCTCAGGATCAAAGTTTTATCCTTTCCCCCCCTCCTCCTGTATATGATGTACCTTATGATGTCAGAGTTGCCAAGTTACCCAGTTCCAAGAGTGAGATTTTTGCCAGTTCTGGTTTTAAATTTGTATTGCAATGCATTATGGCATTTGTAGTCATTAATTTTGCCTATTGGAATCAGTGCTGTAAGTCCCATAATGCATCAGGATGAGATTGTTAGAAATTCAGTAGTTTAAAATCTCATTCCTGGAACTGGTTAACTTGGCGACTCGGTAATAAGTTTGGAGATTTTGGCAGTACTTGCAGGTATTTTGTTTGGCAACACTTTTATGCATATGCCTGTATTGTATTGTCATGCAACTTAACAGTTTATGAATTTGCCTTCTTCCTTTCTGTGAAACAGTGACTGTGAAATGTTGATCATGCTCTGCAGGATTGAACTATTTTTTGTAACCTTTGCATATCCATGAGGTTTTAACTCTTAAAAAAATCAACTAAACTTTTTTTTGTAGTCTTTGCGTGTGTTTCTATTTTTCTCCAGTCAACAGGAAATTTTGGGCTGCTCTCATTTTTAATATGAAAACTATAGTGCACCAAAATCTGGTAGTGATTAAAAAAAAACCCAGAAGCGGTAATATTGGTAATATTGATTGCCATCATCCTAGATGTATTTTGCTAGTATATATCTATCCTTAATTTTGGATATTAATTGGAACTCCCGCCTTCTATTTAATCTATTAATCAATAAAGCAAAGCATGTTCACATTGCTGCTCAGTCCTGTAGACTGTCCTATATGTTTTCTATTACGCTGAAGGCACTTGAAGCAACACATTCAGGGTTGGGGGGGAGGGTTCTTTGTTTATCCTGCACATCCTCTCTCCTTATTCTTTTTTGATTGCCTGTCAGTAGTCATTAAAGCACCATGATGGCCTGTGTAGCAGATTAGTGAATGTACTGACCATTTAAGAGAGTCTGAGAGAGGTTGGAGATAGTAGGCGTAGGTTGGAAGAGAGGGAAGGGGAAGGGGCAGGTAGTTGAAGGTGTGTGGCAGGGAAATGTTTTCAAGGGAAATTAAATAAGTTAATAGTAAAATGAATATTAGCCTATCAATCTACTTCCAGTTGCACCTTGCCAAGAAAACCCAGGGGATGGGTCGCCAGGAGTCACCACTGACTCGATGGTAAACTGGTCTATTTGTATATTATGATATATTTTATTGGCCCAGCGCAAGGCTTATGAAAACATTTTACCAAACATAAGCTTTTGAGATCACATGAATCTCTCCATGCTGAGGAATCTTACCGGTCCTTTTTTGTAGAAGGCAGAAATAATTTTATGACCAATATTATACAAAAAAAGGCAGATTTTAGATAGTACTCAGAAAGGAAAATTCACATAGTATTTTACAAGAGGCTCTGCAGGACTGCAAGTGTATATTTCTCCACATCCAGCAAGAGAAACAGTTTTAAAAAGCTGAACATGGGTAAAAACCATGAAAGTACCCTCCAATATGCAAGGCTGGTGTTTAGGCATGCAGGAGTCCAGGGCAGAAACTGGTGAGGGGGTCCCAAAGCCTGCCTGCTGCTGGCTGTCTCCTTCAGCCTGAGGCAGGCTTGGGGCTCCTATAATATTGGGGGCCAGGGCAAATATGTGCATGGGAGCAGCTTTTTAAAATCGCTGCTCCCATTCCAGATGAACACGCGATGCAGCAGCACTAGTCCCCCTCCTCAACAATATCCATCCCCCAATCACATCTCTGACATCTGATCCTTTTGGCCTCTTAAATCACCCCATCCCTCAAGCCTTCTGATTATCTTCTAAGTCTTCTTATCCCTCCACCAAAAAGAAATCCCCCCCCCCCCATGGCAAGAAGCAACCCCCACAATGCCCCCCTCACCATCAACATTCCCTGCCCTCTGATCCTATTCTGTGCCTTACCAGCAGTCCTTGGTATCTAGCAGGAGCAGTCTGCACTCACTCCTGCTGTTTGTGCTCCTGGGTTCAAAATGGCACCCATGATACCTAGTGGTAATCTCTTGGTATTGCCACTGGAGATCAGGCTATCAAATAACGGGGGTATCATATATCATGGGGGTGATTGGGGTACGGATCTCCTTTGGAGGGGGATGATTGGGGGGGGGACCAGACATTGACATTGACAACTGACCCTTCCAGCAGGCACTTATTTGTGCCTTGGGGAAGTTGTAAATGCCAACATCTATATTTTTTTACAGTAGCATGTATTTGCCTTGTTAGATCAGAATCCATGTCAATATTGTATGCCTGCCCAAAACACTCCCTTTCCCTACCCTGAACACACTCCATTGACATCTGTTATGTAGTAAGTATCCCCATGTGTAAATAGCCTCTGTCCTAAAATGCTGTTTTCTCTAGGAACAAGCAGGAAGTCAGTCCTCACTTATGGGTGACGTTGGCACCGACGGAGCCCGCATGGAGCAATTCCCCAGCTTTCAAAGGGAACCTTTGGGATTGCTGCCACACATGCAAGGTCCTCTTCCTGCCTAAATATGCCATCTTGCTCAGTCTCTCTTTTTCTGCGGAGCCCTTCGCGTGCACGTCCTCGTCCCTTGGAAAACATTTTTTCTCTTTGGGCCTTTTTTCCGGTTGCACCGGTCCTCTCCCGTCCTCCCCGAGGCCCCACGCTTCGGTTTTGGACTTAAGGGATCCCTATTATTCCCTTCTTCCATTTTTCTTACTTCGGGCCCCTTTTTGCACCCTTTTTCTAACTGCTGACCTCGAGGGTCTTCGACCTCGCAGGGGTTCTTTTTGCCCCCATGGCCACCGGCTTCAAAAAATGTGATAGATGCTCCCAAAAACATGTCGCTCACAGACACCCATGACTATTTTCTGTGGTATCTGGGGGCTGACCACAACCTAGAGCTCTGTTCACTTTGCAAGAAAATGTCCACTAAGACCTTATAAAACTGTAAGCAGAAGTCCGACGACATTTTCTGTAAGGTCAGCACCGGAGTCCCCAGTGGCACTCTGCTCCACCACTTGCGGGTCCCCTGCAGTGACTCTGTGTCTCAGGCGTCACGCTGACCAGGGTTCACCCGAGGTGGAATGACGGAAAAAGAAGATGACCTCGAAGATGCTATTGGGGGCTCCAGATAAACGTAAGCAGTCTCGCACTCGTTCCCTTTGCCCTCCCCAGCGTTCCCGAGAGTTGGACAAGGAATGGCCTTGAAAGGTACCTCATACAGACATGGAGGCCTCCGGTGATGGCGCTCAGTCTCCCGAGGGTCGTCCCGGTGAGGACCCCCTCTCCTCCTCCACACCAGATCCAGTAACCGCAGCGTTGGCATCTCAGGGAACCACTCCTGAGTGGGAGTCCCGTATGCTGGCATTAGAGTGCAGCGTTTCTACCTTCCTAACTGCCCAGCAGGTGCTCTTGCCCAGCAAGGCTGGCTCTTGCCTAGAGACCGAGGGTCCCTCGACTGTGGTCCCGAAAACTGTCTTAGAAACCCCTGAGAGCCACGAGCCTCGTGAGGGTCCTTGGGCACCAGTCTCGCTTGCCGTTCCATTCCTCGGGGGCGAGATCTTCCAGATTCAGTGCCTCCGGCTTCAGACGGACCTCGGCCACCAGACATGGGGATCAGCCCGACTCACAATCCTCCTCAGACCTCTCGGGCTGAGAATCGGATGGAGACACGTCCTCTGAAATCCACGCCCATCGGGACCTTCCTTCTGACCCATCCCCGCCCACCTCATGGAGGCGGTCACCCCCCTGAAGGTACCTCCTCCTTGGTATTCATGCGGGACATGGCTTGGACCCTCAATCTGTCCATGCAGACGGAGGAAGAGCCAAAAGCAGAGGAACTCAACATTTTTCAATATGAGTCTCCTCCAAGGGAGTCTCTCACGGTCCCTATGCGGTCCATCCTGACCCAGCTGCTCCTCCGCATGTGGGAAGCACCTGCCTCAGTCCCTATCATCAGTAAAAGACTCAATGGCATGTACGAAGTCCAGCGTGGCCCTGGGTTTCAAAAGGCCCAGCTTCCTCATACATCCATGATAGTGGAATCTGTGATGCGGAAACAGAAGAGCCTGAAGTCTCATTCTTCGGTTCCGCCTGGCAGAGAATCCCGTGCCCTCTATGCCCTCGGGCGTAAAGCTTACCAGGGATCCATGTTGGCATGCCGCATCCAGGCATACCAACTATATATAGGTATGTTCCTTCATGACCTCGCTAAAGAGCTTGGCGGTTTCACCACGGGCCTCAAAGGTGACCACCTTCTCAGATTTCAATCCCTCTTGAGATCAGTTGTGGACTGCTCGAAATACCTTTCTCGTGCCGCCCGATGGGTTCAAGTCTTCTGCCCATGTGGCAGCAACTGACATTGGAGCCCGGCGTCAAGCATGGCTCCAGTCCTCAGACCTGGAACAGTTGGTCCAGGAGAAACCCTTGGATGTTCCCTGCCTTGGCAAACAACTGCTTGGTAAGCCCATGGAGAACAAGGCAGCCAAGATCGAGACAGAGTTCGTAACCTGCACCCATCTCTCTCGGAAAACCTCATCCCTTCCTTGGAAGAAACAGCACAGCAAGAAGCCCTTCTTTCAGAGGAAGGGGCTTCCTTACCAGGGATACCCACCTCACCTGCCCCAGCGCCGACGTCCAGCAGCCAAGGCAAGGATGGAACTCAGGGCCACGGGAAACATAAGGGACCCAAGACCCAACCACCGGCGCCACCCCAGCCAGCTCCGGGGTTTTGAAGCCATATGCATAGCCTCTCGTCTTCCGACGGTGCTCCTGTCGGTAGGAAGACGTCTGTCCCTTTTCACCCCCGAGTGGGAGGCCATCACATCGGACACCTGGGTCCTCCAGGTCATTCGGGATGGTTACTCTCTCCATCTGGACAGACTCCCCCCTCCCTTCTCCTCAGTGGAGCCTACTAGGCTTCCCTCACACCAGGCTTGTTTAAAGCAGGAATTGGACAACCTCCTCGATCAACGGGTGGTCAAAAGGGTCCCGCCACATCTCTGAGGTCGGGGGTTCTACTCCCATTACTTTCTCGTTCCGGAGAGGACAGGGGGCCTGCGTCCCATTCTCGATCTCAGGAACCTGAACAAATTTCTGGTGAGGGAGACGTTCAAAATGCTATCGCTTGGCATCCTGCTGCCCTTCCTCCAGCAGGGCAATTGGCTGTGCTCCTTGGATCTCAAAGATGCTTATGCTCACATCCCTGTTCACCCCAAGCTCAGGAGGTACCTGCGTTTCAGGGTGCAGGGGGAGCACTATCAGTACAGTGTGCTCCCCTTCGGGCTCGCGTCTGCCCCATGAGTCTTCAACAAATGCCTGTTGGCTGCCGCAGCCTACCTTTGTATACAGGACATATCAGTCTACCCCTACCTGGATGATTGGCTCGCCACGGGCACATCGGCCGAGGAGGTTTGCCTCTCGATGTCGCACATGGTCCTTCTCCTCGAGCGCCTCGGTTTCCTGATCAATTACTCCAAGTCCCACCTCAAACCGGTGCAGACACTGGAATTCATCAGCGTACTGTTTGACACGGAACGGGCGACCACCTTCCTCCCTCGAGCACATATGGACTGCCTCCACGCTCTGGCTGCAGAGGTCCAAAGCCAAACCAGGGTCTCGGCGCGAGTCATGCTGCGCCTTCTGAGGCACATGGCTTCAAACGTACACATCGATCCCCACGCTCGCATGCATATGCGAGCAGTTCAATGGTGCCTCAGAGCGCAATGGTCCAAAGCCTCGGGCCGGCTCCAGGATCCTATCTCGGTCTCATGCTGCTTATCCAGTTCCCTGGATTGGTGGCAGAATCTCTGAAGCTTACTTCAGGGCATGCCCTTCCAGGCTCTACGGCACGAGCTCATCTTAACGATGGATGCCTTGCTGTCGGGCTGGGGAGCCCACTGTGATAACCTCCGTACCCAGGGATGGTGTTCACCCGAGGAATCCCGGCAGCAGATCAAACTGCTCAAACTTCAAGCAGTCCGGTTGGCCTTGAAAGTCTTCGAGCACCACTTGCGCAGCAAGTCGGTGCTCATGCAGGCAGACCAACAAGGTCGCAATGTTCTACATAAACAAGGAAGGGGGTACAGGCTCCTGCCTCCTCTGCCAGGATGCAGTCGTTCTCTGCTCTTTCGCAGTGTGCTGGAGCATGACCCTAATAGCTGTCTACCTCCCAGGCCAAGACAGTGTACTTGCGGACAGGCTTAGCAGGCTTCTCCACCTACATGAGTTGTGCCTGAGTCCGGAGGTGGTTCTCCACCTGTTTCACCGTTGGGGGACTCCATCCATAACCCTCCTTGCCAGCCCGGTGAATGCACAGCTTCCCTTCTTTTGCGGGCCGATACCGCACCCGAGCAGGGTAGCCCTGGACGCGTTCCTCCTGAACTGGACCTCCAGACTTCTGTATGCATTTCCCCTCACTCCTCTCATAGCAAGGGCCCTCCACAAGATTCAGTGGGACTGAGCATCTGTGATTCTCGTGGCTCCCTCGTGGCCTCAACAGCCTTAGTTCCCACTTCTACTCAGACTCTCGTCAGAGCCCCTGGTCCCCCTGGGCAATGCTCCAGATCTGCTGATGCAAGAGGAGGGACAGGTGCTTCACCCGAACCTGGACTCACTATCCCTAGCAGCCTGGTGGCTGAACGGGTCTCGTTAGCCCCACTACACTTCCCAGAGGAGATCGAGGAAGTCCTGCTCACATCGAGGTAAGACTCGACGAGACGGGCTTATGCCCTCAAGTGGCGGCGCTTCTCGGTCTGGTGCTCCAGGCTTCAGATCGATAGATTCTCTTGTCCCACCCAGTGAGTTCTCCAGTACCTCCTCCACCTCTCGCAGGTGGGGCTGAAATCCAATTTGGTCAGGGTTCACCTGAGCGTCATTTCAGCCAACCACTTTCCTGTCGAGGGTAAACCCCTCTCAGGCCACCCACTGGTTTCCCATTTCATGTGGGGCCTCTTACTCTCCAAGCCCCCCGTCTGGCCTCTGCCGACGAAGTGGGACCTGAACATCGTGCTCATGCAGCTGACTCAGCTGCCCTTCGAGCCGATGATGATGTGCTCACTTCAGCACCTCTCCTGGAAGGTAGTCATCCTGGTGGTGCTGACCTCGGCTCGGCGAGTCAGTGAACTTCAAGCCCTCATGGCCGTGGCCCCCTATACTAGGTTCTGTGGGAACAGGGTGGTTCTTCACACCCACCCCAAATTCCTACCGAAAGTTGTCTCTGATTTCCATCTCAACCAAGAGATAGTCTTACCGACTTTCTTCCCGAGACCTCACGCTGACCGGGCGTCGGTGGTTCTGCATACCCTCGACTGCAAGAGGGCTCTCGCCTTCTACTTGCAGCACACCCAGGTCACAAGTCCGACCAGCTCTTCATCGCCCACGATCCCAACCGTCTGGGGCTTGCAGTCACCAAACGCACCCTCTCCATCTGGGTGGCAGACTGCATCGCCTTTGCCCAGGCAGAGGCTGGGGCCCCGCTGGATTGATGAGTCATCATGCACAGCATCCATGCCAAGGCGGCGTCTGTGGCTTCGCTTCGCTCAGTGCCTCTGATGAACATCTGCCGGGCTGTGACCTGGTCTTCAGCGAATGCCTTCGCTTTGCACTATTGCCTGGAGAGGGAGTCTCGCCGAAACA
The DNA here is from genome assembly GCA_033557465.1 of Ichthyophis bannanicus. Taxonomy (NCBI): domain Eukaryota; kingdom Metazoa; phylum Chordata; class Amphibia; order Gymnophiona; family Ichthyophiidae; genus Ichthyophis; species Ichthyophis bannanicus. Next base: position 372,834,149 of record CM066031.1, read on the forward strand.
GCACCTTTAGCCAGGGTGTACTCTGTAATCTGTTCGGGTATAAGCAACTCCTGCCCTCCAACCTCCTGCGGCTACCGGGAGCTTGGCCTCGAGGACTCGGGCTTCCTTCGGATCATCTGCATCTACTCATGGCTTCTTGGAGACACTTTGCTTATAGGCTTTGGTAGCCTGTAGCTGGGGAGTCCCATAAGTGAGCACTGACTTCCTGCTTGTTCCTGGAGAAAGTGTAGTTACTCACCTGTAACAGATGTTCTCCTGGGACAGCAGGAATCAGTCCTCACTACCCTTCCACCTCCCCTTAAGAGTTGCCATCCCTTTTTTCTTCCCTTGCCATCCGCTTAGTAGGGCTCTAGCAATGGGACTCGACTGAGCAAGATGGCACCCTTGGGTGGGAAGAGGACCACGTATGCGTGGCAGCAATCCCAAAGGCTTCCTTTGAAAGCTGGGGAATTGCTCCACCTGGGCTCCATCGATGTTGACGTCACCCGTAAATGAGGACTGATTCCTGCTGTCCCTGGAGAACACCTGTTGCAGGTGAGTAACTACGCTTTCTGTACTGCTATTTATGTGGGGATGCTTCTAAAATATCCCTCAAAGTATATTTGCCTGGGTGAAGATTTCCTTATGAGATTGTCCACTCCCCCGCCCCCCTCCCCCCCCCCGAAGATCGAGAGAGCCAAGATTTATAAGAAAAGCCTCAGTTTCCCCGTGGCCTTATCTCTTGACAGAATGCCACTGTTTGTCTTATTTCCAAAAAGAGACAAACTGCATAAAGTTAGTCCTGCTTTTTCTTTTTATTTAACTTTATGTGCTTTCTGATCTGGCGAGCAGACTGAAAATTGCTACTAAATGGATAAGTGCTTGCACTGCCCTTGCCCTCCCATGGGCCCCCCTCCCCCCCCCCCCCCCCCAGCATTATCTGGATAGTGACACAATGGTTAGAAGGAATATTCAATGTTATTATCCAGATAGTGCTACTAAAGATTGCACTCAGCTGGGTTTATACAGTTAGCAAGTCCTGCTAACTGAATAAACACTTCTGACTATCTGGCCCAAAGATTTAACAAATTGCACAGCATATAGACCCATCTCGTTAATAAATGCAGATGTCAAAGTGGTTTACAGGTTAGATTAGAACAGATTTTTCTTGTGATTAGTAAAGACCAATCAGTGTTCCTCAAAGGAAAACCCTCAGCTAATAATCCCAGAAAAACTCTTAATATCATTCACCTAGCTCAGCAGCATCAAACCTCGGGCTTCATTATCCTGTTAGACACAGACAAAGCTGTTATCTGACTATCCTGGACATTCTTATCTGTGTTGCTGAAAAAAAAATCAATTTTCCAGAGGAATTTATTTTTTACATTGGAAACCTATACATAAAACCTAGGAATGGGATTCTTGCAAACAGAGCATAGTCTTCCCCCATTTATATAAACAGGAGCGCTCCTTGTTATCCTGGCCTTAAAATGTCTAGAGAGAATTTACTTTAAATTTCATAAGATACACAAAGTAGTGCTATGAGAGTAATTTTATAGTCCTTTCAGCACGTGTGGTAGTGTACATGCGTATAATAGCTCTTTTATAAAATTGCATCTGATATAAAAGTGCACACAATGGCATATATATGCATAGTTTTACTGTAGATGTTCCGAGGGCTGCAGAGTGGGAAGAGCATCAGCGGAGTCACTGATTACATACATAGATGATCAAATTCCTTAATTTACATGCATGCACAGGCATTTACACCTCTTCTCAAGCAGGCGTAATGTCCATGACTGGAATGTAGCTGCCATATAGGTGCAGGATTTACGCTAATATTTCATGAAGAGAAGTAGATACCTATTTGTCTTCTTAAATAAGCTTACAATAGTTGCCTGCCAACTCACATAACCTAGGTGTCCTGTTAGAAAATTACCTTCCACATGCCGATGAGGTGCTCATTATTTCTCAAAATGTTTTCTATGAGAATTCTGAGAAAATAGTGAACTTTCTGGATGTTACAGATTGGTCCTAAATTTAGGGTGTTGGAGAGCCTGTCACATTTTCACATTGTCGGTTCAAGCTTCTAGTACCTGGGAATTCAGGGCCCAGTATTCCAAGCGGTTAGCAGAGCTGCTAACCACGTTAATCACTGTGAACAGTTAGTGCCGCTGAATATTCGCTGCTGCCGTCTCTGTACGGCCTGATGCTCACCGCTTAGCATCGGGGTGTGTCAGGGGAATTCCCGAGCAGAAGGAAGGCAGCGCTGTTCGGTAATTGGGCAGTGGCAATATTGAGCTGCTGCCCTGTTAGGTATATGCCATGAAAGCTGGGCGCAGGTAATCCTGGCCTAACTTTCAACACATATCGCTAACTGAGCACTGACTTAATATCACCACTGCCCGTTACTGATCAGCAAAAGCAGCTAATCTGGATAATCAATGCTCGGGCCAGATATGACCTCGGCATTGAATATTCAGGTTTCAGCACCGGCACCTAGCGGCTGATGCAGAATATCCCTCCTCAGTTATCAGCCAATATAGTTGAGATACACAACTTAAACTATCCTCCAGCGCTGAGGAATCTTAAGTCTGAAATGGACAGATAGGTGGCATTATTAGTCTTTTTGCTTGCATGAGGCAATCTTGTCAAGATGTTAGCAGTGCCAAAACTGTTAAATTTGTTTCAACAAATCTTGTATAATGTTCCCAGTGATGTGTCTATTTCCCTGAAGAGTCAAGTTTGACACACTATCCGAATGCATGGCAGAGACGTCCTCCTGGATGGAATCAAATTACCTTAGCATCAACCTCAGAAAAACGGAAGCAATGTTCGTAACAAGGTCATCTATGACTGAGAACACTTACCCGGAAACAATTACAATCAACAAAACTACCATACCTGTTAGAAAACAGGTAAAATACTTAGGTGTAATAATCGACCACACACTCACTATGCTACCACACATATAACAAACAGTGAAAACCATTTTCTATAAACGTAAAACTATTCAACACCTAAGGCCATTCCTCGAAACACAAGACTTTAGATCTGTAGTAAGCACACTGATCACTCCACACTTCGACTATTGCAATAGTCTCCTAACAGGCCTTCCTCAAAAAAGCACATGCCTTCTACAAAGAGCTCAGAACATCTGTGCAAAAGTAATTGCTAAAGCACACCTAGCAGATCACGTAACCCCAATACTACGGGAACTACACTGGCTCCCTATGTTGTTGTTAAGTGCCGTCGAGTCGGAGTCGACTCATGGCGACCCTCTGGATAGCTATCCTAAATTGTGTTCGGTCTTCAGTCAGGCGGCTCATTGTTGACAGACTGGTACCCGTAGCTGCTGTTATTGTAGCGATCCATCTCATTGCTGGCCTTCCTCTTTTGCGTTGACCTTCTATCTTGCCAAGCATGATGTCTTTCTCTAATGATCTCTCTCTTCGCATGATGTGTCCAAAGTATGAAAGTTGAAGTCTTGTCATCTGAGCTTCTAAAGAAAGCTTAGGTTTGATCTCCTCTAGTACTGACTGGTTTGTTCTTCGGGGAGTCCATGGTATACACAGTATTCGCCGCCAGCACCATAATTCAAAGGCATCAATTTTCTTCCTGTCTGTCTTTTTCACTGTCCAGCTTTCTTTTTTTTTTAAATTCTTTATTTTCGTTTTATAACAACAAAGGAAAAGGAAGACATACAGCTAAGAGACAGATACATAAAGTGTGATACATACATCAAAGTAAACCCCTGCCACCCCCCTCCCCCCTGCTTCTTCTCTAGAAAACTAATCATTCCCGAAGCGGGCGTGTACTTACATTATTGTGTTACAAAACCTAACGGTGATCTGAAACATGATGAGTGCACATTAAACAGGCATGTCGGAACAATGAGCAGATTGTACATAATCATTGAGCATCTGCCATTTAGACAAGCGAGAGTGAGTTTGGGCATGGGGAATAGCTCTCCGAGGTATCTGCTCATATTTACTATATAAGCAGACGAGGTTCCACCATTCATTGACAGTAAGTCGAGAGCTATCCTTCCAATTCCTCGTGATTAAGCATATGGCTATACCCAGCATGAAATCAAGGAGAAAGCGACCCTTCTTAGGAAGAGAGGGGACCTCCGCCACAGAGCGGAGTCCCACGATCTTCCAAGAGAGAGGTTCGTGAAGGTGTAAGATAAATTGAATACAACCCCAAACCCGCCTCCAATAAACCTGTAGTTTAGGGCATTCATAAATAACATGAGCGAGGGTTCCCACAGCAGCATGGCAAGACCAACACTGGTCCCTAGCAGTTGTGTTCCATTTGGCTATTTTTTCTGGGGTATAAAAGCATCTGTGTGCAAAGAAGAAGAGAGTTTGGGTAACAGAGGCGGACCGGGAAACCCGCACTACTTTGCTCCAGAAAACGCTCCATTGCACAGGGGTTAAAGTGGTTTGCAGTTCGCGCTCCCAGGCTTGTTGAGCTCTAAAAGTGGCAGTGTCTGTACCCTGACATAATGTTTTATAAAAGTTAGAGGCTACCCCATGTGTACTACTAATAGAGTGAACTATCTCTGATAGCCCGTCCTCAGTAGGGGCAGAGGGCGGCATGATTTGAGCACTTTTGAGGCAGTGTTGAAGCTACATCAATTGAAAGTAGTGTTTCGCTGGTAACGCAAATTCCTTTTGTAAATCAGAAAAGGTTTTCCAACGAGCTGCAGAAAAAAGCTGTTGGGGTGTCCAGATCCCCCTTGAGTACCAGGGTTTCCATGCTATCGTTCTATTTAGGACTTGAATTCTGGGGTTATTCCATAGCGGGAGTCCGTCCTGAGGACATACGTTCGGACCCAGTGATAGAATGAGAGTGTTAAAGGCCGCAAGAGTATCGACAATCATTGGTGGATGGCGGGTGTCTACTTGATAGGACATACCGGGGAGATGGGTCAACGGAATTGGGCTACTAAGCTCCTCTTCTATGTCAAGCCAAACTGGTCTGCTGTCTGTTGGGGCATCTAGCCATCGGGCACCTTGCTTAAGTAGGAAGGCTTGATGATATCTAAGAAAATCAGGAAATCTGGTACCCCCTATTTCCTTTACAGACTGTAGTTTTTGTTTAGCTATCCTTGGTGGCTTGCCCTGCCAGAGATAACGGACGAGAAGGCCCTCAATATCTTTATAAGTATGTAACGGGAGTAAGCATGGCAGCATTTCTAAAATGTAGTTCACTTTGGGGACTATCATCATTTTCACAGTTTCTAGGCGACCCCACCATGTAAGAGATAAGGGAGACCAACGATTTGTAAGCTCACGGACTTTGGAGACTACCTCTTTGGCATTAAAACTGATAGTGTCTTCTAAAGGAGAACAGTAATGGACCCCGAGATACTTCACCATGCGGGATTGCCAAAGGAAGGGAAAGGCCTGCATGTCAGCCTCATGTACCCAGCGGTTCAGTGGGAATGCTACAGATTTGGTCCAGTTAATTTTATAGCCCGATAATTGCGAGTATCCGTCAATCAGATCCAAGACAGCTGGAACCGAATCAAGGGATACGAAAAGCATAAGGTCATCTGCATATGCAGAGAGTTTAATCTCTCTATGACTGAAGTGGACACCTCGAATACGTGCGGACTGCCTAATAAGGAGGGCTAGGGGTTCAAGAGCTAGATCAAAGAGCATTGGTGATAGGGGGCAACCTTGACGCGTGCCTCTTTGGAGATTAAATGGCTGAGACTTGAGGGCATTTACACAAATACTGGCGACGGGTTGAGTATACATGACTTGGAGATATCGGAGGAAGCCCTCCCCAAAGCCATACCATCGGAGAACTGCAAATAAGAAGGGCCATTCTAGGCGATCAAAGGCTTTTTCGGCATCTAGGGAAAGACCCACCCATGGATGATCTAGATTGGCAGCACTGGATAGCACATGGCACAAGGTCCGAGCATTGTCAGCGGTGGATCGGCCGGGTATAAAACCGCATTGGTCGGGGTGGATTAGGGTGGCCATCCTGTCAGATAGCCGGGTGGCCAAGATCGTTGCGAAGATCTTATAATCGGCATTAAGTAGGGAGATTGGACGGTAGTTGGCGGTTAGCAGCGGGTCTCTGCCTTCTTTCTCAAATACTACCACATTAGCTGCAGAAAAGGATCCCAAAGAGGATGTATCTACCGCAAGGGCAGAAAAATAGAGTTTTAAATAGGGAACTAAATCTGCACTAAACGTTCTGTAGAATTCGGTCGGGAGACCATCGGGCCCTGCGGCACGGCCCGAGGCTGTTCGTTTTAGGGCAGATTGGATCTCTGAAGTAGAGAAGGGTTCATCCATCGCATCCCTATCATCTTCAGAGAGGGTCGGCCGCTGAATGCCAGAAAGCAGTCGCTCGAATGTCTCTGACGAGAACTCACATTCAGATTGATATAGGCGGGTATAGAAATCCCGAAAGAGTTCTACAATGTCGGAGTCTGTGGTCAATATGCCCCCTCCCTGTGGGGCTCGAAGGGCCGCTACACGTTTGGCTTCTTTTTGACCTTTCAAGGCGTTGGCTAAGAGTCGACCGGCTCGGTTATTTTCACGATAATATGTCCCTCGTTGAAGCTCAATACTCTTAGAAGCTGCAGTTGAGAGGATTGAATTATATTGAAAACGGAGACGCTGTAATCGAATTAATACACATGGATCAGTACGTGAAGTTAGAACTCGTTCGCCTGCTTTAATTTGTTGGTCTAGTATGAGTAGCTGCTGCTTGCGTTGTTTCCGCAGGCGGATTTGATAGCTAGTGATCGTTGCTCGAATGGCCGCTTTGAAGCCCTCCCACCAAGCCCAATTCGCAGTATCCTGGGGTAGATTAAAATGGAAGTAATCCTGTATGGCTGCTCGAATTTCTAACTGGAACTCTGGCTGAGTTAACAGGGCTCTATCAAAGAACCAGGCCCCCGAATTCCCTTGGGGTGCAGTAGTGTGTAATTGAAAGGAAATAGCAGCATGATCTGAAATATGTTGGGAGTGAATCTTTGCAGTGTCCACCTGAGGAACTAACAGTTTTGATATTAGAAAGAAATCTATGCGAGACTGGGATTTGTGAGGGGAAGAGAAGAAGGTGAAGTCAAGCTCATTGGGGTGTAGTAACCTCCATAGATCAACTAAAGCAAGATCTTTGATCAAAGAGGTAAGCGTGGTGTGACTCTTGGGGGGACCACTTGTCCTAGGCGGCTGTTTGTCAATCAGGGGATCAAGGACTAAATTGAAATCCCCCCCAATTATCAATGAAGTATTAGCAGAGGCCTGCGCAACCTGAGCAATGGTAGCAAAAAAGGCAGGATCATCCACATTAGGAGCGTAAAGGCATATACATGTAACTTCAAGGCTACCTATCTTGAGGTGAACTCTGGACCATCTACCTTCTGTATCTGAGCTAGTCGCAATAATAGTAGCATGCAAAGATTTCCTAACCAGTATGGCAACCCCACATTTCTTAGAAACGGCTGGGGAATAGGCGGCCACCATGTAAGGTTTAATATTGAGTTTAAGAGTTTCCTTCGAATTTAAATGCGTTTCTTGGAGAAAAATCAGATCAGCAGCTTCCTGACTTAGGTAGCTTAGGATTTTCTTCCGTTTTATCGGATTATTGATTCCTTTTACGTTCAATGAGAAAAGCTTACATGGTGCCATCAATCGGTAATAGACATTTTAGGTAAGGGCACTTGAAAACATACAATATAATCAGAATCTGTGCAACAATGACATAATCACCGAGTATGCTGGCTAATACACCCCATATTGAAAAGCATGTACCAACGTATCTTAGAGAAGAAGCAAAACCCCCAATGAATATGGTGACCATATGTCTGCGGGAGGAGGCCCTAGAGAGGCGATAGAAAGACATGAAAAAAAGAAAAGAAACACCAGAGTCCATAATTAACACTGTCTCTGATACTCATCGAGGCTACTGTGGGTAGATGGAGTCGGGTCACAGATATCATCAAAAGTAAGGCAAACAAACTGCCCACGCCTGACTCTGTGCTGGACTGCGGCAGATCCAGTATGGAAGGTACAGCGGATATGGGAATGCTGGCAGGAATATTCTGGAAGTCAGCGCATCAAGTCGGCTTCTTTGGAATCCAAAAACTCCGCTAGTAGATCAGGGTCCTCAAATGTTCTTGTCTGATTGTGAAGCGTGACTCGGAGCTTGGCCGGGTACATCAGGCCATAGCGTGCTTGTAGTTGTTGAAGCCTCGGTCGGAATTCCAGAAAGCGCTTTCGGCGGTCGACCGTGGGTTTAGCCAAGTCAGGATAGAAGGAGATCTTGTGGCTCTCAAACTCCATATGGCCCTTTGCCCGAGAGGCACTGAGAATTTGCTCCACGTGTTGATATCTCAAAAGTCGAAAAATGATAGGCCACGGGGTCTTCCTGTTGAGCGTTATGCTTGAGGGTACACGATGAGCGCGATCGATCTCCAAATCTTTGGTAAAGGTGATTTGGAGCAGGGAAGGGAGGATTTTACATAAAAACTCTTTCATTTATTTATTTATTACAAGTTCTTATATACCGCACTATTCGGCATCAGCGCGGTTTACATTATAACATAAAGACCATAACAACAAGCTGTTTGGTTTACATCGAACAGGAGTACAAACTTGGAGAACCGGGGTAAACTATATACAAGAGATAATTACATAGAACAGAATAGAGTCTTCATGTCTCCCGATTCCGCTCCCTCCGGTATGCCCACGAGTCGTATGTTGTTGCGGCGCGCTCTATTATTGCCATCTTCCACTTCTTTCTGCAAGGCCCGTACCTGACGTTCAACTTTGTCGAGTTTGGACAACCGGGCCGCATGGGAGTCCAATATGCTCTCCATTTTGTCCTGACGCGAAGAGAGCCCCTCGAGCTTGCCCTGCAGTACACCAAGATCTTCCCGCAGCGCTCGGAGTGCTTCACCGTTTGACTGCACGAGGTCCTTGACCCCTCTAATCTCTGCGAGGATTTCCTGCTGCATTTCGGGGCCCTCACGCAAGGCCAGCCCCTTCTGCGGGGACGGGGGTTCAGTTTTGGAACGTTTGCCGTGAGAAGCCGCTGGAGATCCAAATTCCAGGCGCGTGGGTTTGGTCCCCGCCATCTCACCAATGTGCCCCTGCAAGATCAGAGTAGAAGTTCCAAGTATGTATGGTGTTAATTCAGGATTCTGAGTAGGCCTCTCGGGAGCCTCAGCATTATGCGACCATCCCGCTGGACATCAGGCTCCGCCCCCACTGTCCAGCTTTCACATCCATATGATGTTATTGAAAATACCATGGCTTGAACAAGTCGAATCTTTGTATGGAGAGAGACATCTCTGCTCTTGAGAATCTTATCTAGGTCTTTCATAGCCATTCTGCCAAGAGCAATGCGTCGTCTGATTTCTTGACTGCTTGTTGCTTCTTTATTGATAGTTGATCCAAGTAGGTTAAAGTTGTTCACGATTTCAATTTCTTCTCCTTCAACGATGAACCTGTTGATTATGCCAGTTGTCATGATCTTTGTCTTCTTTACATTAAGGTGCAGGCCCATTTTGAGACTATGTTTTTTGATTGTGAGAAGCAAATGTTTCAGATCATCTTCACTTTCAGCTAGTAATGTGGTATCATCAGCATAGCGAAGGTTGTTGATGAGTCTTCCACCAATCTTCACACCTCTGTTGTCTTCATACAGTCCTGCTTCTCTGATGATTTGTTCTGCATATAAATTAAACAGGTAGGGGGAAAGTATGCAGCCTTGTCTTACACCTTTGCTTATTTTAAACCATTCTGTTTCTCCTTGTTCCGTTCGAACTGTTGCTTCTTGATCAATGTACAGATTGCGCAAGAGAACTATCAGGTGTTCTGGTATACCCATGCTTCTTAATGTGGCCCAGAGTTTCTCATGGTTTACACAGTCAAAAGCCTTGCTATAGTCGATAAAGCACAAATAGATATCCTTTTGGTATTCTTTAGTCTTTTCAAGGATCCATCTCACATCCGCAATGATGTCTCTCGTTCCTCGCCCTTTCCTGAACCCTGCTTGCACTTCAGGTAGTTCTTGTTCTAGGTATGGCTGTAGTCTCTTTTGAATAATCTTCAGTAGAATCTTGCTGGCATGTGGGATCAGAGCGATTGTGCGATAATTTCCACAGTCAGTTGGATCACCTTTCTTTAGTATTGGTATAAACACAGATCTTTTCCAGTCAGTTGGCCATGATGTTGTCTTCCATATTTCTTGGCAGAGCCTTGTAAGTACGGTAACAGCTGCATCAGATTGCTGCAATACTTCTATGGGAATGCTATCAATGCCTGGTACTTTGTTCTTTGATAAGGCTTTCAATGCTGCTTCAACTTCTTCTTTCATCACCAATGGTTCCTGATCATAAGGTATAGGTTGAAACGGCTGTTGGTCCACTTGATCTTTATCATATAAAAACTCTGTATATTCCTTCCACCTTTTCTTGATCTTCTCAGCATCATTCAACATAGAACCTTGAGCATCTTGTAACATTCCAATTCGAGGCTGGCTCCCTATAAACAGCCGTATTAGATACAAAATTGTCCTAACAACCTTTAAACTCATAAATGAATTAGCCCCCTCACACCTATCTACACTACTGCACTCTCCAACCACAACTAGATCCCACAGACAAAATGCAGCCCACTCCCTCATCACACCAAAAGCTATCCGGAAGACTAAGAAAACCACCAGCTCCAGAGCATTCACATTTGCTGCTCCAATGCTCTGGAACGACCTCCCAATAGACATTCGAATCATAAAAGACCTCTCACAATTCAGGAAAGAATTAAAAACCTACCTATTCACAGAGCACTTTGAAATCCCCTACTCCCCCAAAACATGCTACACAGCAAACATGGACACACATACACAAACCCCCTAACCCCCGTTAACTAACTCCCTGTCTGCCCCCTCACCCCTCATTTACGACATAAAAGGAAATTATGTATAAGAGGAAATAAATTCCAACTCCTACACTTGCCCTACTCACCACACACAGCCACTGTAAATATCTATTGTAAATAGTTTGACGATTGTTCTACTTTAATACCTTACAAAGTTAAATTTTATTGTTCAATGTAAATAGTTGAATTCTACTGTTCAATGTAAATGTATACAGATGTGTACAATACTGTTAAACTGTTACATGTAAACCGCCCTTGATCTCTGGAAGGGGCGGTATAGAAGAAAATAATTAAATAAATAAATAAATAAAAGTTTCCTTGGTCATATGAAATAAAAGAGAATGCTACAGATCAGGCTAACTACATTACAATGTCCCAGGGACTGTGAATGGTTAGACTTTTCAAATCTATACTTTATTATTTATCATTTCAGCTGATGTTCTTACAAGAAAACTGGAAACAGATAAAGAACAATAACAGAGTGAATTAGAAAGTTCCCAAATGTAATAGCTTAGCAGTAATATTGCAGTAGCCACTGAAAACAAACATAAATAAACTATGTGGGACAAGCCCCTTAATATAATGTACCTTGAAGATAGGACAGATTTCTAATAGAGATAGGAAATAAAACTGAGATTCTCTCCCTTGTTCTTTACTCATTACTATCTGTTTAGTAAAGGGACAGAGGAAGGGTTGAAGTAAGGACAAGCAATATTCACCCACTAGCCAGATATTCTCTCATTTGTATTAACAGTCTCCTTATTAAAAATCTGTCAGAGAAGCTAAACATATAGCAGCACAGTGACTTCGTAATAAGTTTTTCACATCTTTCTAAAATGTGCCTTCACATGTATAATGGACGTTTGACTGCAATTTGGGATGTTCATCTGTACTTCTGTGAGAGGGGCAGGCAGTGAAAGTGGGCACATGTAAGTGCCTTCTAAAATAAAGCTGTCCCTACCCTAACAGATAAATAGAAATGTCAATGGGACTGTGCATAATAAAGCCCCAGACACATGCAAGTTTCCGTGCAATTTCAGAAACTTGTATGTAACAGATATAGACATTAACAGTTTGTGCGACACAGGGCCAGCCTGTCCACTAGGTGAGCTAGGCAACCACCTAGGGCAGACGGCCTGAGTGGGAGGCGGTAGCGACCCAGCTGCACCAATTCCATTTCCAGAGCAGCTGCTTCTTGCCCCTGCTTTCTTGCCCATGACAGGCAATGTCCTTCAGCACACATGGCCTGCCGCTTCTGACCCCTCCCCCTACCCCAACAGTAAGTTGCGCCAGAAGGGGGTCAGAAGCAGCAGGCCATGTGTGCTGAAGGACAAGGACTGCCACGGGCAAGAAAGCTGTGGCAAAAAGCAGCCGCTTTTGGAATTACTGTTGCTGCCACTGCCCGCATACCCCTCCTGAGAAGGAATCAACAGCAGCTGTGGGGGGGGGGGGGAGGCAACGAGGCCAGCGTTTCGACCTAAGGTGGAAGGAACCCTCAGGCTGGCCCTGGTGCAACAAATCTCCAGGAACAAGCAGGAATGTAGTCTTTACATACGGGTCACATCGGTACTGACAGAACCCACACGGGAACGCTCCCCAGCATCCAATAGGAAAGCTTTTGAGAGCATCCTGCTGCACCTGCATCGCTGACTTTCTGCCCTTGGAACTCTCTCTCCTCAGTTCTTCATTTTCCATGGAGCCAGCAGGAAGCAAATCCTGTCACCGCAGATAATTTCTTCATTCTTCTTCTTTTATTATTTTTTGTGGTTGCATCTGCCTTCCTGTGGACAACAGAACCGATATCTTCAATTCTGTTTCTTTCTTTCTGTAAAAAACCCCCCCAAAAAACCCTTTAATTCCTTCAGGCGCATCAATGCCATTTTAGGCCTTAGGCCTTCCATTCAATCTACCGACATGATGGAAAAACCAGTCAGCGGTTTTAAAAATGTTCTAAGTGTGGTAGCACCATCTTTGCTACTGATACCCATGACTGGTGTCTTAAATGCCTCAGCCCAGATCACCAGCCATCTGAATGGTCCCCTATGCAAAAAGATGACAAAGAGAGGCCTACAGAATCGGGCCGCCAAACTCTGCTCCCTCTTTGCCTCAGATACGGTTTCATTTGCTCCGATATCGTTGAGGGCATTGTCTTCCTCACATGGATCTCTGGTATCGAAACCCAAGTCTTCCTCGAAGACAGGCAGCCCTCCCAAGAGTAGATCTCTATCTAAACATAGAGATGCCTCGAGCGTTGTCCTGGAGGTGGATCGACAGGCCAAACAACCCCAGCAAGGCGACCTCCCCTCCAAAGCCACCAAAAGGGTCCAGGATGCTCCCGAGGCCTCCACCTCAGGAGAGCTCCTGGTGCCATGTTCTGGGGCAGTAGCCCATGCTTCCAGTACCGATACCCAGGCATCGACAAGTTCTATGGATCAGTGTATATGGCCATTGAGTGGAGTCTAGCGGCTCTGTTAGTGGCGTCTGTACCAGTCAGGACATTACCAGCAGTACCAGCAGCACCAGTACCATCAACGCTGACGATGCAGTCGGCATAGAGTTAAATACCGCTCAACACACTCCTACCCATGCTGGCGTTTGAGTCTATTCCCGGTTCCGAGGTACCATTATGACAAGTTTCTCAGTTCGATACCGATCTCAATTGGTACTGGAGCTTACAAGAGCAGGAGCATTGCTCCTGCCGATACTTTGAATCTACCAATTCCGATTCTTCGGATGATGAATCGATCAGTATCCGAGAAATGCAAAGTCTTCCGGAGGAACTCTCACCATCGCCACATGTCCCGTCCAGAAGATATGTCTTTTCAAGAGTTTATCAAGGATATGACAAGGGGCCTATCCATTACACTTACATCAAAGAAAGAACCCAGAGCAGAGGAATTGGAGATCCTCCAATACCCCACAGCTCCTAAAGAGGCATCTACTCTACCTATTCACTGTATACTCCAGAATCTTATGCTCCGGATGTGGGAAATGCCCCTCATCATTTCTCCCCATACTCGGCAACTCGATACCATGTATTGGACCGTCCTGGTTTCCAAAAAATGCAGTTTCCACACCACTCAATGGTAGTGGAATCGGCTACACATCGAATTAAGAGTCCTAAGACGCACTCCTCAAATCCCCCAGGCAGAGAATTCAGAACCCTCGATGCCTTTGGGGCAGCAGTCCTTTAATGCCTCCATGCTTTCAGCCTGCATAAGTTCATACATACTTCTACATGGATATGTTCCTTAAGGAGGTAACTAGGAATCTGGAATCAATGGCTCCTTTTCTCCCAGATAAGAGGGCAGACTATCTATCTTACATTAGTCAAACACGCTCAGAATGTTTTGAAGTTCATCAATAGGGCAACCTTTGACTGTTTTGAGTGCACTAGCAGAGCAACATCTATCTACATAGGTGCACGTAGGATTACATGGCTTCAGGCATCAGATCTTGAACAGTGGGTTCAAGACAAGCTGGGTATTATTCCCTGTACTGGTGAGAACCTGTTTGGGAAGGATTGGCAAGATAAGACTTCTCAGAGTCTGAGAATACCATCCTCAATAGGCTTTCCAAAACTACTGCCAACCATGCCAAGAAAAAAGCAGCTTCAAAGAAAGCTTTCTATGGTAAGAAGAAGAAATTTTGCCCTTCTTAACCCCCAGCTTCTCAATACCAACATCAGGGTACCCAGAAGAAGCAACAGCCTCCCAAGCAACAGAAGAAGCCACAGGCTCCTAAATCTCAACCAGCTGGGCAGACCCAATCTGCGCCTAGTTTTTGACTTCTTCTAGAGAACATAGCCACCTTATGTCTGAAGAACTCCCACCCCCTCCACATAGGCAGACTCTGTCATAATGCCCACAGATGGCATATCGTAACCTCAGAGCAGTGGACACTAACCATAGTGCGAGAGGGGGATACGAGCTTCATTTACAAAGCACCTCCCTGCTTCCACCCTAGCGGGGAATATCATTCTCAACCTCCACTCGCTGCTCTCCTGCAGCAAGAGGTCACCTCTCTGTCATAGTGTAACACAGAACAGGTTCCAACATCCCAACAAGGGATGAGGTTCTATTCCCCCTACTTTCTCATACCAAAGAAAAGCATTGGGTACAGACTCATCTTAGACCTCATAAACCTAAACAAGTTTCTAGTCCGTGAGAAATTCAAGGTGATCTCACTAGGAACCATTATACCTTATCTCCAGAGTCAGGACTGGTTCTGTTTTCTAGATCTAAAAGAAGCATATACTATATTCTCATTCATCCAGAACACAGGAAGCATCTATGCTTCATCTTCCAGGAAAATCACGATCAATACAGAGTCCTTCCCTTCGGACTCGCCTCTGCCCCAAGATTCTTCACAAAGTGCATGGCGGTAATAGCTGCATATATAAGGACTCTCGGGATATTTGTCTTCCCTTACTTAGACGACTGGTTAATAAGGGCAGCCACCTCTATCTCTCCTTCATACAATGCAGGTACTGCAGGATCTGGGATTTGTGATAAATCTTCCAAAATCCCTCTAGTTTCCACTCAAACACTGGAATTTATAGGAGCTCTTCTAGACACTCTATGGTCAAGGGCATTTCTACCCCATGACCGTTGTACTCGACTAGTACAGCTCGCATCTCAGGGTCCATCTCTTGCCCAGAGAGATGCTACAACTTCTGGGCTATATGGCCTCTACAGTACATGTCCTCCCATATGCCCAGTTGCACATGCAGACAGCTCAATGGACCTTTGCATTCCAGTGGAAGCAGGCATCCGGAGCCCTCAAGGACTGGATCCAAGTCACAGACCTGCTCACCAAGTCGCTTCTATGGTGGTGTACCCCAACAAATCTTCTCGTAGGGTCACCTTTTCAGATACCTCCACATCAATGCATCCTGACAACGGATGCCTCCAAACTGGGTTAGTAAGCCCACTTAGGCCCTCTTCCACTCAGGACCTGTGGATGGAGCAGGAGTCGCAGATCCAGATAGAACTCCTAGAACTTTGTGCTATCATCAATGCCCTCCTAGAACTTCGTGCTATCTTCAGTGCCCTCAAGGCGTTTCAGCAACTCCTACAGGGCCACAGAGTTCTCATCCAGACGGACAATCAAGTAGACATGTTCTGTGTGAACAAACGGGGCAGAATGAGCTATTGGGCCTCTGCCAGGAGGCTCTCCAGCTTTGGTCTTTTGCCATTGTTCATCGGATATACCTCCAAGCGGTATATCTACTGGGACAGCAGAATGGTCCTAGCAGACAGATTTGAGTCGGATCCTTCTTCCACACGAATGGTCCATCCATCCGCAGACAACCTCTTTCATCTTTCAGACCTGGGGAACTCTGGATATAGACCTTTTTTCCACTCTGCAAAATGCAAAACTTCCTAATTTCTGCACCAGAATCCCGATGTCCAGCTTACAGCAGGTGGATGCTTTCCACCTTCACTGGGGTCAGAATTTCCTGTATGCCTTTCCACCCATACCCCTGATTAACAAAACATGCTTCAAACAGACAGGGGCAAAATGATTCTCATAGCCCTGCACCGGCAACGTCAACCATGGTTTCCTCTCCTGCTATGTCTCTCTCAGACTCTCCCCCTGAGTCTCAGGTCAGTTCCCGATCTCCTCTCCTAGGAGGGAAGGACGCTACTCTATCCCAATCTACAGTCTCTCCATCTCATGGATTGGCTGTTGAAAGTGTAGTTTTACAAAATTTTAACCTGACTCAGGAAGTAAAGGAGATCCTGCTAGCCTCCAGGAAAACATCCACCAGTAGTTCTTATGAACTCAGGTGGCATATGTTCTCCACCTGGTGTTCCCAGAAGAAGCTTAATCTCTTTTCAGCTCCTGTAGAGGCTCTCCTTTCAATATCTCCTACATCTTTCCTCCTCTGGTCTCAAGACAAACTCAGTGAGGATTCATCTCAGCGCAATATTTTTATTGTGGACTGGTACAGCAGAACGATTACAGTCCTTTCATCAATGGCTTAATCATTGTGATATGAATTTAACCTTCTCTTTGGAGTATAGTGCTACATCCATTTCATTCTTGGATGTTTCTTTAACTCGTCGAGGTGATAACCTGGTTTCTACGGTATACGTATGGCCTTTCTCCATTTTGCCAGTGCACATCCTCAACGTCTTAAGGATAGCCTGCCTTTTGCTCAATTCCTTTGTTATCGTCAGAACTGTTCTATTATCTCTGATTACAAAAGGCAATCCCAAGCTTTGGAAGATTATTTTTTAGCTTGGGGCTATCCATTTCATTTAGTCCGTAGAGCTCAGACTCGTGCACGTTACAATGATCGGGCATGTCTACTTACTCCTCGGGATCATTCAACATCTATGGATCCTGCTTTTGTTCATTTTGTCTCAAGATTTAATCCCTTAAGTTATCAACTATCCAAGATTATTCACCATCATTCTCATGTCATACGTCTGACTCCAGGTCTAGGTTAACAATGGATTAGATCCGTCTACACCAACTGTTCCAATTTGAGAGACCTTCTTTGTCCGTCTGCATTCACTAGAGTGACATCCACACCTTCTATTTCAACTGGTCATCGTAGCTGTGGGCATTGCTCTGTATGCTTTATGATGGAGTCCTGTAAATCTTTTGATCATAATCATCGGACTTATCATTTACATCATTCCACAACTTGTGATAGTATGGGAGTGGTATACTTACTCCGATGTCCTTGTGGCTTGATATATGTTGGGAAGACCAAGCGAGTTTTGCGGATACGTCTCATAGAACACCGGAGTCGACTCCACCACATGGTGGAAGGTGCACCAATGGTTCAGCATTTTCAATCTTCTGGTCATCAGTTTGAGGATTTGAAATGTTTAGTTATTGCACAATGTATACCTTTTGTCTATGGTGGGGACTGGATTAAGACTCTTACTCGTTTGGAACAACGCTGGATTTTCTATTTGAATACCGTAATTCCAAATGGACTAAATGAATCTATTGAATGGAGGATCTGTTTATAATTTTTCTTACATACCTTTTGGAAGGATGTATTTTTGATATCTTTATCGATTGGGAGGGCTGGGCGGTTGTTTTCTTAATGTTTCTTTTGTTTTTGTTTTTTCATTTAGTTTTATTTACATGAGAGTTGTGCTGTGATGCAGTACACTGGTAGATGACTGGTGTTTTCTTTTAGTGTGCTGTCTGTTCAGTTTTTGTTGGTGAATTCCCCCTGACGTTCTCAAGTCTGTTCTTTTTACTGCGCATGCTTAGCATGCTTTTTTTGGATCGTTTGTATTTTGTCGGGGGAATCCCTTAGACATCATCAGGCATGCCTCTTTTTATAGCACATGCTCAGCATACTTACTTTCAGTGTTTTTTGTACTTGTCAGTTGCCTGTTCACAGCACCTCTCCTGTGCTCCCGTGTACAGCTCCATGTAAGTTTTTGGTTGCTTACTTTGCTGTCTTGGTGTTTTAACTGATAGGGATTCTTTTTCTTCTTCTTTTCTTTTTTTCCCATGTGAGAGTTGCTTGTTTGTTTTTTGTTTTGATAGGACCAGCGTTTTTTCATGTTTGGCATGTCACATTTCTGAGCTTCCTGAGGAAGCCGTGAGGCGAAACACCTGGTGTCGGGGCTCCTGCTGATTTCCTCGACTGCTACGGTGTACCACTCAGATGACTTATTGTTCTTCAAGACTGTTGCGGTGCATTACTTCGTTGGTTTGCTGCCTTCCCAGATAAGTTCTTTGAACTATTTTTGCAGTATTAATGTTCCATGCTGTTATGTTGCTACGCTGTGCCAAGCTTGTATGATTCTAACGCAGCACCAGTTTGGGTTCTTCATAGAGGTTTTTTTCTGGACCGTTGATGTTTGTAGAGTCCTTTTGATGATAGTGGCATAATTTCCCTTTGATTGATTCTTCCTCCTTGTTATTGGTTGGAGGGTTGGCTGAGGTCCTTTTTTCCTCTATAATTGAAGTTTTTTTGCCTGAATTGGCTTGGCTTTTTTTTTCTCTCACATGTGTTTATTTTTTTCTTTTGTTTTTTTATTATATTTTTTTCTGCCTAGTTTGGGGTTCATGTAATTTTTGCTTTTGATCTTGTGGCTCCTTGAGGATTGTTTTGTAATATAGTACCACATCTGTCAGACATAGAAATGATTCTGCCAGAGATGTGCAGCATCGTGCCTTTCTACGATGGCTCTTGGGACATTTTTGTTGTTTGTACATCTGAAATACCATTTTCAGACATGGTACTCACAACTAGAGCTTTTAAAATGACCCCCATAGTGGGTGCTAAATATATATATTACTAGCCAGCATGTAAATTAACATGGCTTCCGCTACCTCTGAATATTGATTCAGGGCCTGTGTGCATCAAGACTGACAATTGCATATTTTTGAAAACAAATACCTTGGTTGGAGCACTGGCACAATGCAGTAGCCAAAATTACTTCATTGGAACAGATCAGATTTCCATTAAAAAAAAATAAATCCAAGGAATATACTGTAAGCCTGTCTGGAACATTTGCTGGAAATAGTAAAAGGATATTTGTTAAATAACCAAAACGATCATAGGCAGAAGATAAGGAATATTTTAAAAATGTTGCTTATGTTTTGCTATCTGATAATTAAAGCTATGCTCAGTCTTTGTTTAAGGCCAATAGTATAGCCACAGGGATATAAAAGGGTGCTTAAAGCTGAAACTCAGTTTCATACAGACCCTAAGAGCTGGATCATATGATCTCATCAGATTAGAATTGTAGCACGATGGTCACTTATATTATAAAGCAGGCCATGACAAGGCCTTGTGAAGTTTTAGGAGCCAGGCCAAAATCTTAGGAGCCAGTGCTTGTGACCTCCTCGTCCTCCCCTCCCCGGTTCTCTCGCGCTGGTCTCATGTTTTCGTAAGGCCAGCACCTACATCATACATCATCCTATCTACTGTGGATGTGTGGTGCAGTGGTGGTGTGCCTGTGTGTGGGATGTGGCAATGGATTTCTTTGTGTAGGTGGGATGCAGGGCTGCAATGTATGTGTGTGTGTGCTGCAAAGCTGGGGAGCCTCTGTGTGGAGCAGAGGTGGGTTGCCTGTGTGTGGGATGTGTGATGAGAAGTTGAGGATTTTGTATGTGTGTGTATGGTGCCTGTGTGTGTCTGTCATGCGAAGGTGAAGGGTGTGGGGGTGGGGCACTTGTGTGTATGTTTGGTGGGGGGATGCACACTTTGCATATGCATTGTCATTTTTGTCCTCCATCTTGCACTCTTCCTTCTGTGCTTCAATGCCTCTCCAGTCTCTTTTCCCTTTATCCCTTTCCCCAGCACTCCCACCTCCAGTTCTCCATTCCCCCATCCTCCTTACTATTTTTTTGTTTTTAATATACCGCTCCTTTAAATTTTTATTGCCTCGCGCCCTGTCTTTTTTTTCTTCTCAAGACTCTGATCCCACAGGCTTTCTGCTGCTTCGGGCTTCTGCTCCTGTTCTGCCCCTGGGGATCCGATCTCTTGCGGGCAGAACAGGAGGGATCTTTGCCACAATTGTATTTAAAAAATAAAATTGGGGGGGAGGGGTGAGGGAGTGAAGGAAATCCCAGGCGCCAGGTATAAATTTCTGGTTGCCATGGTGACCTGGCGCCTGGGCTTTGTCAAGCCCTGTTACAATGTTCATCGTTTATCGGGCAACATTCATTTGATGGCTGCTGAAATACCACTTACATTAGAAAAATGTCAGCACATATTTGTTGTAAAATTATGGCTTCAAGATGTCTATCGCAACATGAACCACCTTTCACATGAAGGATTCTGTATCAAGGGAACCACAAAATGCTTGTATAAAAAATGCAGCAGCTGCTTTCTACAGCGTTGTACTGAAAGCCACAGCCAAGCTACAATATGATTATATTCTGATGACACTCTGTGACCCAGTTGTTGGAGGTTTGCATGAAAATGAGTTTCAGCTTTATGTTATGTAGGAATACTGTATGTCTGTGGCTATACTTTTGGCCTTAGTTTGGAATGAAGATTAAGCAACTCTTTAATTAACAAATAGCAGTAAACCTTAGTTCAGTAGCATGTTATTGTCTCTGCATTATGTTTGTCATTTATGTTTTACCAACATGTTTATGAGCAGATAAATACAGATGGAACCATGTATTCTAGGACTAGCGAGCTTCTTGTGGTAAAAGTCAAAATGTTATCAAATGAATGTGCTTCCATGTTCTAAAATAGTTTTAAGAACATAAGACATGCCATACTAGGTCAGACCCAAAGGTCCATCAAGCCGAGTGTCCTGTTTCCAACAATGGCCAATCCAGGGCACAGGTACCTGGTATATTCCAAAAGTACCAATAATGGTGGTTTCAAAGGAGGACATATACAAATGGATCCCAAAAACAGGAATCCCGCCTTGAGTCCACCCGCTCCTCAGCAATTTTCTTTCTGGGCCCCCGACTCTAGAACTTGCTCCCCCCCCCCCCCCCCGCCCTCTGGTTAGAACCCTCATATATAATTTTTAAGACCAAGCTGAAGACCCCCCTCTTCTGCACTGCCTTTAACCTTCCTCCTCCCTCCGCTCCCTTTTCCCTTCCACCCCGCTGAACCTGGATGTATTTAACCCTCTGTTACGGCGAACCTTGTTTTGCTCTCTCTCTGCTGCTTTATTCTATTTCTCCACTCTATCCTTTCTCTTAATTTTTTATGGCGTTCCTTTCTTTTTCAGCAGCCTTATATTTTTGTTATTGTACACCGCTCTGGTGCCATCGGTAAAGAGCGGTATATTAAATGTGCCAATAAAGATAAAATCCCTGTATCCTCCAAAAACTATTTCAACAAACTGACTTCCACCTATCTTCCCAGTGTGATTAAGGGGGGGGGGGGGGAAGACCTCAGAGACCGTCACATAGGCTGAAAGCCTTTCATAAGTCTCGCATCACTGATCATAAAAAACCTCCATGTGAAAAAACTTAACATCTAACACATTCCCTCAGCATGGTAAACATATGTAACTTTCTTTTAAATACTACTTAAATATGTGCAATTTTTCATATCAACAGCAAACAATATATTTTTAATGCCCCCAAAGGAGATACTTTCCTCTCAAAAAAGATGCCAGCTCAGATGTCATCAACTCCAATGTATCTCCAGCGCCGCCAGCGTTACCTTGCTGGTAAGAGTTGTACCGTGGCAAGTAGAGCACGGCGAGTGTAAGAGTCTCTTCTCCCTGATGCAGCTGTGTATACTTGTATGTTTGGACTAATTTCATAAGAAGCATTTAACACCCACATGCTGGTGAAAATGCTTTTATAAAATTACTCTCTAGTCCAGTACTGATAATGTATTTTAGTATCTGTTCAGTCACATGAATGTGTGCTACGTTTTTTTGTAGTTGAGAGAGATATATGGGTAAAAGGGTTTGCATGCATGTTGAAGTGAAGGCACATTTTGCAAATAACGTCCAAGTCCAATCTAGGATATTCAAGCCAGAAAGTCTTGAAAAAATAAAGCAAGCACAACCAAATTCAGGCACAGTTTCACACGCGTGAACATGCCCGATATGGATGTCTATGGGGCATCTACATGGACGTCCCTGGATAGTATTCCAGATCTTAGAAACAGAGAAATATGATGACAGAAAAAGACCACATGGCCTATCTAGTCTGTCCTTCCATATCAACAACTACAACAGTCCCCTTTTTTCCTTTAGAGATCCTCTGTGTTTGTCCCATGCTTTTTTGAATTCAGTTACTGTCCTCATCTCTACCACCTCCACTGGGAGACATATTTCCACAAATCACTCCTGAATCTATCTCCCTTCACCCTCATCCCATGTCCCCTCGTAGCAGAACTTGCTTTCAATTGAAAGAGGCTCTCTCCCTGAACATTTATGCCACGGAGGTATTTAAACATCTCAATCATATCACCTCTATCCCGCCTTTCCTCTAAAGTGTACATATTAAGATCCTTAAGTCTGTCCTCATATGCTTTATAATGAAGATCACTAACCATTTTAGTAGCCGCCCTCTGCACCGACTCCATCCTGTTCACATCCTTTTGAAGGTGCGGTCTCCAGAATTGCACACTATACTCCAACTGAGGTCGCACCAAAGACTTATACAGAGGCACTATCACCTCCTTTTTTCTGCTAGCCATTCCTCTCCGGAGTAGTCTAATAGTTAGAGTAGTGAGCTCGAACCAGGGAAGCCAGTGTTCAAATCCACTGTGGCTATTGTGATTTTACACAGTATTTGGGATGGTGCAGTACCATCTTTCCTACACCCTTTAGATGTTTTATGGCCAAAATGAGCGCTTTCCCCATGCCTGTTTGTGCCTGGAGCAGGTCTAAACTTGGATGGGGTTGCAGATGTCTCCAACGTTTCTGAAATCAAGTGGGAACGTCTAAGTCCACTGCACTACCCAGATGCGCCTCCACCATCCCCCCTGCCTATTTGGAGGTCCCCAGTTTGGGGACATCTTTAAAAGCTGTTTGTGATACGGCTCCAGAGACGTCTCCATGATTTGGATGTCTGGATGCACGTTTTTGGACGTCCAAATTGCGACTAAAGCTTTAAAAATGACCCCTTAGTATGTAGCACTATTATAAATATGATGAAGTGTGAGAGAGTGGGGCTATAGCTGTGAATATGGAAAGTCCAGGCTGTTAATAGTATAGTACAAGAGAAATGCACTTTATATGAGTTAGTCTACAAATTAGCATATGCAAAATCAGTTTTTAAACTTTTAGGTTATCATCTGTAGAGGAAATATGTCAGTGACCCTTAAGAAATGTTTCATTGTTGTAGGTTCACCTTTATTTTTGTTGGAAAAATACTTTTTTTGCAGCTTGATTTTCTACTTTTCGGCATGTTTAAATTTAAAAAAAAATTAAAATCACCCCTTAGGAAGTAATGGTGGTTACACAACTATAGCATCTTCCAGCCTGGATTGCCTGAGCTAGGAGCACGTGTATTCAGGTATGAGGGAGGTCTGCTTAAAAAAAAATAAAGGCATCTGTATGTTTGAGTAAAGAGATATTTGCATATCTTCCCGGGCAAGGTAGATTGTATCAATGCATTAGTCAGTATTCAAAAGGATTTGCCCTGTTAACATTACATGTTAACTGGATAAGTCTTTTGCTTTGACTACTAGAGACCAGTGAATGCACATCTTGATTTTATCCAGATAAAAAGAGGTAAGCCTTGGTCATGGCTTCAAGTTAACTGGATAGCAGCAATATTCAAATCTGTTTATCTCAGCCAGAGATATAGCAGTCCCAAAATAAGTGGATAAAGATCTCTATCAAAATTTAAGCTGCTATATTTAGCGGTGCCAAGAAAAGCAGCGATCTCACTGAAAATCTGATTAGAGATATCCAGTTAAGTTTTTTTGATTAGATGTGTGATGGTGTTTAATTACATAGATAAATAAGCAAGTCAGTCAGCTCTCTTTAAGCAAACTGTTCAGTTAAATATTGCCATCACAGTGTGCATGATGACTCTTCCTCCTTTGTACTCTTTCCGTTTTCAGGTCATGGCAGATTCTATTTTTACCCCGAAATATGTTTTGAATATTTTTACAAGTTTGGATGCAGATGGGAGGAAGGGGAGGCCTGGCACAGGATTGCAAGATGTCTTCTTCCAGAGGCTCTATTTGAGCTCCCTAATAGGATCTATTTAGGCTCTGGAGTGGAGGAGTAGCCTAATGGTTAGAGCACTGGCTTAGGAACAAAGCAACCATGATTTGACTCCCACTAGCACTCCTTGTGGCCTTCGGCAAGTCACTTAACCCTCCATTGCCTCAGAAAAATCCAAGTTATCAGTGTCCCTGTTTATATTACCAAGTTTAAGTTGCTCTGTAAACTGCTTTGACGGAAATGATAAAGCAGTATAAAAAAACCTGTTAAATCTTTTTAGAAGAAGCATGCCTAAAAAAAGTGTGATATACTGCACACACGGAATCCCCTAAATGGCAGGAAGATGGAAACTAAACATTGAGAGCTGCATCTCAAAACTCCAGTGAAATTAATAAATCAAGGCCTCCTTAACTGCAACCGAAAGATATTCCTCAGACGGTGAGGTATTAGTAATTTGGAGTATCTAGCCGGTTTAACGATCATTGGTTTCAAGTATCATACGAGGACAAGGATCAAGTGCAGAGGAGGAAGAGTTGGTTCTGTTGTAGAAACTCATTCATGGATACACTTCTAAATTTATTCGTAATGCTGATAGTCCTCGATCTAACAAATGCTCTGCTTGTCACCACAGAAATAGGAGCTATCTGGTTTATAATTCGCTGAAATTTATGTTAAAAGGAGCCAGTTTATCACAATTCTCTTGAGAAGGCAATGCACTAGCTTGAATGGTACTTGGCCATAACAATCTATGACAGAAAACAATTCTTTAGTACAATTTTTAGGTTCCAGAATCCACATATCTATTTACTTATATACATTTATAGTCTGCCAATCTGTAAATTCTTGGCAGTTTACAGTAGCACATTTACAATAAGAAGAAACACATTATACACATACATAAGCATGCTAATCAGTTCAGAGCACAAATAAAGAACAATTAAGAAAATGCTTGCGTAAAAAGAGACCCCGCCAATTTTTTTCCAAAAATCCAGAAAATGAGTCCCCTTACATAACGGCAAAGGTTATGGAACTGTCAAAGAAAAAACACTGTCAGAATAATAATCTGTCTTTGCTATTCTAATTAATCGTATATGATCTTTCCTAGGTTTCTGATCTGCCATGTTGTCTGATTCTGATTTGTTCGTTTCTTGAATGTGACTCTATAGCAATTTCCAAGAAAGTATAGC
Organism: Ichthyophis bannanicus; assembly: GCA_033557465.1. Lineage (NCBI taxonomy): Eukaryota > Metazoa > Chordata > Amphibia > Gymnophiona > Ichthyophiidae > Ichthyophis > Ichthyophis bannanicus. The sequence goes on from CM066031.1 coordinate 372,859,826, forward strand.
AGAAGCACCACATAAAGGCTGCCGGCTTGCTCCCATAGTAGCCAATGACATACCAGGGAGAGTGGAGAAAAGCTGATTTATTATGGGTTCACTTGAAAAACTTAAGTATTTTTCTGAATACATGAGAGTAATCTGCAATAATTCAACACAGAGAAAAGAAGTGAATTCAGACCTGCTTAAAAACATCATCAATATAGTACACAAAAGGGGGGGGGGGGCACTGCTTGTAAGTGATATTCAGTGTTATCTGGTTAAAGATAACAGGTCATGGGCCTCATTTACTTACATGCGTTAGTACGCATTCTTGCACATTAATGTGAGTTATATGCTTAGAGGCTGTTTTACTAAAGTGCGCTAGACAGTTAATGTGGATTTTACTGTACAGTAATCATTAGCATGAGCCCATCTCATGTAACCCTTTAACATATGAAAAGGCAGGGCCTGGGTGGATTATGTGTGGAGAATGGGAGTGGATTTTACATTGCGGTTAGCACACAGTAATCACCGTGCTCAATCAAGTTTGGCAATTAGCATGGGTGCACTTAATGTCACCTTAAGAGGAAGAGTTGTGCACCCAAACTAATAGCAAATGAACAATGCATGGTAAGGGACCTTTCCGTGCAATAAGTACAGGAACATGCTGGGCATGCCCCCTACAGCTGCTGCACGGCTTTTGTACTTACTGTGCTTTGGGTTTTGATCCTAACACATGATAAATACAAAGACTTACTACACTTTAGTAAAAGGGCCCCCTTAGTAAATAAATTGCATTAATATTATGCCTTAATGCATGTTAGAAGATGAATACCTAAGTCTGGTTGATCCAGCTGTCTGTCCTAAAGTTAATGCATAAAGATATTTGTTTAACTTTCCTTATCATTCCCATTCAGTGGTTCTCAAACCTGTCCTGGGGGATCACCAGCCAGTTGGGTTTTCAGACTATCCACAATGAATATGCATGAGAGAGATTTCAATGCCTACTACTTCCATTATATGCAAATCTCTCTCATGCATATTCATTGTGGATAGCCTGAAAACCCAACTGGCTGGTGGTCCCCCTGGACAGGTTTGAGAACCACCAGTCCTAGTTTCCAGCTGTTGTGTTGTCTGTCTTGACTAGATTGTAGGCTCCAATGAGCAGGGACTGTCTCTCTACAGCAATGCCTAATGCTTTGTAGCGCTATACAAATGATTAGTAGTAGTATTAACAAAGTATATTCAAAATTGTTAATTTAATCGATTATCTCTTTAAAAATCCCATTTAACTGGATAACTTACATGGTTATACCAGATATGCCTCACTGAACGTTTTCCCAATCATGTATTTTTTCCCTTGGTATGAAGGAGTGTTTCGCAGAAGGAGAGGCAGATAGAGAAGTACCATCCCCTGTAAGAGAATCTTCAGCTTTCACTGTTAAACTCTGGACAGTATTGAAACATCTCATTTTTCCGATTTTGTCATAGACAACTCGAGATAATAAATAGTGTCCAAACACATTGGATGTTCAGAATGAATTCAGATCTACATTCCTTTCATCTTGTTCCAGTGTTTTGTCTTAGCATGTTGATTTATGAAGGCATTGCTGAACAGTTTCACATTAAAAGAGCTGTATTTAATTTTACAGAAATACTTGCTTGTCCTGTTGATGCAATTCACTTGGATACATTTAAAAAACACAAGCTATAAGCTGTGGCCGGGTCACCCCTTACTGCAGAAATCAATACAGATCTTACCCATGTCTGTGTACATTTCAAAGTAAACGGCATTCATTAGGTGCAGCGCTATGATGTCTCCTTAAAACAGGAGGTCAGTGGAAGACACCGGCGTCTGTGGTTGCCTAACAGTTTCTAATGCACAGAGCTGCCATTGTTCTGCTCTTCATAATGGCCATCAGTGACGCATCCCTTACTTCTCAGGAATTGCAGCAGAAGAGCAGTGGAATAAAAAAGGCAAAGATCATAGTTATCCTGCCTACTGAAAATGTTTTTAAAGCAGCTGCTTATAATATTTAGCTATCTGTATTGAAAACATTGATATATACAAAGAATGTTGTTCTTCATACATTTGGACACAGTACAAGCAAATGCAACTAAACCTTTTAGGGGCCATTCTCTCATCCAGGAGGAGGTCAGCAACTACTTTTTTTGGGGGGGAAAAATCAGTCTCCCACCTGCAACATGCCGGTCTATCTGACCAATGAGATTGCAACATTCCATACTACCAGAAAACTATCAGGCAGCACACTTTAAACAGACAAACCAAGAGGCAAACATCAGTCCCCCATCTGCAACAGGCCCACCTATCTATTTGACCAGTGAGAATGCAGTGTTCAATAGTATCAGAACTAATGAGTAGTGCACTTCTGACAAACTCACAGGCAAACAAACTCTGCTTTATTGAGCTGATTCTATTCTAAAGGACTTACTGTATATGCGCGCTTTGGGCAGATGCTATTATGCAAGACTGTGTGACTGTGTGTATTTGCAGTGGGGGTGTGCGTAGATGATAGGGAATAAGAACAAAAGAACCAAATTGTTTTAAAAACATGTAAGCTATACAAGCAAATGCAGTTCATTACAGTCAATCAGTTTGAGCAAAGATTACCATTAAGCTGCAACAAAATTTTTACTTTGTCTCAGGAGGACTAAACTCAGCTATCAATTTTGTCTCCAGGAACAAGCAGGAATGTAGTCTTCACATATGGTATCGTCGGTACCGACGGAGCCTGCGCGGGAACGCTCCCTAGCGTCCAATAGGAAAGCTTTTGGGAGCATCCCACAGCGGCTGCGTGCTGCCTTCCCGCCTTTCCTAATTGTCCCTCTCCAGTTCTTCATTTTCCGCAGAGCCGACAGGTCGCACATCCTGTCACCGCAGAAAAAAGTCCCTTCTATTCTTTATTGTGGTCGCGTCTGCCTTCCCTCGACGCTACACTGGTACCGCCGGTTCTTCTTCTTTCTTTTCTTCAAAAAACCCCCTTCTTCTGGAGTCTTTCCAGTAATTTTCTCTTCAGGTGCCACGCGCCATTTTGGGCACTAGGCCCAACTTTTCCTTCAGAATGGAAAAACCTGCCTCGGGTTTCAAAAAGTGTTTTAAGTGTGGCGGTACCATCTCCATCACCGATACCCATGAGTGGTGCCTCAAATGTTTAGGCCCTGACCACTCTATTTCTGAGTGTGTTGCCTGTGGGATGATGTTGAAAAGGGGCCGGCAGAACCGAGCTGATAAACTTAGCACCCTTTTTCCCTCCGATGCAGCCTCCGTGGCATCGACATCTTCCAGGGCTTCGTCTTCCTCCCATGGATCTCAGGTAACTAAACATAAATCCAGCCGGTCCTCAAAGGGTAGATCTCCTTCTAGACAGCGAGATGCCTCTGGCGTTGCCCTTGAGGGACTTTTACCGGCAAAATTGCCCCGGCGGGAGGCTTCAACTTCCAAAGCATTAACGGGGCTCCAGGATGTTCTCGAGGCTTCAGCCTCGGCAGAACTACTGGTGCCATGCTCTGGGGTACCGGACGCTTCATCGGGTACCGAAACCCAAGCATCGGCAGCGTCGATAGACCAGAGATTCTTGGCTATTTAACGCAGTCTGGTGGCTCTTCTCATGGCCTCGAGGCCCCTGAAACCGCTTCAGATAATTCAACCAGTACTGGCACCGACTCCGGTGCCGGCACCGACTGCATCGACATCGGCAGGTATTCTACCGGGACTGGGTCATGCGTATCCATCTGGTATCGACAGGTCAGTACTGGACCACTCCAATGCTGACTTCGATCGGTACCAGTACCGTGCCTTGCACGCTCACCCGGATCGGAGATAATTCGAATCCTCGGATGAGTCTGAAGACTCTGAAAGCTCTGCCGATACCAGAGTACTTATTTCTGAGGATTCCTCTTCTCCTCAGCGTAGGATGTCTCCACCAGAGAATATGTCCTATCAGGATTTTATCCGAGATGTGGCTCGAGGTCTTTCCATCACAGTGGCTGCTGAAAAAGAGCCTAAGGCAAAGGAATTATTTATTTATTTATTTTATACCGCGCTCTTTATCATCAGTGTGGTTTACAGTTAACAGAATGACTCGAGGCACTCCCGAGTTTACATCGAACAGGGAGAACAACTTGGAAAGAACAGGGGAAACTATGTACAGTTTACATGATGCTATGTTAAGAAAGTAATGTTACAAGGGTAGAACAGGGGAGTGTGATCAGAGTGGACCGTCCTCCATTTACAGACCATCTCCTCTTGAATTAGAAATCCTGCAATACCCTAAAGCTCCCAAGGAGGCAGCTACCTTACCTATTCATGAGATCTTGCATGATCTCATGTTAAAGATGTGGGAAACACCTCTAACCACATCTTCTCACTCTCGAAGACTCAACACCATGTATCGAGTTCATCCTTGTCCTGGGTTTCAGAAGACTCAGTTACCACACCATTCCATGGTGGTGGAATCAGCTATGAGAAGGATAAAGAGTGCAAAAAGGCATGCATCTAATCCTCCAGGACGTGAGTGTAGGACTCATGACGCCTTTGGAAGTCGAACCTTCCAGGCTTCCATGCTTTCTGCTAGGATCATTTCCTATATCTTATATATATGGGAATGTTCCTTAAGGAGGTCACAGGAGATTTAGAGCTTATGAGCCCTCTCCTTCCTGATAAGAGGTAAGATTACCTCGCCCTTGTCAAACATGCTCAGGATGTTTCCAAGTTTGTGAATCGTGCAGCCTTTGACTGCTTTGAGTGCATGAGCAGAACCTCTGCTATTGCCATAGGTGCACGTAGGATTGCCTGGCTCCAGGCATCTGACTTGGAAATTTTGGGTACAGGATAAACTAGGGAATATTCCTTGCACAGGAGAGACTCTCTTTTTGGCAAGAATTGGCAGGAAAAAGCTAATGAGATAGATGCTGACAATATCACTTTGGATAGATTGTCTACAGCTGATCCTGGGAGGAAAAAATCCTCTAAGAAACCATTCTTCAGTAAGAAGAAGAGGTTTTATCCCTCCTATACACAACAGGGGCATCGTTTAGGTCAGTCTGCTCAAAAGGGACAGCAACAACAACCTAGGCAGCGAAAAACAAAAGCAGCTAAGCCTCAATCGGCTCAGCAGACTCAGCCTCCACAGAGGCTTTGACTCCTATCTTGAGAACTTTGCCTTCCTGGCCCTGAACGGCCCAAGGTCAAATAACAGCAGAAAATTGGACTCGGTCTGTTGTAAGAGTGGTACAAGCTTCATTTCCTCAGCATGCCCCCTCCTACAATGGTAAGACAGTTCAATTCTCAGACCTCTCTCAATGACCAGTTAGGTCAAGAGGTCACTGTACTTCTTCCCCAAGGGGCACTAGAAGAGGTACCCATTCCCCAATGGGGTACAGGGTTTTAATCCCCCTATTTCCTTATTCCAAAGAAAACAGGAGGACACAGACCCATCTTAGACCTCAGAAAATTGAGCAAATTCCTGTTCAAAGAGAAATTCAAAATGATTTCTCTGGGAACTCTGCTGCCATACCTTCAGAGTCAGGATTGACTTTGTTCTCTAGATCTCAAGGATGCATACACTCACATTTTCATCCATCCAACTCACTGAAAGTTCCTTGGCTTTCTGTGTCAAGGGAAGCACTACCAATACAGGGTTCTTCCTTTTGACCTGGCCTCTGCACCAAGGGTGTTCACAAAATGCATGGCTGTGGTGGCAGCATTTCTCCGCACCCTAGGAATATTCGTCTCTCTCTCGCACAACGCACATCCTTCAGTATTTGAGACTTGTCATAAACGTCCCAAAATCTAACCTTGCTCCCACTCAGTCCCTAGAGTTTATAGCAGCTCTGCTGGGTACCAGACAGACAAGGGCCTACCTTCCACAGCCTCGCTGCCTTCGCATTGTGCAGTTAGCTTCCCAAGCAGTGTTAAAACCTCACCTCACTGCTCGGGAAATGTTACAATTGCTAGGCCACTTGGCATCCACTGTGCATGTGGTTCCTTATGCTCACTTCCATATGAGGGCAGCCCAGTGGACTTTATCCACTCAGTGGACTCAGGCGTCAGGTTGCCTGTCAGACAAAATAGCAAACTCAGATCACCTTATTTTGTCCCTCCAATGGTGGCAGTCACCCCAAAACATTTTGGTGGGGTCTCCTTTTCAGCAACCCCCACCCCAAGCCACTCTAACAGATGCTTCACAGGTGGGTTGGGGAGCCCACCTGCAAGGCCTCTCTACCCACTGTTTCCCCTTCTGCTTCTCAAGCTACCATCCCCGCCCCCGCATCCCTAGCGTCTTTTTTCTCCAACAAAGTTCAGAACTTACGTTCTTCCTTCCTTACCGCCCCTCCTCCTCCTCTGTCTCCTCCCTGCACCTCTTCAGCCTCTCCTCTGTCCCTCGTCTGTGAGGAGCTAACCATTATGGAATCCCCTGCTCCTATCGCTCCTTGTGTGACCAGTTCTCCTAATAGGGCTTTATCTCACATATGGTCCGTCTTTCATCCCTTCACTACAGCAGAGGTACTACTCACTCTATCTCAGTCTAGGAAGACCACCTGTTCTTTGGATCCAGTCCCTTCCAACTGGTTGATAGAACCTTCTCTCCAATTCATACCTTTCATCACTACTTTATTCAATTCCAGTCTATCATCTGGACATTTTCCTTCGGTTTGGAGATCCGCTATAGTCCATCCCCTGCTGAAACAGTCTTCTCTCGACCCCTCTGTATTATCCCACTGGCGCCCGGTGTCTAATCTCCCCTTCCTTGAAAAAATGCTGGAGCGTCTAGTCTTCTTACAACTTTCCTCCCATGTTGAGGCCACCAACGTTCTTCATCCTCGCCAGGCTGGTTTCAGACCAGGCCATAGCACCGAAACGATTCTTCTCGCTCTGCTAAATGAGATTCACGTAGCTCACGAACGTGGTGACATTACCCTTTTGGTTTCACTGGACCTATCCGCTGCATTTGATCTGATTGATCATCGGACCCTTCTGTCATGCCTTTCTGACATTGGTGTACGGGGTGTGGTGTTACGTTGGTTCCGTTCCTTTCTCATTGCCCGCTCTTATGTTGTCCATGCCAATCACCAATCCTCATCAGCCATTCCACTGTTATGCGGAGTCCCCCAGGGGTCGGTTTTATCCCCTCTGCTCTTCAATATTTTTCTTGCCCCGCTTCCCCTTCTGGCCCAACAATTTCCAGTTTCCATCTACATTTACGCCGACGATATTGTCTTTCTCTTTCACACTTCTCCAGCCATGATCGATATCACTCCCCTCAATGACTGCCTCTCTCACATTGCCACCTGGCTCTCATCCAATTTTCTACACCTGAATCCTTCCAAATCTTCAGCTATGTGGGTGTCTCTGAGCTCTTCCTGCCCAGCCATTGCACCTCAAATAAATTCTGTTCCTATTCCTCTTACTTCTTCCCTCCGATACTTAGGGGTAATCTTAGATTCATCATTATCCTTTCATGAACACGTTTCTAACTTATCCCGTCGCTCCTTCTTTACTCTACGCCAAATACGCTCAGTCCGTTCAATTCTGTCTTCTGACTCCCTTACCACTCTGATGTTAGCTCTAGTTATGTCCAGACTGGATTACTGTAACGTAGTTTATGCCAATCTCCCCGCCTACCAACTCAAACGCCTTCAACTCCTGCAGAACACAGCCGCTCGTCTTGTCACTTTTGCCCGGAAATCGGATCATGTAACTCCTCTTCTGCTTCGCCTCCATTGGCTTCCGCTGCACTTTCGGTTTAAATACAAGGTTCTTATACTATTACATAGAGTCATCCATACTTCCAACCCACAGTACTTAGCAAATCTAGTCTCTCTTCACACTCCTTATCGGCAGCTCCGGTCATTACACGCTAACCGTCTGTTTCTCCCCCCACCTTCACGAGCTCACCTTGAACAGACACGCCACGCCGCTTTCTTTTTCTTGGGCCCCTCACTCTGGAATTCTCTTCCTTCCTCTCTCCGTCTAGAGCCTTCCTACCAACACTTCAAAAACCTACTAAAAACTCACTTGTTCCAACAGGCATATGATCTCCCCTCCCAGTAGTCCTGTCTAATTGTTTTGTTTGTCTTTGCTTACCCATGGTTTGTCTGGTTTGTCTATTGTTTGTTTTGTTCTGTGACCTCTTTGGTCCTTCTTTTCTTTATTTTAATGGATTTCCTTTCCTTTTTAACGCTTTTATTTATATTATTTTATTGTAAACCGCCTTCACGTTTCAACAAGGGCGGTATATTAAATGTAAATAAAGATAAAGATAAAGATCCCCAGGGTATCTGGACTCCACAGGAGGCCTATCTACACATCAGTCTCCTGGAACTCAGAGCAATCTTCCTTGCTCTTCGAGTATTCCACACCCAGCTCAGCTACAAGACAGTCTTAGTTCAAACGGACAATCAAGTAGCCATGTTCTATGTGAACAAGCAGGGCAGAACAGGCTCTCTGTCACTCTGCAACAAAGCTTTGCGACTGTGGGCCCTCACCAGAGAGCATCAGATTCATCTCCTTGCAGTGTATCTTCCAGGCATTCAAAACTCTTGGGCAGACAGACTCAATCGAGTTCTGCTTCCACACGAATGGTCTCTCCATGCAGACCAGGTGGCCAAGGTTTTTCAAATTTGGGGAACTCCAGACATAGACCTCTTTGCAAGTCCGCTGAATGCCAAACTTCCCCGGTTTTGTTCCAGAATTCCGGCTCAGGGTTGTCAGGCCAGGGATGCTTTCCTCCTCCATTGGGGTCAGGACTTCCTGTATACCTTTCCACCCATTCCCCTAATTCCCAAAACCCTGTTCAAGCTTCAGAGAGACAGAGGTCATATGATTCTCATAGCTCCACGTTGGCCACGGCAAATGTGGTACCCTCTGCTCCTACATCTCTCTGAAGCTTTGCCTCTGGAGTTAGGATCTGCTCCAAATCTCCTTTCTCAAGAGGACGGGATGCTGTGGCATCCCAATCCCCTGTCTCTGCATCTCAGGGCCTGGTTGCTGAAAGCCTAGAACTTCAAGTCTTAACCTTTCTCAGCAGGTAAAGGATATCCTTTATGTTCCCAGGAAGCCTTCCACAAGACGCTCTTATGCATTTAAGTGGAAAAGGTTTACCATATGGTGCTCGCAGAAGGGTCTTAACCCCCTTGCGGTACCTCTGGAATCATTAATGGAGTATCTCATTCATTTATCCAATGCAGATCTTAAGACTAACTCAGTGAGGGTCCATTTGAGTGCTATTGCAGCTTCCTTCAAGCCTCTAAATGGACAACCTATTTCCTCCCATCCTCTTATAGCAAGATTTATGAAAGGCCTTCTGCTAACTAAGCCTCCCATTAGGCCACCACCTGTGGCATGGGACTTAAACTTGGTTCTTGGTCAGCTCATGAAGCTACCTTTCGAAACCTTAGCTACTACCTCCTTGAGATTCCTTTCTTGGAAGGTTATCTTTCTCATTGCAATCACATCAGCACGTCACATCAGTGAGTTGCAAGCACTAGTGGCTGATCCACCTTATACAAGATTCCATCATGACAAGGTAGTCCTTAGGACTCATGCACACTTTATGCCAAAGGTGGTCTCGCCTTTTCATCTAAACCAAGCGGTCTACCTGCCTGTGTTCTTTCCAAGGCCTCATGCATCAAATGCAGAAAGGAATCTTCATACTTTGGACTGTAAAAGAGCTTTAGCCTTTTACTTACAAAGAACACAGCAGCATAGAAAGTCCTCTCAACTCTTTGTTGCTTTTGATCCTTCTCATTTGGGACTTCCAGTCTCCAAGAGAACACTGTCTAACTGGATTGCTCAGTGTATTTCCTTTGCCTATCAGAGTAAGAATCTTCCTCTGGAGGGCCATGTCACAGCTCACAGTGTGAGAGCCATGGCAGCTTCAATGGCTCATCTGCACTCTGTTTCTGCCTGGTAGGGGGAGGTGCCTGCTATATTGTGCTTTTAATCATGAAGAGCAGCCAGTGGATATTTTCTTTACAGATCTACATACTTCATTAATATCTGACTAAAAGCACAATATGGCAGCACTTCCCCCTACCAGCAGCAGCAGAGCAGAGGACTGACTCCCACACAGCTTCACAGAATCGTTGATCAGACATGGACAGTTTTTATTTTTAAATCTCTTTATTACTGAGCCAACATACAATCTCAAAGGCTCAAAATTCATCTGTAACTTTGTTGTACATCCCTTCTTCTTCTCATAAATATGCATACAGTACATATTTTAATCTTCCCATTCATCTCTCTTCCTCCTCTAGCCCCTCCCCCTCCCGGCTGGAAGTTTTTTCAATATCATCATACTAATGAACATAAAATGAGATAAGGCTGATACAGTGAGGTGTAGCTAAGGTCCTCCAATATCAGATCTCCCAAATCCCTCATCTAAAAATGGTATTAAATGAAATCATATGGAGAGAGATAATCAGTTCTCTGACCATCAGTAATAAAAGCAATCGCTAGCCTTGTTCCCTCTTTTTAGGTTTATCTAAGAGCCTACTCCCCCTTAAAAGTTATGTATGGGGACCAAATACAGTGAAATTTCAGCACCTTATCTCTCACCATAATTGTCAACTTTTTCTTAAGATATATATCATCCACTTTAACCATTCTCTCCTTCCAGTGTCTGGCTAAAACACAATGCACTGCCAACAGTGAACAAGTTGCAAGTCATATTTAGAAAGTACAAACCCCTCCTTGCTCCCAGGAATAAATGCATCATAAGAAATAGATAGCTCAGCCTTCAATATTGCCTTTATTTATTTATTTAGCATATATTTGTATACCGCTACTTCCAGTGATCAGGAGCGGTTTGATTATGCGAAACGGAGAATGCCGGATCAAAGACAAATTTCAAGTATTACAGCGTGATTTACAAGATTATATGCTAAGGTTGACAGAACAAGGACAAGCATTTTCACAATATGTACAACATGATTCATGGGATATGCACAACACACAGTTGGGAGGGGGAGAGAGGGAGATTTACATATATACAATTTACACTTGATTACATTTTGGTACATAAATACATTTTACACTTGACTACATTTTGGTTTTGTAGGTATTGGTTGACATGCATTACTGTTCAGGAGATGTTGTAGGCCTGTTGAAATAAGTACGTCTTTAGTTTTTTTCTGAAGACCATTGATTGAGCGCAGCTCAGGAGGGAGTTGGTTCCAGAGTGTGGGGGCAGTATAGGAGTATGCCCTGTTGCTTGTGGCTGTTTTAACTGATCTTATACTTATTGATACATGTAGGCTGTTTATGTTGGTGGTTCGCCTGTTTCTGTTAGCGGATTGCAAGTTGATTAGGTTAGAGAGGAAGGTTGGTGCCAGGTTGTGGATGTGTTTAAATGTGGTTACTAGGGTTTTGTATTTTATGCGAGCTACGATGGGGAGCCAGTGTAGTTCGACTAGCACTGGTGTGATGTGTTCAGCAACGCCTGTTTTCATGATGATTCTGGCTGCGACGTTCTATTTATTTATTTATTTATTTACAGTCTCTTATATACCGCACTATTCAGCATCAGCGCGGTTCACATGGAACAAAAAATGCTCAGTACAATTAACATGTAAGAGTTTACAGATAACAGGGCAAGTAAATTGGATAACAGGGGTAAACTATTTACAGCATTTGCTACATAAATTTGTATAACAGTGGCAAACTATTTACAAATATTGTTACATAAAGTCGTATGATCCTGAATACCATAGAAACTAATGCACCACTAAGGGTTAGGGAATCTTTCTTGGCATGTTGTTGGGGAACCATATAATTGCTTAGCGGGTTGCATCTCTGTCTCAGTGGGTGAGGATGGGTTTTATGAGATACTTATTGAAAAGATGGTATTTAAGGGCTTTCCTAAACTGTGTGATGCTCTTAATAGCCCGGATATCTGGAGGTAATGCGTTCCAGCATCTTGGTGCACTGATACTAAACGCCCTATTGGCTGTAGATGTTGTGCACGCTGTTAATGCTTTCGGGACTTTTAAGGTGTTTGTAGCTGTGGATCTCCTTGCTCTATTAGGAGATGTGATATGGATGAGGGCCATTATTGATTCAGGGGAGAGCTTGTTAATAGCTTTAAAAGTGATTAACAGTGTCTTGAAGACAATTCTAGCCTGGATAGGTAGCCAATGTAATTGTATCAGCAGAGGTGTCACGTGGTCACTTCTGGAGGCTCCATGGATGACCCTTGCTGCAGTGTTCATGGCGAGCTGTAGTGGATGTAAGGTGGATAGGGGCAGGCCTTGAAGGATGGCGTTGGCGTAGTCAAAATGAGGTATGATCAACGCCTGGTATATAGTCCTGAAGTCATTTGGTTCTAGCATGGATCGTAAATGCCTAAGTGAGCGGATCTTATAGTATACTGCTCTGACAGTGTTCGCTATGTGGGCTTTCATGTCCAGGCGTTGATCCAGAGTGACTCCTAGGTAGCGTATTGAAGGTTTAGAATGTAACTCTGCTCCTTTTACCTTAAGGAATGGTGGTGGGGTGAAGTTGGGGTTCCTCGTAATGAAGAGTACTTCCGTTTTCTTATGTTGTATTCTGAGGTTTTGGGAGGAGAGCCAGTCAGATATTGCGTTGAAACAGCTCGTCAATGAGGAGAGCTCCTGATGTTCAGTAGAGAAGGGTATGTACAACAGGACATCGTCAGCGTATAGCATGCAGTCGGCATTGAAGGATCGGATGATCTTGCAAATTGGCTGCATGTAAATGTTAAACAGGAGGGCTGAAAGGGAGGAACCTTGTGGGACTCCCTGGCTTTGGTGGAAAGGTTCTGTGCCATCTGGAGGATGCTTAGGGTTTTCTTTGGAAGGCCCTGTAAAATTGCATTACAGTAATCGAAATGAGGTATGATGAGGGCTTGGGCTACTGTCCTAAAATCGGTAGCTTCAATGATGTTCCTTAGGGGCTGTATAACCCTAAGTTTGTGAAAAATGGCCCTGTTTACTAAGCGTAGGTGTTTTACCATCTTTAGTTCACTATCAAGTGTTACTCCGAGGTACTTTATTTCATTCTTTGTTTGATAGGTATTTTCGCATAGGGAGATTGTAGTTGGCGGGTTGAACTCTGGTTTTCTTGAGATGAACATGACTTTGTTTTTTTTATGGTTCATGGCCATGTTGTTTCGTTGAAGCCATGTTTGCATCTCTTTTATGCATTCTTCTAGCTGGGAGTAGTTTGGGTTGCTTGCGTCGAGTTGAGTATACAGCATAATATCATCAGCGTAAATGTGGTAGTGGATTTTATGCTTTTTGAATATATCGCAGATTGGTTTCATGTACACGTTGAAAAGAAGTGAGGATAGGGCTGAGCCTTGTGGTATGCCCTGTGTTTGGAGGAAAGTCTTTGCTTTTTCATTGTTAAACTGTACCTGTTGCATTCTGTTGGAGATATACGATGAGAACCATTTTAGTGGGGTTCCCGATATTCCTATAGCTTCTATTCTGTTTAGGAGTGTTTGATGGTGGACCGTGTCGAAAGCCGCTGAGATGTCAATGAATATGAGAATCAACATTTTCTTTTTGTTTTCAATCCGTTTGAGTAGGCTGTCCAGTAGTGCAGTAAGCAGGGTTTCGACCCCATGGTGTGGCCTGAAACCGTATTGGTGCTCATTTAATGTTCCGTTGTTGTCCAGGTGGTCCTGTAATTGCTGTAGGACCACCTTTTCAATAATTCTTGCTGGCAGTGCTATGCTGGATATTGGGCGGTAAGATGCTGGGTCTTCCTTGTTGAGTGTTTTATTTTTTAGTATTGGTCTTATGATGGATTTCTTAAGTTGTGTTGGCATAATTCCCTGTTGGAGTGACTGGTTTACTATGTGAGCGATTTGGTGAGCGGTTTCTGTTTTCGTTGCTTTAACCCATGCAGCTGGGCAGGGCTCTAGTGGAGAGGTTGTGGTGTTGATGCGGTCAATTATGTTCATGACTTGCTTGTCTCCAATGCTGCAAAAATTGATCCAGTGGGTGCTGTGGGTTTGGCTCATCATCGTGGTAGGTTGTTGCGTGGGGGGTGTTTCGCCCAAGGGTTGTAGGGGTTTGGCTCCTATCTGTGGGTTTAGTTTGCTAGCATAGTGATCTGCTAGGGCTTGGACCTTGATTTTGTAGTTGTATTGATCCTCTTGTGCTGTTTTGGTGAGGGATTTGACCAGGGCGAACAGTTCTCTGGGCTTGTTTAAAGCTTTGTTTAGTAAGTTTGTGTGATGCGTTCGCTTTGACCGGTTGACTTCGCTTTTGTATTTTGAGAGTAGGGTTAGATATTCTGTTTTGTGTTCGTCGGATTTGCTTTGTCGCCATTTTTTCTCTATTCTTCGTAGTTCTTTCTTTAGGCTGGTCAGAGTTTCTGAGTACCATGGTTTGGTTTTGGACTTGGGCCTGTTTTTTGTTGCTTTCCATTTTGGTTCTGACGTCTCTTGAATTCCTGAGTTCCAGCTGTTTATTAGACTGTCGAGGTCAGTGCTTTCCAGGTCTATGTGTGATGTGATGGAGTTGATGAGGGCTTCACTGTTGTATTTATTAAAGCTTCTGTGTGTGTGAGTTGGTTGTTCAGAGTTTGGGTTTTTAGGTAGCGAGGGTAGGTACATCTTGATCTCAATTTTGTGGTGGTCGGACCATGGGACTTGAGTTATTTTTGTTACAGGATTTCTTCCCTTGTCAGGTTGTTGTTCTGTGGGTGTGAATACCATATCCAGGGTGTTTCCTTTGTTATGGGTAGCATCATTTATTATTTGTTTGTAACCAAGTTGTTCCATGGCTTCGATGAAAGTGTTGGCTTGGCAGTGCGGTAGTGATGGTAGGTTTAGGTCACCGAGGATAATTTGGTGTTTCCTGATTGCTGTGGTGGAGACGCTTTCTAGTGCTGTGGCCAGTGTCTCTGGATGTGATGACGGGGGTCTGTAGATTAGACAGATTGCTATAGCTATATGGTCTTGGGCAAGCCACTTAACCCTCCATAGCCCATGTTCCCTGTAAAATAGTTATCTCGAAGTTATAATGCCCTGTTCAATGTAATTTCAGTTTGTTCAATGTAAACCGCACTGATGCAGAAGTGTGGTATATAAGAGAATGTAAATAAATAAAATAAATAAATAGCGTTGTTTTCCACTTTGAGTATGTCTCTTTATGGTCTCTTGCACCTCTTGCACCTTTATGGTCTCTTGCACCTCTGCCCAATATGGGCCTATTAGGGGGCCATTCCACCACATATGGTCAACATCACTCTGGAAGCCACAACCTCTCCAGCAAAGAGGGGAAGGTATTGGGTCCCACTTATTAATCTTCAGGCATATAATCTCATCAGAATATTCATTTGCATTGAAATGCATATTGTACTTCTGTATAACCTTAACTTCTCTCAGAAATTATCCTCCTTTAATCCTCAGACTTGATTCCAGTATCTCTGATAGGCTGGGGGATGTCTGTAAAAGACTTGTGCCAAGTCTCTATAGAGTCGAGAGACTATATTTCTATTACTTTTCTCTAAAAAAACAAAAAAAAGTACTCTCTCCAATCTACCAATCTACTAGGTGCTTTGGTAAATAAGCCTTTATGGATAGGAAATACCGCAACTGAAAATATTTGAAGTTAAGAATATGTACATCATTTTTCCCTTCCAACTTTCCTTTGGACAGTAAGTTGCCATTCTCGAAACAATTGGAGAAGCGTAAATTTCTATTTCCTTTTCTACTATTACACCAGCCCATCTGTCTTATAAACCTCTGGACATCAAGGAGGGTAAAGGGAGAAACCCAGTCAGTAATACATGGTTTAAAATTGGAAGGATACTTTTATTCAATAATTCAACAACCTGAGAGCCCGACACAGGCCTTGTTTCGTTTTCACTTCCTCAGGGGATTCAGGCGTGCCGTTCTTACGATCAGTATTCATGGCTCAAACTTGATTCTCTGTAAGAGCCAAACAGACATATTCTAATTAAGAATATCAAGAGATCTTTATTCAAAGAAACTACCAGCAGTTCGCTGTAAAGACTTCTTTAGGGTAGAAGATTTAAACTCAGTTTGATTAGCAAACAGGAACACCAGAAGTGGAATGGGAGAGAGCTCCAATTCCTTAAACCCATGCTTGTGCAACACCCCCACAGGGTTGCTCCAATATTTAATAGCTCTCTTAGAAGCACTGTAATAGTATACACAAGTATCAGGAAGTCCACCCCCACCGAACTGTTTGGGAGTTGACATAGATTTTATTGCCAAACGGGGTTTCTGTGACAGATATGTGCATCGGTAGTTGTGTAAAAGAAATAGCAACTTAGGAAAGAGGAACAACTTAAGTACATTTATACACCCTAACCAAGAGATTGCAGAATCTTTCATTTGCTGTGTTTCATTTTTAAGCAACTGCAGCAGTGTCTTATAATCGAGCTTCCTTATCAGTCCTCCAGTTTAGTCCTCCACCTCTGGGTTGTGCACCTCCTCCTGCAGCTTGGAGACTGGCATGTCACAAAAAAGTGGCATTACTGGATATGACCTGCTGCTCTCTCTCTCACTATCCCGTGTGTCCAGTCTCCATGCAGCAGGAGGACGTATTGAGCCTAGGTGCTGGGCTCACTTGAGAGCGGATAAAGAACAGCTAGATTAGGGGTTTAGTTTACTGGTGTTTTTCTATTTTGTCTCTTTCATTTTTAGAAGGTCTGTGTCTTTAAAAAAAAAAAGAACGTCTTTGGAAAAGAGTGCTGCCTCTTGTGCCTGGTCTGCTTCCCTCTGCTTTATTTTAATGTTATTCACCTCTATACTGGCGGCGATCTCTCCTCCTTGATCTGCCCAGGGGAGAGTTCAGCAGCGTGCAAAGGCAGCCTGCATTCTGCGACTTGGGTTTGCCGCGATTCTTCTGCCCGGCTTCAGTTTTTGGAGCGGAAGTCTGCCCGTCGGCTCCCCGCTTGCAAGTGTTGCGGTGCCGGGAGCATTATCTTCACATCGCCCTGTGAGTAGCGGTGATAGAAGCTCATTTTGGGTGCAGGGGGATCAGCGCAGTCACGCCGTGCAGGCCTCGTCGTTTTGGCGCCTTTTTTCCTGCTTCGATTAGGCAGCAGCGGCCATTGTAGCAGCGTGTCTGTTTTTAGGCAGGCTGCTGCTGCCGCGCTGCCGGTGATCATTAAGTATAGGAGGTTTTCCCTTTGTTTTATGATTTTATTGCTTTATTGTTTTATTTCCGTGGTGCCTTTGTTGGGGGGTTTTATAGCAGAGTTTCTTGTGGGGCAAATGTGACTCAAACGCTGCTATTTTTAGCTGCCTCGCTCAGTGGGCAAATCCTCAGCATTTCTGTTTAGGGTCATGGGCCTTGGCTGACTGACTTGGATATTGAAAAAAAAAAAGATGGAATAAGAAGAATAGAGAAGAGAAAGGATAAGCAGTTTTTTGGAGCATATTTTGTTTAAAAAATATATATATATAATAAGAACAAAGAGGAAGACAAAAGAATCATTGTGCAATGGCCTCGCGCCCACAATGTGTTGTGTGCGGTACCCGTAGAGGGGCTATCGCTGACTCCGGCATTTGTCGGGGCTGTACGTAGGTGTCTACCAGCGTGGAGCAACAAATGGAGGTGAAGGTAGGTCAAGAGAGTCAAGGGGCCTCGGCTTCTTTGGACGGGGAGGAGCTGCGGTCGCTCACGCCTGCGGCAGGGTTTGAGGCGGCCTCCGGGTCGACGGGGGGTTCTCTGCCTGTGGAGCCGCAGACCGGAGATTTTTGTCCAGACTTCATGTTAATTATGCACCAGGCATTCTGTATGCGTCGGCAAGGAAAGGTGCTGGAGAGCCTGTCGCTTTCGGTGGCGCCGCAACAGTCAGGCCTGACTGAGCCGAGTACTAGTTCTTTGCATCCGCCTAAATGAGCGAGGACTCAGGAGCCCTCAGTTTCTGAATTAGAGGAGCAGGAGCCCGAGGAGAATGAAGTCGACCAGCAAGGTGGAAATGAAGAGTTGGAGGAAGGTGAGATTCTTAAGCCAGAGGATCAGGCTAAGATCATTCGGTTGTTCCAAAGGGATGAATTGACTGCGCTTATCACCGAGTCCCTTCAGACGCTTAAGCTCACCACGGATCAACCGGTAGAGGACGACAATGGCGAAGATCCGATTATTCAGGCAGTGAGACAAACTCAGGTGGTGTTTCCCGTCCACAAGGTAGTTGACAGGATGATACAGGACGAGTGGGACCAGCCGGAGGCCGGACTCCGCGGTGTTCACATTATGAATAGGCTGTACCTGTTAGTGGATAAAGATAAGGAGAGGTTTCGATCCCCGTGGGTGGATGCGGCGGTGTCAGCAGTGACCAAGAAGACAACGATTCTGGTGGAAGGCAGTTCGGCCTTGAAGGATGCGCAGGAGAGAAAGTTGGACACTCTGCTGAAACAATCATTTGAGGCCAACGTAGTGTCATTACAAGCCTCTATTTGTGGGGCATGGGTGGCAGGGGCTTGTCCTCGATGGTCGCAGCGATTAAGACAGTCTGCTCCGTTGGAGCAAGAGGGGCTGAGAGAGCTGGACTGCCTGGAGTCGGGGTCGGCTTATCTGTCAGATGTTAATTATGACTTAATTAGAACCCTAGAAAATAGTATGGCGTCACTGGTGGTCACTCGTAGATCCCTGTGTTTGCAGAATTGGGCGGCAGATGGTTCATCCAAGGCGCATCTTGGTAAGCTCCCTTTTAGAGGAAAATTGTTGTTCGGAGAGGATCTCGATAAGTTGGTAAAGGATTTAGGAGAGTCTAAAGGGGGTCGGTTGCCTGAGGATAAGCCCAAGCAGGGGAAGTCTGGCTCGTCCTTTCGGGGTTCCTTTAGAGATTTCCGGAAGTTTCGGTCTTCTCGCTTGGGGGGATTCCAGAGAGGAAGATTTGCTCCGCGGGCCCAGGGGTTTCAAGGGTTTTGAGGAGCATGTAGAGGTTTTGCGGCGACAGCCTCAGCAGTCAATAGCAAGCCTCAAGGAAGTGAGGGGGACCCCAGCAGGAAGTTTGCCGATAGGCGGGCGACT
This sequence comes from Ichthyophis bannanicus, assembly GCA_033557465.1. NCBI lineage: Eukaryota > Metazoa > Chordata > Amphibia > Gymnophiona > Ichthyophiidae > Ichthyophis > Ichthyophis bannanicus. Next base: position 372,878,804 of record CM066031.1, read on the forward strand.
TCAGAATTTCTTCCTGCCTTGGGTCCAAATAATATTCGACCAGTGGGTGTTGGACATCATCCGAGAAGGTTATGCGCTGGAGTTCGCGTGGCCCATGCGTATTTGCACATTCCAATCAGAGCAGGTCATCAAACGTTTCTCCGTTTTGCTGTGCTGTGAGGACACTATCAGTTTCAGGTATTGCCCTTCGGTCTCGCAATGGCGCCGCGAACGTTCACCAAGATCATGGTGGTGGTAGCGGCAGCATTGCGAAAGGAAGGTATTTTGGTACATCCCTATCTGGACGATTGGTTAATCCGGGCGAAGTCCAGAGCCGAGAGCGTGGAAGTTACAGACAAAGTGGTGAAATTCTTGGAGAGGCCCGGCTGGGTGGTCAATACTGGCAAAAGTCATCTTACCCCGTCCTAGAGCCTCGAGTATCTCGGGGTACATTTCAACACTCAGAGGGGGCTGGTGTTTCTGCCCGAATGGCGGGTACAAGCCCTACAGCAGGTGGTTCGCCAGTTCAGGACTACTCTGGCTCCTTCGGCTTGGAATTATCTCTGTGTTGGGTATGATGGCGGCATCCTTGGAGGTGGTGCCCTGGGCCAGAGCTCATATGAGGCCATTGCAACGATCGTTGCTTCGCCGCTGGTCTCATCAAACCAACCCGCTGAGCAGACGCCTGATCTGTCCTCTCGGAGTGCGATGAGCGTTAAAGTGGTGGCTACTTCTGGAGTCGTTGAAGGCCGGGATGCCCCTGGAGCAGCCAGATTGGATTCCACTGTTAACAGATGCAAGCCTCGCAGGATGGGGAGTGCATTGCGGGGAGCTCTTCACGCAGGGGCTGTGGTCAGCTCGGGAGAGCATGTGGTCAATCAACAGATTGGAACTCAGAGCGGTAGCGGTAGCGTTGCAAGCATTCAAGGAGGTAGTGCGGGGTCGAGCAGTAAGGGTTCTATCGGACAACTCCGTAACAGTAGCCTACATCAATCGGCAAGGTGGTACACAGAGTACGGCCATGGAAAGAGAAGCAGAGGAACTCTTTGTTTGGGTCGAGCTTCGGCTGCTGGCAATTTCTGCGGCGCACATTGCCAGGAAGGACAGTGTGACAGTGGATTTTCTCAGCAGAGTCCAGGTAGATGCCGGCGAATGGGAGTTGAATCCGGACGTCTTTGCGAAAGTGGTGCGCAGGTGGGGGCCACCAATCATGGATCTCATGGCGACCTTCCACTCGGCAAAGGCCAGTCAGTTCTTCAGCAGGCATCGAGAAAGGATGTCAGAAGGGATCGATGCCCTGCTACAACGCTGGCCGGTGTCGGGTCTCCTCTATGTATTCCCTCCATGGGCCCTCATAGGTTGGGTGGTACAGCGGATCGAGGCCCATCCTGGAAGAGTGTTGTTGGTGACTCCGGACTGGCTGCGGCGTCCATGGTATGCCGACCTCATGCGACTTCTCGACGGGGATCCATGGAGATTGCCGGCATCAGACAGTCTGCTACTTCAAGGGCTGCTGCGAATGCCTCAAGTGGATCAGTTCTCTCTTACGGTTTGGCCATTGAAAGGGCACGGTTGAAGAAAAGAGGTTATTCAGGGGCGGTCATTGTGACTTTGCATAAGGTTCGGAAGTCATCTACGTCTCTGACATATGTTCGCATTTGGGCATATTTGAGGATTGGTGTTCCAGGAGGCAAGTGCGTGCGGTGACCGCGTCTGTTGCAGTGATTTTGAGTTTCTTGTAGGATGGTTTCGAAAAGGGCCTGGCGGCCAGTTCCTTGAGGGTTCAGTTAGCAGCGTTGGCTTGCTATAGAGGCAAGGTGCAGGGAATAGCCTTAGGGGTGCATGCAGATGTGTTGCGTTTTCTCAGGGCAGTGTCGAGGTTACGTCCTTCAAGTAGGATTGTGGTTACGCAGTGGGATCTCAACTTGGTTTTGTCAGCTCTGGCTAGGGAGCCTTTTGAGCCCTTGCAGCAAGCGTCCATAAAGGATTTAACCTTGAAGACTGTTTTTGGTGGCCATTTGCTCAGCGAGGTAAATTTCTGAGTTACAGGCGTTGTCGTGTAGGGAACTGTTTCTCTCGTTTTCTAAGGAGAAGGTGGTGCTCCGTACAGTTCCCTCCTTTTTGCTCAAAGTGGTTTCTCCATTTCATATGAACCAGACGGTTTCCCTTCCGATGCTGGGATCATTAGAGGACGTCGCGTCGGATCGTGGATTGCGTCGGTTGGACTTAAAGAGAGTACTGTGTCGGTATTTGAAATTCTCAGAGGCGTTTCGCAAATCCGACCGCTTGTTTGTTTTGTTCGGTGGAGTCCATAAAGGGGAGGCAGCGGCGAAGGCCTCCATTTCTCGTTGGATTAGAGAGGCGATTGCTTCGGCTTATCTGTTGTCGGGACGACAGGTACCAACGGGTTTGTGAGCTCATTCTACCAGGGCGCAAGCAGCATTGTGGACTGAGCACAGTCTGGGAAAGCCTGTGGAAATTTGTAGGGCGGCTACTTTTGCCTCTCTTCACACTCTCAGTAAACACTACCGCCTAGATGCCTTGGCATCAAAGGATGCTGTATTTGGGGCGGCGGTGTTGCAGGCCTGCTGGAAGGGTCCCTCCCGATGAGTACTGCTCTGTTACATCCCAGAAGTGGAGGAATAAACTGGAGGACCGATAAGGAAATGGTAATTACACTTACCTGGTATTTGTTCTTCCTTGAGGGACGACAGTTTAGTCCTCATTCCCACCCGGGATAGTAAATGGAGCTAAGCAGTGCAGGTTCAGCCGGCCGAAGGATGAGATTACCGGTAGGTATCTGGGTCTTTGCTTCAAATTCTTCATCTTTTCTGATTCTTTCTGTCCTATCTTTTGGCGCAGGCGGAAGGCGAGGGCACAAGAAGAAAAGCCTACCTTCCAAAGATGACAATGTTTTCTTATATAATGTGGTTGTTATACGGGTTCTGAGAATGTTATATTGTTAGCTACTTATTTGTTGTTCCTTTAAGTGTGCTTTGTCAATAGTTCACTGGGGATAGTGAGAGAGAGAGCAGCAGGTCATATCCAGTGATGTCACCACAAATACTATCCTGGAAGCCCAGACCAGCTGTATTCCACGCATTAAGAAAAGTGGAAGAAAGTCCAAAAAACTGCCAGCATGGTTTAAAGGCGAGGTCAGAGAGGCTGTTGCTGCCAAAAAAGCATCTTTCAGGAAATGGAAAAAAGAGCCAAACGACGAAAACTGGAAACAGCACAAGCACTGGCAAGTTAAATGCAAAGCATTGATAAGGCAGGCAAAGCGAGAATTTGAGAAAGAACTTGCTATGGAAGCAAAAACACGAAATAAAGACTTTTTCAAATACATTTGTAGCAAAAGGTCTGTGAGAGAGTCAATTGGACCGTTAGATGATAGAGGGGTAAAAGGGGCAGTAAGAGGAGACAGTAGAGGGTACCAGTCTGTCAACAATGAGCCGTCTGACTGAAGACCGAACACAATTTAGGATAGCTATCCAGAAGGTCGCCATGAGTCGACTCCAACTCGACGGCACTTAACAACAACAAGAGGAGACAAGGCTATAGCGGAGAGACTGAATGAATTCTTTGCTTCGGTCTTTACTGAGGAAGATGTAGGGATGTTACCCAAGACTGAAGTGGCATTTAAAGGTGATACTGCAGAGGAATTGAGAGAAATATCGCTACACCAGGAAGATGTATTACAACTATTTGATAAACTGAATAGTAGCAAATCACCTGGTCTGGGCTTCCAGGATAGTATTTTTAAACAACACTCAAGCTTGATGTAAGTCTTTAACCTTTGCAACCGCTCCTTTTTAGTTTTTTCTCAACTATATTCCTCATTTTATCATAGTCTCTCTTTCGAAAGTTAAAAGGTAGTACTGTGGATTTCTTTACTATCCCTGCTCCACTAATTAAATCAAACACGATCATGCTATGATCACTATTGCCAAGTGGCTCCAACACCCTTATTTCTTGCACCAGATCTGGTGTTCCACTAAGGACTAGGTCCAGTATGGCTTCCCCTCTGGTCAGTTCATGAACCAGCTGCTCCAAAAAGCAGTCATTTATTTCATCTAGAAACTTTATCTCCCTAGCATGTCCTGCCATGACACTGACCCAGTCGATACCGGGGTAATTGAAATCACCCATTATTATTACTGTGCTGTGACTTTTGTTAACTTCCTTGATTTCTTTGAGCATTTCATCATCCATTTGTTCATTCTGGCCAGGCGGTCGATAGTACACCCCCACTGCCATCACCTTCCCCTTCATATATGGAATTTCAATCCATAGAGATTCTACAGCAAATTTTGTTTCCTGCAAAACTTTAATCCTTTCTGACTCAATGCCCTCTCTAACATAGAGCGCAACCCCTCCACCAGTTTGATCAGTTCTATCATTATGATATAGTTTGTATCCAGGTATCAGTGTCCCACTGGTTATCCTCCTTCCACCATGTCTCTGAGATTGCAATCATATCCAACCTCTCATTTAGTGCTATATATTCTAACTCTCCCATCTTATTGTTTAGACTTCTAGCATTTGCATACAAGCATTTTAGAGACTGTATGTTATTAATATTAATCTGGCTATTGGTAGGCATGGGTAATTTGGAATCTTTACACTCTGTCTGTACCATACTCAAGGATATTTGGGCTACTTTACTCTTTTTTGGAACTTCACTGCTTTTGGTAGTATCCTTCAAGGATACCTTCTTCCGAACCATGCGCTCTTGGGCGACTGTCGGCTTTCCCCTATTTTCTAGTTTAAAAGCTTCTCTATCTCCTTTTTAAAGGTTAATGCCAGCAGTCTGGTTCCATCCTGGTTAAGGTGAAGCCCATCCCTTTGGAAGAGTCCCTTCTTTCCCCAGAATGTTCCCCAGTTCCTAACAAATCCAAAACCCTCATCCTTGCACCATCGTCTCATCCACGCATTGAGACTCCGGAGCTCTGCCTGCCTTTTGGGTTCTGTACGTGGAACGGGAAGCATTTCGGAGAACGCTACCCTGGAAGTTATGGATTTCAACTTCCTACCTAAAAACTTAAATTTAGCCTCCAGAACCTCCCTACCACATTTTCCTATGTTATTGGTGCCGACATGTACCAAGACAGCAGACTCCTCCCCAGCACTATCTAAGATCTTATCTAGGCGGTGCGTGAGGTCCGCTACCCTCACACCAGGCAGGCATGTTACCAGGCGATCCCCACGTCCACCAGCCACCCAGCTATCTACATGCCTAATGACTGAATCACCAACTATAACAGTTGTCCTAACCCTTCCCTCATGGGCACATGGCCCTGGAGAAACGTCCTCAGTGTGAGAGGGTTTTACATCACCTGGAGGATAGGTCCTAGTTACAGGATCACGTCCTGCCACACCAGGGTGATGATCTCCTGTCACGTGACCTCTCTCCTCCATGGCAACAGGAATGCTGCCAGACTGGAGGTGGGACTTCAGGACTATATCCCTGTAGGTCTGGTCCATGTACTTTTCTGTCTTTCTTATGTCTTCCAGGTCTGCTACTCTAGCTTCTAGAGAATGGACTTGTTCCCTGAGAGCAAAGAGCTCCTTGCCCTTAGTGCATACGTAAGACCTCTCACCAACTGGGAGAAAATCATACATGTGACACTCAATGCAAAAGACTGGAAAGCCCCCATCTCGCTGCTGGACTGTTGTCTGCATCTTAATTTAAAGCTTGTGTTTAGGTCTTTAAATTCTGTACTTACTAAGGGTTGGTGTAGATGCTTATACTAATAAAAGTGTATCTAATACCTCTAATATACCTTGTTCACCTGAAGCTTAATTAATTTCAGGTCCTCAGTGTATGACTGATTTGTTTTTTAATATTTATATTTATTAGAATTTTTTTTAACATTCTGACAATACAATATCAGAAAAGAAAAACAATATTAAATATATCAAGAAATACCAAACATTACATAATCTTGAATCAAGTACAGCAGCCCACATCACGGGGAGAAAAAAAAACAAAACGGAAACAAATTTCTCAAGAAAACAAAGTCAGGTACTACAAACAAGAGTCCCTGACTAACATCTTATTCTAACTAGCCTATACGCACCCTCCGAATACAAAACTACTCATCAGGCAAAGAAGAAGAGGAGGAAGAAACCCTCTGTACCTGTTTCTCCTTTTCTAGAAGCCATCTGTCTAAATCAGTGGGAGTAATAAAAATAAATTTATTTTGGTCCAGCGTGATAATACATTTGCAAGGGTAGCGGAGGAAAAAGGTGGCCCCAATTGTGATTACCCGAGCTTTATAAGCAAGAAAAGATTTCCTACGAAGTTGCGTTGACCGTGACACATCAGGAAAGATGAAAACCCTCTCACCACAAAACAACAAATCCTTTTTCCGAAAATAAGCCTTAAGGATTAAAATTTTATCTTCCTCAGAGGACAAAGTGATTAACAAGGTGGCCCTTGTGGAGATATTATCCTGAGTGTCCTCTAAAAAAGCAGTTAGGTCAAACGCAACAGGCTCTTCCAAAACAGCTGGGTCATCACTATTGGCACGTAAAACCACCTTAGATGGCAAATAATAACACTTAAACACTAATATAGTATCTGCATTAGGTATTTGCAATATATCCTTCATATATTTTCTAAAAAGAATAGACGGAGAAAGCAAAGAGATGCAGGGAAAATTTAACAACCGCAAATTTTTTGACCTATACACATTTTCCAAGTTTTCCAATTTTTGAGAAAAAACTAAGCTATCCCTCACACTATCAGACTGCCATGACGAAAATGCTTTAACTTGGGTGTCTAGCTGCATATACTTGGAAGACAAGTTCTTTACTTGCAAGTCCACCGATTGGAACTTGCAGTTAACATCTTTTGTGAATTGGCAAAGTAAAGGAACAGTCTCTAATAGGACCCGCTCAGTTCTTTTAACTACATGCCAAATATCCACCAAAGAGATTGAAGCCCCGGAAGGACTTCCAACCGGCGTAGCCGGCTCTTTCCAATCAACAGCTTTAGGTAATACTCCGATTTTCAAAGGATCTGAGGAAAGAGAAGACACTTCAGAAAGTTCCAAAAAACCCGGAGGTAAAGGTGGCGTACGTTCCACCGAGCTAAGGCTAGCTCCTTCTATAGAGGGAACAGAAGAAACAGTACCTGGTTGTGCAGGGGCCGGTGTCGACACCAAATGTCGATCCATGGGGCCCGAAGTTTTCTCCGTGGAAACAATCTTTTTCTTTCGCTTTCCCCCTGGCATAATACACCAACACCACCAGAGCGCTCCAAAGTTGCTCCTAAGGGGCTCCCAAGGGGCGTGACCTGCCCCTTTTGATACGTCCCTTAGGATACGCCCACTGCAGACGCCGATGGCAGACGCCGAAATAACACAAAACACTTTTATCCAGAGGGAAAGGGGAGGAGAAAGCCAAGGGGGGCTTTCGGTGACGTCGATGGAGCTGCCCCGAAGAAGCCGGCAAGCTGCACGGACCAGGTGGAATCACCCCCTCCACAGAAGAACAGCAGCGGTAATCTCTCCCGATATCCAGGGGCCGCTGGGATCTTTAAATAGGGGCTTTCGGTGACGTCGATGGAGCTGCCCCGAAGAAGCCGGCAAGCTGCACGGACCAGGTGGAATCACCCCCTCCACAGAAGAACAGCAGCGGTAATCTCTCCCGATATCCAGGGGCCGCTGGGATCTTTAAATAGGGGCTTTCGGTGACGTCGATGGAGCTGCCCCGAAGAAGCCGGCAAGCTGCACGGACCAGGTGGAATCACCCCCTCCACAGAAGAACAGCAGCGGTAATCTCTCCCGATATCCAGGGGCCGCTGGGATCTTTAAATAGGGGCTTTCGGTGACGTCGATGGAGCTGCCCCGAAGAAGCCGGCAAGCTGCACGGACCAGGTGGAATCACCCCCTCCACAGAAGAACAGCAGCGGTAATCTCTCCCCAGTGTATGACTGATTTGGATAAAGAGCTGCATCTGAGAGCAGCCCCTTTCCTCTAAGATGTGTAAGTACCTATAAAGCTACAATTACCCCAGGGGCGGGTGGGTGTCGGGGAGGAAGGAAGGGAAATAAGACCTATTAAAAGAGGGCTGTTACAAGGTACCCTGGCCTGTACCCTCAGCAGGGGGGAGGGGGTTAGTTCCTCGGGTAGGCTAGAGCAGGAAAAAAAGTTTAAAACGCAGCACATTCTGGGGACAGAGCAGGGAGAGATATTTAATTTAAAGTAACAGGTAACCTGGCTACCACACAAAGGCCAGTTAGTTGAGAGAGGCAGGGTAAGTTATACAGCTGAGAAAGCTGAAGTGCAAAACTAAAGAGAACAGTGAGGTGAAGTAGCACACCAATAAAGACAACAAATAAATAAATAAATAGACAGCTAGAACTCACAGCAAAGTCGTCACAGGAGTTAAATATCCACCTCTCTAGCAGAGCATTGTGAGGGCACTGCTCTTCCCAGAGCAGAGAGAGGAGCACTGGTTAGACTCCCAGGGATCTCAGGAATTCCATTGCTACTGGCCTGGAGAGCCCTTCTATCCCTTATGGACTTTAGGTTCATTCTCAGCCCTTTTGTGGAGCTCATGAGCCCAGGGACTCGGTCCCTTCCAGAGGAGACTTCTCCTGGGCTGCACAGTGAAGGATGGGGCCTATTCCCTTCGCCTTTTCTTTCAGTCTGGGTTACCAAGGGTTGCTGGGTGCTAGACAACTTTCATTTTGACTATGTCCTGGAATGCAAAGAGCTGATTCTGGATGCTTTCGTTATCTCCCCTTGTGAAACTGCAATCAAAAGTGCCGCTGTGCAGACCACCTTGGGCAAGTTGCTGCACCTAAAGGTGGTGGTGCCCAATTCCCCCAGATGAATGGGGTAAGGGCAGATTTTCCATCTATTTCATGGTGTCCAAAAAAAAGGGATGGTTCCTTTTGGCCCTTTCTGGTCCTCAAGGGAGTCAACGAGCACTTGCACGTCCTGTGCTTCCAGCTGAAAACCTTGTGTTCTGCGATTCAAGCAGTGCACCGAGAGGGATTCTTGGCTTCTCTGGATCTGGCCGAGGCATATTTTCATATCCTGAACCGGGCAGATCAGCAAAAGTATCTGAGTTTTGTCATGCTTGGCTCTCATTATCAGTTTGCTTCCCTCCCTTTCGGGCTCTCCACTGCCCCAAGGATGTTCTCCAAAGTCATGGTGGTGGCAGCTGCAGCACCAAGGGATCTGTGTCCATCCATATCTGGGCAACTGGCTCTTCCGGGCCCGTTCTCTATTCAGAGGCATCTCGGGTGGCGTCCCAAGTGGGGTCCTCCTTGGAAAGCCTTGGCTCAGTGATCAATCAGGGAAAGAGCCAGCTGTTGCCTCCCAGTCCCTAGAGTTACTGGGAACATGTTTCAACTCTTGAGTGTGCAGAGTTTTTCCTGCCAAAGGAGAAAGTCAAAAGACTGTTAGATTGTCTGGCGCTGTTTTGTGCATAGTAGACTCCTAGAGTTTGGTATTATCTTCAGCTCCTCGGATTGATGGCAGGGGCCATACAGTTCATGCCATGGGCCTGCGCTCACATGTGGCATCTCCAGCAGTTCTTGTTGACTCAATGGTTCCCGAATTCTCAAGAGTTCGAGCACAGGCTCCTGCTCCCAATGATGGTGAAGATCAGCCTGTGGTGGTGGCAGCAGCCCTGTCATCTGTGGAAGGGTATGCTGCTGGACGATTTCTCCTGATTTCTGCTGACAACAGATGGCAGTCACTTGGGTGGAGAGCCCATTGCCAACACCATATGGCCCAGGGCCATTGGAACCATAGGAAAGTAGTTTGGTCCATCAACCGCCTTGAGGCGAGGGCCATTAGGTTGACTGCTCTGTATTTCCGGCCCTTGGTTGCACCTTGCCGGGGTGGACATCGAGGAAGCGGATTTCCTCAGCCATCACTCTCTGAAACCTGGAGAGTGGGAGTTGAGTCAGGCGGCATTTCAGTTGATTCTGCACCACTGTGGTCACCCTGAAATGGATCTGATAGTGACCTGCTCCAATGCCAGGGGTTGCTGCTGCTTCAGTTGCCACATGGAGGTGGGGTCCGAGGGCATCATTGCCCTGACCTATCCTTGGCTAAGTCAGCACCTTCTGTATGTGTTTCCTCCATAGCTCCTGGTGGGGTCGTTCGATGTATAGAATGCCTCCTGGGCAGGATTGTTCTAGTAGTGCCGGATTGGCTGAGGAGAGCATGGTTCAGAGACCTGATGTGGCTCCTGTAGGCACTCCTCTTCAGTTAACTCCATCTCAGAATCTATTGCGGCAGGAACAGATCATCCTGGAAGACCCAGTTCCCTTCTTGCTTATGGTATGGTTCTTGAAAGGAGATGGCCAGCACGTGAGGGATTCTCTCCAGCAGTGGTCTCCATTCTACTCGGATCCTGAAGGAAGTCTACCAAGCTAGCATACATGCGGATCTGGTGCCTTTTTGAGCAATGGTGTGGCACCCGGTAGTTGGTTGCTGAGGCAGCTATGGTTCCATAAGAACATAAGATATGCCATACTGGGTCAGACCAAGGTCCATCAAGCCAGTATCCTGTTTCCAGCAGTGGCCAATCTAGGTCATATGTACCTAGCAGTTTCCCCAAAAGACACAGGTTCCACAATGCTTGTACTGGGTCAAGCATTGATATCCTGGGTCCCTTCTTAATAATGGTTTATGGACCTTTCCTCCAGGAACTTGTCCAAACCTTTTTTAAACCCAGCTACACTAACAGCCTTTACTACATCCTCCGGTAACAAATTTCAGAGTTTGATTACACGTTGAGTGAAAAAATATTTTCTTTTATTAGTCTTGAATAGTTTACCCTGTAGCTTCATTGCATGTCCCCTAGTCTTTCTATATTCTGATAACGGAAACAATCGATCTACGTTTACCCGTTCCACTCCGTTCATTAATTTATAGACTTCTATCATATCTCCCCTCAGCCGTCTCTTTTCCAGGTTAAAGAGCCCTAACCTTTTTAGCCTTTCTTCATAGGAGTATCCTTCCATCCCCTTTACCATTTTGGTGGCTCTTCTCTGAACCTTTTCTAATAACGCTATATGCTTTCTAAGATACGGTGGCCAGAATTGCACACAATATTCAAGGTGCGGTCTCACCATGGAATGATATAGAGGCATTATAATATCTTTTATTTTCCATTCCTTTCCTTATGATACCTAGCATTCTATTTACTCTCTTGGCCGCTGCTGCACACTGGGCCGAGAGTTTTAACATGTTCTACACAATGACGCCTAAATCTTTTTCCTAGGTGGTGGTTCCTAATGCAGAACCTTGCATCGTGTAACCATAGTTTGGGTTGTTCTTCCCTAGGTGCATAACTTTGCACTTGTCCACATTAAATTTCATCTGCCATTTTGATGCCCAGTCTTCCAATTTATCAAGATCCTCTTGCAATTTTCCACAATCCTCTTGGGTTTTAACAACTTTAAATAGTTTTGTGTCATCTGCAAATTTGATAACCTCACTCGTTATTCCACTTTCCAGGTCATTTATGAATATGTCAAAAAGCAGCGGACCCAGCACAGATCCCTGGGTTACACCACTATTCACCTTTCTCCATTGGGAAAATTGGCCATTTAGCCCTACCCTCTGCTTTCTAACTTTTAACCAGTTCCTGATCCACAATAGTACACTGCCTCCTGTCCCATAACTCTTTAGCTTTGCCAAAAGTCTCTGATGAGGGACCTTGTCAAAGGCTTTCTGAAAGTCCAGATACACTATATCAACCGACTCACCTTTGTCCACCTGTTTATTCACACCTTCAAAAAAACATAACAGATTAGTAAGACAAGATCTTCCTTGTCTAAAGCCATGTTGGCTGTCTCCCATTAGACCATGACTATCTACATGCTGAGTAATTTTATTCTTTATGATGGTTTCTACCATTTTTCCCGGTACTGACGTCAGGCTCACTGGTCTGTAGTTTCCCGGATCACCCCTGGAGCCCTTTTTAAAAATTGGTGTTACATTGGTGATCCTCCAATTTTCAGGTATTAGAGATGATTTTAATGATAGTTCTCAGATTACTAATAGCAGGTCTGCAATCTCATAGTTCAGTTCTTTCAACACCCTTGGATGTATACCATCCGGCCCAGGTGATTTGCTACTCTTCAGTTTATCTAATAGCTGTAATACATCTTCACGATGTATCAATATTTCTCTGTTGGCCGCCTATAGGATGAATTGGAGAAGGGCCTTTTCCCTTAGTCTATGAAAGTCAAGCTTTTGGCCTTTTTCCAAGGTCTGGTGGCTAAATCTCTAGCCTTGCACTGGAATCTCACGCTTTCTCCAGGGGGTCGGCGTCGGCACCCTCCCCTCAGGTCTGTGATCCTTTCCTGGGATCTGTATCTAGTGCTCAGGGCCCTGATGACGGCACCCTTTGAGTCACTGAAACCTGCTACTTTGAAGGATTTGATGCTCGAGATGGCCTTCTTGGTCACGATCTGTTCCACAAGGAGATTTTCTGAGCTGCAGTCTCTGTCTTGCCAAGATTCTTCTCTGTCCTTTTCAAAGGAGACTTTTTCCATTTGGCCTGTGCTTTCCTTCTTGCCTGAGGTGCTTTCTCCCTTTCATGTGAACCAGTTGGCCTGCCTGTCATACTTCTCTAAGGAACAGTATCAGGGGAAGGATAAGGATCTTTGCCTTCTGGATGTCTGGATGTCTGCAGGGTGCTTCTTTGGTACCTTGGAAGTTAGAAATTCTTTTCATAGGTTCGACTGTCTCTTGTGCTGTTTCCTGGCTCGCATGATAGTGATGCAGCAGCTAAGTCAATTTTGTGGCGCTGGGTTACGGAGGGCTTTGCCTTAGCGTATTGATATGGAACCAACTGGTCCTTTTCTTAAGTCCTGCTAGACCAGTCCATGGCACGCCCCTGGAACTGTATTGCTCTGTTCTTCTGCTGTGGTATCCTTGGGTTCGCTTTGATTTTATACTTGGCTGAGCAAGTTCATCGTCTACTGATAGCCTTATGTTTATGCTTTCCTGTATTATGCTTTCCTGTACATAGTTCTCTACTGTTGCTTACTTGTTGTTGCCCTCATTTGAGGTTGTGTGAGGCTTGCCATGTTTCTCCCATAAGCTTTGGGATGAATACTGAAGAATCCTCTGATGGCTGAGGGAAGTAGAAGTATAGGAGTGACATCATTGAAACCTGGGCTTTTCATTGGTTCTTTGTCTCCACCAATCTGCTGGTAGGGGAACACAGCCCACTTGTCTGGATTTAATCTAGCAAGACTCAAGGAAAGGACATTAACTGGTAAGTGAAATGTCACCTTAGTAGCTTTACCCTATTAGTACCCACACCCTTCAAAACCCCTCTGACATCAAGCCCCCCTTGCAATAGGAAGCCTCTCCTTCCCATGCCCCAGTCCCATTATCAGGGGTCCCTGTGGCCTAGTGGGAGAAGGAGCAGTCTGCAGTTGCTCCAGTATCCATGACTGTAGGGGTAGTTTCGCACTTCACCACTAGTGGTCAAGCAGACAAATAATGGGATCTGGTGGGCAAAATTTAGGACATGGTACATGTTGGGCCAAAATTTATGACAACAGCCTTGACACCTGCCAATGGTACGCACAGGTGCCAACCTGAAGAGATATTGGGAAAAAGTCTAATGCCTCCATCCTCCTTACCCATCAACAATAGCACATGTCTCTCCCCTGACACTCCCCAACAGAAAGCCCTCTCCCAACCTCCAATCCTATTCCTGGCTCTTACTTGGAATCCCTGGTGGTCTAATGGGAGAAGAAGTTATCACCAGTCGCTCCTGCTCCATTTGAACCTGGTGCCCTTGATCCCTAGCAGTAGTAGTGGAAGACTACCACTAGGGGGTCAAAGGCACCATTTTGAAATATGCTCAAATGGAGCAAGAGCAACTGCAGGTCATTCCTATTGCCAACTAGACCACCAAGGCCCCTTTGCCGGTAAGAGCCAGGAGTAGGGTGGGGAGGGAGTCCTTGCTGTTGCTTGGGGTGGTGCATTGGCCTTTTTCCTTATATCCCTTCAGACTGGCCCTTGTGGTCCAGTGGTTACCGGATTTGGACCTGGCCTTCCAGCATCTCAAGAAGGCTGTGTGCTCTGAACATGTCCTGAGTAGCCCTGATTTCTCTCTACCATTTATTGTGCAAACTGATGCCTTGGAGGTGGGCTTAGGAGCCATTCTGGCCCACAATGAAGAACATCCTGTAGCCTTCATCAGCAGGAAACTGTTTCCTTGGGAGAACCATTATGCAGTGATCAAGAAGGAGGTCGTGGCTGTCAAGTGGACACCTGAAACCTTCAAATACGATATGCGTCCATTTATGCTAATAACGGACCACCAACCACTCAAGTGGCTGGCTTGGCATAAAGAGTCCAATGACTGTGTGGTTTTTGAGTCTCCATCTCTATCAGTTCTAGGTTCGCCATAGGGCTGGTCGGATTCATCTGGACGTGGACTTCTTTTCCCGGGTGGGGGTCTCGGGTGAGGCAGGTACTCAACAGCTGAGGGGAAGAGTGTGTGATGGGTTTGTGGAGTATTGCCCTTCACTCTCCAGAGGGATTATCAATGGGTCCCTTTAAGAGAGCCTGCAGCTCGGAGTTCAGGATTGGGAGGGCATGGTTCCCAGGGAGCAGTTAAAATCCTAGCAGGCTGCAGGAGGGAGAAAGGCCCGTGGAACCAGAGGTCCTTTCTAGGCAAGCCATATGAAGCTAGGAGCTTTAACTGGGACTGGAGGAAGGGCCGGGAGATCCAGGCTGTGAAGATTTAACAGCTGGGATAGAATGAAGCTGACATTGTTATCTTCAGGAACAAGCAGTAATGTAGTCTTCACCGGTAAGGTGACTGCTTCCTTAGGTGCTGCTGGGTATTGAAGGATCTCTAATTCCTCCTCCCTGGCTTCTTCTCTGTGTCACTGTGATGGAGAGACCTTTAACTAGGTCTCAAATAAATTCCTGGAAGGATATGTCCTCTGGTGGTGACATGCGCTGCTGTTGAGGTGGGGAAGGGTCCGAAGGAAGGTCCCGGGGCCCACGAGAATCGAGTGACTCTACATCCGAATCAGGGGAATCGGAATTGGAGGACTTGAAGTATCGAGGGTAGAGTGCTTGCTGGAAGCTAAATGCCAATACTGATGTTCCAATGCATCGGTCTTGAGTTGTTTGGGCCTGGTACTGGTATCAGTAAGAGTTTCCAGGGAGGGCATGGGTGGGAGTGATGTCGATGACATCTGCAGCAGACCCGATGTTGATGTTGGTACCGAGTCTACAAGTAGGACTGCCAGGCTATGCTTGATGGTCAGTATATGCTGGTCTATCGAGGTTGCTGATGCTTGGGGATGAGTGATGGGTATTTGCGCTACCATCCCAGAGCATGGCACCAGTAGCTCTCAATGGCTTTGGAGGACAGGGCCTCCTGCCGAAGCTGTTTAGCGGGCCGATCTGCCTCTGAGGCAACCTGTACAGAACCGGGGTGGGGGGGTGGATGAATTCCATTGGCCCAGCGGATTGCCACCCTCCTTCTCTGTGCAAGAGGGGAACAAACCTTGAAAACTAGCACATATACAGGGAGGGCCTACCACCTCCTCCCAATAAACCACACCTCATGCAGATTATATTTGTACCTGGCACAAAATTCTCACAGATTTTTCTTACAAAAAAATCCTTTATTTCGTTCTTATATCACAGAAGCAAGCATACAGGAAGTGTAACCAAACTAGCTAAATACAAAGTAACTTGGAGAATTTCCCTCACCCTCTTCTTACAAGTTTACAACTATAAAGTAATTAAGAGATTTCCTGTCCATAGACAGATCCTAGCACAGTGAAAGAGAAGGATATATGGTTCCTAGCTACACTCAAAGAAAAATAAGGAAAACCTTTCACACAGCACAAAGAATTAGCATCATACCCACTCACTCATTAGCAAACATGCAGTGGAAATTTACAAACCACCTTCTTCAGAAATGGGGTGTAAATTCCCAATCTTTAAAAGTTCTGTCCCGTTATGTAGTTTTTATTTTCCAATTAGTCCCTTTGCTTTCAATTCTAGGCTTCTGGATTCTTTTTCATTCCTTCCTTTGTCCTGTCATATCTGCACACCCATTCCTGCTGACCTGTTGACCCTTATGGCCTTGTGTATAACCATGTGCTCTGGCCTTTTGTCAGATTTATTCCCTGTTATCTAATCTTTTTCCCACTTATTCAACCTTCCACCAGGTTTGTCTTTCCATCCTTATTTTCAAGAAATAGAGAAAATATATAGCTTATTAGTTCTCTGATCTTCTGACAGCTTCCACACTAGGCCTCAGTAGGCCCCATGCCAAACTGGCATGACCATACTAATGATGCCTTCTCTCTCCTGTACTTTGTAGGTAAGTGTTTGTTTTCTCACATTTCTTCCATCTGATGTCACCTAATACCCCTAGTATCCCACGACATACATGCAGTTCAAATGCAAGTAATTTGTACACATTTTAGATGTTCTTTGTGTTAACCCCTTCCCTTCTGGCTCTCACAAACCCCCAAGGGATCTCTGCTTTGAGTGAGATCTTTCCCTGGAGGTGCCCACAGACTTGGACTTCGAGGATACCTGAGATCCATGAGAGGATGATGAGGCCTCCATCGAAGTGGACGCCAATGATACTGTATCTGAGGCGAAGGGTGCTCCTAATTTAGAAGCCTGGTTCTGTAGGCCGTGTCATTTTCTGCCATAGAGAACAGTCCTTTGGCTGATGGTCTGAGCCAAGGCATTTTAGACACCAGTCATGTGTGTCAGTCACCAAGATGGTGCTGACACATTTAGTGCATTTTCTGAAACCACTAGTTGGTTTCTCAAAGCCCTCAATATCTGAAGAGTATGGTAGGTTTAAGGCCTAAAAGGGTGTCAATGCCCAAGTAGTTTTTTTTTTGTTAGAGTAAAATAAGACAGAAGATAAAGAAAAAAATAAGGGAACAGACGGTGCCAGTGTCGACGGGAAGGCAGAGGCACTATCCACAAAAAAGAAGTAGTTCTGCGGTGATAGGATTTGTTTCTTGCTGGCTCTGTAGAGAGAGGAACTGGGCAGGCAGTCGCGCAGGTGCAGTGGAATGCTTCCAAAGGCTTTCCAATTGGATGCTGGGGAGCGTTCCTGCGCAGGCTCTGTCGGTACAGACATTACCCATATGTGAAGACTAAATTCCTACTGTTCCCGGAGATCGTCTGTTATAGGTGAGTAACTATGCTTTCTTGACTGCTGTCTGTTCTGTCTTTTAAACAAAACCCCTTTCCACCGTATGCCACGCCACCACGCAAGCTGATTACTGAAGAGAGGTAAGGGGCTCAGGCCTTGAGAAGGGTGGTTTCCAAGCACTGCCCTAGTCTTGGAATAAATGAAAACAACTTGCTTGTGGTTCCAAGTCTTCGTGAGGCTCACATGGTGACTGCTCGTTCTACTGCCTTTAGGGTTGCTGCTCCTATATTCTGGAATTCCTTGCCCCCTCCCATGTGCTGCGAGCTCTCTTATAGCCATTTTTAGGCCTAACTGAAGGGTCATCTTTTTTCCCCAGGTATTCCCTTCTCCTGATTGTTAATCGGTCTTTTTGCCTGCTCGGGTGGTTTGTTTCTCTTGTGCTTCAGGACTCTCTCCCTCCTTCGCTCCTTGTCTTGTCTCTTCTTGTCCCCCTCTATTTTTGTGTTTGTTTACCATTATGACTCTGTAACCTAGGTCCTCTTCCCCACTTCCACTGTCCACGTGGTATTTGTTGTCCTGTGCTGTTTATCTGTTACTTGAGCTTATCTTATTTATTATAAACAGCTGAAGCAGGGCCATGATTGGCGGTATGACAAGTTCAATAAACTGTAAACTGTAAAAGCTTGGAGAAGGTGCTTTGTAATCTACCAGGAGAATAGAAACGTGATGGCAGAAAAAGACCACATGGCCTATCTAGTCTGCATTATCAAGAAAGACACAGCTATTGTAAGAGGAGTTTTAAGCTTTTGTTCATGTTCAGACAAGCCAACGTTCCAGAAAGCAGATCCTTTTGTCAGTGAAATAGCCCACAGTGAACAAAAAGAAACAGGAGCTGAGAGAAACCTTTGTGCCAGCAAGGAGAAGTTGGGGAAGAAACAGTGTAGTGCCCATACTTCTGTCACAGAGTTAGCAATTGGAGCACTGAAAACCTAAGCAAGTGAGAGAATTAGACTTTCCGAAGGGGGCACAATAGAAGCAGAAGAATGAAAGAATATGAGTTTCAAAATCCAGATCAACAAGGAGAGAGAACTGTGAGGAAGAACTTTAGTCCATACATCAGAGTTCCAGCCTTTCTATATATTATTTTAATGTTTGTCTCCCACTTGATTTTCTGTGAAATAAAAGATGAATGATTTTCACTCACCCAGTAAATTACATTTTTAACCAGAAGCCCAGAGGTTATAGTCTTTTTTGAAGAAGTGAGTGGTGAGAACAAAGATAATGACGAGGCCTTGAAGAGAATCCCACACCCCCCCCCCCCCCCCCATAACACATGTGTAGTCCTTGAGGTTTCTCTAAGCCATGGTCCACAGCTTGGCCAGCTATATTAGTCTGTTTTTTATTTCTAATAGTCAGCCAGTTGAAGACACTTAAACCAGTTTTACGAGTTAATCTAAACAGTTTCAGCTTTGAATTAGTTCTGTCTTTACTGATATAAATTTTTGGCCCAACTCTTATTTTAACTGGCCCCATTTTCTTACGTGAAAGAGAATAAGAAAAAATATGAAAGAATAAAGCAGAAAGAACACAATGCCCACTTACCACTTTTTTCAGAGGCTAGATGAAAGGCAGAAAATCTTCCTTGCTGTTTACAATAAGTTCCTTTTTATGTTTGAGTGACAATAGATTGTATTGCTTTGATGTGACATGCTTATTTTGAAGAGATCTTACGGCTTATTATTTTTAGTGACTGTTGTTTTAAAAGTTGTATTTCTCAGTGCTTGAAAAGTATACTATAGTGACCTAATTTCATTTCCTTGTTGAAAGTGTGACCTTCTCCCTTTGCTGTCCCTTTGCACATGCTTTCTAAATAAGAGATGCTTTTAAAACAAATTCTAGAAAGATTCAATGTGAAAAGAACACTGAAGATATATTTATTATAGTTTTCATTCCTACAGGAAAGGGCCTTTACCTAGATCTTGTAGGCAAGAGAACTTTATAGGCTAGTATAACAAAACATTAATAAAAAATGGGTGCTAAAATTTAATGCATAATTTTAAATTCATATGTTTAAAAAAAGTTCACAATGCAATAAGCAAATAGTAGGTAAATGCAATATCATCTAAAATAAAAACATGTTAGGCGGCATGTCGAGACAGTGCCATGATTGGACGTGTGTGCTGGTAGTTCCCACTTGGTATCCTTGCTTATTCTGTTTTTGTATTGACTTTTTATTTATTTTTTAATTTTAATAGTTTTTTTTTATAATTTATCAGTAAATCAAAGTGGTTTACAAAGAATAATAACAATCTACATGTAACAAATTAAACAAAATAGAATGTGGGTAACAAGTGAGCAATAAACGGGGGTAACTGAAAGTTACCCATCTTACATAAAATGTTAATGAAATTATATAACTGAATTGTTAACAATTGATGAGTGTTATACTGTTATGCATTAAGTTATATTACTGAAATATTACATATCATAGTTGTTGTGAACTATTAACAGATCATGGATGTAGTAAACGTGGTGAGTTAATCATGATATTGGTCAGTAGATGTAATACCAGTCTTTGATGTATGGTGTCCAGTTATTAGAGGCAGTTTTCTATAAGCTGTGTTGAAGATTATGTTGGATGGATAGTAATACCGTCTATCTTATTTCCAAAATTCTCTGAGAATAAGTATGTCTTAATTGCTTTCTACAGTTGAAAAGGTCATTGTTACTTCTTCTTTTGTCTGGGAGTAAATTCCAGAGGGTTGCTGAGTAGAACTTAAAAGCTCTGTTGCTTGTTGAGCGATTGGTTTTTCTGAATTTTGTAGGAATGGCTAGAGTATTTTGCATGCACCCTCTCCTTTTTCTGCTGTTCGGTATGGTGCATATTAGATAGCTTAGGTAAGTAGATAACTTGTGTAGTAGTTTGAATGTTATCATTATGGATTTGTATTTAAATCTGCTCTCGATAGGAAGTCAGTTTAACTGTTGTAGTATGGGAGTTATATGTTCAAACCTCAGTACCTGTGGTGTACATGTGGTGCAGTATGTTGGGCCATTTGTAGTTTGTTCAGCCTTGTTTTGATAGATCTTGTAGGATGGCATTACAAAAGTCAGTGTGGGCAGATCATCGACTGAAGGACTATTTGAAAGTCATAAGGTGACAGTAGAGGCCTCAGGTGTGGGATCGTGTTTATCTTATTGTATATGGCTCTGGTTGTTCTAGTGAAGTGTGACGTTAGGCTCAAATTTTGATCTAGTACTATTCCTAGATACCTTACTTCATTTTGTACTTCCAAGGATGCTTCTTTGACTTTTAATTCTGTTGGAAGTATGAAGTCCTTATTCTTGGTTAAAAAAAATCATTACTTCGGTCTTTTTGAACTTTATCTTAAGGTGGTGCGAGGCGAGCCATTTTGATATTTCATGTAGTTATCTGTTGTACCTGACGGAATGTTACTTTATGCAACTGGTTCGGGAGCTGGAGGTTAAGATGGCCAGAAGAATGGTACCACGGCTGGGCATGTGTTCTTTTTTTGTATGTTAATTTGTCTTCCTTTTAAAGATGCGAGTTTGTGTGGGATGTATATTTTTTTGGATCAGTTTTGAAAACCCTTATCCAGATGACCCCCATAGCTCATTGTAGACTATGTGGACGTCCAGACCCGCTAAATGCCTAGATCACCCTGCCTGCAACAGAGCTCCCCGCACATAATGCTGGTTTGTACAGGGAACTCTGTTCGTGAGGGGGGGGGCTGTGGGAGGAGCAAGGGCAGGCAGTGGGCAGCAACTGACCCTGGACATACATGACCGATGCTGAGGTTGGCCCTGTACATCTGGGGTCGGCTGCTTAGACGGGGGACACAGGAGCCAGGTGGTGGCATAGAGGTAACAGGGCACAGCGAGATCCCTGCAGCTTGATCCTGGCCATGGGAGGCCAGATCGGGGGTTTGGCTGCAGGAAAAGCGGCATCTCGATTGTGGCCGGGGAGCATGGCTCCTGAACTGAGTTGCAGTGCTAGGGCGATGGGATGCCATGGCACTGCAGCTCCATTCAGGGGACTGGCTGAGTTAGCCAGGTATCTGGCTGGACGTGCAGCTGCTCAGAATTAGGTCCTGACCTGCACATCCAGATCATAGACCCGATTCTGAACCTGCGAGATCAGAATTGGGTCTACCTCTGTATGCCCCAGTTCTGATCAGCCGAACAAGGGGCTGTACGGCCAGTGCAGAATCAGCCTCTAAGTGTATAAGGGTGCTGAGCAAGACATCCTGTTTTTCATCAAAAAGGTGAGCTAAACATGGTGAAATCTCTGGGGGGTCATTCTTAGCAGAAGCTGGCCATCACCACTTTAATTTAAACCCAGATATTCAATGCTGGGCAAAATCTGGCCACCGAACCCCCAGACCCCCCCCCCCCAGCCCTCTCAAATTCTCCCATCCCGCCCTTCATCTTCCCCCACCTTCCTTCCATCCCCCCCTTTCCGCCTCCCACACCTCCTCACCATCCCCACCCACCCAGCCTTCCCTCCCTGACCCCTCCCCCCCTCCCTCCCATCCGTCCTTCTTTCATACTCCACCCTTACCCTTCATCCTCCATCTCTCCCCCACCCTCCCCTCATGCTTATATTCTTTAACCCCCAGCATGAAACATGCCCACTCTCCTCCTCCTCATCCATATTCCCCTTATGCACACATTATTAACATTTTGTCCATTTTCAACATCCCTTAGCAAGGCATTACTTTCCCGCATCTTCTCTTCTGCTGCTCAACGCTTAACCCCTCTACGTTGTGGTCTCCGCTGGTCCCGCTCCATCTCCATCTGACTCTCTCTGGGCTCCTTCTCCTGTTGCTTCCGCTGCCCCGCTTCCTGGTCTTGCCGTGGTCCTTCTGCATTCTCCTCCTCCTCTGGCATCACCACCCCTGCCGCCTTCATTGCCACATAAGCCTCCTCCAGAGTTTGTACTTTCCATGTCTTTTCGCCTTTTGTAAATGCAAGTCCAAAGGGGTATAGCCAGTGATACCTCAGTTCCTGCTTCCTTAACTGACTGGTAATTGGTGCCATAGCCCTCCTCCTCTGTAGTGTTCCCAAGGACAGGTCTACCAAGGACAGGTCTATATGGCTACCAAGTACCCCTGCCATAGAAAGGTGCTTAACCCCCTCATCTTAGCCGCAATTTTTTCTTTCAGCTTGTAGTCTCTTAGGCAAACTGCTATGTCTCTGGGTCTGTTGTTGCGTATGGGGCCCAAGGCCCAGTGTGCCCTGTCCAAATGTATTTCTTCAGCCTTCACCTCCTCCCCTCCTTGCTTCAAGGCCTCCAAACAGACTGCCTCTGCTACTTTTGCACAGTCCCGAAATTCAAATTCTTCTGGCACACCTTTTATTCTTAAATTGTTCCTCCTGGAACGGTTCTCCAGATCTTCTAACTTTAGCTTAATTTGCTCCTTCCATTCCTCCTCACTTTTAATTTGCGTCTCCCATTCCTCCTGCTGCAGTTCCAGCATTTGCAATCGATTTTCATGGTCACGCATCCTGTAGGTAACTTCTTCCACCTCCTCCCGCAGACCACTCATTATATCTCCCAACGCCTTCTTCGCTGACTGCATCTCTGCCTTCAGCTCTTCAAACTACTCCTTTAGTTCCTCTCTCATTGCTGCTTGTCCCGCCGCTTCTCCTATGCCTCCCGCACTTCTTACAATGTCTGCTCCGTGCGGCTCAGCCTGCTCGCCCCTCGCACGCTCTTCCGCCACCATTTTGGCTTCTCCTGCGGTCCCACTGACACTCGCCGCTCCAAAGGCGTAGTCCCGCAGATACGTGGTCTTTTTCCGTGTCACCATGCTCTCCTCCACATGCGGTTTCCACTACCACTACCTCCTCAGTTTTCCTCTCCCGCTAAGGGCAGGTTTTTCCGCTTTTACGCTGGGTTGGGTCCGGAGCTCGCCTCTCACGCGGCCATTATGACGGGTGACGTCACTTCCTCCCTCTAGTCCAATGGTTTTATGCTGATTTTTTCCATGCTAATCTTTCTTCCTGGATTGGGAGAAAGGTTAGCATGTGAAAATCAAGAGTAAACCACTGCGCTAACGGGTAATGCAGCATATTGAATCAGCCCCTAATGTGCCATCCTCTTCTATGACTCACACACTACCTAAATGTGTGACCTAACAATTGAATAATAGAATTGTCTTTGGCATATATAATGTTCATAAAATATTTTTAAAACACAATGTATGTTAGCTTTAATAAACTATCATTTGTTTTCTGTGAATTACATATTAATCCCTGCTAAGTCCTCTCATAACTCTCTTGCAATGCATTTGGGACCACTCCCAGTATATGCTGAGGGATGTTGAAGGCAAATGATTTTGCAGTTTAAAAATGTACTTTCAAATTGATTAGATATGAAGAAAAATGAGGACTACACTAGACAAATAAAATTGTTCTGAATGCAAACATTACCAAGGACTACAGAATAATTCTGCTCTTCTACAGTGATATTTAATGCCATATCTTGAGGGCAGTGTTTATAATTGTTTTGATGTCCCTGTACGGCCAAAGGGATGTAACTAAATTTTATTGTAATTTCAGAAACCCTGGAGAATGGACCAAACAAGTGTAATAGGTGAGTAAAATGCTTAGTATTGGATTTACATATTTAGGGGCTATTTACTAAAATGTGGTAGGTTTTTGCACTTAATCCACATTAAGTGCAAAATGTAACCAGTGGCTGTATGGTAACTGTTGTAGGTGTGCCCAGATTCTGCCCTGCAGTTTGATGCACAAGGCAAGACGCTTAACGTACAGTAAATGCATCAGAAGACAGCACAGAAAGTAGATCCACGATATCTACTGATGAATTTACCATGGTACATTGTGCTTATAGATTTTAAAACACTGCAGTCAACCAATCAGTATTCCTGTTCCCCAAACAGAGTCCCAAACTCTTCCATGAGCACTTGTACCTATCTCCATGAGCCCCCCCCCCCCCCCACACACACACACAAACACACTCGCCGATGCATCTAGCACCAGCATTAAGCAAAGCATCACCTCCACACCTTCTGATCCCCAGGCACTTACTGGAGGGGGGGGGGGGATTCCCTGGTGGGTTAGTGGTGGGGCAAGAATGGTGGTGTCAGAATTCAAAATGGAAGCTCTGACCCCTAATCATTTTGAATCTGGATGGCTAGGGATTGCTCCACCTGCATCACTAACCCACCAGAGAAGCCCTCCCGGTGAATGCCAGGAGGATCGGAGGGTGGCGGAAGATGCTTTGGCTAATGCTGGTGCCAGGGGAGGGATTAGAGGATGAGGTTGGGTTTGGGTGCTCATGGGGGGGTGGGGTTCAGGATGTTGCTTGGGGGAGTCGCGGATGTTGACTGGGTGTAGGGGATGGGTTAAGCATGTTGTGTGGGGTATAGGGTGGCTGGACGGGATGGTCAGAGCTGCATTAAGTGCACACCAATAGCACAGATGCACTTAACACTTCCTTTTAAGAGAAAGTTAAGTGCACCTGGCTATCAGCATTTCATTTTATAGTACTTCTGTAGAGTAATACATAAAAACATCAAGGCTAACTATATGTGCAGTCCACGGCAATTCTTTGCTCAGAACTTGCCCCACTCCCCTCCCACAGTGCTCTAAGCAGTGATATTTTTACCACACTGGCTGTTTAGAGCACACAGTAGTTGTTCATGCACCTCTTAATCATTTAAAGATACATGCTGTTATTATTAGTTAATACTTTGTATTGTTCTGCTTGATTTAATATAGTGCAACCAATAAGAAGGGAGCAAGCAAAGATGAAACCTACTGGAGAGAGATCAATGCAGCCATGGCCTTAACGAACCTGGCACAAGGAAAGGACAAACTGCAGGGGACAACTAGCTGCATCATTCAAAAATCTTCACACATATCAGAAGTAAAGACTGTTAAAGTGCCACTAGTTCAACAATACTAAGTAATCCTGTGTTTGCTTACAGTGACATTCTTCACATAATATTTTTTTTTTACTAAAATCGGGTCCTATGAAGCAGCAAAAAATAAAATTATTCCCTTTATGCTTTAGTCAGTAAGTAGAGTGTTCTATCCAGTTAGGGTTCTTTAATTGTATTAAATAAATTGTTCAATTGCTTCTATAAAAGACATAAATTATATTAAAGAACCCATGTTTTTATCAAAATACTAACTTATTTTGTATTACTCAAGCTACATGCAAATTGTCAGTATTACTGTTGCCAGAGTGCCTTGCCTTGGAAAAATAAGCTATAATGTGGGCATAATAAATCAGTTATGTCTCAGTCCTTAACCTTTTTATACTATTATAAATGGGCTTCATTAGTTAAGGACTGAAGTCCTGACTGAAAGGGCTTGAAAGATACAATATCTCTGAACAGACGATGTGAAAAAACAATCCGAAACATGCTATTTTAATAAGATATGTTATCAGTTTTTCTTAACACCCACTTGCTGGGTGGATGAAATGTATTTTTTATATGTGGACAGAATTGTGTTCTGAAGAGCCAATGCATATCATTTCTATTCAAAGTGCAAAA
Organism: Ichthyophis bannanicus; assembly: GCA_033557465.1. Lineage (NCBI taxonomy): Eukaryota > Metazoa > Chordata > Amphibia > Gymnophiona > Ichthyophiidae > Ichthyophis > Ichthyophis bannanicus. The sequence continues at coordinate 372,904,483 of CM066031.1, forward strand.
TGCCCCATAATATGTATATGAAAGAAACCTTTTGATCTATTCCTATTAATTCTAAAATGAACCTTAGTCTTCTATGATTGCATAAAAGAAATCTCTCTTCGAGAGAGGTACCATGAACTCTATTGTGATTTCAGTTCACATCTATGTTTACACTGATGTGAAGAAAGCTTAGAAATTGATATGAATTCACCAAAACTGTTGCAGTTATAAAATGAGAAGTGTATTATACCAAGCTAATGCTATGTTATCATTGTATTTGAATTACTGCAGTGAGGAAACTGTTCTTGATTTATAAAGTCCTAAATATTTTGGGCCCGATATTCCGTGACAGCAGCTAGTGCTGCTAAAACTGACCCTTAGACCCAGATATTCAATGCTAGAGCCATATCCTGGAGCAGAAGAGTAGCCTAATGGTTAGAGCACTGGCTTAAGAACCAAGAGATCAGTGTTTAATTCCCACTAGCACTCCTTGTGGCCTTGGGCAAGTCACTTAACCCTCCATTGCCTCAGAAAAATACAAGTTATCACAGTCCCTGTTGAATGTGCATTACCGAGTTTAAGTTATAATGTAAACTGCTTTGATTGAAATAATAAAGTGGTATAAAGCCCTGCTAAATATAAAATATGCAGGTTTCCTGGATAAGTGACCAAGCTAACTGGGCAGTGGTGCTATTGAGCTGCTGCCTGGTTAGCTTCGGGAGTGAAAGTTAGGCCAGCCTTTGCTGTGTCTAACTTTCACCGCTTTGCACTACCAGGCAGCGGCTCAATATTGATACTGCCCTCTTATCGCCTGGTGCTACGACCGTTCTGCCCCCAGGGCTATGTTAGTGCCACTGAATATCCTGGGCCATGTTAATCTCTTTGAATATCGAGCCCTTTAAATTTTGAATATATCAGCTTTTGAGAACTGAATGATAACTCTCATTTCAAGAAAGAGTTAAAAATGTATATATAAATGATGATAGTCCCTAAATGAAAAGTGTATGAGATGGGAGACATTGATAATCATCACACCTCTTGCTCTTGGATTATTTTAGAGCAGGGGTTCTTAACCCAGTCCTTAAGACACATGCAGCCAGCCGTGTTTTCAGAATATCCACAATGAATATGCAGGAGATAGATTTGCATGCACTGTCTCCATTATATGCAGATCTTACTGGTGTGAGTTGGATCCTCCAATACATAAGAACATCAGATATGTCATACTGGGTCAGATCAAGGGTCTATCTTGCCCAATATCCTGCTACCAACAGTGGCCAATCCAGATCACAAGTAGCTGCCAGGTTCCCAAAAGGTATACAGATTCCATGCTACTTGTTCAATGGGTAAGCAGTGTATTTCTCTGGGCCTCTTTTGGTGTAGGGACGTTTCCTCAAGGAACTCATCCAAACCGCTTCGAAATCCAGCTACAGAAACAGCTTTTACTACATCCTCTGTTAATGAATTCCAGAGTTTGACTGAAAAAATATTTTCTCTGATTAGTCTTAAATGTGCTACATTGTTGCTTCATTGTGTGTCCTCCTAGTCTTTCTACTTTTTGAAGTAGTAAACAACCAATCTACATTTACCTATTCTACTCCATTTATTATTTTATAGATCTCTAGCATATCTCCCTTCTGCCATCTCTTTTCCAAGTTGAAGAGCCCTAACCTTTTAAGCCTTTCCTCATACTGGTATCCTTCCATCCCTTTTACCATTTTTGTCGTTTTTCTCCGTACCTTTTTGAATTCTGCTGTATCCTTTTTAAGTTTTGGTGACCAGAATTGCACACAATATTCAAGGTATGGTCGCACCATGGAGCAATACCAGAGGCATTATAATATCCTTCGTTTTATTCTCAGTTCCTTTCTTTATGATTCCTAGAATTCTGTTTGCTTTCTTGGCTACTGCTGCATACTCCTTTTTTCTGGAGGGTGGATCCTGATGTGGAACTTTGCATCATGTAACTGTACTTTGGGTTGTTCTTTTGAGAGTGCATAACTTTGCACTTGTCCATGTTATTTATTTTTTTTATTTTATTTATTTATGTGCGCTTATATACCGCCTTTCACAAATCAATGCAGTTTACATTGAACTCAAAATTGTAATAAAACATACATGCATTACATGGAACGTTATAACAAAGTGTGTCGTAGTAGTAAAACAATTGAAAAGTTAGAAACGTAAAAATAACTAGGGATAGCAATCAACTGATTACATGTAGTGTATGAGAAAATATAGCTTGATCTTAACTAAATGTTGGTTAAAAGATAGATTGACTTGCTTGTTCCCGATATAGAAACCATTGTCCTGTGCCCTGTTTTGAGTGAAGCCAGGATTAATTTGTTTTAAGTTGTTTTAAGCAATTGATTCTCCAAAATATTCTCTGAATAGGAAAGTTTTTATGAGCTTGTGGAAGTTGTTTTGGTCTTTATTTAATTTATTTATTTAGTGTACATTTGTATCCCGCTGCTTCCAGCTATCAGCAGCGGTTGCTATACATGGTAGGAGTGGCTGTACCGGCCAAGAATTAAGAAAGATATACATTGCAATTAGGGAGGGAGAGGTAATACACAGCAAACATAGAGTCACAGATTACAGTTGATTGATGGTAAACACTTCACACAGGATACATTATATCCATATTTACACATAAACTGAAAGATAATTGGTAGCGGGATGCAATGGTAGTGGGGTACAGAGCCTATGCTACATTGTAATGTGCTTGGAAGAGGTGTGTCTTAAGCTTTTTTCTGAAGTCTTTCAGGTCACAGTTTGCACGCAGTTCACATGGCAGCCGGTTCCAGAGTGCCGGGGCTATAAGTGAGAAAGCTCTGTTGCTAGTACATGCATTAACATTTCTGATGCACTTCGGGAGCCAGAGGGTGTTGAGGTTCACTGTTCTTTTACTTCTGTTGTTGGGTAGCTTGGAGATTAAGCTGTTGAGGTGTGAGGGTGCTACATTATGGAAGAGTTTAAATGTAGTGACAATCATTTTGTATTGAACACGGGCCGCAATGGGGAGCCAATGTAGCTCAATTAGAACAGGTGTAATGTGGTCAGAGATGCCTTTTTGCATAATGATTCTGGCAGCAACGTTTTGTGCCATTTGTAGAATATTTATAGTTTTCTTTGGCAGGCCTTGTAGTATGGCATTGCAATAGTCCAGATGCAGAATGATGAGGGCTTGTGCGACAGACCTGAAGTCGGCATGGTCAGGGATGCTACGTAGTGGCTGCAAGACTCTTAATTTGTGGAAGATGGCCCGATTGGTATTTCGAAGGTGTTTGACCATATTTAGGTTATTGTCAAGCATCACTCCTACACTCCTAGGTATTTTATCTCTGTCTTGATGTTGTAAATGTTATTGTTCATGGTGACCGTTGTTGGGGGCTCGAAGCCCGGTTTCCTGGAGATACACATTGCTTCAGTTTTCTTGTGATTAATAGACATGTTATTTCGTTGTAGCCAGGTTTGAAGCTTTAGTTTCCCTTATGTTGTCTGGGAGTGAGTTCCACTGCGTTGGAGCGTATAAAGAGAATGCTGTCTTTGTTGTTGTTGTCTTGCTGTTTCTGAAGATTGAGGGGACTGATAATGTATTTTTACTGTTGCTTCTTCTTAGTCTAGTTTCCGGGTTGGTATGAATTAATGATCTTAAGTTTGATGGAGATTCATTTTGAAGAGTCTTGAATATTGTGTGCAGTATTTTAGATTTTATCCTGTTGGCTACTGGTAACCAGTGTAATTCCTTTAAAATTCGTGTAACGTGTTCCTTTAATGCGTTTGTGTGATGACGCTTGCTGCTGTGTTTTGTGCTAGCTGCAGTCTGAAAATCGCTTGTTTAGGGAGTCCCATTAATACACCGTTGCAGAAATCTAGATGTGGGAAGATCATAGCCTGGACTGTTGTTCTGAAGTCACTTAAGTATTGAAGCATTTTCAGTTTTGAAAAAATGGCCCTTGAAATATTGTTTATTTGTTTAGTAAAATTGAGGTGATGGTCTAGAGCAGCGATGGCGAACCTATGGCACGCGTGCCAGCTGTGGCACGCGAAGGCCTTGCAGCTGGCACGCGGGAAGGTCCGCAATTAAGTAAAATTGAAAAAAAAAAAAAAAACCTGTCTGCTGCCGCTGTCGGGGCCGCTGCGGCAGAATCGAGCGTGCCGCGGGGCCCCCCCTGTACCCGGCAGAGCCTGCCCTCCCCGTAGCAGCTCTCTCTTTGGAGCTGCAGTCAGACGCGCCGGCTTGCAGAGCGCGAAGGGAAGAGTTTCCCTTTCGCGAATCTGTTAAGCCCGCGGGGGCTGATGGGAACTTCCCATCAGCCCCCGCGGGCTTAACAGAGCAGCGAGGGAGAAACTCTTCCCTCGCGCTCTGCAAGCCGGCGCGTCTGACTGCAGCTCCAAAGAGAGTGCTGCTACGGGGTGGGCAGGCTCTGCCGGGAACTGGGGGGCCCCGCGGAACGCCCTATTCGGCGGCGGCGGCCCAACCTGCGGCCGCTGACTGGTTTACTTTTTTTTTAAATTTTCCCTGGGCTGGGCGGGGGTGGGGGGGGTTTAGGAGTGGTGATGGGCTGGGCTGGGGGGGTTAGGAGTGGTGATGGGCTGGGCTGGGCTGGGCTGGGGGGGTTAGGAGTAGTGATGGGCTGGGCTGGGCTGGGGGGTGTTAGGAGTAGTGATGGGCTGGGCTGGGGGGGTTTAGGAGTGGTGATGGGCACTGGGCTTGGGGGGGTTAGGAGTGGTGATGGACACTGGGCTGGCTGGGGGGGTTAGGAGTGGTGATGGGCACTGGGCTGGCTGGGTGGGGTTAGGAGTGGTGATGGGCACTGGGCTGGCTGGGGGGGTTAGGAGTGGTGATGGGCACTGGGCTGGGGGGGTTAGGAGTGGTGATGGGCGCTGGGGGGGTTAGGAGTGGTGATGGGCGCTGGGGGGGCTTAAACTAAAAATTGGGTGATGGGGGATTAGGACGGGAAACGGGCTGGTGGCATTCGGACCGGACGTGGGTCGATGGGGGGTCAGGACTGGTAATGGGCTATGGGAGGGCTTAAACTAAAAATTGAGTGATGGGGGATTAGGACTGGGAGTGGGCTGATGGGGAGGTTAGGACTGGTAATGGGCTATGGGGGGGCTTAAACTGAAAATTGGGTGATGGGGGATTAGGACTGGAAATGGGCTGGTGGGATTAGGACTGGGAGTGGGCTATGGGGGGGCTAGGACTGGTATTGGGTTGGGGGGTTGCTAGGACTGGAAATGGGCTGAGTGGAAGGGGGCTTGAACTGCAAATAGCTGTTGGGGATGGGGCTTGGACTGGAAATGGGCTGAGGGGAAGTGGGGGGCTTGAACTGCAAATAGCTGATGGGGACGGGGCTTGGAATGGAAATGGGCTGAGGGGAAGTGGGGGGCTTGAACGGCAAATCGCTTTGGGGGTGGGGGCTTGGAATGGAAATGGGCTGAGGGGAAATGGGGGGCTTGAACTGCAAATAGCTAATGGGGAGGGGGACTTGGACTGGAAATGGGCTGAGTGGAAGGGGGCTTGAACTGCAAATAGCTGTTGGGGATGGGGCTTGGAATGGAAATGGGCTGAGGGGACGTGGGGGGCTTGAACTGCAAATAGCTGATGGGGACGGGGCTTGGAATGGAAATGGGCTGAGGGGAAATGGGGGGCTTGAACTGCAAATAGCTAATGGGGAGGGGGACTTGGAATGGAAATGGGCTGAGTGGAAGGGGGCTTGAACTGCAAATAACTGATGGGAAGGGGGGCTTGGAATGGGCTCTTAGGGGAGGGAGCTAGGACAGGAACTGGGCTGATGGATGGGCTAGGATAGAACTGAGAATTGGGTGTTGGGGGGAGCTAAGATTGGAAATGGGCTGTGGTGGGGGCTTGGATTGAAATGGACTCATGGAGGGGCTAGAACTGGAAGTAGGCTCATGGGGGGCTTGGATTAGAAATGGGCTGAGTGGAGGGGAGCTAGGATTTAACATGGGCTGATGGTGGGGCTAGGAAAGGACTAGAAATGGGCTGATGGGAGGCTGGTATTGGAAATGAGCTGATGAAGGGACTCGGATAGGACTGGAAATGGATGGGGGAGCTAGGACTGGAAATGGACTGATGAGGGGACTAGAAGGGAGCGGATACTGGGTGGGGCTGGAACTAAAAGGGAGCTGATGTTGGGGGAGATTAGAAGGGGATGGGGCTGGGAGAATGAAATGGAGAGGGGAAAAATATTTTGTGTGGGAGGGAAGAAAAATGTACAATTGGCCGGGTATTGGGAGACTAAGTGGGGATTGAGGATGGAGGGGTAAAATTTGAGTGGATGAAATAGGAATGAGGAAAGAGCAAAAGGAGAAAGATTATTATGTTAAAGCAGATGTAGAGAGAGAATCAAATTGATTCTCTGACAATACAAAGATTCCAACCTTTACAAATGATGTTACATAGTTCAGGCAACTTTATAAAGAGTTTTTAGATACTAAAATCTTGTTGTTAAGGTTTAATTGACGTGCAGGCACTTTGAGGAAATTCTTTGGTTTTGTGCGGCAGTTTGGGCACTCGGGCTCAAAAAGGTTAGCCATCACTGGTCTAGAGTGACTCCCAGGTATCTCACTTCCTATTTTACTTGTAGTATTAATTTGTTTATTTCAATTGTTTCTGGGGGGGGGTGCACTTGGTATCTTTTGCGATGAACAAGACCTCTGTCTTCTTATAATTGATCTGTAAGTTATGACTGGCTAGCCATGTGACTATGTCTCTGAAGCATTATTCTATTTTATTGTGTGTTGGCTGGTTGATGTCAAAATATGAATACATCATGATATCATCTGCATACAGGTGGTATTGGATGTTGTGCTTTTGGAATATTTTGCAAACCGGTTGAATATAAATATTGAATAATAAAGCTGATAATGCTGATCCCTGGGGAATACCCAGCTTTTGGAAGAATGGTTTAGCCGTATCTTTTCCTATTTTCACTTGTTGGGTTTGGTTGGTTAGGTAGGATTTGAACCACATCAGCGTTTTGTCAGTTATACCAATTTCTTGAAGTCTGGTTAGGAGAAGCTCATGTATTATGGAGTCATATGCTGCTGTGATATCTAGGAAGATTAGGATGAAACCGGACTTCTTATTTTACATTCTCTTTAATAGCCTGTTAGCGTAAGAATTTGGGTTTCTACCCCATGTTGTTGTTAAGTGCCATCGAGTCGGACTCAACTCATGGCGACCCTCTGGATAGCTATCCTAAATTGTGTTCGGTCTTCAGTCAGGCGGCTCATTGTTGACAGACTGGTACCCGTAGCTGCTGTTATTGTATCGATCCATCTCATTGCTGGCCTTCCTCTTTTGCGTTGACCTTCGATCTTGCCAAGCATGATGTCTTTCTTTAGTGATCTCTCTCTTCGCATGATGTGCCCAAAGTATGAAAGTCGAAGTCTTGTCATCTGAGCTTCTAAAGAAAGCTTAGGTTTGATCTCCTCTAGTACTGACTGGTTTGTTCTTCGGGCAGTCCATGGTATATACAGTATTCGCCGCCAGCACCATAATTCAAAGGCATCAATTTTCTTCCTGTCTGTCTTTTTCACTGTCCAGCTTTCACATCCATATGATGTTATTGAAAATACCATGGCTTGAACAAGTCGAATCTTTGTATGGAGACAGACATCTCTGCTCTTGAGAATCTTATCTAGGTCTTTCATAGCCATTCTGCCAAGAGCAATGCGTCGTTTGATTTCTTGACTGCTTGTTGCTTCTTTATTGATAGTTGATCCAAGTAGGTTAAAGTTGTTCACAATTTCAATTTCTTCTCCTTCAACGATGAACCTGTTGATTATGCCAATTGTCATGATCTTTGTCTTCTTTACATTAAGGTGCAGGCCCATTTTGAGACTATGTTCTTTGATTGTGAGAAGCAAATGTTTCAGATCATCTTCACTTTCAGCCAGTAATGTAGTATCATCAGCATAGCGAAGGTTGTTGATGAGTCTTCCACCACATCTCTGTTGTCTTCATACAATCCTGCTTCTCTGATGATTTGTTCTGCATATAAATTAAACAGGTAGGGGGGAAGTATGCAGCCTTGTCTTACACCTTTGCTTATTTTAAACCATTCTGTTTCTCCTTGTTCTGTTCGAACTGTTGCTTCTTGATCAATGTATAGATTGCGCAAGAGAACGATCAGGTATTCTGGTATACCCATGCTTCTTAATATGGCCCAGAGTTTCTCATGGTTTACACAGTCAAAAGCCTTACTATAGTCGATAAAGCACAAATAGATATCCTTTTGGTATTCTTTAGTCTTTTCAAGGATCCATCTCACATCCGCAATGATGTCTCTCGTTCCTCGCCCTTTCCTGAACCCTGCTTGCACTTCAGGTAGTTCTTGTTCCAGGTATGGTTGTAGTCTCTTTTGAATAATCTTCAGTAGAATCTTGCTGGCATGTGGGATCAGAGCGATTGTTCGATAATTTCCACAGTCAGTTGGATCACCTTTCTTTAGTATTGGTATAAACACAGATCTTTTCCAGTCAGTTGGCCATGATGTTGTCTTCCATATTTCTTGGCAGAGCCTTGTAAGTACGGTAACAGCTACATCAGATTGCTGCAATACTTCTATAGGAATGCTATCAATGCCTGGTGCTTTCTTCTTTGATAAGGCTTTCAATGCTGCTTCAACTTCTTCTTTCATCACCAATGGTTCCCGATCATAAGGTACAGGTTGAAACGGCTGTTGTTCCACTTGATCTTTCTCATATAAAAACTCTGTATATTCCTTCCACCTTTTCTTGATCTTCTCAGCATCATTCAACATAGAACCTTGAGCATCTTGTAACATTCCAATTCGAGGCTGGAACTTTTTCTTTAACTCTCGTAGCTTTAGGAAAGCTGATCTTGTTCTTCCTCTAATAGTTTCTGCTTCTATTTCCTTGCAAGTGTCATTGTAGTACTTTTCCTTGTCCTGTCTTGCTGCATGTTGGAAATCTCGGTTTAGTTCTGCGATTGTCTTTCTTTCTGCTCTGGCTTTAGCTTCTCTGTGTTTCTGGGCAATTTTCAGAGTTTCTTCCGTCATCCATTTTGGCCATTTTTGCTTTTTCACCTTTTGTAGAGACTTCTCACTTTCTTCCAACACAACCTTCTTGATGTCATTCCATAACTCTTCCGGAGCTCTGTCATTTGTATCTAAAGCAGCAAATCGATTTTGCAGACAGTCTTTAAATTCCAGTGGTATATTCTCAAGGTCATATTTTGCTGCATTCATGAGTAGTTTGCTCTTTTTCTACCCCATGACCTACCCTAAATCCGTGTTGTTGAGGGTCGAGTGGTGCGAGGTTATCAATATGATCCTGTAGCTGAAACTGAACTGTTTTTTCCAAGATTGTTTACATAAAGGTAGACTCGAAATTGGTCTATATGCACTTGGATCAGATTTATCCAGATCTCTGCCTTTGTATATAGGGCGTATTGAAGCAACTTTTAATTCATTGGGAATGTACCCTTGCTCTAATGATGCATTGATTAGGCTTAGTATGAATAGTGAAAGTTGTTTGTGTCATTTTTATCCATGCTGCTGGACATGGGTCTAGAGGAGACATTGAAGTGTTTAATAGCATCTCCAGGAACAAGCAGGAATGTAGTCTTCACATATGGGTATCATTGGTACCGACGGAGCCTGCGCGGGAACGCTCCCCAGCGTCCAATAGGAAAGCTTTTGGGAGCATCCCACAGTGCCTGCGTGCTGCCTTCCTGCCTTTCCCAACTTCCCTCTCCAGTTCTTCATTTTCTATGGAGCCGACAGGTCGTCACGGCAGAAAAAAATCCCTTCTATTCTTCTTTTTTGTGGTCGTGTCTGCCTTCCCTTGACACTACACCGGTACTGCCGGTTCTTCTTTCTTTTCTTCTTAAAAAAAACAAACAAATCTTTCTTCTGGAGTCTTTCCAGAAATTTTCTCTTCAGGTGCCACGCGCCATTTTGGGCACTAGGCCCAACTTTTCCTTCAGAATGGAAAAACCCGCTTCAGGTTTTAAAAAGTGTTCTAAGTTTGGCAGTACCATCTCCGTCACCGACACCCATGAGTGGTGCCTCAAATGTTTAGGTCCTGACCACTCTATTTCAGAGTGTGTTGCCTGTGGGATGATGTCGAAAAGGGGCCGGCAGAACCGAGTTGCTAAACTTCGCACCCTTTTTCCCTCCAATGCAGCCTCTGTGGCATCGACGTTTTCCAGGCTTCGTCTTCCTCCCATGGATCTCAGGTAACTAAACACAAATCTAGCCAGTCCTCAAAGGGTAGCTCTCCTTCTAGACAGCGAGATGCCTCTGGCGTTGCCCTTGAGGGACTTTCACCAGCAAAATTACCCCGGTGGAAGGCTTTGGCTTCCAAAGCACTAACGGGGCTCCAGGATGTTCTCGAGGTTTCAACCTCGGCAGAACTACTGGTGCCATGCTCTGGGGTACCAGCCGCTTCATCCGATACCGATGCCCAAGCATCGGCAGCATCGATAGACCAGAGATTCTTGGCTATTGAATGCAGTCTGGCAGCTCTTCTCACGGCCTCGATGCCCCTGAAACCACTTCAGACAATTCAACTGGTACCGGCACCGACTGCATCGACATCGGCAGGTATTCTACCGGGACCGAGTCATGCGTGTCTATCTGGCATCGACAAGTTGGTACTGGACCACTCCAATGCTGACTTTGATCGGTACCGGTACTGTGCCTTGCACGATCACCTGGATCAGAGATACTTCGAATCCTCGGATGAGTCTGAAGACTCTGAAAGCTCTGCCGATACCAGAGTACTTCTTCCTGAGGATTCCTCTTCTCCTCAGCATAGGATGTCTCCACCAGAGGATATGTCCTTTCAGGATTTTATCCGAGATGTGGCCTGAGGTCTTTCCATCACAGTGGCTCCTGAAAAAGTGCCAAGGGCAAAGGAATTAGAAATCCTGCAATACCCTAAAGTTCCCAAGGAGGCAGCTAACTTACCTATTCATGAGATCTTGCATGATTTCATGTTAAGGATGTGGGAAACACCTCTAACCACATCTCCTCACTCTCGAAGACTCGACACCATGTATCGAGTTCCTCCTTGTCCTGGGTGTCATTAGACTCAATTACCACACCATTCCATGGTGGTGGAATCAGCTATGAGAAGGATAAAGAGTGCAAAAAGGCATGCATCTAATTCTCGAGGATGTGAGTGTAGGACTCTTGACGCCTTTGGACGTCGAACTTTCCAGCCTTCCATGCTTTCTGCTAGGATCAGTTCATATATCTTATATATGGGAATGTTCCTTAAGGAGGTCACAGGAGATTTAGAGCTTATGAGCCCTCTCCTTCCTGATGATAAGAGGCAAGATTACCTCGCCCTTGTCAAACATGCTCAGAATGTTTCCAAGTTTGTGAATCGTGCAGCCTTTGACTGCTTTGAGTGCATAAGCAGAACCTCTGCCATTGCCATAGGTGCACGTAGGATTGCCTGGCTCCAGACATCTGACTTGGAAATTTGGGTACAGGATAAACTAGGGAATATTCCCTGCACAGGAGAGAATCTCTGGCAAGAATTGGCAGGAAAAAGCTAATGAGATAGATGCTGACAATATCACTTTGGATAGATTGTCTAAATCTACAGCTGATCCTGGGAGGAAAAAATCCTCTAAGAAACCATTGTTCAGTAAGAAGAAGACGTTTTATCCCTCCTATACCCAACAGGGGCATCATTTACGTCAGTCTGCCCAAAAGGGATAGCAGCAACAACCTAGGCAAAGAAAGACAAAAGCAGCTAAGCTTCAACCGGCTCAGCAGACTCAGCCTCCACAGGGGTTTTGACTCCTATCTAGAGAACTTTGCCTTCCTGGCCATGAACGGCCCAGAACCCTCCACCATCCCAGGAAGGTTATGTCATTTTGCTCCCAGATGGGGTCAGATAACAGCAGAAAATTGGACTCTGTCTATGTGTAAGAGAGGGGTACAAGCTTCATTTCCTCAGCATGATCCCTCCTACAATGGTAAGACAGTTCAATTCTCAGACCTCTCTCAACGACCAGTTAGGTCAAGAGGTCACTGTGCTTCTTGCCTAAGGGGCAATAGAAGAGGTACCCATTCCCAAATGGGGTACAGGGCTTTACTCCCCCTATTTCCTTATTCCAAAGAAAACAGGAGGACACAGACCCATTTTAGACCTCAGAGAATTGAACAAATTCCTGTTCAAAGAGAAGTTCAAAATGATTTCTCTAGGAACTCTGCTGCCATACCTTCAGAGTCAGGATTGGCTTTGTTTTCTAGACCTCAAGGATGCGTACACTCATGTTCTCATCCATCCAACTCACCGAAAGTTTCTTCGCTTTCTGTTTCAAGGGAAGCACTATCAATACAGGGTTCTTCCTTTTGGCATGGCCTCTGCACCAAGGGTGTTCACAAAATGCATGGCAGCATTTTTCCACACCCTAGGAATATTCGTCTTCCCTTACTTAGACGACTGGCTCATTCGAGCCCCTTCAGAGCCAGAGGCCAGGGTTGCTCTCTCTCGCACAATGCGCATCCTTCAGTATTTGGGACTTGTCATAAACGTTCCAAAATCCAACCTTGCTCCCACTCAGTCCCTAGAGTTTATAGGAGCTCTTCTGGATACCAGACAGACAAGGGCCTTCCTTCCACAGCCCCACTGCCTTCGCATTGTGCAGTTAGCTTCCCAAGCAGTGCTAAAACCTCACCTCACTGCTCAGGAAATGTTACAGTTGCTAGGCCACATGGCATCCACCGTGCATGTGGTTCCTTATGTTCGCCTCCATATGAGGGCAGCCCAGTGGACTTTATCCACTCAGTGGACTCAGGTGTCAGGTTGCCTTTCAGACAAAATAGCAAACTCAGATTGCCTTATTTTGTCCCTCCAATGGTGGCAATCACCCCAAAATCTTCTGATTGGGTCTCCTTTTCAGCAATCCCCACCCCATGCTACTCTAACAACAGATGCCTCACAGGTGGGTTGGAGAGCCCACCTGCAAGGCCTCTCTACCCAGGGTACCTGGACTCCACAGGAGGCCTATCTACACATCAATCTCCTGGAACTCAGAGCAATCTTCCTTGCTCTTTGAGTATTCCACACCCAGCTCAGCTACAAGACAGTCCTAGTTCAAACAGACAATCAAGTAGCCATGTTCTATGTGAAAAAGCAGGGCAGAACAGGCTCTCTGTCGCTATGCAATGAAACTATGGGCCCTCGTCAGAGAGCATCAGATTCATCTCCTTGCAGTGTTTCTTCCAGGCATTCAAAACTCTTGGGCAGACAGACTCAGTCAAGTTCTGCTTCCACATGAATGGTCTCTCCATGCAGACCAGGTGGCCAAAATTTTACAAATTTGGAGAACCTCGGACATAGACCTCTTTGCAAGTCCTCGGAATGCCAAACTTCCCCGGTTCTATTCCAGAATTCCAGCTCAGGGTTGTCAGGCCAGGGATGCTTTCCTCCTCCATTGCGGTCAGGACTTCCTGTATGCCTTTCCACCCATTCCCCTAATTCCCAAAACCCTGTTCAAGCTTCAGAGAGGCAGAGGTCATATGATCCTCATAGCTCCACATTGGCCACGGCAAATGTGGTACCCTCTGCTCCTACATCTCTCTGAAGCTCTGCCTCTGGAGTTAGGATCTGCTCCAAATCTCCTTTCTCAAGAGGACGGGATACTGTGGCATCCCAATCCCCAGTCTCTGCATCTCAGGGCCTGGTTGCTGAAAGCCTAGAAGTTCACGATCTTAACCTTTCCCAGCAGGTAAAGGATATCCTTTTATGCTTCCAGGAAGCCTTCCACAAGATGCTCTTATGCATTTAAGTGGAAAAGGTTTACCATTTGGAGCTCACAGAAGGGTCTTAACCCTCTTGCGATACCTCTGAAATCATTACTGGAGTATGTCCTTCATTTATCAAATGCAGGGCTTAAGACCAATTTAGTGAGAGTTCATTTGAGTGCTATTGCAGCTTCTTTCAAGCCTCTAAATTGACAACCTATTTCCTCTCATCCTCTCATAGTGAGATTTATGAGAGGCCTTCTTTTAACTAAGCCTCCTATTAAGTCACCATCGGTGGCATGGGACTTAAATCTGGTTCTTGGGCAGCTCATGAAACCGCCTTTTGAACCATTAGCCACTACCTCTTTGAAATTCCTTTCCTGGAAGGTCATCTTTCTTATTGCAATCACATCAGCACGTTGCATCAGTGACTTGCAAGCGTTGGTGGCTGATCCTCCTTATACAAGGTTCCATCATGATAAGGTAGTCCTTGGGACTCATCCACACTTTATGCCAAAGGTGGTGTCACCTTTTCATTTAAACCAAGCGGTTTACCTTCCTGTATTCTTCCCAAGGCCTCATGCCTCAAATGCAGAAAGGAATCTTCATACTTTGGACTGTAAAAGGGCTTTGGCCTTTTACTTGCAAAGGACACAGCAACATAGAAAGTCCTCTCAACTCTTTGTTGCTTTTAATCCTAGTCATTTGGGACTTCCAGTCTCCAAAAGAACACTGTCCAGCTGGATTGCACAGTGTATATCTTTTGCCTATGAGAGTAAGAACCTTCCTCTTGAAGGCCATGTCACAGCTCACAATGTGAGAGCCATGGCAGCCTCTATGGCTCATCTTCACTCTGTGTCTATCGACGACATCTGTCAAGCAGATACTTGGGCTTCGGTTTATACCTTCACAGCCCATTACTGCTTAGACAAGGACTCCCGCCGGGATGCCTTGTTTGGTCAGGCTGTTCTTCAACACCTGTTCCATACTTAATCAACTCCTACCACCACCCCTGGTAGGATGCCAGAGATCCAGGGGGGGAAGTGGAGCCCTTTTGCAGGGGCACACAACTTCTGGGGCCTTCTCCCTGGCATCTGCAGCTAGGGAGTCCCCATATGTGAAGACTACATTCCTGCTTGTTCCTGGAGATAGCATAGTTACTCACCTGTAACAGGTGATCTCCGGGAACAGCAGGAATTTAGTCTTCACAACCCACCCACCTCCCCTAGGAGTTGTATCTCTCTGTCTCTCTCTCTTTCTCTCTTTCCCTCTCTGTTTGTCTCAGCTTTAAACTCAACTGGAGAGGTACAGTTGGAAAGGCGGGAAGGCAGCACGCAGGCGCTGTGGGATGCTCCCAAAAGCTTTCCTATTGGACGCTGGGGAGCGTTCCCGCGCAGGCTCCGTCGGTACCGACGATACCCATTTGTGAAGACTAAATTCCTGCTGTTCCCAAAGATCACCTGTTACAGGTGAGTAACTATGTTTTTATGGTGTTATCTAATTGTTTTTTAGATATCGGGGAGAATTTATTCCAGGTGTGTATGTAAATTGAGTTGACTGCTTTAGGTGATGATTCTTTTGAAGAATATTTGTCCATTTTTTCCTTGAGGTATTTGGCCATTATGTGTACATTTGGAGATTGTGTTAACTAATCTTCTTTTATTTAGTGCTGATAAAATAAGCTTAGAGTGATAGTCCCTCTTGTTGTTGATACCTTTTCTGTATTCTGTCAATTTGTCCAGGTAGGATAGTTTTTCTGCCTCGCTTTTTGATTTCCTCCATCTCCTTTCTCGTTTTCTTAGTTGTTTTTTGATGTCTTGTATATTTTTACTGTACCATATTGCACTCTTCCTTGACTCCTTATTGTAAGTAGCATGGCTATTATTGGCTACAGCCACCTTATTTATTACTAGGTTCCAGTTGTTTATGAGCTTGTCTGTATCAGTGTTCTCCATCTGTAGTTGCGGTAGGATTTCCTTTATCAACTCTTCTTTTATGAATTTCTTGAATTTCCTGGGGTCTGTGTTGATTTGGTTTATACATACTCCTTTAGGTAGGTTTGGGATGGTGAAATAGATGGAATGGTGGTCTGGCCAAGGGATTTCTCCGATGTGTATATCTGGATTTGAGTTGCTATTTAATAGATTAGATGGGAGGAAAATGAGGTCTATTATGTTACCTTTTATGTGTGTGGGTTCTTGTTATTTGCCTAAATCCTAGGGCTTCCATTGTATCCAGGAAATCTTGTGCATGTTGTGGGTTGGTGGTTGGTAAGTTTAGATCCCCTAGTACTATTATGTGTGTGTTGGAATTGTTGTTGGCACATATATATTCTGGGATGGCTGTGAGCTCTTTGCTGTTTGAGGATGGCGGTCTGTAAATTAGGCATAGGCTAAGGTTATTGTTCTCCAATAGAATAACGTCCATGTCTTGGTCAAAATCACTTGTTCTTTTTGTTAGTTGTAGTTCTCTTCTGGCTATTATGGTTACACCTCCTCCCCTCTTTTTTGATCTTTGATGGCTGTATATATCGTATCCTTCAGGTTTAAGTTGATTTATTAGCACTGAGTCATTGGAAGTGAGCCAGGATTCAGTTATGAACAAAGCATTTACGTTGTTATCAATGATGTGGTCATTTATTATAGGTATCTTATTCCTGATTGATTGTGGGTTAAATAGAGAACATCTTAGGGGAACCAAAGATTTTTTAGTGGTAGTTTTTCCTTTTTCTTTTCCTCCCAAGTTGATCTGTATGAGCCGCTGTTTTCTTCCCGTATTGAGGGGCCATGTTTTCTAGGATCTCAATTCAGTTCTGTAACTCTGGAGTGAATGTATGACCGGAATTGGGTGGGTGCCAGGAGAGAGGGTATAGGAGGTGGATGAAAGAACTAATGATCCTATCAGACCTATCGCCAGAATTGTATTTATGAGGTGCATTTTTGTGGAGCTTTACTTTTGTATTTAAAAAATGTGTGTGCTAGATTAGGCTTTAGGTGGTGGTGGTATGTGAAGTTCCTTGATAGCACCTTTTGGTGATATGATTGAAAGTAGAGGGTGTTTTAGCTTAGCCTAAAATTGACTGACTTGGTTCGGAATAAAACTTTTCTTAAGGGATTGGAAGAGTCCACTGGTATTATTGAAATGAGAATATCACTGCAAGGTTAGTTGGCTTCTCCTGTTATCTGGGATTTAGTTAGTATACATTAGTGAAACCATACCTCGTGGTGAAGATCTTATATTTTGATTTTCTCTTTGTGTTAGTGGTCCTGAGACTTTCCGATTCACGTTTTGAAGATCGGCTTGGTTATACCTTCTTCATGTGCTTCAGCGTTCCTTTATGCGCAAGTTCCTAGACTTCATTTTCCCCACCTGCATTCCCTGCCTAAGGGCCACGCCAAAGGGCCCTCTGGCGAGGCCCTCAGGCACGTGTGCAGTTTAAATGTCATCTGCCATTTGGATGCCCAATCTTCCAATTTATCAAGGTCCTCTTGCAATTTTTTTACAATCCTCTTATGTTTTAA
Organism: Ichthyophis bannanicus; assembly: GCA_033557465.1. NCBI lineage: Eukaryota > Metazoa > Chordata > Amphibia > Gymnophiona > Ichthyophiidae > Ichthyophis > Ichthyophis bannanicus. The sequence continues at coordinate 372,921,749 of CM066031.1, forward strand.
CAGCTTTGAATAATTTTGTGTCATCTGCAAATTTGATCACCTCACTTGTTACTCCCATTTCCAGATCATTTATAAATATGCAAGTAAGCAAGACTTCCCGATGTGAGCTGAATCTTTTGCCTGTGTTTTTTGTGAAGGGATACAGGGAGGTAATTGTTCTGTTGCTAACTAGTATTGTTAATTCATCACTTCTGGAGGATCATTTCTCAAGCTGCTTAAAATCTGCTTTAATTCGACCTTAGCTGGAAAAAGCAAGACTAAATTCCAACAATCTTGCCTCATTCTAGCCATTGTCAAATTTAACATTTGTTGGTACAGTAATTAAGAAGGTGATGTTTTTGAGATGGTTGTGTTTTTGGAAAGATTTAAGGACCGTGCATGCAGTGCAGTCAGGTTTACGTAAGGGTCACAGTACCGAGACCATAAATTAAGAACTGTGGCCATTGGGGGAAATATTTTTTATTAATCATGCCAGACTTAACAGTCGCATTCAAATGGAGACGGGATGGTTCTTCTACTGTGAATCATTCTCTGCGTCTGCAGAGATTATATGCAGAGGGTATTCGGGAATGTGCCTTTTGATCAATGATTTTCTTTCTGGATCAGAGGACCCAGAGGACAGTTTGGAATAGGAGTTGTTATGGCCCTGTCTTGTTGGAGTGTAGTTTGCCCCAGGGGTCGATTTGTCACCCTTTCTCTTTGCTGTGTATTTGAACCCTCTTGATCCCAGTTATTCTGGTTTTTGGAATTCAGTGTTTGTATATGCTGATGATATTCAGCTTGTTGAGGTAGGTCAGGATCAGCATGCAGTGGAGCAGCAGATGAAGGGTGTCTAAACGCAATTGCAGATTGGCTGAAAGCTCTGGATTTGATTCTTTGATTTGATTCTTAATGCATCCAAATCAGAGATGATGTGGTTTAGCAGTAGGAAGAATTTGTTGTATTTCTTACCGTCAATATGAGGTCAATATACCGTCAATATGCCAGTTAAATTGTAGCCCAACCATACGGGATTTTGGTGGTATTTAGAATGAAGATCTGCTCTTCAGTTCACAGATTTCTGTCTTCATCTGTTCTTCTTTTTGGCATTGCACTGTTTAGAAGGATATGGTTATTCCTGAGGCTGGAAGATCTAGTGGCCTTATTCCATGCCTTTGTGACTGAGGATTGACTACTGTAATTGTGTGTATAGCAATTTGCCCCAGCAACAGTTGCAGCGATTTACAGCTGATTCGAAGTACCACAGCACGATTCCTCTGGGGTAAGAAGAAGTTTGACCATGTGACACAACTTCCGATTTCCATGCATTGATTATCTGTGACTTTCTGGGTGCAGTTTAAATTCAGTATTTGGTATTTAGGGGGTTATATATGGAAACGCCGGATTATATTAAGAGTTTACTAATCCCATATGCTCCAGTAAGGCCCTTTAGATCCTCTCAAGAAGCTTTTATACAAGTACCAAGTTTTTCCTGGTTGCAGCTGATGCGTTGTATTGCTTTTGCTTCTGCTGGACCGAGTTTGTAGAATTCTATTCCACTAGAGCTTTTATCTCCTCTTTCGAGAAAGGGTGAAAGCCGGTCTGTTTATGCAGGCTTTCGGTACTTCTGTATACTTCTGAAGCCGCGTTGGGAAAATATGCAAGAGATTAGGGATAGAGTGGGTTTACTATACAAGATAGGGTGGCATATTCAAAATGTTTAGCCAGTTAGCAGACCTGACAGCTAGTTAAACATAGTCAGTGGGATATTAAGTGACACTAAGGTAGTTGTGCCACTGAATACTCTCACCTACTCTGGTTAAATGCTCAGTCACTAACCAATTAGCGACGGGTGTTCCAGAGACAGAGAAGGGGCGGCATCAGTTGCTAGCTGGTCAGCAGTGATATTGAGCTGCTAACTGACTAGCTAAAATGTCTAAAGTTAGGACAGGTGGAAAGCTGTCCTAACGTGAGGCGGTTTTGCAAGCCAGCTAGTGGCTCAATATCAACGCTAGCTGGATCACAAAAAACGCAATCCAGGCAAACTGGATATTCGGTGCTGATTGCCAGATATGGCCTGGCACTGAATATCTGGTTTTAAATTAAAGCAATGACCACCAGTCACTATAACAGTGGTGGCCACTGCCGCTGAATAAGCCCCTGTAGTTTTGTATCTTGTGATTGGACACATTTTGATTTGCAAGTGATAGTGCTCTTGTGACTTTGCTATTGTACCACGCCATGTATTTGTTTGAGTAGGTGTGCTTTCAGACATTGTAAATAAAAAATATATATATATTTTATATACATATATATTCACTGCACATATTCTGAAAACTCGACTGGCTGGGTGAATCCCAAGGACTAGGGTGAGAACCACTGGTTTAAAGTAAACGTAAGACCAAATGCACTATATAACAAGAGTGATTTTTCTTACTTCATTTGTCTGCCATTTACTGAAATTTATAAACTCACATGGAGGATGTTTAGTATACAAATTGTCATTATTCAAATGTAGGGTTTATAGCTGTTTAGCTGTCACAGAGTCGGTGTTAAAGCAAATTGGGAAGTCAAGACACTAGCCAAAGCAGTATGAGGTTTTCTTTATTTGACCTAATAAACTTTTGGTTGCAAACATTTTTCACAGACAATCAATATACCCATATTTTTTATAAAAGAGAATTTGCAACTGGTTCACAATCTTTTCAAGTGAAAATAAGGTTAGGTTAATGCTATTAACAACTTCAGTATAATTTGTAGAATATTTTACTGTAATATAGCATTGATGCTTTTATCTAGTGTATCATGAAGATGTTTTGATATGAAAATACTGTTTTGTATATATTTTTTACTTGCTTTTTTCCCTAAGTTGCTGTTTGCAATGACATAAAATTTGCCAAGCAGGAAATGTACTCTATCATGACTGTATGAACTGATGAGGGTTGCTTTCTAAGACAAGTAACATTTTTACTTCTTTAGGATTTCCTAACAAGAAATTTTGATATTTTACATGCAGTAATGTATGTTTGGATCTAAAAAAAAAACAGAAAGTCAGTACTTCATCCTTGTTCATACTATTATAAGTTATTCTGGTATAAACTATTTGTGACAATAAATTATGGTTTGTTTGCTTTTTCAAACATACCAGTTAGATATATTCTGGATGTCTGTGTATGAATAACATTACTTATCTCACTGAGTCTTTGCTATTTGCTCTGCAGTGAGGAGGAAAATGTACTCTGTCATGCAGTCTCATGTAGTCTTGATGTTAAATCCCTTTAGCATGTAGGAAACTTGATATGGATATTAAGTAAGCAGCATAATTAACAAAAAAGCTTTGCCATGCCTCTTGTTGCAGTTATATTTCATTTTTCTGTTGCTGCTTTAAATGTTTCTAGATGAGCAGAAATTCTTTTTTTTTGGAAAAAAATCATAAATTATCTTGTGCAATCATTAAGCAGATCATTCCAGAACACGAATAAGGGGTTTGTATGTTAAGCGGGGACATTTATGTTAAAAAATGTCCCTGACCGTATTCTGAAACACTGCTTTCATGCACGACCATGGTGCTAGCAAGGGGATCTGAGAACATTCCCAGAAGGGGCCAAATGGGAGCATGGTCAGCTGAGGAGACATGCATAGCGTATTCTGGAAAGACCTGTGTACGTTCTGCTATATCTCTGCAGACGACCCCGTTATTCCTGTTGAAACGTGGAATAAGGCCAGGACTTAGAAAATATTCTGCTGTGTGCCCTGAAATCCATTCCATATTGAAGAATGGTTATGACAAGTATTTGCTGAACTGGTGTGATTGCAGTCTGGAAAACACAAGATGCAGTTATAAAGAACAGAAAACGGAGGTTAGGGAACATCATAAGGTAAAGAAACATTAATAAACACCCTTACAGAAATATTAAGAAGAGCAGTAATGTTTATTCAAGCTATGCTGAAATGTGCTGTTTGTGCCAGAAAAGCTAATCCAGAGACCCTAACAAATTCTGTGTTCTGAAAACTGGACTGTTGATGTAAGAATAGTATGTGAGTGAGTCTGGAAACAAATTATGTTGCAGTGAGAAAGGGAGATCATATGTGTAGTCCTGGGATGTCATGCCATTATGGTATAGCAGCAGTTATAGATTTGGTTTGGCAGAATGATGTGTTTTGAGACTGCAAGTAGAGTGTGGTGTTTGGGGGAAAGCACTGGAGGATCTGGTGTGTTGATCTGCAATTCAGAGAGGCCATGAATGGCTGGCCGGTACCTGGACCATATGGATTACTACAGTGTCATCAGGTGCCCATTGTAGTAATATACAATCTAGAACTGGAAAAACAGAGAAAAAATCATGAAAGACTAACAACCACTACTCCTGAAGGATATATTCCCAGCTCTAATGGCATCGGCTTTCCAACAATCACCTACTGTTATCCGAAGCAAAAAGTAGCAAAATGCAAACTTCTAGCAGGAGCTCATAAGAGAAATGGCTCAAGATCCTGCAGTATACTAGGCTGCAACCTGTGCTAGCACATATCACGAGACCGCACAGTCACCCACCTGGGAAGACATTCAGCATAAGAGGATCCTACTCATGCTCCTTTTCTAATATAGGATATATTAATCAATGTATAAAATGTGAAATATGCTGCAATATTTATTAAATTGGCGAGGCAGTTTAATGCTAGGCAATAAACTCGCACAGATATAAGATCATGTGCCACAGAGCAGATCAAGGCAACATTTCCATCGAGGAGCACTTTTCAGGATCAGACCATTGCAGCAATGACCATTTAGGACCAGAGGACGGGGATTTTAACTCCCAAAAACTAGTTAAAAAATGTATACAGTTAGTCCAATAAAAAGGAATCACCTCTGTTTTTGTTTTGTGTTTATTTGTATAACCGGGTAAGGCGGACACGTCGCCTCTCACCCCTCCCCCCCCCCCCCCCACTTCACATTTCCTTGACAACTTAATTCAGAACAAAACACATGACAACCATTTGGGACTTAAACTGGTCGCAGCTTTAATAACCTTTTAAACAACACACAATACAAATCAACACATTTTAACTCCCCCCCCCCAAGCAGAGCGAGCCCTCACCCGCCATGTTAGTAGCAAGGTGACGCCACATCCGCTTCCCCCGGGCACAGGCCCGACATTTTCCACGCCCTCCCTCTTCCGGCTTCGCCATGCTATTAGCAAAAGCCTGAGGGATTAACCGGGTCGGGGGTACCCCACCCCCGCCCTCATGCTTGCCACCGGCTCCGGACCCCGGAAACCTCCGGGATCCCGCCAAAGCCCCCCCCCCCAGCTGCAACAACCCAGAACCCCCCAGCCAAAACGTCCCCCACGCCAGGGTGGGTGGGCGGGTGTCCGGCGCCTCCAGCCTCGACCCAGCAACTGCCGGAGCAGTGCTGGGTCCCCGCACTACCCACCCACCCCCGTTGCCGACTCCCAGCCCTCTCATTGGCTCCCGGGCATTTAAAACGCCGAGGGGAGCCAATGAGGGCGCCAGGCCGCGCGGGGCGCCGAGCCGCGCGCCGCCGAAACTCCGGGGGGGGGGTGATCGGCCCGCCGCCCCCCCGGTTAGGAGCGGCCACGCGGACGGGGCCCGCGGCCTTACTATAACCGGGTAAGGCGGACACGTCGCCTCTCACCCCTCCCCCCCCCACTTCACATTTCCTTGACAACTTAATTCAGAACAAAACACATGACAACCATTTGGGACTTAAACTGGTCGCAGCTTTAATAACCTTTTAAACAACACACAATACAAATCAACACATTTTAACTCCCCCCCCCAAGCAGAGCGAGCCCTCACCCGCCATGTTAGTAGCAAGGTGACGCCACATCCACTTCCCCCGGGCACAGGCCCGACATTTTCCACGCCCTCCCTCTTCTGGCTTCGCCATGCTATTAGCAAAAGCCTGAGGGATTAACCGGGTCGGGGGTACCCCACCCCGCCCTCATGCTTGCCACCGGCTCCGGACCCCGGAAACCTCCGGGATCCCGCCACCGGCTCAGGTCAGCCACGACCAGAGCCGCCCCCCAAAGGTAAGCTGCGACCAGCCCTCGCCCCCCCAATGGAATACCTTCCAAGGCCTCCTGCCAATCGTTAAGCAATAAATCTAGCCCTACTGGGGACAAATGTACCCCATCAGACCTGTAGAGGCCCGGGCAGTCCATGTCCACCCAAGGATGGAAAATTTGACAGCCCCCTTGCTGACCCACCCACCGGCCAATTTGACGGTTAATTTTTTGTCACACCCCATGACCACCGTCGCTGAGCCCTACAGGAAGGCCTTGGAATGATATCCGACCATAACAATAACACATCTGGAAACATCCCCAACACCACCCCAAAGTCCTTGATAGCTGCTCGGATCAACTGCCGGCATGACCAAGAAGCAAGATCGTTGCCACCTATGTGGAGCAGCAAGACATCCGGTGCGCCTCTGGTACGGTGGAGGTGCCCAAGCAAAGGCAAGAGTTGGATCCATCGAAGTCCGCGCTCACCCAGCCATGTGACAGTCACCGCCTGCTCGGAAATTCCCAAGTTCAGCCCCATCGGGCACGTCGCTGCTCGCCGACCAGCCCAGAAGACAAAGGAGTGGCCAAGAATCGAACAGCATCGCCGCCCCGTATCTGCAACAAAAGAATAGAACCGTTATTTTTCCCCCCCCCTCCCACTCCCCTACAAACGCACGTGGCTGTGGAAGGCTCTCGACCGCCAACGCCCGATGCGCTGTATCTCCTGATCGGGCAGCCCAGCCACCGCTGCACTGGTCGCCGCCCCAATCCGGAAGGAGTGAGGGGCAAAACGCACCAGGGTCCTCACCTATCAGCCTTAAGGACAGCCGTAGCACTGCCATAAATTGGAAACGCGTAAGAACCCACGCGTCCTGATGGATAAGGAGGCTACCGCCGACCTCTGGGCGAACGCGTAAGCACACTTGCAGTAATGCGACAGGACATGTGGGAGAACCTTGCACCGCTGCCAATTCCAGCCACATACCTTTTCCACCTGATCCGTCTTAGAACGGGCAAGGCGGATACGAACCCCACCCCCGAGAAAGTGCACTTGATGCACTTGCACCTCCCTCCCATTGCGAATCCGACCCGACTCCGAAACCAGCCCACCCACCCGGTTATTGATCACAGACACTACAGCTTCATTGTCGCACTACCAACGCACCCTGCGATTGCGGAGTCTATCCGGCCACAGCGACATGACCACCCAAATGGCTAACAACTCGAGGAAGGTAATATTCTTCGTCAGCCCCACATCCAGCCAGGAGTGAGGCCAGCCTTCCGCGCCCCATGAGCCCCCAAAATAAATCCCCAAACCCAAACCCCCCGCTGTGTCAGTATACAACTGCAGATCCGCAGGAGTCACCTCCGGGTCTCGCAGCACCGTGGTACCATTAAAGTCACGAAGGAACTCGTCTTGTGGGAGACCAGCGTAAGTTTCTCTTCCGGCGGGCGGGCTAACAACGCCACGGAATCCAACTCCACGCCCAAAAGGTAAGAGTAGTCGCCGGACCCGCCGTCTTCTCAGAAGCTAATGGAACACCCCACACCTAGGCCAACTGTACAAACTCATCCAACAAAGCCTTGCACTGCCCAGTATGCACCGGTCCTACGAAGAGGAAGTCATTTAAGTAATGCACCACCGAGCCGCAGCCCACTCAGTCCACGAATGCCCAATGTAAAAAGGAGCTAAACTGCTCGAAATACGCACAGGAAATCGAACCTCCCCTGGGCATGCATTTATCGAAGTAAAAGTGACCTTCGAAGCAAAAACCCCAACAAATGGAACGCGGAAGGGTGCACCGGCAATAAACGGAAAGCGGATTCGATATCCACTTTCGCCAGCAAGCATCCCGGACCACAGGCACGTACCAGCTCAATGGCCTCGTCAAAGGATGCGTACCGTACAGCACACAAAACCTTAGGAATGTGATCATTAACCGAAGAACCAACGGGAAAAGAAAGATTATGTATTAGGCGATACTTCCCCGGCTCCTTCTTCGGAATGATCCCCAACGAGATACCACCAAATCTGCAAATGGTTGTGCACTAAAAGGACCAGCCACCCTACCTAACGCTAGCTCATTTGCCAACCTAACCCGAACCAGCTGCGCCAAAAGCCGCACCGAAGGCGAATTCCCCGCCTTGTTGACCTCTACACTGCCTACCACCGGTATGGGAAATCCTTCCTTAAACCCACATTCCCATAGACAGCTGACCTGTCGCTTCGGATACTTCCTAAGCCACGGACCTAGCGCATCAATCGCAACCGGGGTGGGGGCCAAACTCCACCAGTCCCTATTACTTGTGGCTGGGGGCTGACACGCCCTCGCCACTCTTTTTGACACACTTGAGTGCTGAGTGACCTCCATTACAGATGGAGCAGGCGTGCCGGAATTTGCAATCCGGAAAGGGGCAGGAAGACTTGTTGAAGCGCCAGCACAAGTCACCAGCCCCCCCCCCCCCCCCCCGGAGTGCTCTGCAAAACAGGGGGGACGCCCGATCGAAAGGGCCGATCCGCCAGCACGGGGGCGGCGACCCCACCTCTTTGCCCACCTACGCTACCCCCCCAGGTCTGATCGCCATCTGTGTCAGCCAAAGATTAATGTCCTGCGTTCCCCACGACAACATGCAATTCTCCTCCATCTTATCACGGAATTTCTCATCGTAGTTGAGCCAAGCCCAACCCTCATGAGTCTGTGAGGCCTCTAGTATGGAATCCGCATAAGCCAAAAGCATACCGTACTGCTCCGGGTGCGAATGACCCCATACACTAGCCAAGCGCAGAAAAGACCGAGTCCAATTAACCACATTCCGGGCCACTCTCTTGACCCTACCCGCCTTCTCGTCCTCCTTACGTTTTCGTCAACTATCCCCCGACCGTTTACGACCTTCAAGTAAGCGGAAAATATCTAAATAGCGACGCTTGACAATCTTTTTTCGCAGCGTCTTTGGCACCCCCTCCCATAACTCAGAGAAAAACGCCACCGAGGGCACCGAACCCACCTGTCCCGCGCCGACCTCCCCACCAGTTGTCCGGAGACTCCGGGACAAGTTGTCGGAAACCGAGCCGGACGAAGACTCAGAGGTTGATGAAGAGGAGGACCGCAAACGCCGCCGCCGGTGACATGAACGCCGCCTGCGCTTGGTCGCTCGCGTCTTTCCCCCCTCTCCGGCCCCCGCGCTAGCAGCCGACTCACCTGCCGCTGGTGCTGCTACCTCGGGAGACACGCCCGTCTCCTGTGGCGTCGACGCTGACGCTGCCGCTCCTCCCCCGTTTTCGACAGACACGGGGCCACCACTTGTGCTCACCCGCCCGCTGTCCGTCTGACCCGCAGGAGCCCCCAAAGGGTGCCCCAAGTAGTGCCAGCCGGTCAAAACCTGCGGAGAAAAAACAGGGAAAGGCGAAGGAACACCCGCCACTGGCCAAGGCGGCTGCCACGCCCCTAGCCAGTCGGCATGTGAAGAGCCTTGGCCCCCGCCTTGCCAATGCGCCCACGTGGGCGAGTAAGCTGCCCCAGCAGGAGCTGAGCCACCCCCAGGACTTGCAGCGTCCACCACCACACTGCTCGCCTGAGGAGCGACCCCGTCAATCCCCCCCACTGGACTTGTGGCCGCCCCCAAACCACCCATAGGACCGGGGGCCTCTCCCAGCCCCAAAGCACCTCGTGCTGGGCCTTTTGACCTACCCCGCCGGCCCCCAGCTAAAGGGCCAGCCGAAACCCCCCTGGCTCTGGTCCCCCCCCTCCCAAAATGAGCTGGGCGCCCCCCAGGAGCGGGCCCCCCTCCCCGAGAACCGCCCGGCTTAGCCTTGCCATACCCTTCGCGCTGTCGGGCACCCTTTTTCCCTCCGCCGGCCATGGGAAAATTAAAAAGGCTGGAGGAACCCTGGAAATGAATTAATAGTGGGTTGAACTCTTTTTTTTTTTTTTTTTAAATCGGAGATTGAAGCACCCTAAAGAGCCCCACTGCTTTGGCCACCAATGTAATTGAGGGGGGGGGATGGAATTGAGGCACAACCCCACGAAAGACCCACTTGCCTGTAGCAGATCCTCTGCCCTCAGCTACAGTCAGCACACACACCACCGCGAGCCTCCGACTCCCCCGTCGCTGCACAACAGCTGCCCAGAGCACGTTGCAGCCTCTCGTGCTGCTTCCTGCTGCTGCCCCAAGGCCCACACCGTATCCTGCTCCGCAGCCTGTCCGGCGCCTCCAGCCTCGACCCAGCAACTGCCGGAGCAGTGCTGGGTCCCCGCACTACCTACCCACCCCCCCCCCGTTGCCGACTCCCAGCCCTCTCACTGGCTCCCGGGCGTTTAAAACGCCGAGGGGAGCCAATGAGGGCGCCAGGCCGCGCGGGGCGCCGCCGAAACTCCGGGGGGGGGGGGGGTGATCGGCCCGCCACCCCCCCGGTTAGGAGCGGCCACGCGGACGGGGCCCGCGGCCTTACTAAACCTTGTGATCAAGGTACTTGATGGAAATTTTAAACAATCCAGGAAGTTAAAATGATCAGAGACTTTGGAAATGACAAGAAAGGACTAAACAAAGATCAAGCCTTTTTAACTCCTTATGAGCCATAAAATTCTACTAACTGTCACCTTCTGATCACTTATCAACATTCCCCTACCACCTTTCCCCTTCAGACTGTTATTGGAATGCTTTCTATAATTCACATATTTATTTATTTATTATTTAACAAATTTTTATATACCGCAACTTTCCGAGGATCAGGTGCGGTTTACATCTAACAGTTAAGGAAACAGAGAGACATTTCTGTTTTTTACATTGAACGATAACATGAACTATGTGCAGTTAACAATTGAACTTTTAAATTACAACTTTTTGGAAATATGTACAATTAACTATGTACAGTTAAATTATTGGAGTCCGTTCCAGGAAGGGGCATGTCCAGACCATCCAAACATCCCAGCACAGGAAGGGCTCTGTTGTACTTGATTCTGCACCACAGGAGCCAAACTTTCCCACAGTTGCAGGGTCAGGCACGGAGATGGCCCAGCATGCCCCTGCATACCCATGGGAGATGTCCAGATGGCAGCACGGCCAGCCTACCCCATGCCCCTGTTGGTGTGCCAGTGCCGTGGCATCCCATCACCATGGCACCGGGACACCCTGCAGGAGCCACCAAAATGGTAAAGGGGATGGAAGGCTACTCCTATGAAGAGAAGCTAAAAAGGTTAGGGCTCTTCAACCTGGAAAAGAGACGGCTGAGGGGAGATATGATAGAAGTCTATAAATTAATGAACGGAGTGGAACGGGTAAACGTAGATCAATTGTTTACGCTATCAGAATATAGAAAGACTAGGGGACATGCAATGAAGCTACAGGATAAACTATTTAAGACAAATAAGAAAAAATATTTTTTTCACTCAACGTGTAATCAAACTCTGGAATTTGTTACCGGAGGATGTAGTAAAGGCTGTTAGTGTAGCTGGGTTTAAAAAAGGTTTGGACAAGTTCCTGGAGGAAAGGTCCATAAACCATTATTAAAAAGGGACCCAGGATATCAATGCTTGACCCAATACAAGCATTGTGTTTTGTTTAAAAATTCAATAAATAAATAATTGAAAATGTTTTTATAAAAAAAAAGACCATCAATCAAAGAGTTTAAAATCTGGCCTGTCTCTGTTTAGCCACTGGAAAGGTGAAGTGCTGGAGTGAACTATGTGAGGAACTTGTATGTTTCTCTATCCAAGATGGTGGACTGCAAAGGAGGAGGAAAAAATTGCTTTGGATAATAAGAATTCTAGCAGGTAGTCACACTCTGTGGCTGGCAGCTAGGATGTATCCTTAGTAGTGAGGACAAAATAAATGAGTAGGCTGGATGGACACGATGGTCTTTTTCTGCTGTCGTTTATTGTGTTACTGTTTGCACACTTGCCAATGTTAGTATTAGAGAATGTGGTGGTGCCACTAATGCACATGTAATTCATGTATTTTATCAGTCTTGATACTTGGGCATTAGATAATATGTTAGTGCATAGATTCCGTAGTGACTTAAGAGTCTTTCCGGAGGCAGTTTTGAGCAGCTTATCTAAATGCAAAGCTTGTGAGCAGTTCTTTACTCGTGGACTTGGTAGGAAATTTTCAAAATAAAACTATGGATTTAGTTTTACTTTGATATTATGCTTCATGGGGTACCTGTTGACTCTTCTCTAAATGCACATGGATAAAGTATTTGCGCAGATTTCAAAATGCCATTTTGCATGCATACTAACCTAGGCATGTGTCCAGGAATGCCTCTTCTTAATTTGGCTAAAACATTTATTCTTGTAAACCCTTGCATGTATTTTTCAGTCGATTGGAGGAGAGCAATTTTCAGATGGATCAATTTACCCAAATGCAATGTTCTTTATTTAGGTAGCTGGCTTTGAAAACTGTCTTTCTGACTCTATCGTAAATGACTGGTGAATCAGACTTGAAATAGAAAATGCATTGCAGATTTAGCTTAATAAGAATATTCCATGAGGTCAGGTGTAGTATTCATCTAGGACAGGGTGGCAAACTCCCTGCCTCTGTTCTGTCAAACAGATGTGTTTTTCAGGATTTGAATAAAGAATATTTATTAGACGTATTTGCATACATTTCATCAAAAAACTGTCTTAATTTACATAATTTGGCTCTCTTGAAATCAGGCCTGTTTGTAGTGTCCTGAAGATTAGAGCTACTGTATCCCTAATCTAGGATATCACGCTAATTAGCATTTGATGTAGGCATTTAGCATGATTTTACCTCTACGCAAGAGTTTAATAAATCTATCATAACAACATGCTTGTGGATGCTTTTCACTTGTGGAGATGGATGTCAGCAGCAATCCCATGGTCGCAGTATCCTATTATTATTATAGAGAATACTGACACCTGGTGGCCATTGTCAGTCCCACAGCTCTTGTGTTTCCAGGACAGACAGGAGAGTATTATCACAATAGATTTGTCCAGAATTTGTTTGCTGGCAATATTGGACAAATAATTTCAGTGAAGGAGGACCATATATATGAAAGGGTGAGGAGAAGGGAGAGGGAACAGGTGAGAAGGATGAGTAGTAAGAATGAGAAGAAAGAAGAATAAAGGGGAACAAAAGAAGAAAGAGTGAAGGGCAGAGGTGGGGAAGGGAAGAAATTGGAAAGGAAAAGAATGATGAGGGGGAAGCAAGAAGGGAGGAAGAGAACATAAGGGGATCAAATAATGTTTTGTGGGTTTCAGTCCGTAAACAATAATGGTGAAAATTCTGATCCTCATCTTTAAATTGTATCCCTTTCAAATCTAATGAGTCTTGCTTGGAACACAGTACTGTATATACCATGTTTGGCAGTCTGCAGAAAGTCAGTCAAACGTGTTATCTGGATGAAATAGACTAATGAAGAAATGAAAGTTATGTCAAGGAACTTGGAGCCCTTCTTACCTCTTCCCATATCGCTCCTGGAATACTTTCTCAGCAGGATATAAATCCTGTCAGGCATAAAATATTGCTAAACCAGTAAATGTTAACATCAGCTGACAATGCAATAATTTAAACCTTCACTGCAAATATGTTGATTGTTGCCACAGTAGAAACAAGATTTGGCAAGATCCAGTAAGGATCTGGCTCCCCATTTGTGGGTCAAGTTTCTTTCATTTTCTTTCTTTAATTTTTATTGTCAGACATGCTGTAGTTTAAAATAAAATTTAGTAAAACGTACTGTTTTGGAAAAAAAAACCTGAAATATTGAGGTTGACTCTTTGAGGGGCTGCTGTGATATCCTATTCTTCCTTAGACATTTCAAGTGCCACCTGTTTCATCAGGTGTTTGATGTCTGATTTTGTATTTGTCTTTGTGCTTTGTTGATATATTTTTATTATTTATGTTTTTTGTGCCACCTTGAACTGTGTGATTAGGTGGGTTATAAATGCGGTAAATAAAAATAAAATAAAATAAAGGCACTTATTCAGTTCGGAGCCTGCTAACTAGATAAGGGCCAGCGAGATAAATATTCAGTGTCACTATTTGGATAGCGAGCTGAATATAGCTGCAATGTGGATAACCTCAAACTCAGCTCCAGCACTCTCCGGATCGTGCCAGGGTGGTCTGTGGGAAGAGCTGGTTTGGACTTCGAGGCTCTCTGATTATAATTCAGCCCACTAATTAAATAATTAACTACATAAAGTTAGGACAGCAAAAAGGATGTCCTGACTTTATGTGGTTTGCTCTCCAGATAGTGGGCTAAATATTGCCTTTATCCAAAAAGTGGTGGTGACTAGTACTGAATCTGGAAATTCAATGCTGGCCACACTCCGGTTATGGATTTTATTTAACCAAGGTGGCCGGTGTTTAAAAAAACTCTGACCACCATGCTTAAATATTGACCCAACTATATTAATTATTCAGTAGCGTAAGTTCCAGTGAGGGGCCCCTAAGCAAAACTTTGCTAAGGGCCCCCCATTGTCACAGTGGCCCTTGCATGGCCCCCCAATGTCACAGCAATACGTCCTTGTGGGCCCCCCCCCCCCCCCATTCCCTGTACAACAGTGTTAGAAAACTTATTTTAACAGGTTTGCCATGTTGCCTCTCATCTTTTAAGTTTCCACCAGGCCCGGTGGTTGTTATAATCCGGGCTGAAGTCTCACGGTACAGCTATTATTGGGAGACTTTGACCCAGGTGATAACAGCCTCCGGGCCTGCTAGAAACTTAAAACAGCAGAGGCAGCATGGAAAACATGTTTAAGTACATTTGTTGCTCTGCCTTACTGCCACTGTGTGGGCCCGCTTCCTGCTCGGGCCCTCCCGCATTGCGGGAGCTGCTTGGGCAGAATTTACACCACTGTTCTAATTATATCAGCATTTATATAGAACCCTAAAACCGGAACATTCTGCAACTAATTGCAGGTATAGTGAGTCTCTTCCCCAGAGCTTACAGTCAAAGTGGCTGCCTAAGGCGGTGGAAGAAAAAATGAGCTGCCCAGTTTCAGTAGAAGAAGCAAAATTTGAACCCAGTTCTCCTGGACCTCAGAAAGGTCACATGCTCTCTCCCATCTATTATTTTGCCTTTCTATATTCCCTCCAGGAAGCTTTGGAATCACAATGTGAAGGGATTGATGAAGAATCCCAAACATGGGACAGCAATAGAACAGCCCCAGTCTGCTTTCTAGGAGGTTGAAATAGTGGAATAGAAAAATGAGTAGAAGGAGGCAAAGGAACAGGAAAAAGCCTTAGGAAGCAAAACTAGAGCTGTAGTGGCATGTAATGGAAACAAATCAAATAATATGAAATATATCTTCTTTTCTGTTTCAAAAATAGTAGCATAGGGGCTAATTTTCACTGTCGCGGAATGGCGCAAACTAGATTATAGCTGCCTATATTTAATCAAATTTTCAGCTGCAGTCTATAACAGTGATTCTCAATCTTCATAACTATTGTTAAACTTTCAAGAATTTGAGGTATCTTGTGTACTCCTAGAGTATAAAAAAAATTCACAGCAAATATTATAGTTACAGCTCAGTGTGATATTTGGGTCTGATTTTCAATTAGAATTAAATTGACAAAGAACAAACATATACACCACAGACGCTGATACTGCTGAATTCAAATCATGTTTACCAAAGTAATGTTAGTGCCATGGAGCCAACAGAGCTGAGGTAGCCAAGATGCACATTTCTTGTATGGTTTTATTGTCTCTTCCCAAAATAATAACATCAGTATGAAACTCCAGAGAGAAATGGGAGGGCGCGGTGGCCAGCTGGAAGAGGCGTCAAACACCCTGGGCTCGATAACCAGATGATTTATCCGGCGGTAACATCAGGAGTTAACCAAATAAATTGCCATGTTTAATTTCTCCAGGCCTCTCACTGATTAAAATTTAACTGATTTGGTAAGGAGGGGAGAGGGGCCTGCAAGGAGCATGGCTGAAAGTTAACCAGGTAGTGCCAATATCTAGATAGTTATTGGCTGATGACCTCTCTAAGTTTATGATGCTCCCTTCATGGAGATGGGGGAGGGGGGGAAGAAATATTATACCTCACTTTTCTCTACATCAGCAAAAACATATGAAAAATAGAATGATGATGACATTTAGGCTAACCATGGACCTGCAAGCTAATTTTCGAAGGGAAACTCCCTGGAATGTTTCCCTTTGAAAATTCAGGCTGGCAGAAGAGTAACAGCACATTGTACCCATTTTCTTTGTACCTGTTCTGAAGCAATATAAAGTGCACACGTATTTCCCTCCCCTTCCAGACCTAACCCTGCCTCTTTTCCCACGGGTAAAAGTTTATGCATTGTAAACAGAATGTGTACTTTTATCTGTTCTGGAGTGGGGGGAGGGCAGCAATTGTTAGATACGATTTTATATCAACTCAGAAAATTACCCTCCCCATGGTGTGTTTCAGAAATACATATTGCATACAGAAAATAGAGCAAACAAGAGTACAACAATGATATTTACCAATTCTTTAAATAGTTTTGTATTCCAGGTCACTAAAATGTTTTAGTGATGTGATATGTGCCTCAGTATTAACTCTGAGAAGTAATAGCTATCCACACACTATCCAGTCAGACTGTGACGCTTAATTAATAATGTTCTTCCCATTGTAGTCTCCAAAGCCACTTTCACCTCAGGGGAAGTAGAATTTGGACTTTCTTTTACAACTCAACCCCAAATTATTCTGAGAATTCTCAGCAACTCCCCCAGCCATGGCTTCAAAAACACTCTCAAGCTGACTTAGTTGATGATGTGGCAGCGCCCTTGTCATATAAAGCAGCTGCCTCCACTGGAACCCCACTACAAATACTGCTCACTGCTGAATCTTGGGACCCAAGAACTGGGGTAAACCCAATCCATCCATCCAGGATAAGCAAAGTTTCCAGGTCCAGTGCTAGAGTTTCTGCCCCAAACGCAACAGTGGATCCCTCCAGCATTTCACTAGGATGCCATTGCAGCAGCTCCAAAATAGTCCTCTGCCAGGTTGATATTGCTAATAGGAGAGACAAGGAAGCTGCCAAACACTCCCTTTCCTCTTCCTAATGTCGATTTCAGGTGAAACTAAGAACACTGGGAGAAATGACAGAGCTACAGCACTAGTTCTCCCCCTAAAATGCCATCTTGGTTTCTCGTTTCAATAGATTTATAAGCAATATTCTGGAAGGGTTGTCAGGAATGATTTGGCTCTTTGCAGTTGATAACAAAATCTGCAACATGGTAGACCCTGGAAGGTGTGGATAATATGATGAGAGATCTGGCAAAGCTTGAGGAATGGTCTGGAATTTGGTAGCTAAGATTTAAAGCTAAAAATATTCAAGACCATCCATCTGGCCTGCAAAAATCCAACAGGGCAGTACAGTACAGGGGAATGATACACTTACGTGGACGAAAGAAGAGTGGGACCTGATGATCTTAAGGTGGTCAAACAGATAGTAAAGGTAGCAGTAAAAGCCATAAGATACTTGGGTGGATCAGAAGAGGAATAGTTAAAAGGAAAAAGGAGGTGATGGTGCCTCTATAAGAGTCTCTGCTGAGACCTCATTTAGAGTACTGTGTGCAATTTTGAAGCGCACACCTTCAAAAAGATATAAACAGGATGGAGTCAGTCCAGAGGGCAGCTACTAAAATGGTCAGTGGTCTTCATCATAAAGCATATGGGGACAGAGTTAAAAACTAAATAAGAATACTTTGCAAGAAAGGGGGATATATGATAGAGACATTTAAATATCTACATGGTAATGCAGAGGAGTCAGTTCTAGAACAAGGGGTCCTAGGATAAGGATAGCAGAAATCTAGGGAACTATTTCTTTATGGAGAGAGTGGTGGATGTGTGAAACAGCCTTCCACTGGAGGTGGTGGAAATGTGGATGGTATCTGTAGTCAAGAAAGCTTGGAACAATTATAGAGGAACTCCGAGGGAGAGGAAAGGATTGTATAGCTAAGTGGTTTATATAGATTGAATAGGCTGCATGGACTTTACAAGCTGTCATTTTCTCTGTTTTTATGTTTATATTTCCAGGGGTCTTGGCAGTCTCTTTACCAATGCTGGTACTGCTTTACCCTTCTCACAGTGGTCTGCAATCTTCGTCTAACTGTTAATGCTCTTTGCTCATTTTTGATGCTTTGGAGTCTTTGTGACATTCTTGATGCCTTGATGTCCTGTTGCTTCTAAAGCAGATGTCTGCCAGCAAGTTTTAAGCATGCTTGATTAAAAATAGATGGAAATCCCAGCTGTTAGAGTGCAAAATTGCTTGCCTCATTGAATTTAATGGTCCCAGATGATTTGAATAACTTGAATTCTAAAACAAACCGAACAGGTGATTCAACTGAACATGATCTGAACCAAAAAATGTTATCATGTACATCCGTAAATGATGCTATCGAATAATTTGAATTGCAGTTATACTGAGTGGTTGAAAGCAGTTAGGCGCTTCTTTATGCATGGAAGACAGTATTGATGGGCAAGATGTATGGAAACGTCATATTGGCTTATCACCCAGATACTTCTCAACCCAGTCCCCAGGACACCTAGCCAGTCAGGTTTTCAGGAAAACCACAATGAATGTGCATGCGCTGTCTCCATTGAATTCAAGTGTCTGCCATGCATTTTCATTAGGGTTATCCTAAAAACCTAACTGGTTGTGTACCGAGGACTGGGTTGAAAACCTTTGGTTTAGAGACACCAATGCTTAAATTAATATTCTGACTCAGACTTAGAAATGTGTGATAGCTGGGAAGGGAGAAGGAGGGGAGAGTTTGTAAGAGAGAATGAGTATATGAGTCAGGAGGGGAGGGAAGTTCATTTCCCTTTGTCTTATGTCAATTTGGGGAAGAGGGGTAGAGAAGGATATCCATTGATCCAAGCCAAGGAGTGGAGGGAAAGGGCACCATTGATAAATTTTGCGCAGGGTGCTTTTGTCCTAGAGCTGTAGGACTGTGATGAAGGAGCCTGTCAGACATAATACAAAATAGCCTAAAAGATCTCATCATTTTTTGTTTTCAGGATAAAAGAAATCATTGTAGACTTTTTATGGGGTTGTCATCATCTCCATTAAATGTTATTAAAGAATAAAATAAGGTAGCTCGTCAAATTTGCTTATGAAAATTGTATTCATGCTATGGCAGGTGTAGCTCCTACTTCAAAGCCTATGCCCTCCTCTTAACCCTGGGAGTACCGATGGGGTCAAAAGTGACCTCATTGCAAGTTTCACAACGCGTATCTCGGAAACTAGTTGTTCAAGAATGCAATCTTTTTATTACTTTTCACATGTCAATATTCTCTTTATATTGCACCATGACAGGAATAATTTTCATCCGCTAGGTGACGCTAGTGATGAATTGCAGCACAGAGTACCAGTGGGGTCATTTTTGACCCCAGTTGCTTACGTCCGGTTTGGATCGTGATACAATTTGCAGTTTTGTGAATTTTTTGATCTGAAAAAGGTATTTATCATTAATTATGTATCATTTATTTTTTGTACTCTTATTTTATGAAAATTACACATTTTCTGTAATTGATATCATATGTTCTCTCATTATTTCCAATGAAATCTAAAGGCTTTCAGCTCATTCATCACGATTATTGTACACCTATAGTAAAACTGCTTTGCGTTTTATTCAACTTTATCTTTGTTTATTTATTTTAGGTTATTGTTTATGATGTCAAAATGAAAGTATTCAGCTGCCCAAGTAAGAGAAATATTGCAACGAGATACTGACAGTGATGGCTCTGAGTCGTCTGATGCAGCATATTCAGCAAGCAAAGAAGCATATCAGCCAAGTTCAGGCGATAAATCTGATGATGACATTCATGATTCAGATGGCGACAGCAGTTGGTCGCCAAGTGAATTTGAGACTGATGTTGAGCCGGTAACATCGCCTGCAGCAAAGAGTCAAGTTACAGGTCGAGGCAAAGTTCGAGGCTGTGCTGGACGGGGAAGAAGGTAGGAGTCCTCGGTGTCAGTATCATCTGTGAGGAATCTTAGTTGTGGTCGTAGAGGAGCTAAGAGGTCATCAACTATAAGCACAAATGTTGCCATTGAAGCCTATGTATCTAAGGATGCCACATCATGGAACAGGAAACCTATAAAGCAAGCTGCTGGAAGATATGCCAGAGCTAATGTCATGCCCGTACAACAAGGTCCTACAAGGTATGCTGTACGAAATGTTGATGGCCCTCTCGCAGCATTCCACTTGTTCATGAGGAAGAACTTATTGAATGAAATCATGATGTGGACGAGCAAACAAGGAAGACACATTTATGACAACACCTGGAAAGATTTGACAGACAGAGAATTTTGAAGTTTTCTTGGACTTCTGATCCTCTCAGGTGTGTACAAGTCACGAAATTAATCCATAGTTCAGTTGTGGAACCTTGAAGATGGTCGTTCTGTTTTCGGCAAAAATATGGCCCGTAACCGTTTTCAGCAAATTTCTTGTGCTCTCAGATTTGATGATGCAACCAACAGACGTGAACAACGAGGCGTGGATAAGCTTGCTCCAATCAGACATGTTTTTGATACCCGGGAAGCAACTCTAAGTGACGCCTTTGTTCCTGGTGAAAATATTACCGTGGATGAGCAACTGCTTACATTTCGTGGCCGTGTTCCGTTCAGACAATATATTTCCAGCAAACCTGGGAAATATGGCATAAAGCTATGGATGTTGTGTGACAGTGCAACGTCATATGTTCTGCGTCTTCAAGTATATACAGGAAGGGAACTCGGACAAAACAGGGAACAGAATCAGGGTGAAAGGGTTGTGCTGCAACTCACTGAAGGATTGACGCAATTTGGCAGAAATGTTACTGTTGACAACTTCTTCTGCAGTTTATCCCTGTCACGGAAATTGCTAGAAAAACAAATGACACTTTTGGGGACAATTCGAAAGAACAGAAAAGAATTACCTCCAGAATTTGTAACAGCAAAGGACCGAGAGGTATTCACTTCACTGTTTGCCTTTCGCGATGACGCCACTCTGGTTTCCTATTGCCCGAAGAAAGGAAAAGTGGTTGTTCTGAGCAATTTGCATGATCAAGAAGAAGTAGATAACACACGTCCAGACAAAAAAAACACGCATGATCTTGGACTATAATTCTAGTAAAGGTGGAGTAGATACGGCAGATCAAATGTTGCGCACGTATACCACAAAATGAATGACAAGATGCTGGCCAGTGACAATCTTCTACAACATGTTGGACATCAGTGCTTTGAACGCCTTCATTGTTTGGATGTCACTAAATCCAGAATGGCAGTCCAGGTCAAAGCACAGACGTCATCTATTCCTCTTGGAATTAGGAAAGCAGCTGCTTCAGAGTAATTGCAGCAAGACTTCTTCCAGCATTGAAGAAGCCACTGATGCTGTTTGCAATGTCGGGATCCCAAAGGGCAAGGTGTCACTGCTGTTCCAGAGAAAAAGACAAGAAAAGCAACATAGTTTGCACCTCCTGCAAGCGCAGTGTTTGCAAAGAACAGCAAGGCCGCGGGTCCCGTCCGCGTGGCCGCTCCTAACCGGGGGGGTGGCGGGCCGTTCGCCCCGCCCCCTCTCGGTTGCGCGGCGCGCGGCTGGTTACTGCCCGCGCGGCCGGGCGCCTCATTGGCTCCCCGTGGCGTTTTAAACGCCCGGGAGCCAATGGGAGGCTGGGCCGCGGCAGCAGGGGGGGGGGGATAAGTGGCGCGGGGACCCAGCTCTGCATCGGCAGTTGCTGGGTCTAGGCTGGAGGCTCCTGTTGTGTGCGGGCTGGCTGCGCCGGATTCGACTTGCTGTGGAGGGCCTGTGGCTGCAGCTTGAAGCAGCACGGCTACGGCGCTGTCTTCGGCGCTCCGGGAGGCAGCGATTCAGCGTCGGGGGACTCGGAGGCTCGTAGCTCTCCAGGCAAGTTGTTTTGGCGTCCCCTCTCTCCACTAAAAAAAAAAAAAAAAAAAATTTCTCTTCTCCTTGCCTCCAGCCTATTATTGGCCATGGCTGGCGGGGGCAAAAAGGGGGGTGCCAGTAAGCGCCACGGGACTGGGAAGGCCAAGCCTGCTGGTCTGGGGAGAGGAGAGCCTGTCCCTGCGGGGCGCACGGCTCTTCTTAGCAGAGGGACAAGGGGCAGGGCTCCGAGCCGTGGTCCGACGTCCGACCAGGGGTCTAGCCCGGTCCCCAGGCGGGCAAGTAAGGGGGTTTCGGCTGGTCGGGCAGCTGGGGGCCGGCGTGGCCGGTCACCTGCCCCGGCTAGAGGTGCTTTGGGGCGGGGAGCGGCCCCTAATAGCCCGGGGGGGGCTAATGGTCCCAGGGGGGGGAGCGAAGGGGTGACTCCTCCGTCGGACAACGTGGGTATGGATGCTGCGAGTCCGGGGGGTCCATCTGCTCCCGCTGGGGCGGCCTATTCCCCTGCGTGGGCGCATTGGCAGGGCGGGGGTCAAGGCCCTTCCCGTGCGGATTGGCTAGGGGCGTGGCAGCCGCCTTGGCCAGGGGTGGGTTCGCCTTCGCCTTTCCCTGTTTTTTCTCCACAGGTTTCGCCCGGCTGGCACTACTGGGGGCAACCGTGTGGGGTTCCTGCTGGACAGACGGACGGTGGGAGGGCGAGCACCAGTGGAGGCCCCGCGTCTTCGGGAAGTGGAGGAGGAGCGGCAGCCTCAGCGTTGACAACACCGGAGACGGGTGCGTCTTCTGCGGTGGCAGCACCGGCGGCAGGTGAGTTGGCGGCTGGGGAAAGGGCGGGGGAGGGGGGTAAGAAGCGAGCGACCAAGCGCAAGCGGGGTTCCGGTCGCCGGCGGCGGCGTTCGGGGTCCTCCTCTTCTTCATCTTCGGAGTCTTCGTCCGACTCGGTGTCAGACGACTTGGCCGGGAGTCCGGGGGCCACTGGCGGGGAGGTCGGCGTGGGACAGGTGGGTTCGGGGGTCGGCGTGGGGCAGGTGGGTTCGGTGCCTTCGGTGGCGTTTTTCTCTGAGTTATGGGAAGGGGTACCGAAGAAGCTGCGGAAAAAGATTGTAAAACGTCGTTACGTAGATATTTTCCGCTTACTCGAAGGTCGTAAACGGTCGGGGGATAGCCGACGGAAGCGTAAGGAGGACGAGAAGGCGGGTAGGGTCAAGAGAGTGGCTCGGAATGTCGTTAATTGGACTCGGTCTTTCTTGAGGTTGGCGAGTGTATGGGGTCATTCCCATCCGGAGCAGTACGGTATGCTGTTGGCTTACGCGGACTCTATACTGGAGGCCTCACAGACTCATGACGGTTGGGCTTGGCTCAACTATGATGAGAAATTCCGTGATAAGATGGAGGAGAATCGCCTATTGTCGTGGGGAACCCAGGATATTAATCTTTGGCTAACGCAGATGGCCATCAGACCGGGCCGGGGGAAGAATGGGTGGGCAAAGAGGTGGAGTAGCCACCCCTGCGCGGGCGGATCGGCCCTTTCGATCGGGCGTGCCCCCTGTTTTGCAGAGAACTCCAGGGGGGGGAGGAGCGGGGGACCTGTGCTGGCGCTTCAACAAGTCTTCCTGCCCCTTTCCGGATTGCAAATTCCGGCACGCCTGCTCCGTCTGTAATGGGGGTCATTCAGCTCTCAAGTGTGTCAGGAAGAATGGCGGGAGCGGGTCAGCCCCCGGCCACAAGTAACGGGGACGTCTGGAGCTTGGCCCCCACCCCGGTTGCGATTGCTGTGTTAGGCCCCTGGCTTAAGAAGTATCCGAAGCGACAGGTCAGCAGTCTTTTGGAATTTGGGTTCAAGGAGGGGTTTCCCATACCGGTGGTGGGCTGTGTAGGGGTACACAAGGCGAGGAATTCGCCTTCGGTCCGGCGCTTCACGCAGCTGGTACGTGATAAGTTGGCTACTGAGCTGGCATTAGGTAGGGTGGCTGGTCCTTTCACAGAGCCCCCTTTTGCAGAATTCGTGGTTTCTCCGCTGGGTATCATTCCGAAGAAGGAGCCGGGGAAGTATCGCCTGATACATAATCTCTCGTTTCCTATTGGTTCCTCAGTGAATGATCACATTCCTAAAGTTTTGTGTGCGGTACGGTACGCATCCTTTGATGAGGCCGTGGAGCTGGTACGAGCCTGTGGGCCGGGGTGCTTGATGTCCAAAGTGGATATTGAATCTGCCTTCCGTTTATTGCCGGTGCACCCTTCTGCTTTCCATTTGTTGGGGTTTTGCTTCGAAGGGCAATTTTACTTCGATAAATGCATGCCTATGGGCTGTTCGATTTCCTGTGCGTATTTCGAACAGTTTAGCTCCTTTTTGCACTGGGCATTCGTGGACTGGGTGGGATGCGGTTCGGTAGTGCATTATTTAGATGACTTCCTCTTCGTGGGGCCAGCGCAGTCGGGGCAGTGCAAGGCTTTGTTGGAGGGTTTTGTCCAGTTGGCCCAAGTGTGGGGTGTTCCATTAGCATCCGAAAAGACGGCGGGTCCGGCGACTACACTTACCTTTCTGGGGGTGGAGTTGGATTCTGTGGCGTTGGTGGCTCGCTTGCCGCAAGAGAAAGTTACGAGTCTGCGGGTGTTGGTCGCCAATGCGCTGGGCTCTAGTAAGCTAACGCTGCGGGAGATGCAGTCTT
This sequence comes from Ichthyophis bannanicus, assembly GCA_033557465.1. Classification (NCBI taxonomy): domain Eukaryota; kingdom Metazoa; phylum Chordata; class Amphibia; order Gymnophiona; family Ichthyophiidae; genus Ichthyophis; species Ichthyophis bannanicus. The sequence continues at coordinate 372,946,261 of CM066031.1, forward strand.
TAGTGGGGTCCCTGAATTTTGCGTGTCGGGTGATCCCGATGGGGCGAGTATTCTTGCGCCGGTTGTCCGCTGCTACTTCGGGCATCTCTAGGCCGCATCATCGGATCCGGCTGTCCGGCAGCTTGCGGGCAGACCTGCGGATTTGGGACGATTTTCTTCGTGACTTCAATGGTACCACGGTGCTGAGAGACCCGGAGGTGACTTCTGCGGATTTGCAGTTGTATACGGATGCAGCGGGGAGTTCGGGTTTGGGGATTTATTTTGGGGGCGCATGGTGTGCGGAAGGCTGGCCTCCATCCTGGCGAGCGGTGGGGCTTACGAAGAATATTACCTTCCTCGAGTTGTTTCCCATTTTGGTGGTACTGTCGTTGTGGCCGGATAGACTCCGCAATCGCAGAGTACGCTGGTGGTGCGACAACGAGGCGGTAGTTTCGGTGATTAATAACTATTCCCCAAGATGTCAGCCGGTAGCTGACCTGATGTGGCAGGTGGTGTTTTCATGCTTGCGGTTGAATTTAGTAATTAAGGCTCGTCATATCCCTGGGAGTCATAACCAGATTGCTGATGCTCTTTCCCGTTTCAAGTGGGCGCTGTTTCGGACCTTGGCCCCAGATGCGGACGACGCGGGATCGGCGGTCCCGGAGCATTTATGGCGGATTGGCCTCCAGGAATGATCGAGCTGTTGCGGAAGTCTGTCTCCTCAGCGACATGGGTCACGTATCAACGTGGCTACTGCAGTGTGGTGTCCTTCTTGCTACTCCATGGATGGCGGCCCGGGCTGGCCTCGGATTTGCTGATGGGTCAGTATGTGGCGGCGGCTAAAGAACAGGGCTTGTCTCGGGCCACTACCCGACGGAACGTAGCAGGGTTCGCCTTTTTCGCAAGGGCTTTCGGGTGGGGGGGGGCGGGAGGGGGATTTCTAACGCGTACGTTGTTGCGGGGTTGGGAGCGGTCCAGTCCCTCGCCCGGGGATTGGCGGCGTCCTATTACGCATGACCTACTGTGTCGGTTGTGCGGGGCTTTGCCGCAGGTGGTGTCCTCCTGCTATGAAGGGGTGCTTTTTCGGGCCGTTTTTTCGTTAGCCTTTTTCGGCGCATTTCGGGTGGGTGAGCTGGTTTCGGAGTCAGGGCGGCTTCACAATGGGAGGGAGGTGCAAGTGCGTCACGTGCACTTGATCGGGAGTAGGGTTCGTATCCGCCTTGCCCGTTCTAAGACGGATCAGGCGGGTAGGGGTATGTGGGTGGACTTGGCAGCGGTTCAGGGTTCCCCCTCGTGTCCGGTCGCGTTACTGCAGGCGTACTTACGCGTTCGTCCGGAGGTGGATGGTAGCCTTTTTATCCATCTGGACGGGTGGGTTCTTACGCGCTTCCAATTTACCGCAGTGCTGCGCCTGGCTTTACGACAGATAGGTGAGGAACCTGGTGCCTTTGCCCCTCATTCCTTCCGGATCGGAGCGGCAACCAGTGCAGCGGTGGCTGGACTGCCCGATCAGGAGATACAGCGCATTGGGCGATGGCGGTCGGGAGCCTTCCAGAGCTACGTGCGTTTGTAGGGGAGTGGGTGGGGGGGGGCATTAACGGGGCTGTTCTTTGTCTTTCAGGTGTGGGGCAGCGATGCTGTTGGATTTTGGGCCACTCCTTTGTCTTCTGGGCGGGTCGGCGAGCGAGCAGCGATGCGCCCAGTGGGGCTGAATTTGGGACTTCCTGAGCGGGCGGTGACGATCACATGGCTGGGCGAACGCGGACTCCGGTGGATCCAACTCCTGCCTTTGCTTCGGCACCTCCAGCGTTCCCGAGGCACCCCGGATGTGTTACTGCTCCACTTGGGTGGCAACGATCTCGCTTCATGGACCTGCCGGCAGTTCATTCGAGCAGCTATCAAGGACTTTGGGGTGGTTTTGGGGATGTTTCCGGATGTACTATTGCTATGGTCGGATATCATTCCAAGGCCGTCCTGTAGGGCTCAGCGACGGTGGTCACGGGGTGTGACCAAAATTAACCGTCAAATTGGCCGGTGGGTGGGACAGCAAGGGGGCTGTCAAAATTTTCACCCTTGGGTGGACGTGGACTGCCCGGGCCTCTATAGGCCAGATGGGGTGCACTTGTCCCCGATAGGGCTAGATTTACTGCTGAACGATTGGCAGGAGGCCTTGGAATGTATGCCTTTGGGGGCGAGGGCTGGTCGCAGCTTACCTTTGGGGGGCGGCTCTGGTCGTGGCTGACCTGAGCCGGTGGCGGGATCCCGGAGGTTTCCGGGGTCCGGAGCCGGTGGCAAGCATGAGGGCGGGGGTGGGGTAGCCCCGACCCGGTTAATCCCTCAGGCTTTTGCTAATAGCATGGCGAAGCCGGAAGAGGGAGGGAGTGGAAAATGTCGGGCCTGTGCCCGGGGGAAGCGGATGCGGCGTCACCTTGCTACTAACACGGCGGGTGAGAGCTCGCTCTGCTTGGGGGGGGGGGGTTAAAATATGTTGATGTTGGATTATGTGTGTTTAAAAGGTTATTAAAGCTGCGACCAGTTTAAGTCCCAAATTGTTGTCATGTGTTTGTTTTGAATTGCTCTCTCGGGGGAAGGAAAGTGGGGGTGGGGCCTGGGGAGGGGCGAGAGGCGTCGTCCGCCTTACCCGGTTACAGCAAGGCCGCGGGTCCCGTCCGCATGGCCGCTCCTAACCGGGGGGGTGGCGGGCCGTTCGCCCCGCCCCCTCTCGGTTGCGCGGCGCGTGGCTGGTTACTGCCCACGCGGCCGGGCGCCTCATTGGCTCCCCGTGGCGTTTTAAACGCCCGGGAGCCAATGGGAGGCTGGGCCGCGGCAGCTGGGGGGGGGGGGGGTAAGTGGCGCGGGGACCCAGCTCTGCATCGGCAGTTGCTGGGTCTAGGCTGGAAGCTCCTGTTGTCCCGCCCGCCCACCCAGGCTGGGGGAGGCTTTGGGGGGGGTGTTTGGGTTGTTGCAGCTGGAGGGGGGGCTTTGGCGGGATCCCGGAGGTTTCCGGGGTCCGGAGCCGGTGGCAAGCATGAGGGCGGGGGTGGGGTACCCCCGACCCGGTTAATCCCTCAGGCTTTTGCTAATAGCATGGCGAAGCCGGAAGAGGGAGGGAGTGGAAAATGTCGGGCCTGTGCCCGGGGGAAGCGGATGCGGCGTCACCTTGCTACTAACACGGCGGGTGAGAGCTCGCTCTGCTTGGGGGGGGGGGGGTTAAAATATGTTGATGTTGGATTATGTGTGTTTAAAAGGTTATTAAAGCTGCGACCAGTTTAAGTCCCAAATTGTTGTCATGTGTTTGTTTTGAATTGCTCTCTCGGGGGAAGGAAAGTGGGGGTGGGGCCTGGGGAGGGGCGAGAGGCGTCGTCCGCCTTACCCGGTTACATTCAGAAATTGTCTGTGTCTCATGCAAATGACTGTAATACTATACTGTGTTCATCAAGTGCATGCAAAAACTGCTTTCATGGCAACTCTTCATGTAATTTTATGATAAAGCATTACATTTCAAAACATTTAACCTTCATATAATAAATAATTAATTCGGAATAATATTTTGTCTGTTTAGTTTAAAGTTTTCATGGTTAACAATTAAAATTTGTCGTGGGGTCATTTATGACCCCAACGGTATTCAGTGTGTGCAAAAAATCTCGGTAATTCCAGGGTTAACAGCGCTCCTGTAACTGATACATTTGATCTATGAAATGCATGAGATTAGCTACAGGTGAATACAGCCATCTGTGCATCTTTCTCTAATAAACATACTATTTGCTGCCATTTTTCAGTCCAAGGCAGAATAAATGGGTTCTTTTGAAATAAAGCAGACAGCCCTCTGTTAAGTCCTTCAGAAACAGTGGGATCTGTTTATCAAATCAGGAATATACAATGTTGTTAAAGTGACTACATTTCAACTGTGCAATAGGCAATGACGACAGCATGGTACATTTACTTGCCAGCAATAGGATACATGCCAGGAGAGCCAGACACCCATGATCTAGGATTTATTAAGCATTCTCCTCTTACAACAGAAATGCTCCTCAATGAGCATTTACTATTAGTGAACAAAAACAGATTTCCTGAGCCATGCATGTTCAGTGGTTTTGGTTATAAGTTATGTAACAGCCTGGTTGGCTGAGGGCTTCATACCAGATGCACAGTACAGACTAGGAACAAAACTCCAGGCTCCTGAACCCTGGGGCCATCTTGGATAGAGTAGAGCTAACTCTCAAGGCTCTACCTCTGTGGGAAACTGTCTTCCTGTGCCACACCAGTCCTGTCACCCCTCAGGACCTCTATAAAATCCACTCTCCGGGTCACTCTCTGAAGAAAAACAATCAAAAATGCATACTTGGACAGCATAGTTTTAAATATTAAACTTTGTTTTTTATTTATGTGTGTATCTGTTCTCCCTTCAGGTAAAAGAATGTGCTGATGGCTCTTTATGTTTGTGTGGCTGTCAGAATCTATTGTTTTGCTTTCACTGCAGCTGCTTTTCTGTGTCTCAAATGCTGCTGCCCCAGGTGACCACCTAGAGAGACAATAGGAGAGCAAAACCACCCACACAGGAGTGAAGCAACCAACAAAAGCAGGAGTCTCAGGCACAGAACGGTTAAAGCAGCTTTATTTCAGAAAAACCGCAAAACGTTTCAGCTGTGAAACCTTCTTCAGGGGGGAAGTAAGCCTCAAAAAGCAAACATAAAAACAGGGGAGACTTGGTGGGTGAGCTGGCCTGTGTTACAATGCAATGCGTGGAGGAGGGGACCGGCAGTTTGGTTGGAGTGCTGCCTGCTGCCGATTGGACCATCTTCCCGCCTTCCTTCACATCATTGATGGTTTAAAGCACATTCCTGTGCCACGGGATGTGGCAGTGGGCTTGTCTAAAGGGGTGTGGCCAAAGGAGCATTTTTGGCCCCTTTGGAGCTCCTTCGGTGTACTGAGGAGATTGAGGAGATACGTCCACGTGGAATGGGAAACCATGAGTACATTGAATCCTAAGACCGTGAAAGCCTCGGCCCAATGGATAGACATGTCATGGTCCTAGTGAAAGACCAGGGTGAAAGTTCAGTTCCCATGTCTGCAAGTTTGGACTCTTCCTCTGATGTTTCTCCTCAGTTATTAGAGTTTGATAACCCAAGCCTACTATCTAGCAACAATGTTCTAGGGCTGGTAATGTCCGTATTTCTATTGAGGATCAGACACCTCAAGGACTTGGGGAACTTGGTGCAGTAGTTCCGCTGCCGCGGGCTGTCCAGTTTCCCAAGGTTTCTAAATCCCTGAGTACAATTGCTGCTGTTTCTGTTTCAGGCAAACAGCCTCATGATGTTTCTTTGCTTGATATATGATCTCTGCTTACTCGGATGAAATCCTCTTTAAATAATACTGTATCACAGTTTGCAGATTTTACGAAGGAGACCGTGGAGAAATTAGCTCAACATGATACTTATTTTTCTTACTGTGTTTCTCACCCACAAAAGATTGGGTCTCAGGTATCCACTCTGCAGGGAGCTGCCTCCTCTTCCATTAAAGATAATCTCATTCTGCATAGGCAATATGAGATTTTGGAGAATGCTTCCTGGGCTAAGAATCTTAGATGTCTTAACTTTCCCTGTACACATTACTTATCCTTGATGTTTCTTTTTCATAAGTTCTTAAAGGAAGTGTTGGAACTTCAGGATCCTGTTACTATAATAATCAATATTTTGTATTGTCTTCCCCAGGCAGCGAGGGTAGCTGATGGTGGAGGGGAGGGGCATGATACCCTGTCGCCAGTGGAAGGCCTGAATATTTCTGAGTTTATAGAGTTTTCTTTAGACGAGATTCCTACACAGGCAACTCTGCTGGTTTCTTTCAATTCAGAATTAGATAAGAATATGATACTGAAGCTTTACTTCCAAAAGAAAACTGCTTTTTTTGTGGACAGCAAGTGCTTTTTTGTGGACAGTGAGTGACTGTCTTCCCCAATGTCTCCAGGCAGACTCAGGTGAGGCTCAAGGCTTTTTTAGCTTTCTCCTGGAAGTGTGCACTACTTTTTTTCCTCAAATTTCTGTATAAATGCCTCGTGACATCGAGGACAGATATAATTTTGTGTTTTTTTAGGATTTGCAGTTAGAGGATTTTCTGAAGGTTTGCAGGAATGCCATAGTAACTGCTGTTAACTGACGATTATTTGGATAGCTTAGTATAAATTTGGGTATAAAAAATCTTTCCGGAATGTAACCAGGTTTTGATATTTCTTTTCTGTTTTGCGGTATGCACCAGTCTTCCCTTGATGTGGACTTTTGAGGGTTTATTTTTTGTAGTATTTTATGTATAAGTTTGGATTCCTTTCTCAATCTAGATTTGTTTTCTTTTTGTAAACAAATGGAATATGTGAATAAAAAAATAAAATTAAAATTAAAACTAAAATCAATAGTAATACAATGTCTTGACATCAACAATAAAAGATAATAAATAAATGAATGCAAATGAAGTTAAAATCATGTATAAACATGTAAACACAGCATATAACATAAAAGCAGGGAACAAGGCTAAAATAATATCTAACATAGTGAAATCAAAAGATGATCATATAGTGGCCAATTCCGATAGGGGCATGTCCGGGCCATCCAGATGTCCAAAATCTGTATGGCCCAGATTTGCACCCAATTCTGATTCATTCCCACAAGATCAGAAGCGGAGGCAACTGGCCTGGACAGCCTGGCCATGCCCCGATTTGGGCTCCTTCTCCACACAAGTCCGTCGGGTTTTCTGCATGGGGCCTCGTGCTGTGGCATCCCGTTGCCATGGCACCAGGATGACATGCAGGAGACCCAGATGCCGGCGATCTGCAGCCCAGCACTGTTCCCTGCAGCTTGACCCCCGATTGGGCCCTCCAAGCCCAGGATTGGGCTGTGGGAAACCCTCTGCCCTCCTCACCTGTTTCCTGGGTCCTGGCCTGCCTGGTTTCCCATGTCGGAGGGGACTTATTCCACTTCTGAGGTAGAATAACTCCTCCATCTAGATTACTGGCCCCGGATGTAAAGGGCTGACACTGGAATCGGCCCTGTACATCAGGGATCACTATCCTGTCTCTGGCCACCCCTCGCCCCTCCTCCGGCCTGCCCCCTCCCACCCTTGAACAGAGCTCCCCGCACATCTCTGCATAAGACATGTTAACTTAATGTGAAGGAAAGCAATAGTGGTATATTTACTTAAATAAACATTCATTGTGTGGATCATGATTTGTATAAACAACATGCAGGTTAACCAAATAACATGTTATGTTAATATGACTCAAATCAATCCTAATATTTTTGTTTAGAGAAACATCTATAAAGAGATCCCAAGATTATCCAATGTGCCAGCATGAGCCATGGACACACTGAAAAGCAGAAAAGGGAAGAGGAGGACTACCCAACATTGAATAGTTTAAAACTTACTTGCGTTGCTGCTTAACTTAATATTTCCTTTGCAATATGTAGACCCTATGGAGTGGAGCAAATACAAGTAAAATCAGGGAGTGTACTATAAAACCAAACCATTTGGACAATAAAAAAAACACATTGGTGTAATAAGCAGAAAGAACGGAGGGACTTGCCTTTCAAAGAAGCGCTAAATTTCAGGACGCTAGTAAAACAAAGGGGTATGTCTACTAAGGCAGGCTAATGGTTAACCTGGGCTATGCAACTAGGTCCCATTGAATAACATGGGAGCTATTTGCAGATAGCCTGAGTTAAGCATTAGCTCGGCTTAGTAGACAAACCACAAAGAGCTGTACTACAAAGCCAGCGTCCATTTAAAGCCAGCAAAGCTTTTCATGCCAAAAAAAATGAGGGTCAGAGTACATATAATGTTAAAAAATAAAATGTGTTAAAGTAATAAAACAGCCAGAAGATTGTAAATAAAACAGACCCTATTACATATAATAAATAAATCTTATCCCAAAGTGCTTAAAACTGTCATGTCAAAACTTCCTAAAACAGTAATGCTAAAGACTACATGGCCTGAGAAATAAAGGAACACTAAGGGCATACCATACATCTGAACTACAAAATTGGTATAATCTGTGACCTTCCACTCATGTTGGTCGTATATAACAACTTTTATAAAATGGCCAGCATCATGTATTTATAGTTATTAACTGTATTCATGTACACATGTTGTTATACAATTTCTTTAATACAGCAGCATGTTCTGATTATTACTAGGTGTTTATCACTTGCGCCCAAATAATCTTTTTTCCACCTTTCGAATGAGTTTCTACTCCTGTATCAGCTGATTGTCATCCACTGTGTACACGGTCTTTAGCATTACTGTTTTACGAAGGTTTGACATGATAATTTTAAACACTTTGGGATATGATTTATTTATTATACGTAATAGGGTCTGTTTTATTTACAATCTTTTGGTTGTTTTATTACTTTAAAACATTTTATTTTATTTTATTTTTTATTTAAACTTTATAAATTTTACAAATAAATCCAAACGTAAATACGCCTGTAAGGAAAATTGGGGTACAGACACGAAAGACATTATAACTTACAATGTACAAAGGAAAAATATCAAGCATGAAGAATATAGAAGTCCCTACCCCATGCCAGCCCACTATAAGAGAAGATCCAAAGGAAAACAAATAATTTTTACAACATATATTTTATTTTTTAACATTATATGCAATCTGACTCTCGTTTTTTGGCATGAAAAGCTTTGCTGGCTTTAAATGGACGCTGGTTTTGTAGTACAACTCTGTGGGGTTTGTCTACTATGCCAGGCTAATGTTTAACTCAGGCTATCTGCAACTAGCTCCCATGTTATTCAAGGGGACCTAGTTGCAGATAGCCCAGGTTAACCATTAGCCTGCCTTAGTAGACATACCCCTTTGTTTTACTAGTGTCCCTGAAATTTAGCGCTTCTTTGAAAGGCAAGTTCCTCTGTTCTTTCTGCTTCTTACACTAATGTGTTTTTTTATTGTCCAAATGATTTGTTTTTATAGTACACTCCCTGATTTTACTTGTATTTGCTCCACTCCATAGGGTCTACATATTGCAAAGGAAAAATAAAATGAAGCAGCAGCATGAGTACGTTTTATACTATTCAATGTTAGATAGTCCTCCTCTTCCCTCTTCTGCTTTTCAGTATGTCCATGGGATCTCATTATATATGTTTCTCTAAACAGAAATATTAGGATTGATATTCATATTAACATAACATGCTATGTGGTTAATCTGCATGTTTTTATACACATCATGATCCACACTATTAATGCTTATTTAAGTAAATATACCACCATCATTTTCCTTCACATTAAGTTAACATGTCTTGTGGTTATCTTTTATGTTTTTTAAACATGATCATATTTTGATTTCACTATGTTTGGATATTATTTTAGCCTTGCTCCCTGCTTTTAAGTTATATGCTGTGTTTACATGTTTATACATGATGTTAACTTTATTTGCATTAATTAATTCATTTATTATCTTTTATTATTGATGTCAAGATTTTTTACTATTACTATGTATTACTATTGTATGTTTGCTTTTTGAGGCTTATTTCCCCCTGAAGAAGGCTTCACAGCTGAAACGTGTTGGGGTTTTTCTGAAATAAAGCTGTTTTAACCGTCCTGCGCTGAGACTCCTGCTTTTGTTAGTTGCCAAGTGACCACCTAGTCATGCCTAATGGTTGGTCAGCCTGTCCACACCAGGAGAGACTAATATGCAAATCAAATCAATCAAGATAGAAAGATTCTTATAGTCAAATTATAGAGCAGCAAAAGCTTCTACTAATACAAGAGACTCCCTAACTAGTAAGCTAGGTGGATAATACACCAGGCATAACAAAAATGTATCAAAGTTTCGACATAACATTTAATATCCCTTACATGTTCCAATGGACTGAGGGCTTGTCAAAAACAAACAAACTCCATCATCCTACTTTATAGGATGAGGTTCATGCTCATAAACACACTTCGTGGACACAATTAGTTCAAAATCAGATAGTGACATTAGTTTTTCTTAGTTCAGTTGTTTCCTTATCAATGTTTTCATTGCATTAATAAGACAAAACACCTTTAGACAGACTGTAGCAAAAGAAAATGCATAGCACAGCTAAGGAAGGAAACATCTCAATATTCCAAACCAAAAGGCTTCTTCTAGGTAGATTTCAACATCAACTGCCAATCAGAGGGCAGAACAGAGCTGGGTTAGTATAGAAGCAGTAGAGCAACTATTGCCCGACAGATCACTGGGACTTCCAGAATAATTATACGGTGTAATGAATGCCACAAGGTACAGTGCTTAAAGCAGGATTATATCTGTCCTGCCATTCAATGGTAGTGACTCAATTGACAATCTATTTCTATATGGTCAGTACCACAGTGGGCAGGAAACAAAACGAAAACTGTATAAACTGAACCCCCCTCCTCCACCCCCCCCCCCCCCACACACACACACAGAAGAATAAACTAAGAAGAGCTATGCTGAGTCAGATGAAGATCTATTGAATCTAGCATCCTGAGTCAGAAGTACCCAGATATGATCTACCCAGATTGAAAACAATATAAATACATTGTAAATAGTTACAGTGAACCTACTCTGTATCGCATTTTGTAAATAGTTCAAGAGTTTCCCTCAACCAAACCTTTCTATGTACAAAGTTCTAAACCTGTTACATGTAACTGCTACTGTTAAAATTTATTGTTATAATGTAAACCGCTCCTGATCACTGGAAGGAGCGGTATAAAAATGTAACCAAATAAATAAATAAATAGATAGGATCCCAAAACATAGATCAGATATCTCATAATTCATTTCAAGGGATAAGAAATGGCCTTCCCAAGTCTGTCTAATATTTCTTTGTGTATTTTTCCTCCAGGAGCCTGTCCAGACCTTTTTTTGAATCCCATTATGTTAGTCACATTGATCATTTATTTAGCCAGGCTTATATACCACTTTTCACTGTGTCAAAGCAGTTTACAATGAACAGAAACCTCAGTTACAGAGAACATATAACAATAAATTATGTACAAACATTAAACTATGTATAGATGATTTGTTTTAACTATTTATATGAATTTAACTATTTGCAGGTGATAGTTCTTACTTATTTAACATAATTACGGTATGGGTCATGGCGGGAGTGGGGGGGGAGGTTAGGTGGTGGGTCCATAGTGTTCCAAAACTAAGAGGGTTTTCAGGTGCTTGTGGAATGAGAGGAGATTGGTGATACTTCTTATATTGTCTGGTAGAGTGTTCCAGAGGGATGGTGCATATAATTGACATGCTCTGTGACTAGCTTGCTGGTTGAACTGTGTCTTAGAGCACGGTATGGTAAGTTTGTTAATTGTAGAGGATCTGCGGGGTCTGTTTGGTGTGAATGTCTATAGGAGGGATTGGAGGCAAGTAGCTGGGTGGAAGTGCAGTGCTTTGTGTGTTAGGAGCAAGGATTTATATTTGATTCTGTTGGGGAGTGGCAGCCAGTGGAATTGTTTGAGGATGAGGGTGATGTGGTCATGTTTAGAGGCTCCCAGGATTGTGCAGGTAGCAGTATGTAAGGCAGTTTGTAGTGGGAGGAGTGTGGCTTGTGGAAGGCCCTGATAGATAGTATTGGAATAGTCTGCATGTGAGAGAATGAGGGCTTGGAGAGCTGAGTGGAAGTCTGTTGATTCGAGGAGGGGACGGAGGCATTGTTGTGTTTTGGTTTTGAAATATATTGTCTTGGTTGTTGTTAATACCTGTGCCTTGAGGGTTAGTTGTTGGTCAACAATGATCCCAAGGTATTTTAGCTCCGGTCAAACATTGATCTGTATGTTGCTGAAAGTTATTGAAGCTTGGGGAGGGGGGGGGTGAATGAGGAGTCCTTTGTGATAAACAGGTCTTCCATCTTCTTGAAGTTGATTGATAGGTTGTTTGCCATAAACCAGCAGGAGACATCTGTGAAGCATTCCTGTATTCGCGTATATGTCGGCTGTTTCATGTGTATTGGGCAGTATAACATTATGTCATTGGCATATATGTGGAAGTTGATGTTGTGCTCTTTGATGATTGAGTAGAGTGGTTGGAGATATAAATTAAAGAGTGGTGCGGATAGTGTGGATCCTTGGGGTACTCCCTGTGCTTGTTGGTATGGTTTAGAGATGTTTGTTCCCAGTTTTATCTGCTGGTGTCTGATGGTGGGGTAGGATTGAAACCATTTGAGAACTGTATCTTGGATTCCATAAGATTGTAGACGCTGAAGGAGGGTGTTGTGGTCGATGGTATCAAAAGCTGCAGAGTTGTCCAGAAATATCAGAAAGAAAGCTTGGGATCAATCTTGTATGCCTTGAGTTAGTGTGTTGATGAGAGAGGTCATCAAGGTTTCTACTCCATGCACTGGATAGAAACCATGCTGTTGGGGGTCAAGAAGGCAATTTTCATCAATGTGGTCCTAGAGTTGTAACTGTAAAGCTTTCTTGATGACTTTAGCCAAGAAAGGAAGGCTGGCAATGGGTCTGTATGAGGTGGGATCTGTGGGGTTGAGGCTTGGTTTCTTTAGGGTGGGACGGATAGAGGATAGTTTTATGCATTTTGGCATTATTCCCTGTTGTAGTGCTTCATGTGTTGTTCTGGTAAGGACTGGATTGAGTTTGATCTTTGCTGCCTTAATCCAACCGGTTGCGCATGGGTCAAGAGGGAGGTGGTGTTATTGAGTGTTGTTAGTACTGTATGTTCTCGATATCTTTGCTGGTGATAGCATGGAAGGTGGACTAGCAAGTGGGGTGTAGATTTTTGGTGGTGGAGGGTGGGGTGGAGTTGTTTATAGTGCACAGCTAGTGGTGGTTGATGGTGGGTGTTTGGTTGAGGTTGGAGGGTGGTTCTGTAAGGTGCTTGATTAGGTCAAATAATTCCCTTGGGTGATTGATGGATGTATTGATGAGCTTTGTATGATAGTCCCACTTAGCTTTATCTGTGGTAGTAATTGCAATTGTCAATCCGGGTGGTCTTTCACTATTTCCGTTCTAGCCACTGTAGGTTGGTTTTTAGTTGCCACAGATTGTGAGTGTACCAAGCGGTTTTATGAATGTGTTGTTCTCTGGTTGCATCATGATGATTGGGTGGTAAACCAGCTGCTTCTCCAATTACTTGAGTCCAGTTGTCTGTGAGTATAGATGGGTCAGTTGTGGTCATCTCAAGGTTTGGTAGGATGTCCTCTATGAAGGAGTCCTTATTGAATTGTCTGAATCATTGAGGGGATTTGTTGTTGTTTTGTCTGCAGTACTGGGGATTTGAAGGGGAGGGAAAAGATAATGAGGCTGTGGTCAGTCTAGGGCATGGTATAGGTTTGTTGTAATATGTGGGGGGGGGAAAGGGTTGGTTTGGTGGGAGGGTGAGGATGAAGATTAAGTCGAGAGTGTTGCCCTTGCGGTGGGTGGGAGATGTTACGTTCTGCATGAGGTCCATCAATGCCAAGGCTGTGAGGAAGATGTTGTCCATGTTAGGTTGCAGGGAAGGGAGGTTAAAGTCCCCCAAGATGAGGAGGTCATTCTTGATTTTAGAGTTGCTTAGTATATTTTCTATTATGCCTGATAGATCATTTGATGATAGTGTGGAAGTTCTGTAGCTGAGGATGATGGTTAGCTGGTTATTCGTAATGGTGATGGAGTCCATGTCTTCTGTGCTCTCCGATGATAGGGGACTGAAGTGGAGATGTGTTTTAGTTAGCAGAAGAACCTCCTCTTCGGTTATTTATTGGACAGTAGAACAATGAGAAGGATAAGAGCAAGTAGCAGGTACATGGTTAGGTATATTGCAAGCATGTTGACTTTTCTGTTGAGTCGGGTCTGAATAGGGCTCTTATAGAAAGATTTATCTATTGAATGAGGGGGCCATTCTGAGCCATGAACAGCAGGGATGTATGCCCTTCCTGGACATACATCCCCGCCATTCATCCCCCTGATGATCCCGCACAAAGGCTCCCCATATGAACAGCGGAGTTGTACAGGGAGCCTTAGATGGGGGTGGGAAGGGACAGGGCGGGTGGAAGGTGGAGCAAGGTTGGGACATGGGCAGGTCAGCACCGGATATACAGGGCCGATTCTGAGGTTGGCCCCATATGTCCGGGGTATGCTGGTTAGATGGGGGACTTATTCCACCTCAAAGGTGGAATATGTCCCACTGGATATGGTGTTTCTGTGGCAGCCAGAGGATACAGGTGAGGTAGGGGTGCAGAAAGTTCCCTGCTGCCGGTCTCTGGCCATGGGAGGCCAGATCGAGGTTCCGGTTGAGGGGAAAGGAAGATTTCAATGGCGGCCGGCATTCACAGCTCCTGAATGGAGCTGAGATGCCATGGCAAAGAGGTGCCATGGCACTGCAGCTCCATTCAGGAGCCTGGCTGAGGTAGCCAGGCATTTGGCTAGGTGTGCAGGCCAATCAGAATCAGGGCCCAGCTTGCACGTCCAGGCCGTAGAGCCGATTCTGATCCCATTGGGATGTCTAGTCCCTGTAGAATCAGAATTGGGTCTACCTCTGTGCACCCTGATTCTGATTGGCTGCACAGGGGCTGCACAGACTGAATGGAATAGGTATGAGTGAATATTCCTGGGTAGTTGCAGCATAGCGGAGGGTCCTCCTGTTTGCCTCTGTGCAACTGCCTAATGTCCACGCCTAAGGGCCATGCTAAAGGGCCCTATGGCGAGGCCTTCAGGCATGGGCTCACCAGGCATGGCACACCTAATGACGCTAATGGTTAAATGCTGCCGGATCTTTGGCCTTGGTGGGGGGGGGGGGGGAGAGGGCAGGAGGCACTTGCCATTCCAGTTGCCTTCTGCAGATGACAATCAGGGAGATGAGCATCCTGCAATGGCACTGATGGTTAAATGCTGCTGGATCATTGGCCCTGATTGGCTTGTCCTCTAGCAACAGATATTACAACTTTATTATGTGTTGTATAAAAAAATGCTTTCTACAATTTTTTTCTATCTGCTGCTCATTAGTTTCATGAATAATCTTCTGGTTTTACTGATGTTTGAAAGGTTAAACAAACATTTTCTGTTTAATCATTCCACCCTCATAAATTGCTATGATATCCCCTTTTGGTCATCTCATTTCCAAGCTGAAGAACCTTAACCTCTTTAGCCTTTATCATTTTTGCCATTCTTCTCTGAAACTTTTCTAGTTCTAATCAACAGTAACAAACAGCAAACAAGCTAGAAATCCAGTGATCTCTTTTCAGGTTACGGTAAGTGGCACACCAAGGGGTGAACCCCTTAGGCTGTGTCCCCTTTAGCAACACATCAACCAGCAGAGTGCCTGCTGCCCTGTTTTGGCTCTGCTTTTCACAACAGCTGACTCAGATGTGATATTATAAGGGGACTGGGAACAGCAACAGGTCACACAGGACCAAGTCACACAGATGCTCATGGGACTAAGAGGCAAGCAGAATTTCTAGGTAACAGAGCAGGGAGGAAGGTTCCCCAGCGCTCATCTCCAACAATGATTTTGGAAGAATGGGTACCTCTTCGATTTCCCCTTGGGCAAGAAGCACAGTGACCTCTTGACCTAACTGGTCATTGAGAGAGGTCTGAGAATTGAACTGTCTTACCATTGTAGGAGGGGTCATGCTGAGGAAATGAAGCTTGTACCCCTCTCTTACAATAGACAGAGTCCAATTTTCTGATGTTATCTGACCCCATCTGGGAGTAAAATGACATAACCTTCCTGGGATGGTGGAGGGTTCTGGGCCATTCATGGCCAGGAAGGCAAAGTTCTCTAGATAGGAGGCTGAGTCTGCTGAGCCAGTTGAGGCTTAGCTGCTTTTGTCTTTCTTTGCCTAGGTTGTTGCTGCTGTCCCTTTTGGGCAGACTGACCTAAATGATGCTCCTGTTGGGTATAGGAAGGATAAAACTTCTTCTTACTGAAGAATGGTTTCTTAGAGGATGTTTTCCTCCCAGGATCAGAAGTAGATTTAGACAATCTATCCAAAGTGATATTGTCAGCATCTATCTCATTAGCTTTTCCTGCCAATTCTTGCCAAAGAGATTCTCTCCTGTGCAAGGAATATTCCCTAGTTTATCCTGTACCCAAATTTCCAAGTCAGATGCCTGGAGCCAGGCAATCCTACGTGCACCTATGGCAATGGCAGAGGTTCTGCTTATGCACTCAAAGCAGTCAAAGGCTGCACGATTCACAAACTTGGAAACATTCTGAGCATGTTTGACAAGGGCGAGGTAATCTTGCCTCTTATCATCAGGAAGGAGAGGGCTCATAAGCTCTAAATCTCCTGTGACCTCCTTAAGGAACATTCTCATATATAAGATATAGGAACTGATCCTAGCAGAAAGCATGGAAGGCTGGAAGGTTCGACGTCCAAAGGAATCAAGAGTCCTACACTCACGTCCTCGAGGATTTGATGCATGCCTTTTTGCACTCTTTATCCTTCTCATAGCTGATTCCACCACCATGGAATGGTGTGGTAATTGAGTCTTCTGAAACCCAGGACAAGTAGGAACTCGATACATGGTGTCGAGTCTTCGAGAGTGAGGAGATGTGGTTAGAGGTGTTTCCCACATCCTTAACATGAAATCATGCAAGATCTCATGAATAGGTAAGGTAGCTGCCTCCTTGGGAGCTTTAGGGTATTGCAGGATTTCTAATTCCTTTGCTCTAGGCTCTTTTTCAGGAGCCACTGTGATGGAAAGACCTCAAGATACAACTCCTAGGGGAGGTGGGTTGTGAAGACTAAACTCCTGCTGTTCCCGGGGAGGGCGGTGCAAGAGAGGGTGGGTGGGAAGGGTCAGGGTGGGAGGAGGGGGGTGTGGAGGGGGTGGAGGGTGGCTCTGTGAGTGGGAGGGGACACAGCACAGCACAGGGCAGTGTGGGTCCCTGCCAGCTACCACATGTGTGCGGCGATGGTGTCTGCCTGGGAGTAGTGTCCCCACCCATTGCCACAGACAGGACCCACGCTCATGCCACCACATAAACACCGGGCACCTGGCGTGGATGTGGTGGCAGGTGTGTGCAGGACCTGTATGTGGCAATGGGTGGTGAGCTGCAATGCCAGCAGACCCATGACCGCACCATCCGGTCGCTGGCAGGCACCATTCAGTGGTTGGCTGCTGAGATGCACATGCAGTGTGCAGCTGCCATGGGTGGTGCATCTCGACAGCTATCCCCTGATGGGCATCCCTGGAGTGTTTAAGGGGCACAGGGGTACCCACACATGTGCCCTGTGCTGTCCTGTCAACCGGGACAGAACATGCTGCTATGGCCAGTGTGTCCTCTAATACCTATTGCCAGTGCACCTTGCATGTGTGGCTGTGGGTCTGGGCATGTGTGAGGTGACACCTATGTGTACTGTGCACAACCCCCTGGATCCCCTATACCCTGTTCCTACACCCTTCTTGCATGACATGGCAGCACCATGCCACATGTGGTTTGGCCATGCTGGTGTCCAGGGGAGGTGTTCCCTATCTCCCTGTGTGGTCCAGCACACACCTGTGTTTTTGCCTGTCCTACACACATCATCCGACACACCCGCCATGGCACCATGCTATCCGTACAACACATGGGTGATGTGTTCTGAGATAGAGCGGGAGGTGGGTGGCCCTGAACACCTCGCCAGGCACCACTACCATGACACTAGGCTTTGTACTATACCTCTGTGGTCATGACTAAGGCCTCCTGTGAATAGGGCAGTTGTGGGCGACTGCAACAGGAGCATGGCCAATGTAAATGTGTAAATAAACCAGTTTGTACGTACGGCACAATGTTCACATGTCTCTCTTACAGACAGACTGTGGATGTGAGCATGGGACATGTGTGTAGATCCCTATGTGTATGCGTGGTAGATATAGGTAACATACATGGACCGTCTCCACATACAGGTGTGGGGCTGCCCATGTGCGTAGGCGTCTGTGTCCCCTGGTGCCCCTGTGATGTGCCGATGTGAAGTGTGTCCCAACACCTATGGTCACATGCATGCTGCCTGTGATGTATAGGCTGCATATCTGATGCACCATGCTCGTGGGGCAATAGCTGAAAAGACTAGCAGCAGGTATGTGGCAGGAAGGGTAAGAGGTGCTGCTGTACCCAGGGTAGCTGGTGAGGACCAGACAGGTCGATGCAGGTCCCGAGGATGAGCAGTGGGGAACTTCAAGCGCTGGGGAAGAGTGATCAGCTGACTATAGCGAGCTACTTTTGTCTGCCTGTGCCACATGCAAGCCTATGTGGGTAGACAGCCATGTAGGCCCTGGTGTGGGCAGGGAGGATGGTCACACATATGTGTATAATAATGGAGAGCATATGGGGTGGGAGAGGGTGACAGATCCTTGCAATAGACATGTACCACCATGTACATCTTGCTGGGCAATGGGTGAGGTTGGGTATACCCCCACACATAGGTATGTGGGTGACCACCTGGTACAGTTCATGGCACACAGGGCATGGTATAACCTATGTGCATTGATTGGTGGCAATGCAGACACCACACCCCTGAGGGATATGGGTAGGCACATGTGGGCAGGGTGACAACATGGGGTGCAGGGTACTCAGGGGATCACAGTGCCACACATTAGAAACAAACACATAGGTAGTAATAGATCGTGATGTCTTTATTTACAATGTTCACATCCTCCGTGGCCGGCCACGGCAACCATGGCCCAACCCAACCCTCTGTCCCGGGACTGCTGGTGCCGCCTCTGGTGCCGGTGCTGGCTGAGGTATATGGGCAGCCATGGCCTCCTGGGCATCCGCAATAAGGAGTAGCACCCATGCCATTGTGACCGCTGTGGCCCACAGCTGGTGGATCTCCTGGTGAATGGCCAACAGAGCCTGACAAGTGCCTGTGGGTGGGACACAAGGTGATGTGTGAGACATCTGTTACAACCCCCTGTGACACATGCACATGTCAGGCATATCACACCAGACCAGTCTGCCGAAAAACTATGCACGTGACGACTAGCAACGCATAACCATGTGTACATCTGTGTGTCCCATGAGCCATTCTCATGCCAGGAAAGGGTCCTGATGAGGGGTCATGTGAATCACAGATCTCACACATGGTACAGTGTCACAGTGCAATATGTCAATGCATGATCTGCGCACTGGTCGTATGAGATAAGCCAGATGACATAGGGAGTCATGGCACACACATACATAGATCTGTGGGGCCCTGTTTTCTATAATGCTGGCGCTAAGTACAGATTACGGTGACAAGCTATGCTAGGTACCAGTACCCATGGTGAGGGGTCAGTCATGTAAGCTGTCTAGGTGACCTGGGATAGGTGTTTCCCGCAGTGCGCTTCCTTGGGGTATATGGCTGTGAACAGTGTGCGTATGTCTGAGCTCCTCAACATGCTGACACTTGACAAGCCATGCTACAATAGAGGGGAACGCACATGGCACAGCCCCCCCCCCCCCACAACATAATATACGATCTGCTATGTTGACAACATATTGTGGTGCACATGTAATCTCATTGTGGATGTTACATCAACCCCCATGGGGATTGTTGTGTATGCTGTTACCCACCTTCAGCATTGTGCCTTGCTGAGTCACTGTGGGCCCACAGCTCCACCAGGATCATAGCCATGCTGATGGGAGGGGTGGCTGATGTTCCTGGCGCCTGCATGGTGTGGTGACTTCCCTCCATCTCCGTACCCTCTACAGCCTGTGAGTTGCTGCTAGTGGCCCCCACTGTAGCGTTGACATCCGGTGGCGTGTCCTCTGCCTCGGGCAGCACATTGTTTCCTTTTGTGCCCTTGCCATTGCTGGCGGTGTCCCCGTACATTGCGGCCTCTGGCCCCTCAGCATCCTGAGGCCCTGCCACATCCTCCTCCTCATGTGCCTCCATGGTCCAGTAGTCACCTGGGGGGTGGAAAAGGGTACACAGCACAGATGAGTTTGCGCAGCGCACCTATGTACACGTGAGTAGCACATACCCACCAAAATCAATGTGTTGTCTGCCTGTGCCTGATGTTGGTTTGCCTACAATGTACCTGATGTTGGTGCGCCTACAATGTGCTGTGCCTGGCAGGGGTTGGGGGGGGAGCAGCCTCATTCCCTGGTGTAGCTGTGCCACATGGGATGCGGTATGTGGGGAATGGTGTGCTGAGTGCCGTGCCCCCTATCTGCAGTATCAGGTATGGACTGGCCGCCTGACCTTGGATGTGGCCTCAGCAATACATGTGGCTGTGGTGCATGTGGGAGCCCTGAGTGGGATTGTGTGCCATCATTGTGTGTGTGAGCGATGTGCTTGCATTGCCCTGAGTGGTATGCACGTTAGGTGTTGCAAGATGTATCTGTGTCAGCCAGATGTGTGTGGGGGCCCTCCGCTTTGCAAGATACTGTGCGGTGTGAGTGGACAGCTATCCCATACTATGTGGGTGTGGTGGGGTGTCTCGGGGGATGGGTGTAGCACTGCTGGGCATGGGGTTGCACCGTATGTGGGGGTATGGGAATGTGTCTGTGCACTGCGGGATCTGTATAAGGGCTGATCCCAGGTGGTGTGGGGTTTGTGCTATGTGCACGTGGTATGGGTGTGGCAATGTGCACACCAATGTCTGGTGAGGGTGGGTGGGGGATCGCCACTGTATGTGGGCCCTTACAGAGTGTTAAGTGTGTGATGTGTTTGCTGGTGTTTGTTTGCGTCTACGTCATCATCCTCGTGTGTTAGGCCCTTCCCTGTCAGAGGTCTGGGATATGTCCCTGGATAGGTAAGAGCATACAGACGTCATATGTGTTTTGATGCTGTGTGTGGGTACCCCAAGGCCAATGTGTTCTGGGCTAGTTGTATGCCCCTCTTGTATGTCTCCCCTTGTCACAATGTGCTGGGTGACTGGCTGCACGGGTATGATGAATGGTTGTGACCTATATGCCAGGTGCTATGTTATCAAGTAGACCTCAGGGGGACAGAGAAATCAGGCTGATAATAATGCACACACCCCAAAAGGAGTAGGCCCAAATAAACAAATCAATATACACCCTCATAAGTCATATGTGAGGAGGGAACACTAGACCAATCTGGGTAGGATAACTCCAGTAGTGGGGGAAACAGACCTCAGTTAGTCTCGCAAACACAAATCCGTAGGAGGAGGAGTACTTTGAAGGGCAGAAAAGCCCTGTAATCGCATGTTCTCCACATACATCAGTGGCCAATATCACCTATATGGAAAGGCCAGAGGGTCCTGCAGCACAGCAACATGTCACAGCACTAGCGGCACAATGTAATAGTAATACAAGGAGGGTATCTGAATAGTGGCAAATGGTATTCCAATGGGGCTCTTTACTGTTACATTGCTGCTCATGTATGCTGTGATCCTCTTTGATTACAGTGGGATATCATTCTCCACTCCTCAGATAGGTCTTTTAGATCACTATTACATTGCTGATCTGTAGTGCTGTGCATTTTTGCTGTGCAGCTTAACCCTCTGGGCTTTGCATGGAGGTTTTCCGGACCATTGATGTATGCAGTGTTCAATCAGATATGGGCCTTGTCTGCCACGCCCCCTGCTTCTACACAGCTTTGCCATCCTCGACTACGTTCAGGACTGTGTCTATCATGCACGCAGGCCAAAGTACCTGTCACACACACTCTGTATCTACTGTGCCATGTGCTGCTGTGTCATCACACCACAGTTGCCTGTGGTAGGGCACGCATGCTCTCAGGAGATGGTCCCCCACCAATCCCCTCCATGTGCCGCATGTGCTTGGGCGTACCCTGTACGTGTGCAGCATATCTACTGCTACTACTACTACTACTACTAAGCATTTATAGGGTGCTACCAGGTGCACGCAGCGCTATAAACATGAAACACAAAAAGAGTCCCTGCTCAACGGAGCATACAATCTAAGAGGACAAAGCAATAAAAGGTGTAGAGAAAAGTTAGGAACAAGAGCAAAGAGACAAGAGCAGGAGATACAGGACAAAGGGAAGAGGTAGGAACAAGTGTGAGGGGACGACAGAAAGGTGATATAACAGAGGGGAAGGAAGGAGAGCAGCAAACTCATGGGCCAAAGGCAGAAGCAAGAAGATGAGCTTTTAACGTGAGTCTGAAGAGGGGCAAAGAAGATGCCTGACGTATAGACAAAGGACATTTATTCCAAGGGTAAGGAGCAGCAGGGTGAGAGGTGCCAACCTACCTGCCTGTGGATGGGCAGTGTCCAGCGCTTCTGGCAGTCCACGCAGGTAGATAGGGCCCAGACAGTCTGCAAGCTCCTGCTCCAGGGGTGTGAGGGTTGGGGTGAAGGGGGCACCCCCACCGGTGCCCATGGCATGTTGCCTCTCCGCCACCATGTGTGCTCGGACACCATGCTTTATGTCATTGAATCTCTTTCTCAGGTTATCCAGGTCCCTGGTTGGTCCCCCTGCCTGGGCTATGGCCTCCTGCACCTCCTCCCACATGTGTATACGTGTGGCCACAGTGGTGCTGTTGCTCAGCCGGCCATAAAGCACCTCATACTGCTCCAACACGCTGGCCAGCAGGATGTGGTTTTCTTGCTGACTGAATCTCACAGCCCTCCTCTGTTCCTCAGCTGGCACTTGTATATGCCTTCGTTTGGCACTGGGTGGCCCCTGGGTGGGCTGTGACACACCTGATGGGCCTGCAGCAACCACCACAGGCCCAACACTCCCTGTTGGCTCTGGGTCCTGCTGAACAGGTGCCCCCCTCCTCCCCTTCCTGCCATGTCCTGTCACTTCATCTCCCTGCCCTCTGTGCCCTCTCCCTCCCTGTCACACATCCCTGCCCCTCGGCTCCTCTGCTACACTTCCTGCCTGCTCCTTCCCTCCCCCCCTCTCCCTGCCGCCTGCTCCTCAACTCCCTTCCTGTCTCTCTCTCCTGCTCCTCGCCTCCCCTCCTCTCTCTCTTGCCTGCTTTGCAACACACCTCTCCACAACAAACCTGCCTCTGACACTCTCCACCACCACTCACCAACCCAGCCACTCTCCACACCAAACCTGCTTCTGACACTCTCTACCACCACTCACCAACCCAGCCACTCTCCACACCAAACCTGCTTCTGACACTCTCCACCACCACTCACCAACCCAGCCACTCTCCACACCAAACCTGCTTCTGACACTCTCCTTGCTTCACCAACAACCAACAGCGCATGCCTTCTCTCCCTCGCCTACACAAACCCCTCAACGTGTACCAGGTGTGCATGTGTATTTATGTGTTTTTTTACGTTGCGCGCATTGCATTACCATCACCCTGTGCATCTCTACAGCTGTCTCCGATATGTTTGTCCATTTTTCCAGCTGCCACATGGGCTGGATGCAGATTTGTCTGGTCCATCAGCTCTGACCTACTTCCTTCCATCACTTGTGCATTGTCTTTCCATGGTGCTCTGTGCAGTGTTAGGGTTACATCTGTGTTTGGCTCATACCTTTCTTGCTTTTCAACTTAGAGGACCTTACTGCCCTTGGGCAACATTTCTTGAGTCACCTATACATCCTTGGGGCATCTTTAGCCACATCTTAGATTTAGCCAGCTTATGAGGCACCTAATATGGTGCCTTGGGGGTTGCCAACCTTTCCTCATGCCCTCTGGGGCACATTATGACCCGCCTTGGCTGACGTGGTGGTTTATGATGTGCCTTCTGGTGCACCCTAGAAGGTGCATGAGGTTATGGCACTGGGGTGTGGGTATTTTTAGCTGGAAGCACCGATTGTTGGAATGTTTCTGACTGTTACAAGCAGGAAAAGGAATTGGCTTGGCCACCCTTATTCATTATGCCCACTGAGGGATTGAACTCATGACCCCTGTTTTAGCAGTCATTGCATTAACCAGTGTGCTACACCTTTGTTGCTGTGATTGCAGGTCAACGCGCGAAGTTAAGGTTAATGCGTGGTAACGTGCACAGCTCCCCCTATCGCGCGATAATGGACATGGCGCACTTCATCGCGCGATAACCCGTGATTGCTACCTTAAGACCAGAACACCCACTACCTTATATGGCATTCCTCACAGTAACGCTTCAACTAGCGTCCACATTAAGACGGTTCAGTAAACATACCCCTAAGTATTTCTATATAAATAAATCTCTGAAACTTCAAATTTAAACTATTAGAAGGAGACATTATTGATAAGTAGATCATCTACAGATGAAGGTTTTATGAACTACCTGTGAAAAAACATAATTTGCTTTCAGCTGCATTGAATAATACCTTACTAGTATCATTCAAAAATTCCATTTCATATCTTCGAATTTATAGCACTTCCTCAATCTGAGCCAATTACTCTTCCATAGTAAAAGAGTGTGTTCTTTAAACAGCTTTTCAGCATTCCAACTTTAGCTGAAAATTACAGTTCTTAAATGGCCAGATGTTTCTGCCCAGAACAAAATAGATGAGCTAAAAATGGAGAGAGCTGCTATCCAGCAGAACATATGCAGATAATGTTATCTAGCTAGAATTACCCTGATATCTTTAACCAGATATTCAGTGAGATTTGCAGTTGTCTTGTCATTGCTAAATACTGCAGGTTAGCTTTATCTGGATGTCTTAGGTCTGCTGTATTTGCAGCTGAGATAAACTGTTAACGGGATAGCAACTCTTTATTGCTGTTATTTGGTTAACTTTGTAGCCTGCCCCTGAAATGCTCTGATCCCTCCAAATTCTAAAAACTTAACTTTTGGCTAGACATAAGGCTACCTGGCAAAACGTTAAGCAGTTTGTGGAGCAAAAATATAAAAAACAATTATTTGATCAGGTTTTTCCCAAAGTTACCCAGACAACTTGTTTTGAATATTGACTCCAAGATGTCATGAACTAAAGAGCTAGGTACAATTGAGGACTAATTTCCTTATTGATAAATTGCTTAAAATCTAGAAATATGTTTGATACATTTGATTTGTGTAAAATTACCTTTAGTTTTGTAATAATTACACAGGTACACTAAAAAAAATTTTTTTTAAACTGCCTCTAATGTTTCGATTGATTTTTACGTTTTTTGGTGCGCTGAATCCAAATCTGGTAACCAATTTGCTCCATCACGTACAGATTTTTTGCTACATTGGGTTAGCAGTTTGAGGTGAACGTTTCAGATTGAGTGCGATCGAGATAAAAGTTTCTTGGATGAATTCTTTATACTAATTGTTTAGTAGTTATTCAAATAAGAATAAAGAAAATTGTAACAAGGCAGCACATAAGAATAGAGTAATGTCAACAAAACACACTGTGATGGTAGCAAAATTGTCTGCACTTAAAACAGCCACATACATGTGCACAAACATTGAGCATATAAGAGCGAGGTTAGACACAAAGCAAAGCAAAGAAATGTGCAAAAAATGTTGTACAGGTATGTATGTAAGAATAGAAAACGCAAACCGCACCATTGCAATACATGAAGACAAACATCCGATGGTGTGAAAATAAAATTCTAATAAATGAGATCCGACACTGGTAATAACTAGCAAATTTTTATTTCAAAGTTTAGTAAAAACACGATATTTGTCAACACAGTTTAGATTTTAAAGTCATTCTTGGGTCAATCAATCTCCTGGTGGGCCCGTTTCTTCTTCCCCCGAATGCTTCTCTTGGTGCGCTGCTTGGCGTATTTTTCATCTGGGGTTTCCCGCAGCAGAAATCAGCCATCATAGTGGTGTTCCATCTTCCTTGGTACCTTCTCTCTGCGTTCTTGATGTCCTTGTGAAACCTTTCACCTTGTTCTTCACTGTACGCCCCCAAGTTTTCGGGAAAGTAGTTCACATGGGAGTGCAAGAAATGGACTTTCAGGCTCATGTTACAGCCTTGTTCTTTGAAGGCATTGAGCATCCTGGCAACAATATCCTTATAGTTCTCATCCCGCCTGTTCCCCAAGAATTTGAGAACAACACCCTTGAAGGAATCCCAGGCTTCTTTTTCCTTCTCAGACATCGTTTCAGCGAATGCTCCATCTGAAATGAGTTTCCTTATATCAGGGCCAACAAACACTCCTTCCTTTAGCTTTGCTTCAGAAAGTCGGGGGAACTTTGAGCAAAGGTACCGAAAGCACTCACCATCTTTTGGAAGGGACTTGATGAATTGCTTAATGAGACCCAACTTAATGTGGAGAGGTGGTAATAGAATTTTATCACGAGGTACCAAGCTCTCATGAAGAACATTTTTCTCACCGGGTCTCAAATACTCCCGAATTGGCCAGTCTTTTTTCCCCCAGTGTAGGTCGCGGGCCCGGCTATCCCACAAGCAAAGGAAGCAGGGATATTTGGTGAAACCGGATTGCTGCCCTAATAGCATGGATAGAATTTTAAAGTCTCCACAAATCATCCACTTATGCTCATCATAAAGAATCTTCTGAAGATTCAGGGCCAAATTCTCGTATTTTTCTTGGAGAATAACAGAGTGAGCAATAGGAACTGAAGCGAATGTGTTGCCATTATGAAGAAGAACACCTTTTATGCTGTCTTTTGACGAATCAATGAACAGCCGCCATTCAGCAGGATCATACTTGAGTTTAAACTTTTCCATCACTCCGTATATATCGTTGCAAAATACCAAATCTTCCTCTTTGCTGAAATACTTCAAAAATTATGTCTCGCGGTTGCGGTACCAATAAAAAGTTGTTTCTGGTGACAATAGATTTTTCTGTTTAAGCCGAGAACCTAGCAGTTGGGCAGCATCTTTTGGGAGTCCTAAATCCCGGACTAAATCATTCAATTCAGCTTGAGAGAAAAGTTCAGGTTTCGGATCTGGTTCAGTTTCAAACTCGGAAGTACTGGACTCATCGGGAAAAGCTATCTGAGTCTCATCATGATCAGAACCGTCCACACAAATATGATCCAAAGATTTTGGTGGTTCAGGCACAGGTACTTCGTTGCTATGAGGCATAGGCCTAATTGCTGAGGGAAGGTTGGGGGTAACTTATTACGTTCTTAGTTTTTAAGTTGTATCCCTTCACAATGCAAGAGCAAAAATAGCAGTCACTGCTGTGGTCTCTTTGTTCACGCCACATCATAGGTATTCCGAAACGAAATGCTTGTTTTTTACCTTTCATCCATAAGCGTAGATCTTCCTCACATGTCTTGCACACTTTGTGAGGAGCCCACGGTTTGTCTTGATCGCCTAACTTCAAACCGAAATAGGCGAAATATACTTTTTTAATAAATGCAGAAATGTTCCTCTGCCGCTTTTTCACGGTATATTCCCCACAAATAAAACAAAAACTGTCCGGAGAGTTGACGCAACCTCTGGCTCTGTGAGCCATCACAAATACACAGCACTGCAAACTACAACTGTAGTGAACCACTTCGGAATAAAGCTGGATTACGACTGAGCAAACAAAAGGTAATAATGAACTTGCAAGAAACTGAAATTTGACAGGAACGTTCATGTCGCAACCACCGTGTTTGAGCGAGCGAACGAGGCGAGGCGAACAGGAAAGAACATGCGCCTGCGCGAGTACTGGATTTAGCCCCCTGCCTCCCAATTGTCCTGTTAATGTATAAAATGAATACAAAACACTCTAAAATATCATGAGGGAGTGTTTCTAGTTAGTTAACCATTACAACCTCTATTTTGGGCCAAGAAAATAAACTGCAGTCGGCTAAAAAGAAATTATATGAACATTCCTTATATGGGTAAGAAATCTAATTTTGCAAGAAAACGTGACGTGATGGAACATTTTGGCTATTTTTCCTGGATTCAGCACCCCAAAATCTATAGGAATCAGTTGCAAAACTGGAGGCAGTTTTTTGGTAGTGTACCTGTGTTACTCAGTAATCTGAGATATTTGTGATGCTTGTTACAAACCACAAAATATATCACATTAAGATGCAAATATTAATGAACTGCTGTGCATGCATTTACATTGATGTAGGTCATTATTTTCCCATGCCTTTGTCCACATTAAGAAATATTGATAACTCAGACTCAACAAGAATTTCATTTTCATCACAGACAGTAGAGAATCCAAAAATCCCAGTATGTCCATCAGCCAAAACCAACCTTAGCAATATCTCCAAACAAATTTTCTCCTTGTCAAGGCATGTAATGGAGCTTTTCGTGCACATCACAGATCCAAAGCCCAGGTCTATGAGAGCCTCCAAGCTCCACTGCCTAGTGCAGAAGCCAGTTTAAAATCATAGGTTGTTCATTCCATGCGTATTCCACATTCTTTCCCTTTGCCCACTAGTGAAAGGAGTTGCATGGCTTTGTCATGAGGGAGAGAGTCTGTGAACTCTTCTATCACGTATATTGGCTCATGATTTGCTGGAAAGAAGCTATGCGAGAATTCAGCATAGCATTCTGAAAACATTTTCTACCAAAAGTATCCAATGCCCAGGTCTTCCTCCCTGGAGGCACCAAAAAATTAGACTTAGAACTCTTGGTCCTGTTGATGGCAGATTTGTTGACCACAGAATGGTGAGACAGCTGTTGTTTCTCAAATTTGAGAGTTTTTTGTACTCTTTACATAGTCAATCTTTGTTATTGATAAAATGCACAGAAAGCGGGATCTCTCCCATTCTTGTATGGATATCTTTGAGGATTCTGTGGCTGGGTACTGTCACAGCTTCCTTTGTAGATTGAAGGAATTGGAGGATATCCAGTGTTTCTGCCCTGGAATGGTTTCTATCATTTCCTGAACAAAATCAATAAAGGAGAGTTTCTCAGAAGAGGTCTTTCTCTTTTCAAGGGGAGGAGTAGGATCCAATGGCAAACCAGCTGAGCCCTCCTCTTAAGAAAATCAAGCAGGCTCACAATCAGCGTCCTGGGAGTGCTCAGAATTTGAACCAATGAAAAATTCTAACAGAGCAGCTTTGGTCTGTCTGGCTAGACTTCTGAACTTCATAGGAAGTCAGCCTTGAATGAGGACATCTAGCACTGATGATCTTCTGTGTGTCAGTGAAATTTATTCCCAGTACACTGGAGATAGTTATTGGTGCAGCAGACATTGGCTCTGAGGCTCTTTGAGATCCTGGCATAGATGAGTCTCCTCCAGACAATGCATGACTCCTGAATATCAGCTGGAACATTCTTTGCATTGACATCAACAATATCAAAGCCAAGATGTCACATAAAGTAAGAAATTCCAGATGCTCATTGATCTTATTGAGCTCTTCCTCAAAGGCCAAAGGTGCAGGGGTGGACACATGTATGGAGGAGTATCCTAGTGGTTAGAGCACTGGCTTAAGAACCAAGAGACTAGGGTTTGATTCCCACTAGCACTATTTGTGGCCTTGGGCAAGTCACTTAACCCTCCATTGCCTCAGAAAAATCCAAGTTATGAATGTTCCTGTTTAATGTACAAAGCTTGTTACCATGTAAACTGCTTTGACTGAAATGATAAAGCAGTTTAAACAAACCTGTTAAATAAATAACCATTCTTCTGAGCCACTTATGAAGTGTTGTGGTCTGGTCTTGGTGACTGTCATGATTCTGCTGGCATCAGAGGATGCTGTCCTCTATGCAGTGTTACTTTGAGAGCACTGGCAAATGTAATTCATTTAGACAGTTTTGTATACCACCCTTATCCTTCAATCAAAGTGGTCACAGCACAATTGGGGGATACATTTAACACAAGGGGATATGAGACACATACACTAATACTTACAGGGAACATGGGCAATGGAGGGTTAAGTGGCTTGCCCAAGACCACAAGGTGTACCTGTGGGACTAGAAACCCCAGTCCTTCCAGCCCAAGGTTGCTGTCCTCTAGTGGGATTTGAACCCCTGACCTTCTGGCCTGAAGTACCTTGCCCCCCCCCCCCAAACACTAGGCCACTCCTCCACACAATGCTCTCTTGATGTTCTCAGTGCCATGATCTTATGGGGTACAATGTTGATGCTTCCTAGCCTCCATTTGATGCTTGGCATCAGTGAAAAAGAGGACAAATTCTTCCTCTTTCTTTGGCTGGGAATCAGTCGATGTTGAATGCCTGTGGGCTATACTGATGCTCATCATTGAGGGTGACGATGCACTTCTGATACTGATGCATCCCCAGTGTCCAAAATAGCTCCTGAACACTTTAGAAGCAATGTCTCCAATGCCAATATCAATATGCCAGATTGCAAAGCCTTCTCTTTGTCATCTGGTAGCACAGGTGACATTGAAAGGGATTGTGACTGGGCCCAAAGCACCACAAGCATCAATTGTGAGTATTCATTACAGGCCTTCTTTTGGGACATGTCACAAAAAAATATTTGCAATGAAATCAAACAACTTAATTTTGGAAAACTAAACCCAGTCAGGTTGCCTTTAGGCCTATGAGGAAGTCTGAGCGGACAAACACGAGATAAGTACTAAAACTTTAAAACAGAAGGAAAACCTGCCTAGTGAAACTAGCAGGACAGTACCTGAAGGGTCCGGCATGACAATAGAGAAAAGGCAATAATCTCTTTTTAATGAAATCTTCTCAGAGAATACTTTGAGGCCAATTCCAAACGGGACATGTCCAGCCTGTCCAGATGTCCAGAAAGTGGACTGGCTGGAACTGCACCTGATTCTGAACCCATGGGAGCTATACATTCCCATGGGATCAGAATCAGGTACAGTGAGCTATACATTCCCATGGGATCAGAATCAGGTACAGGGAGCTGGATGAGCAGAATGTTCCCCGATTCTGACCTATTGCACTTCCGGCCTGTTCCCCATCCAACACCCCCCCCAAGGCTCCTGCATGGAGCCTCGGTGTGATGGCACTGGGACACCATGCAGGAGTCCCGTTGCCCCGCACACCTGCAATTGTGCATTTCCCCACCACCCAACCCCCCAGATGGGCCTGTCAAGGCTGAGATTGGGCAGTGGGGAATGTCCTGGCTTGGCTCACCTGGGCAGGGGTGTCCTCCTGCGTCACTCACCAAGTTCGGGGTGACTTAGTCCACCTCCAAGGTGGAATAAGTTCCCCGTGCAGCTCTTCCTCCCCAGATGAACAGGGCTGAGATCGGAACTGGCCCTGTATGTCTGCGGTCAGGGTTCCGCCCACGCTCCTCCCCATCACCGCCCCCATCCAGAGCTCCCCGCACATCTCCTTTGTACATGCGGAGAGTTTTGGGCAGGGAATCGGGCATAGGTGTTTAGCAGGGATGTACGTCCAAACCAGATGTACATCCCCGCTAAAGCTGCTCAGAATGACCCCCAGTGTGTATACCTCTTCATAGCTCCTCAGAAAAAGAACACTGAGGAAGGTCCCATGTGACACAAATGAGTGGTCATTTGCACACATGTGGGATAGGGCTTCTTAAAAGCTTCCAGATTAATCTGAGCTGGGGAAGAGATAGTGATAGGAGACTTGGGATGAGGGTTTGTAGTAGGAGAAAGTACCCAGGATGGCAGAAGAAAGGGACTGAATCCAGGAGAAAGAGTGAGCAAAAGGAAAGGAGCTTGAGTTGGTGAGAGGATGACAAGCAGAAGAAAATAGATGAGAGCTAGGAAGGGGTGAGTGTAGCGGGTATAAATAAGAGAGAAAGAGAAGATGAAGAGCAGAAGGAGACATAGCAGGAAGAAATAAATGGGGAATGGTAGGACTGGGGAGGAGATGAGAGAAAGGAGAAGAAAGGATGAACTAAAGTCAGAGAGAGGTGCAAAAGAGGAAATGAAGCAAATACGAGAAAGAAGAAAATGGAAAGGACCCTGAAAAAAGAGTAGGAAGGCACTTTAAGTAGAAAAAAATACCAAAAGCAATGGGCCCGATATTCAAAAGGCATTTACACGGTTTACAGCTAAGGCAGAGAAGTGCGATCGGGAATTCTAAGAGCATCAGCTGTTGTGATTTAATTGTTTTCAGTGCTTTAACTTCAGGGAGCAGGCTGCCAATCAGAGCCCTTCTACACAGTCAAGAAACCGCCGCAGCTAAGGCAGAGAAGTGCGATCGGGAATTCTAAGAGCATCAGCTGTTGTGATTTAATTGTTTTCAGTGCTTTAACTTCAGGGAGCAGGCTGCCAATCAGAGCCCTTCTACACAGTCAAGAAACCGCCGCAGCTAAGGCAGAGAAGTGCGATCGGGAATTCTAAGAGCATCAGCTGTTGTGATTTAATTGTTTTCAGTGCTTTAACTTCAGGGAGCAGGCTGCCAATCAGAGCCCTTCTACACAGTCAAGAAACCGCCGCAGCTAAGGCAGAGAAGTGCGATCGGGAATTCTAAGAGCATCAGCTGTTGTGATTTAATTGTTTTCAGTGCTTTAACTTCAGGGAGCAGGCTGCCAATCAGAGCCCTTCTACACAGTCAAGAAACCGCCGCAGCTAAGGCAGAGAAGTGCGATCGGGAATTCTAAGAGCATCAGCTGTTGTGATTTAATTGTTTTCAGTGCTTTAACTTCAGGGAGCAGGCTGCCAATCAGAGCCCTTCTACACAGTCAAGAAACCGCCGCAGCTAAGGCAGAGAAGTGCGATCGGGAATTCTAAGAGCATCAGCTGTTGTGATTTAATTGTTTTCAGTGCTTTAACTTCAGGGAGCAGGCTGCCAATCAGAGCCCTTCTACACAGTCAAGAAACCGCCGCAGCTAAGGCAGAGAAGTGCGATCGGGAATTCTAAGAGCATCAGCTGTTGTGATTTAATTGTTTTCAGTGCTTTAACTTCAGGGAGCAGGCTGCCAATCAGAGCCCTTCTACACAGTCAAGAAACCGCCGCAGCTAAGGCAGAGAAGTGCGATCGGGAATTCTAAGAGCATCAGCTGTTGTGATTTAATTGTTTTCAGTGCTTTAACTTCAGGGAGCAGGCTGCCAATCAGAGCCCTTCTACACAGTCAAGAAACCGCCGCAGCTAAGGCAGAGAAGTGCGATCGGGAATTCTAAGAGCATCAGCTGTTGTGATTTAATTGTTTTCAGTGCTTTAACTTCAGGGAGCAGGCTGCCAATCAGAGCCCTTCTACACAGTCAAGAAACCGCCGCAGCTAAGGCAGAGAAGTGCGATCGGGAATTCTAAGAGCATCAGCTGTTGTGATTTAATTGTTTTCAGTGCTTTAACTTCAGGGAGCAGGCTGCCAATCAGAGCCCTTCTACACAGTCAAGAAACCGCCGCAGCTAAGGCAGAGAAGTGCGATCGGGAATTCTAAGAGCATCAGCTGTTGTGATTTAATTGTTTTCAGTGCTTTAACTTCAGGGAGCAGGCTGCCAATCAGAGCCCTTCTACACAGTCAAGAAACCGCCGCAGCTAAGGCAGAGAAGTGCGATCGGGAATTCTAAGAGCATCAGCTGTTGTGATTTAATTGTTTTCAGTGCTTTAACTTCAGGGAGCAGGCTGCCAATCAGAGCCCTTCTACACAGTCAAGAAACCGCCGCAGCTAAAGCGCGCCCGCGCCTTGCGGGCCCGCGCCTGAGGGCCTCGCAAGAGGGCCCTTTGGCGTGGCCCTTAGGCGGGGCACAAAAGGAGAATAAAAATCTGCATGCAAATATCTATCAAAGGTATACTGTCAGACTGGAATATCCGAAAATAAAAGTAAAAGTGAGTAACATAACAAAGTTATTCTCACCCTTACAGCTGACCTTGCTCTATCATAGCAACTACTCGTAGGTTATTTACATGAAGGAGCTAAATCTTTGTTCGCTTTAACCGCCCTACTTTAGAAGTTTATGTTAAGAAAATTAACGCTAACAGACTTTAATGCTATAATATAAATCCATCCTTATTAAGATTCTCAACGATCAACTAATATGACTACTCCTACCTATCACCCTATATTTCCTTCACCTACTCAACATTACACTGTACAATATGATGCTCCTTATTCCCAACCCCTTTATATGTGGTTCTCAACCTACATGCCAATTTACCATATTCTCCTCAGTTCAATAAATTCACATATATTATCACAACACAAACACAACTCTTATCAACACCAGCAAACAAATCCTAAGAATCCTCAAAAAAGGTCTTACACGCCAACTTCCATTGAATTAATGAACACAAGATCAGTTAGAAATAAAATTCACACAATCAGAGACCATATCTATGACCAAAAACCAGATATCCTTTGCATTACAGAATCATGGCTAACTCCTACTGACAGCGTTCTACTAAACCAACTGGTCCCACCAGAATATTCCGCCTTTAACAACCCTCGCACACAGAAAAGAGGAGGTGGAGTTCTAATCATTGCAAAAAAATCTTTTCAGCTACAAACTATCGCCTCTAATACCTCTGATAAATCCAGCTCTATCACAGTGGGTAACAAACACTTAGCTATCAGCCTCCTATATAGAGCCCCTCACGCCCCAGCTGATGAGCTAACCTCTATTTTAGAGACCATCTGTGCAGTCAACACTTGCCATAAACCTCTAATTGTATTAGGTGACTTCAACCTCAACTCCTCTTCTAATGCAGATAAGGAAACCTTCTTGCATGCTATGGACTCCCTACAATATACACAATTAATAAATGCTCCTACACATAAATACGGATCTACGCCAGATCTCTTCTTTGCCCCCAACCACCTTGTAAATAATGACAGCTTCTCCTCACCCATAATCACACCAGTCCCATGGTCAGACCACCTTAGAATTAAAATAGAATTCTCAAGCAGGATTGACAAACTTGATAAGATAAAAACTTCTACATTTACTCCAAGAAGATTTAAAGCCTTCAATAAAGAGCAGTTCTTACTTGACACATTACCTTGCCTTGACTCAACTGAACTTGATTTGAACAAACAAGTGAACAACTGGTATAACACCATTAGCACTGCATCCAAGGCCTTTTCAGACTCAAGAACATTCAAAAACAGACATCATGCTCCATGGTATTCCAAAAACATACGCAATGCTAAGAGGGAATTAAGGAGAATTGAACGCCACTGGAGACGATCAAAATCTCCTACCTCTCAAAATTTATATTTAATTCAGCAAAAGAATTACAACGATCTCATCAACAAAACTAAAAAAGAGCACCACACAAATACTATACAGAAAGCATTTAACAAACCTAGAGAACTTTTTGCAATTGTAAAAAATCTAGTCAACGAACCAAGCTCTGATAAAGACATTCAGATCAGTCCTCAAGTATATGCAGATCATCTTCAATTGAAAATAGGCCAAACACCACCTTTAAAACAACCTGAAAACAACAGCCTTATTTTACCAAGTACAATTTGGAACAAGTTTTACACTCCCTCGACTACACAACTTTCAGACATCATTGCTGCACTTAACACAAGCACTGCACCCACAGATCCTTGCCCTGTACCTTGGATCAAAGCTACCAAGTCAAACTTTATTAATTTTATTCACAATCTTGTAACTAACTCCTTAACTCATGGAATCATGCCAGAACAACTTAAATTAGCAACAATTAGGCCTACCCATAAAAAAACCAACCTTGAAAAAGACAATCCAGCTGCATATAGACCAATTTCCAGCTTACCACTCTTAGCAAAAATTATTGAGAAGGCAGTACAGCTACAACTTCAAGACCATATTGATGAACATGCGCCACTTGATATACATCAGCATGGCTTCCGCCCCAACCATGGTGTTGAAACGCTCCTACTATACTTATTTAATGACATCACTCAAACAATAGATAATTTCAACAAAGGTACCTTAATGATCTTCTTAGATATTTCAGCTGCCTTCGATACAGTGGACCATGCAATCCTCTTAACAAGACTAAAGAGCATCGGATTAACTGGCACCGTCCTAAAATGGTTTGAATCCTACCTAGTTGATAGACAGTTCCAAGTTAAAATTGGCCTAAACACTTCACGTCACATAGTAATCAAACAAGGCGTGCCGCAAGGATCTGCACTCTCTTCACTTCTTTTTAATTTGTTTATCCAACCAATCTGTCACATAATAGCAGATCATCAAATAGATTACACGATTTATGCGGATGATATCATGATTTACACTCCAATTGATATCAACTGCCCAGATTACAGCAAAATTTCAAACTGTATTACCAGCATTTCAAATTGGCTAACAAATAATAACCTTGCAATAAACCTGAACAAAACGGAAGCACTTATTGTAACTAGAAACACCAGCTTTATCCCTCCACCTTACATTACATGCAACAACACAAAGATTCCAGTTAAGGACGAAGTAAGATACCTCGGAATAACCCTCGATAAGAAGCTAAACCTGCGTTCTCATATAAGAAAAACTGTTAAAAACGCGTATTACAAAATGAAGATAATTAGACGACTTAAGCCTCTTATCTCTTATGATCACTTTCGAACAGTCTGTCAGGCACTCATTACTCCCATTCTGGATTTCTGCAACCCTATTTACAATGGACTGCCTAAGCATGCTCTCAAGCCACTTCAAATGGCACAAAATACAGCAGCTAGAATCATCAATGGATCCTCAAATTATGAACACATTACCCCCATCCTTAAAGAACTCCACTGGCTCCCAATAATCCTTCGCATAAAGTATAAATTAATCATAAATATATTCAAAATGAAACACAACAGTTCTGCAATCAGCCTTCATGCCCTCTTACTCCATGATATCAACAAAAGACCAAGAAGGTTATCCACTTCTAACACCCTCAGCACCCCAAAAAACTACTCTAAATCATGCAAATGTACCTCACAAAGAGCAATTGCTTTGGCCGCCCCTTTAATTTGGAACTCTCTCCCTCCTGATTTACGCTCACTGGATG
Source organism: Ichthyophis bannanicus (assembly GCA_033557465.1). Classification (NCBI taxonomy): domain Eukaryota; kingdom Metazoa; phylum Chordata; class Amphibia; order Gymnophiona; family Ichthyophiidae; genus Ichthyophis; species Ichthyophis bannanicus. Next base: position 372,982,722 of record CM066031.1, read on the forward strand.
ATTTAAAAGACTTTCGTAAACAATTGAAAACTACACTTTTCATTGAACAATATGGATCAACAATTGACTAAATATATTATATTTATTTTAATTATTTTAACTAATTTGCCTTATTGTTAACCCTTGTTATTTTTCCTATATTACCATTGTACTGTTATGTTTATACTGTGTTTGTTTCCCTTGCCTATAACCTTTGTATTTCTTGTGACCGCTTTGATTGAAGGAAAAGGCGGTATAGAAAACTTGTTAAATAAATAAATAAAATAAATAAATGCCTTAAATCAGGATATTCAGCGGCACTTACATGGCTAGTGCCATTGAATATCCCCTTCTAACCCCGCTGATGCTCTGGGGTGTTCTGGAGTGAAGTGGAGGCAAAGACTGTTGCTAACCGGGTAGCGACGATATTCTACCACTACCCGGTTAGCGATTGGTGGGTAAATCTTGGTGTAGCAAAAGCTGGCCTAGTTTAACCCACAGAAACTAACTGGTTAATGGTGCAATATCACCGCTACCCGGTTAGCTTCACCAGCGCCGGGGCATGTGCGGCAACATCCGATATTCAATGCCATTGCCATGGCATTGAATATCCGGAGTTAAGGGTTGATGGGTAGGGCATAGCCAGCCCAATTCAATATCGGCCCCAATATGATTTGAGAAATAAAATGCCCAGCCAAAAAAGGTAGAAAATATTTTAATTTATTTTAAATTTACTGATTAGAATATATCAGCTTTCAGAATGCACATGTGATCCCAGGATCATGAAGTGCCCTGATGTTTAAACTATATTTTGCACATTGCCCTTTTTCTGAAATCAATTGGGTGTATTAATTTAGTTGTCAGGGTACCACTTGCCCCAATATCAGCATAAAGATATACTGTAATTATTTAGAATTTTTCTAATTGACTCCCAACAAGGAAAGCCAGGGGAGGAGTTTGATGTCATAGAAATTATAAGACGGGGAGTTTTAGAGGGAAAAGTTTCTTTCTCCCACTTTTGCCAAGCTTACCCGAGGGTTGTACAGCTTTCTTAGTCAGAGAGGTCCAGGACAAGAGTAAAAGGGGTTGATACTAAGCCACTTTTTTCTACCTACCAAGATCCAGGCTAGGGTTTGAGAAATTGAAACCTAAGGGAACGCTGAGAGCAGACGAAGCTTCTGTGTTAGCAAATTTGGGAGAATGGTTAATAAAGTTCGTAAGCCAGTAGAGAGGAGTTTAACATGGGGTTCATGCACGTTTGGGCTACGCAGTAGCAAGGAGCGTGTGGCTCAAAGACAACTATGCTAAACATAGAAACATAGAAATATGATGACAGAAAAAGACCACATGGCCTATCTAGTCTGTCCTTCCATATCAACAGCTACAACAGTCCCCTTTTTACCTTTAAAGATCCTCTGTGTTTGTCCCATGCATTTTTGAATTCAGTTACTGTCCTCATCTCTACCACCTCCACTGGGAGACTATTCCACGGATCCACTACTCTTTCCGTAAAGAAATATTTCCGCATATCACTCCTGAATCTATCTCCATTCACCCTCATCCCATGTCCCCTCATAGCAGAACTTGCTTTCAACTGAAAGAGGCTCTCTCCCTGAACATTTATGCCACGGAGGTATTTAAACATTTCAATCATATCACCTCTATCCTGCCTTTCCTCTAAGGTGTACATATTAAGATCCTTCAGTCTGTCCTCATATGCTTTATAATGAAGACCACTAATCATTTTAGTAGCCACCCTCTGCACGACTCCATCCTGTTCACGTCCTTTTGAAGGTGCGGTCTCCAGAATTGCACACTATACTCCAAATGAGGTCGCACCAAAGACTTATACAGAGGCATTATCACCTCCTTTTTTCTGCTCGCCATTCCTCTCCGTATGCACCCAAGCATCCTTCTAGCTTTTGCCGTCGCCTTTTCTACCTGTTTAGCTTTTTTAAGATCATCAGACACAACCACGCCGAGGTCCCGCTCTTCTTTAGTGGACAAAAGTACTTCACCCCTATACTATATTGCTCCCTTGGATTGCTGCAGCCCAAATGCATGACCTTACATTTTTTAACAATAAATCCCAGCTGCCAAATTCTAGACCATTTTTCAAGCTTAGCTAGATCCCTCCTCATGTTATCTACACCTTCCTGGGTGTCTACTCTATTGCAGATTTTGGTATCGTCTGCAAAGAGGCAAACCTTACCCGACAGCCCTTCTGCTATATCACTAACAAAGATGTTAAAAAGAATCGGACCAAGGACAGATCCCTGGGGCACACCACTGGTAACATCCTTCTCCTCAGAGTGAGCTCCATTTACTTGTACTCTTTGTCGCCTCCCACCCAACCAATTTCTAACCCAAGCAGTAACTTTAGAGTCCATCCCTAGGGTGCTCAGGTTGTTTATAAGTCGCCTGTGAGAAACAGTGTCAAAGGCTTTACTGAAATCTAAATACACCACATCTAGGGCTCTCCCTCAGTCCAACTCCCTGGTCACCCAGTCAAAGAAATCAATCAGATTTGTCTGACAAGACCTGCCTCTGGTGAATCCATGCTGCCTCGGATCCTGTAATCCGCTGGACTCCAGAAACCTCACTATTTTCTCTTTCAGCAGCATTTCCAATAATTTACTCACCACCGAAGTTAAACTAACCGGCCTGTAGTTTTCAACCACATCCTTACGTCCACTTTTGTGTAAAGGCACCACATGAGCCTCTCTCCAGTCCTTTGGCACCACTCCCGACTCCAACGAGGCATTGAAAAGGTCAGTCAGTGGAGTTGCTAGAACGTCCCCAAGTTCCCTCAGTATTCTAGGGTGTATCCCATCTGGTTCCATTGCTTTGTCTACTTTAAATTGAACTAGTTTCTCACGAACACAGTCTTCTGAAAATTGTTCAAGATGTCTCTCGCTTCTGTTCCTGTTTGTGGGTGTTTTCTGAGGTACTGCTCCTCATTCTTCATCTTCGTCTTGCATCCCCCTTCCCCCAACATGGAGAACTCACTCCACAATGGTAAGGTGTTGTCCAAGCCTTAATCAGAGTACTGTTGAGATGGAGCCCATCCCACCACCAGAGGCCTTATATTGTGTTTACTGCAGTCTAGTTGAACAGACACCCTTGGCGCCTCAGGTGAGGGAGGTTTATAGACCTGTCACCCAAGATGAACACTGTGGACACCCTGCCTGATTGCATACAAGGCCCTCTTCATTTCCAGATGTCACATTTGCACCATATCAGCTACAGTTTGAGATGCAACACATTCTCTCTGCCTGTGCTTGCTTTTCTGAATGGCATGCCCCACTCTCTTGCATTTAGCCCCTATGCTCTGCGCTGTGCTGGCTGTTCAGCTGACTCCCAGTCATCTCTCTGTTCTGGACTGCCAAGTTGCTACCTTTCTGTAAGGATGCTAGGGGCATAGTTCTTACTGTCCACAATGAATCCAAGGCCCACTGATCCCCAGTATCGTGCTTTTAGCATTCTATTTTCTAATGTGCGTGGAGATCACACACACTAAGTATTCTCTATTACCGTGTTAGTGACATGATTAATGTGGTGGTATTGACATACCATAGCCATGCCCCTTGTGTCTACCACTGTCGCTGGACTCCAGTACAGTAGTAACATACAAATTCCGCACATTAACACCACGCTCCCTACCGCACTTTGGTAAACATGCCCCTTGGTGACTTAAAGCTTGGATAGAGGAGAGATTGTGAAAAGTCTGTTTTTTATTTCATTAAAAAAGAATAAATAGTTCTCAGCTTGCTTTAGAGATTTAAAATTAATTTTTGTTAGATTTAGTCCTGTTTAGTCTTAAAAGAAAGCAGACTGCAGTCTATTTCCCACCTATCCTCCCCAACACCTACCCCCCTATCTCAGGCACATCCCTTAATTTATAGTTAGTGATCCTGAGAAAGAGTGAAATTTGGCACCACAGGGTATTTTAATCAGCAAGTGATTAACCCTTAGCAGGCTATTAGCAGTTCACGGCATCACAAAACAAAATAACATAAAATATACCAAATAATTCTCAAGAACTTTATAGTAGATTAGGTATCCCTACTCCTTTAGTAACTCTAAAAAAACTAAGCTCACTAATGCAAAGATGCAGTCTAGCAGTGAGATGGGGACTATCCAGTATTTTGCACTGAGTGCCACATGTCTGATTATCTCCCAATTGATGAGAAGTTATAAGGGTGCACTCAGAGTAAAGAGCTCCTGGATCTCAGAGAACATATCCAATTTCTCGAGACTAGAGTAGCAGATTTGGAAGAAGTGTGACATAAGAATATAAGAAATGCCATACTGGGTCAGACCAAGGTCCAACAAGCCTAGTATCCTGTTTCCAACAGTGGCCAATCCTGTTTCCAACAGTGGCCAACCTGGTAGGTTCTCAAAAAGGTGCACAGGTTCCACAATGCTTGTCCCAGGGTAAGCCGTGGATTTCCTGGGTCCTCTTTAATAATGGTTCCATCCAGGAACTTATCCAAACCTGTTTTAAACCCAGCTTCTAACAGCTTTCACGGCATCCTCCGGTAACGTTTGACTACATCTTGAGTGAAAAAATATTTTCTCTTATTAGTCTTAAATGGTTACGTTGTAGCTTCATTGCATGTCCCCTAGTCTTTTTACTTTTTGATGGCATAAACAACTGATTTACATTTATCCGTTCCACTCCATTAATTTATAGATCTTTATCATATTCCCCCTCAGCTGTTTCTTTTCCACGCTGAAGATCCCTAACCTTTTAAGCCTTTCCTCATTGGGATATCCTTCCATTCCCTTTACCATTTTGGTGGCTCTTCTCTATAGCTTTTCTAATTCTGATATATCCTTTTTAAGATTTGGCAACCAGAATTGCACACATTATTCAAGGTACAGTTGCACCATGGAATGATACAGAGGCATTATAATATCCTTAGTTTTATTCCCCATTTCGTTCCTTATGATACCTAGCATTCTATTTGCTTTCTTGGCCACTGCTGCACACTGGGCGGAGGTTTTCAAGGTTTTATCTGTGATGACGCCTAAATCTTTTTCCTGGGTGGTGGTTCGTAATGTGGAACCTTGCATCGTAAAACTATAACTTGGGTTGTTCTTTCCTAGGAACATTACTTTGCACTTGTCCACTTTAAATTTCATCTGCCATTTGGACGCCCAGTCTTCCAATTTATCAAGATCCTCTTTCAGTTTTTCACAATCTTCTTGTGTTTTAACAACTTTGAATAATTTTATGTCATCTGAAAATTTGATCACCTTGCTTGTTTTTTTCCATTTACAGGTCTTTTATGAATAGGTTAAAAAGCAGTGGGGCCCATCACAGATCCCTGGGGTACTCCACTATTTACCTTTCTCCATTGAGAAAATTGGCCATTTAGCCCTACTCTCTGCTTTCTATCTTTTAACCAGTTCCTGATCCACAACAGTACACTGTCAAAGGCTTTATGAAAATCCAGATACACTATATCAACTGGCTCACCTTTATCTACCTGTTTATTCACACCTTCAAAAAAATATAACAGGTTAGTAAGACAAGATTTTCCTTGGCTAAGTCCATGTTGACTTTCTCCCATTAAAAAAGCCATGTTGGCTTTCTCCCGTGACTATCTATATATTCAATAATTTTATTCTTTATAATGGTTTCTACCATTTTGCCTGGCACTGATGTCAGGCTCACTGTTCTGTAGTTTCCCGGATCACCCCTGGAACCCTTATTAAAGATTGGCGTTACAATGACCATTTTCCAATCTTCCAGTACTACTAATGAATTTAATGATAGTTCAGGGATTACTAGGTCTGCAATCTCATATTTCAGTTCTTTCAACACCTTCGGATGTATACCATCCAGTCCAGGTGATTTGCTACAGTCTGCCACATAATTCTAATACATCTTTCTGGTTTATTGATATTTTTTAACATTTTTCTGATATATTATCTTTAAATATCATTTCAGGTATGGATAACTTCCTTACATCTTCTTCAGTAAAAACTGAATCAAAGAATTCATTCAGTCTCTCTTCTATGGACTTGTCCTCCCTTAGTGCGACTTTTTTTCCCTCTATCATCTAATAGTCTAACTGATTCTCTCACAGGTTTTTTTGCTACAAATGTACTTGAAAAAGCTTTTTATTATGCGTTTATGCTTCCATGGCAAGCTTCTTTTCAAATTGTGTCTTTGCCTGCCTTGTCAAATGCCTTGCATCTAACTTGCCAATGCTTATGTTGTTTCCCGTTTTTGTCATTTGGCTCCTTTTTCCATCTCCTGAAAGATGCTTTTTTGGCCGCAACAGCCTCTCTGACTTCACCTTTAAACGATGCTGGCAGGTTTTTGTCCTTCCTTCCACTTTTCTTAAAGCGTGAAATACATCTGGTCTGGGCTTCCAAGATAATATTTTTAAACAATGTCCAGGCAGAGAAGTATACAAAAGAGACCTACAGGCCATAACAGAAAAGTCCACTCCTCCCTGAGATATTATATTATATAACACAAAAAAATAGTATGATATAGTGAAATAGCATAGTTATTCACCTGTAACAGGTGTTCTCCAGGGACAGCAGGAATCAGTCCTCACATATGGGTGACATCGGTGCCAACAGAGCCTGTGCAGAAGTATCTCCCCAGCTTTCATAGAAAGCCTTTGGGAGATGCCACCACGCATGCATGGTCCCCTTCCCACCCAAAGGTGCCATCTTGCTCAGTCATATGACATAGCTAAGACACCAAAAAACAAATTGGTATTCTTAAGGCAATTCGATGGGGAGGAGGGAGGGTTGTGAGGAGTGTTATGAAAAGAACGCATCATCCCAATACTCAAACAGCTTCACTGTCTCCCACTGCAGAGACATATAACATCCAAAACCTTCATGCTAATTCATGAACATATCCACTTGGACCCCTCCACACACACCTCCGCACACTTCTACATCCCTCCGGACCACATAGATCTAGATGAACCTCTACAATGAACACCCTCGTCATTCCCCACACCAGAACCAAATCAAACTAGCAGGCATGTAAAAAGGCCTTCCAACTCTATGCACCTTCCATATGGAACAGACTACTGAAACATCACTGACCTAAAGACATTATGCAGTTAAAGACTCTCCTGTTTACCGAACATATTAACACAAGCAAATATCCCCCCCTCCTTCCGAAGAACAATGCACAATCGCCTACCACTACTGCTGTATATAGTCAAAACTGTATATAGTTAAGAGCCAAAAGCTCTTTAATTGCGTGCTGTACATAGTTGATACCACTGTTACAATGTAAGCTGTATTTTGTTCCATGTAAACCATCTTGACCTGAAGAAAGGCGGTATATAAATACAGCTAAATAAAATAAATAATGCCTCTGTATCATTCCATAGTGCAACCACTCCTTGAGTATTCTGTGCAGTTAAAGTGCCACATCTGTGGAGGAGTAGCCTAGTGGTTAGAGCAACTGCCTAGTACCCAGAAGATCAAGGGTTTGATTCCCACTGGCACTCCTTGTGACCTTGGGCAAGTCACTTTACTCTCCATTGCCTCAGAAGAAAAGGCTGGCAATCTACTTCCAGTGAAACATTGCCAAGAAAACCCAGAGGTAGCTGGGTTGCTATGAGTCAACACTGACTTGATGGTACTAAAAAAAAAAGTTACCACATCTAAAAATAGCAATAGCAGAATTAGAAAAGGTTCAGAGAAAGCTGACCTGAACAATAAAGGTGATGGAACACTACCCCTATCAGGAAAGTCTACAGAGGTCAGGCTCTTCAGCTTGGAGAAGAGACAGCTGAGGGGAGATACAATAGAGGTAAAATGTGGAGTGGAATGAGTAAATATGTATCAATTGTTTACTTCTTTAAAAAGTATAAAGATATGCAATGAAGCTACTAAGTAGTACATTTAAGACTAATCAGAGAAAATATTATTTCAGTCCACGTGTGCTGTAATTAAGCTTTGGAATTCATTGCCTGAGAATGTAGTAAAAGCTGTTAGTGTAGCTGGTGTTATAAAGGTTTGAACAAGTTTCTGGAGGAAAAGACCATAAACAATGAGGGAGGAGTGGTCCAGTGGTTAGGACAAGGTACTTCAGGCCAAAGAGCCAGGGGTTCAAGTCCCACTTGGGGATAGCAATCTCAGGCCGGAGGGACTGGGATTTCTAGTCCTATAGGCACTCCTTGTGGTCTTGGGCAAGCCACTTAACCCTCCATTGCCCATGTTCCCTGTAAGTATTAGCATATGTGTCTCATATCCCCTCGTGTTAAATGTATCCCCCAATTGACCGCTTTGACCAGGTGAAAAGCGGGATGTAAATACAGCTAAATAAATAAACTATTATTAAAATGCACTGAGGAAATCCATTGCTTATCTCTGGGATAAGCAGCATGGAATCTGTCTACTTTTTGGGATCCTTCCAGGGACTTGTGACCTGGATTGGCCACTTTTGGAAACAGGGTACAGGGCTTGATGGACCTTTAGTCTGACTGAGGCAATTTCTCTAAATGGGCTAGTTGTGTGCATACCGTGACAGTCATGAACCTAACTTCTAAGCCAGGGTGCGTGGAGTATGACCAGGGGCGGCTCAAGGCAGTCTGTTGCCTGAGGCGAAGAATGAGATGGCACCCCCCACCACCACCTTAGGGGGGTGGGGCTTTTTCAGAAATCCAATCAGAGACTGAACCAAATCAAAAAACCGATTAGATTATATGGAGGAAATGCAAGATGTTTGCACACAGGGCCGTATCGAACTGCAATCGTGCCTTGTGCGACTTGCAACTCGGGCGCACGCCCCCCTCTCTCCCCATACCTCCATCCAGCGCTGCCTGCTCTTTCCCTGCTGCTGCCGCCCTCTGTTTTTTTCATGGCGGCGCCAGCAGCAGGGAAAGAGCAGGCAACGCTGGACGGAGGTATGGAGAGGAGGAGGAGGGGCATGCACCCAATCTGAAAGGCGCCGGCACTCTAAGCAGATCTGTCCCTCCTTGCTCTGACATCGTGTCGGAGGAGGGAGGGATCAGACCTGCTTAAAGTGCTGCGAAAAGGCTTTGGGCGCATTTGAACTGCCTGCTATTGTCCTGCCAGAGGCAGCAGGGCAACAGCAGAGAGCCGAAATGCGCCCCCCAAGCCTTTGCGCCCTGTGCGTCTGCACTGCTTGCACAGGGCTAGGTACGGTCCTGTTTGCACACCAAGGAACTAAAAGACAGTAAGAATCAATAGCACAGTTTATAAAACTAAATTATAACCCATTTTTATTTTGTTATAAACTGCATTATGGTTCTCCCTTTTTCTTTTTCAACATATATTTTGCATCCACAGTAGGTGCAGAGCAGAACCAGAACATTCACCTACAGAACTCAATATTTTAAAAAAATATCTGATTCTGATCATCTCACTAACAACAACAACCACTATTCTCCAGTACCAGGCATATTGTGAACTAATAAAAAACCCTACAACAAAAAGAAAACCTATCATACCATACCAAATCAGCACAAACTTTGAAAAGTCACATAAGGAGGACATCCAAAAAAAGCATCACTGTAAATACTACAGTGGGCCCTGGAACATCCATACACCTATTTGAAAAGCTGAACAAGTCAAATTGCTACAGTATAGTATAGATCTTTATATACAAACTGCATGTTAACAGAACACCTGATCTCAGTCACACACGCATAACATCGACCCTCACCAAGTACAGAATAAGTAACCACAATCTAAAGTAAAAATAAAAATATGTAGACAAAATTTATTTATTTAAAAGCATTTCTATACGGCCTTCTCCTTCAATCAAGGTGGTCTCCACAGCAAACAATAAGAGTGGTTCAAGTGTGTTCATGCAGTGATACATATTGTGTGTTTGTGGTGGTGTGTGTTGGATTCTTGTTGAGCTATTTACATCATGCGCTATTATACATTCTTATGTACAAGGGTCAGGGGAGGGGGGTGGTCTTTTGTTCTTGTTTGGTGAGTGGATCATGTGACGTGTCCATAGTGTTCAATGAATAGTGTTGTCTTAAGTTGCTTCCGAAAGTCTTTGAGGTCTGTTGTTAGTCTTAGTTCGTCTGGGAGGGTGTTCCAAATTGCTGTTGCAGCCAGGGAAAGGGCTCATTCCGCGGTGTCCTTGCGGACCTTGGTGAGGTCTTTTGGGATGTTAACACGATTGGAAGTGCCTCTCCTCCTTGGTCGTGTGCTTCTGTCAGGTTGTATGAGTGTTTGTAGGCTGAGGGCTGATGAGTGTTGTTTGATCTTGAAGATGTTTATGGCTGTCTTATATTTGATGCGTGAGCTGATTGGGAGGCAGTAGATCTTTCAGTATGGGTGTGATGTGTTCATGTCTTGTTGTGCCAGATATTATGCGGGCCGCTGTGTTTTGTGCCAATTGCAGCGGTCTGAGTGTTTGTTTTGATAGACCAAGGTAGATTGGGTTGCAGAAGTCTAGTAGTGGGGTTATTAGTGCCTGGCAGACTGTACGGAAGTGCTCTGAGGCTAGGAGGGGCTTAAGGCATCGGATGAGTCTCATCCTGTGGTATATGCTTTTGGTGGTTCTGCTTATGTGTGATTGTAGATTCAGTTCCTTGTCCAGGGTTACTACGAGGTACTTTACTTACGGTTCTATGGGTATGGTTGTGTCTTTTATCTTGATGTTGGGTGGAGGGGCGAAGTCAGTGTTTTGAGTGATGATTAGTGCCTCAGTCTTGCTATAGTTTATGGTGAGGTTGTTGTTTTGAAACCAGCTGGTCATGTTTATGAGACAGTTTGTTTTTTTGGAGTAGTCCGGGTTGTCGTCTGTGATAGGTGTGTATATGATGATGTCATCAGCATAGATTGTGTATTGTATATTGTGTTTTTTCATGATGTCGCATATTGGCTGGATGTAGAGGTTGAATAAAAGTGCTGATAAGGCTAATCCTTGTGGTACTCCTTGTAGGACTTTTATGGGTCTGGAAGCGTTGGGGCCTACCTTAACCTGTATCTGTCTGTCGGTTAGGTATGAGTGCAACCATTTCAGTGTGGATCCATGTAACGCAATGTTCTGTAGTCTTTCCAGTAGAGTTCTGTGATCCACTGTATCAAATGCTGATGAGATGTCGATGAAGATCATTAGTATTCCTTTCTTGGGGTTGTCTATGAGGCGGAGAATGTTATTGAAGAGGTATAGTAGGAGTGTTTCCACCCCGTGGTTGGGGCGGAAACCGTGTTAGTTGATGTCTAGTGGTGCGTGGTTGTCAATGTGATCTTGTAGCTGGTGCTGAACTGCCTTCTCAATTATTGTTGCCAGTAGGGGTATGCTTGAGATCGGTCTGTATGCTGCTGGATTGTTCTTATTGAGTGAGGATTTCTTTGGGATAGGTCTTATCGTGGCGAGCTTTAGTTGTTTTGTCTTAAACTGAAACCCCAAGAAGCCAGAGTCCACATACAGTGCAACATCAGATAAATAAGAGATGCAGTTCCACAATACTGTGTAAAATATAAAAATAGCACAAAGTCCAATCACCAAAATTAAATAAAATTATTTTTCTACCTTTGTTGTCTGACCATTTTATTCTCTGATCATGCTGGTCCCGATCTGAGGCTTCTGCTTTCCTGTCTTCTCTTAGCTATCTTTCTGTAGTCTATGGTCCATGGTCCATCTGCCATTTCTTATCTCTTCTTTTGTTTTCTTCACTTCCTTCCATCAGCCCATTTCCAGTTTCAGTAACCCTCCCCAGTATCAGTCCCCTTTCCAGTCCTCCCCTCCCAGTACCTTCCATTGTCAACCACCTTGCATTCCCATGACTGCCACTTGTGTCCATTCCCTTCCAGTCCCCCTCCTTTCCCACTGTCCAGCCCCTTCTAGTCCAAATACCATCCCAGGTATCAGCTCAGGTTCACTCTCAGTGCCACCCCCCAGTCAGCTCCCTTCCAGCCATCTGTTTCCCATCAGTGCCATGGGCTCAGCTTTAACAGAGCTGCGGTTAAGGGAAACACTGTCCCTTCACTGCGGTTCTGCAAAGCAGAGCTGGGGAAACCAGCAGGCTCTCCGGGGGGGCAGGCGGGCGGCCGCGGGGCTCCTCATTCTGCCGCTGCCGCTGCTGGAGCAGCAGCGGCAGCTGCTTCTTACACCGGAGGTTCTTTTTAAATTTATTTTGAAGGCCGAGTGAGGCGGTGACGGCGGTCTTTTTGGGGGCAATTTTGCCGCCCCCAAAAAGCCCAAAAAGCTGCCGCCTGAGGCCACTGCCTCACTTGGCCTCATTATAGAGCTGCCTATGAGTATGATCTCAGTCTCTCAAATTTTCTGCTAATGCTCAGCATACTGTTTGCATCATGCCAAAGAGAGACTCCTTCTGTAGTTCATAAGATGTAATATGTATGGGGACTATATCAAGGTGTGCTTGGAAATTCTTCTTAATCAAGCCTGTGGCACCCAACATGACGGGAATGGGAGTATCCCAGGTGATCATAACCTCTTCATTCTCTGTAATTCTCTTAGGGTCACGATCCCAGTGCTTTTCAGGCACAGCGATGTTGTAGTGTTTACAAAGTTTCCAAAGGTTGAGGTGTGCTACTTTGTTGTGCCATTGTGTATTAAAATTTTCTGCCATCAGAATTTCACAGTCAGCTTTGAGATGAGTCACTGTTTCCAGCTTTCTTACAGAACCAACATATGTCTGTTTTACCATTTTTTTCAATGCTCACTGTAAAACGTCTGTAATCCACTGTCCTGGGTTGCAACTATCAATCTTTCATTCTTTGGTTTCAATTCACCCCTTTTAACCATTCATGTGTCCATTCTTGATCAACAAAGGGTTTCTGGCATAACACTTTGTATTTTCCACTGTAGTTATGCATTTGTCACTTATTTTTCTTATGCCAGTGCTTATACCAGGGGAGAGGAACCTGTGGCCTTAAGGCCCCATGCGGCCTTTTGGAGCATGATGTGTGGCCTTCTGCGGCCTTCTTAAACAAGTTTTCATATTGTTATATATATGACATTGATTAACATATGTGAACTAATTTTGGCAATATGGCGATTCCGCTAAGAGATGATTCTCGGTAAAAGCCGTTATCTGGCCACGATAAGGTGGTATCGCTTATCTACTTGTAGTTCTTGGAGGCAATAAAGAGGTCACCCAAAATGTCCGTTTCCAGTGACGTCAATACGGGGAAATGGCGATAGACACTATACCTGATAACAGACGCTGACAGACGTGGAACTGGCGTGGCGTAACATCACGCCTTCAGATAAATATATCACAATGAGACTCGGAGGAGAATGCGGAGGAAGAGTAAGGGTTGGATTTTGAACGAGAGAATGCATTAGCGAATCAGTTTGGAGTTGGCGGTGAAGCGTAGTGGTTGCACATGCGAGTCGACGTGTGTCGCATAGAGGAGAGTGTGCCTCAGCCTTGGCACGTGTAGGACGTAAAACCACTGTATGAGGAGGTGCCCAGTGTGTGACGTTGAATAAATTCTCAACATTTTCGTTCAAATTTATATGTGAAGAAACAAATTCATGATTGCAACAAAAAAGAATTGGCGCTAGTTTTGAAACTGAAATTTCTTCTCCACCTTCTGGCAACACTGTGGTGATAGTTACTAACTAGCTGGCATAGAGAGTGCAGAGTTTGTGGTTCCTTCCTTCAGAGTGTGTTTGTCACTTGATTACATTTTTTTTTTTGCTTTCCATCATGTCGAAAAAACCAAAAAGGTTGCTGAAAGAAGAACAAGGAGTGTTTAACTATGAGTGGGAATTTCAATACTATGTTGTTTCTGAGAAGGATAAAATGAGTTGCTTGCTCTGTGATTCTGTGATTTCAACGGTAAAAAAATACAATGCACATCAACACTACTCTACTCATAAGGACAATAAATACGTTAAGCTAGAAGGTGAATCCCGAAAGATTGCTTTACAAAAATTGAAAGAAGGGAAGCAAAAGCAAAGGCAGTTATTCCAATCAGTGCAGAGTATTGGAAACGCAACTACAGAAGCTACTTATAAAGTGGTGTATATATTTGGGAAAAAAGGTAAACCATTTAGTGATGCAGAAATTATAAAGGATTGCATCGTAGAAGTTGTACGATCCTGATAAGGCTAACAAATACAAACAACTGTTCTTTCAAGAAGAACTAATGCTGATTGGTGGCATGAATGAGCACTCAATGTAGTAGATCAACTGAAAGAAATAATCCAAAAAAGAAAATGTGTACTATTCAATAGCGCTGATTGCACTGACTCAGCGCAGGTATTGTATTTTGTTTCTGCCATAACTAAGGATTTTCTTGTTTATGAAGAGTTGCTTACTCTGAGCACTCTAAAGATCAGAACGCAAGGATTCGATGTGTTTAACGATTTTAAAGACAAATGTCGTGAATTCAAACTGAAGCTGGCTAATTTAGTAAGTGTATGCACAGATGGTGCACCTTCTATGACAGGGAAGAATGAAGGCTTTATCACACAACTTAAGAAAGAGGATTCAAGCCAAAATGATCTTATCTCTTTTCATTGCATTTTGCATCAACAAAGTCTCTGTGCCAAATCCACTGTTTTAAATGACACTTAGCAGAAAGTTGTAGGAATTGTGAATTATATTCGAGCAAATGCAATGAGACATCGACTATTTCGTGAGATGCTAATGATGGATAATAAGGTAATTAGTGTTGATTTGCCCTACCATTCGAAAGTGCGCTGGTTATCACAAGGATAGGTTTTAGTCAAAGTTTTGTATTTGCGTGAACAAATAATCCAATTCTTCAAGGAAAGGAATGAACACTGTGAATTATCATGCAAGGAGTTTCATAGCAATGTTGCTTTTCTGTGTGATATAATGACAAAGCAAAATAACTTGAACATTTCATTGCAAGGTAACACCAAGGGGCGGCAAGAGAGCAAATAGAATGCTAGGTATGATAAGGAAAGGAATAGAAAATAAAACAAAAGATATTATAATGCCTCTATATCGTTCCATGGTGAGACCGCACCTTGAATATTGTGTGCAATTCTGGTCGCCGTATCTTTAAAAAGGATATAGCGATTTTAGAAAAGGTTCAGAGAAGAGCCACCAAAATGGTAAAGGGGATGGAAGGATACTCCTATGAAGAAAGGCTAAAAAGGTTAGGGCTCTTTAACCTGGAAAAGAGACGGCTGAGGGGAGATATGATAGAAGTCTATAAATTAATGAACGGAGTGGAACGGGTAAATGTAGATCGATTGTTTACCTTATCAGAATATAGAAAGACTAGGGGACATGCAATGAAGCTACAGGGTAAACTATTTAAGACTAATAAAATAAAATATTTTTTCACTCAACGTGTAGTCAAACTCTGGAATTTGTTACCAGAGGATGTAGTAAAGGCTGTTAATGTAGCTGGGTTTAAAAAAGGTTTGGACAAGTTCCTGGAAGAAAGGTCCATAAACCATTATTAAGAAGGGACCCATGATATCAATGCTTGAACCAATACAAGCATTGTGGAACCTGTGTCCCTTGGGGAAACTGCTAGGTACATATGACCTAGATTGGAAACAGAATACTGGGCTTGATGGACCTTGGTCTGACCCAGTATGGCATATCTTATGTTCTTATGTTTTCAAAGCCATGGTAGCAGCTTCTGCCCGATATCGGAGCAGCGGCTCCATTGAATTCTGATATTGGGTGGAAGCCACTACCGCGGCTTTGTAAACAAGCCCCTTGGTGTTACCTTGCAATGAAACATTCAATTTATTTTGCCCCCAAGTCTATATATAATATGTGGCAAGAAATAAAAATATTCAGAAAAAAATTAACATTTCTTAAATCACTTCTTGGCCGAAATGAGCTTCCTGAAGAGCACTTCTCTCACCTAGTAAAAATATTCTTTTGAACATTTCAAACAATATGATTTGGTTATAGACTCGCTAATCAAGGAATACAATAAAAGGTTCAGAGATTTTGAGAAGCATGACATGACCCTCAAATTGGCTTTTCAACCTCACTTAGTTGATGTATCTGAGGCCCCAGAGAAGCTGCAGATGGAGTTAATTGAGCTCTCAGAAGATTATATTCTGAAGTCGCTGTTTGACAGCAAAAAAGATCCCATTCAAATATGGAAAAATGCCGTTGAATATCCTCACTTCAGGGAACACGCACGACGCTTGCTCTCCTGCTTCTCAACAACATATCGCTGCGAATCTATATTATCCTACTTAACACAAATTAAGACATCCTTAAGATCACAAATTACAGATGAACACCTAGAAGACCAGTTAAGACTACGTACATCCATGTTGCAGCCTGATATATCACTGCTTTCTCACAAAAAACAATCTCGGAAGAGTCACTGAAAGGTAAGCAGCTAGCTTAGTTGTTTAAAATTATATATATATATATATATATTTGTATTGAAACATTGTTAGTATGCACTCTGCCGTATGGCAGTATAAGATACTTGAAAGGGTTAATTCTGTATAAAAGCTAAATTAGTATTAAATTATTTGCATTTTGCAGTAAATTTGGTTTTGTTTTTGTTTTTTAGAATGTGGCCTTCTTGGAAGAATGTTATCTCTCATGCAGCCTTCAAATGAGAAAAGGTTCCCCACCCCTGGCTTATACCGTTTCCTGTTTCTGCTCCTTTTAAATCATTCCTAACCATTTTCCTCAATTTACCTTACATTGATTTTTGAAAGTTAAATGCTAGTGCAGATTTCCTTGCTACCCTCCTTCTAATTATTCAATCAAATTTGATGAAGCTATGATTCTTATTGTCAAGTGGCCCCATCGCTGTTGCCTCTCACACCAGATCTTGCATTTCACTAAGGATTAAGTTGAAAATATCTCCCCCTTGTGTCAGTTCCTGAACCATCTGCTCCATGAAGCAGTTATTTATTTCATCTTGAAACTATCTTCCTAGTATGTCTTGATGTGATATTGCCCCAGTCAATACTGGAGTAATTGAAATAACCCATTATTACTTTGTTGTCAATTTTGCTAGCTCCCCTAATTTCTTTTAGCATTTCATCTGTCTGTTTATTCTAGCCAGACAGATGGTAGTACAACCCAAACACTATTTCCTCCCCCTTCTCACATAGACTTTCTATCCATAAAGATTCTATAGTTCATTTTGTTACCAGCAGAAGTTTTATTCTGTTTTACTCAATGCCCTCTTTAGCATATAGTGTCACCCCCACCAATTTGATCTACCTTATCATTGCAATATAATTAGTGCCCTGGTATCACAGTACTTCATTGGTTATAATCCTTCCACCAGATTTCTGAGATGCCAATTATATCTACCCCTTCATTAAGTGCTATACATTCTAATTCTCCCATCTTATTTTTTAGACTTCTAGTATTTGCATACAGATATTTCAAAATATGGTTTTTTTTCATATTATTAACCTGCTTATCAAGTGATGGAATAATTTGGAATCTTTCAACAATCTCTTCTTGACTTAAAGGTACCTGAACTAATTTTACCTTATTGCATCCTCTTTAGCAGATTTCCTGACCTCTCTTTTAGTAGTATCCTTCAAAGATACTTCATTTTGAATCATGCACTATCATTTTTCTTCCATTATCTAGTTTAAAAACTTCTCTATATCCTTTTAAAAGGTTAGTATCAGCAGTCTGGTTCTACCCTGGTTAAGGTGGAGACCATCTTTCCAGAAAAGGCCCCCTTTCCCCCCAGAATATTGCCCAGCTCCTAACTAATCTTTGCCTTCTTCCCTGCATATTCTCATTCATGCCTTCAGACTCTAGAGCCCTGCCTGCCTCTTGGGTCCTACATATGGACAGCAGGAAGCACTTATGAGAATGCTACCCTGGAGATCTAAGATTTCAACTTTCTACTTAAAAGCCTAAATTTAGTTTCCAGATGCTCTCACACTTTCCTATGTTGTTGGTGCCTATATGCACAAAGACAGCCAGCAATCCCCAAGTACTCTCTAGAATTTTGTTCAGATGATGTCTGAGGTCTGCTATCTTTGAACCAGGCAGGCAAGTGACACGCTTTCCTCATGCCAACCAGCCATCCAGCTGTTTGCCTAATGATCAAATCACCAACGGAAACTGCCATCTTAATCCTTCCCTTCTAGCCAGAAGCCCCTGGAGACACATCTTCAATGCAGGAGGATGTTGTATCTTCTGAAGGACAGGTCCTGGCTACAGGATCACTTCTTGCCACACAAAGGTGATACTATTCTTCCAGGTGACCTTTTTTCTCCAAGAAAGCACAGATGCTGCCAGACTAGAGGGGTGGTCCATGCTTTATACATTATCAGGGAGAGCTGGGTGAACACGACAGTCTTTATGGATCATGCTGCCATGTGCACTTTAAGGGATTGTGTTTATTGCTGATCATTTATGTGTGCTTTGTTGTAAACCATTCAGAAATGTGTTGATGGATGGGTAATAAATGCAGTTAAGTGGACATTTTAAGTTATTTTTCCTTAGAATGTTGAAATACTGCCACTTCAGTTGTCCACTTCTACCAAGCAGTTGCCAGTTAAATTCTGACAGGTGATAAAGTGCACAATTTCAGAAAACTGTCAATTTCTTTATGTCATAAATGTTTCTCTTGACTTTTCCTTTTCTTGTATTGTTTTTACTCAGTAAGTTCAAATGCTGCCAGCCTAAGTTCACTCTAGTTGTTTTTATATATTTGCCCTACTCATGTATTATTGGGGATTTTTTTATATTTTGTCTCTGCTGTAAAACTACTTGATTTTAAATTATTTCCATAATTCAGTCTTTCCTCAGTCATAGCTAGAATAGTATGAAAATTTTGCCCACTTCAGCACCCCGGACAACTCTCAAAGTTACTGGGTTTTTCCATAGTAGCTCAAACTATTTCTTCTAAATTTTTTCTTTTTAATAGTTATGTGCAGGACCAAAAAACCTCTTTATTTTAAATGAAAACGAGCTGAAGGAGTTTTTGCTGTAATTGCATAGCTATGTGCACTACAGTTTTTTTGTGCACACATATTGATTGTACATACTGTATGTTAATTCATATGTATACACACATATGTAAATTGTGCACATGCTGAATTTTCCAGCACCCAAATTAATTCCCGAAAACCCCCAAAATGCATACACCTACTTTTTAAATTCTTTTAATTTCACAGTTTTCCCCCCTTTGGGACAACGGATCCTCACAGCTGCTTCTTGCCCCAAGTGTGGCCAGTCTTTAACTCTCTGTTGCCTCTCTCAGTGGATTCCTTTCCTTGAGCCCCTCCCACACTCGGCAGGAGTTTCTTCTCATCTGTTTCAAGTTGAGGAGAGGAAGCACTTTTAACATAGAATGACAATAGCCCCACCTTTATCCGCTGGCTTGATTACTAATTTGTAATTAGTTCTTAGGGCCTCAATGGCCTGTTTTTTTTGTTTAGAAGTGTGGAAAATCTTGCCTTGGGATTGTTTTAATTGCTCAATGCCCTTGAGAACTGCTTTTTCAAAAACATCTATAGCTGGATTAGTTGTAGTTGGGGGAATCCAGTTGGATTTCTTACGAGCAATGGAAACATCAGTATCTGATATAGCATTATAAGAAGTCCTTAACTTTAAGTTTCCTAATGAAGTTGAAAAAATCCACTCTAAAGGCAAAGGGATTGTAAGTGGAAGTAGGTACAAAGGATAACCTCCCTACTAAGGATCTCTGTTTGGTGTGTAGTCAAGGGTTGATCTGAAAGATTAAGGTATGTACACTACAAGTTTTCTATTGAATTTAGTTCAGTTTTCTTTAGTGCTCCGTGGTGGTTGCCCCTCCTCTTCTCTCCTCCTCCCGCGCTCTTCCCGGCATTTCTCAAGATGTTTAGATCGGGGTCTTTTTGTGATTGTTTTCATTTCATGGTTTAGCGGTTTTGAGGCTTTAACATCAAACCATCATTCACAAATGTTTGTACTTGCTCATGATGGCATACTCTGATATGCTTTCTTTTAGTGACTGACTTCTTTAATGTTTATTTGTTCATCATTTTTTAGCGTTTTATTTGGGCGCTATCAATTTGAATTAGTGTTGATCCAGTGGTGAGTGTGGCTTCCTACCTAACATTTTAGATAATTCCTATGGTGGATGGCTTTCTTACTTTTGCCGTTTTTCATGTATAATGTTTTTCATGACTCAACTGTTTATTGCATCTTACAAATACAGAGATTCAGTACTGCTGTACATTTTACCTCATTCAACAGAACAATCACAAACATATCCACTTATACAGCATTCAGCAAAACATTTTCAATTTATTCCCCCCTCCACACCCTCCAAACCCCTTCCCTCTCTCTCCCCCACCTGTCTGCCATGAACTTCCCTCTGTCTTCCCATCCACCATTTGGTGCCCATAGCCAGTGTTTATAACCGTGCCACCATCACCAGTATCTATGTAACTTTCAGAGAGTTAGAGTATCATTTCGGACCCTTGGGGAGAGTGTTTGCAAATAGGATTCCTAAGTAGCTAAAAAGCTATCCCGTTTCTTCCCCCCCTTTCTTAGAGGCTAGCCCTTCACATACAACAAATTGGTGAAGCACATTCCGTCATTCCCAGTACCCCGGGCCCTCACGATCCCTCCAGTGTTTTAATATACAGAATTTACACAATAGGCATGCCTTCTGATCTAATAAGCATCCCCCTTTATTTCTCAACCCTAATGGTTCTAGTACATCCAAGATTGCCAAGCTAGGAGTGATGGTTATCTACTGCCCCAATATCTGACCCAAGTAGGTTTGGATTTTCCCCCAGAAGGTCTGTATATGCGCACAATTCCAAAACATGTGTCCCAGCCCCGCTAATTCCTGATCACACCAGGGGCATTTTGTGGTTTCCGCAATGCCCGCCCTCCATGCACGTTGTGGAGAGATAAATGCCCTTGTCAGAATTTTAAATTGCATCTCTCTTAGTCTTGCTCCCTGAACAAGCCTAGGTATACGTGCTACCGCTGGCAGCCAAGCAAATCCCTCCAACGTACATACAAGTTCCTCCACCCACCTGCGCACTGCATGCTCCCCCTTATTTGTTTGCGAACATTCCCGAATCTTTTTACAATATTGAACCACAGAGATCCTCGTACGATCCTCATATTCAAACCATACCTCTAATTTATCTATGGATATTTTCTCCAACCCTTGCCCATTTAAAGAGGCTATATAGTGTTGGAGTTGCACATATGGGAAGCATGGGTTCCCCAATAGACTAAAGCGTCTTCGGAGCTCTCCTAGTGGTAAAATTCCTCCCTGTTCATCAACCACATGCCTCAATTACATAATACCAAGGGAAGCCCACTCCCGAAAGGCCCTCGAGTCGGTTCCTGGGGGAAAATCCCCATTGCCCTGTATTGGCAGATATCCTGAAACATCCGCGGGCAACCCCAACAACTTACAAAGGGTTTTCCACCACTCACAAACCCGTTACTAATAAACTCTCTCGAGCCTGTGGCGGGAGTTGGGGTCTGCAGGTATGCAGGGCTGCCACTAACATCAAGGGAGTCACCACAGAGGCCTCCATCTCCTAGGGTGTATAGGCTGAGCTTCCCCCTATCCAATCTCTAATATGCCTTAGAACACAGGCCAAGTTATACTGTGAAAAGTCTGGGAGACCCATGCCCCCCGGGCCCCAACGTCCCCAGAGTCTAGCGATGGCTAATCTAGGCTTCTTCCCCTTCCAAAGAAAATTCTGTACAAGTTTCGCTATCTCTTTTAGATCCCGACGTCTCAGTTTAAGAGGTAATAACTGCAGTGTATAAAGAAGCTGGGGGTAAACTACCATTTTATATGCTGCAATCCGTCCTGCAACCAACTATGGCAGGGGAATTCCAGTCCCTCAACTTATCTCTCATCCAACCAATCATGAGGGGGACGTTTGCGCCATAAAGGCGCTGCAGGTCAGCCAATAACCAGATGCCTAAATATTTAAATTTATCTCACGTCCATTTGAGGGAGAACTGCCATGGCCAGTCATCCCGAAGGGTTCCCAATACATCCAGTGACTCGGATTTAGTTTTATTTAAATAGAAAACTGCAACAGCCCCAAATTCCTCCATTTCCCTATACAAGTTAGGCAAGGACTCCTGTGGGTTTGTTAGTAAAACCAACAAATCATCTGCAAAGGCAGACATTTTGAATGATTCCTTACCCATAGTAACCCCAGAAACCTTCACATTTGTATTAACCATCCTCAATAGTGGATCCAGTGAGAGGACAAATAGCAATGGCGATAAGGGGCACCCCTGTCTCGTTCCCCTCTCCAAATTTATATTGGATGTTAACCCACCATTTACAGCTATTTGTGTAGTAGGATGATGATAAAGGGCATGTACCCCTCTTATAAACCCCTCTCCCAATCCATAGGCCTCCAGGACCTGAAACAGATAAGACCAATTGACCCTATCAAATGCTTTTTATGCATCAAAGCTGACCAAGAGGGCTGAGGCACGCGTCCGGTGGATCTGTTCTAGAGCGGCAATTATTCGCCACAGGTTGCTGACAGGGTATCTACCCTTAACAAACCCTATTTGGCTTAAATGCAACAAATCTGGCAGACACTCAGCCAGGCGTTCCACCAATATCTTGGCATATAATTTTAAATCTTGATTGAGAAGGGATATCGGACGGTATGATTCAGCCATTTTCGCATACTTACCCAGTTTGGGTAATAATATAATACGGGCCACATTAACATCATACATCAGTTCCCCCCCAGGGTCATCCAACAGTTAAAAACATGTGTCAGTGAGGCCAGAATGTCTGGTGCCAGAATTTTATAGTATTCTGCTCTAAATCCATCCAGTCCTGGGGCCCTACAGAGAGCAGCCCTTGCTATGACAAGCTGCACCTCCTCAGGTGATATTGGCACCTCCAATCGCTCCCAGTGACTGGACACGAGCCCTAGCAGCGCCACCCACTCCAGAAAGGTCTGTATGAGTGTCGGTGAGGCCTCTTCCCCACTATAATGGGTGCTATAAAATTGGGCAAAAATATCTCTAATATCTTTATTTTCCTATCTTGTAGGACGGAGATATACCTTTGGCACTGGCTTTTCCTTAAACAATGCCCTAACAATCTACCCGGTTTATCCCCATATTGATAGAGGCAATATTTGTAGTAAATCAGAGACTTCTTAGCCCTTTGATGTAGTATAGTATTCAAAGTAGCATGAGTAGCCATTAGGCAGGCCCAATTTCCATCTGTTGGGTTCCTATTAAAGGCACCCTGATCCCTACACACTTGTTCTTCTAAACAAAGAATTTGTGCTGCTATGTCCCTTCGACGCTTGGCAACATAGTAAATAATCTCTCCCCTTATAACTGCCTTGAATGCTGCCCAAAAAAGCTCTGGGGTTTTGGCATGCTCTGCATTAAACAAACAATATTCCTGCCAACGCTCCTGAAGGAATTTCCGAAATCCTTCCTCCTCATATAAATCAATTGGAAAGCGCCACGGGGCGCGCTCCACCTGTATGTTCCCCCAGGAGCAATCCACCAACACCAATGCGTGATCCAAAATTTCTAGAGGCCCTATCCATGCTGTATCGACCTGTTGGAAAATAGGGTTAGACACATAAATCGAATCTATCCGGGCACTAGTATTGTGGGCTCGAGATAAATGAGCATAATCACGCTCTTGAGGATGCAGAGCCCTCCAAATATCTAGTACTGTAAGTGCATCGTCTCATAAATCGGCCTTGATGCTGTGAAACATATTGTCTAGCCCCACTAGGTATCCCAGATACATCCATATCAAGATCCAAGACTCTGTTCCAATCGACCCCAAGCATCAAAGGATAATCATGGAGCTCTTCAATCTGAGACGTCAGAGTAGCAAAAAAGTGCAGATCTGGAACCTTTGGAGCATACACAGAGCCCAGAATCATCACCTTCCCCTGTAATTCCCCCACTACCAGTACGTATCATCCCTTCGGGTCCCGAACTTCTTGGAGGCATTGGAAATGTACTCCCTTTGTGATAAGCACTGCCACCCCTCCCTTTCGTCCTTGAGCTGAAGCCCCATAAATCTGATCCACCTGTTTACCCTTCAACCTGTTGAGATCCTCCCCAATTGGTGGGTCTCTTGCAACATAATAATCTTGCCCTTATGCCTCTGAAGAGCCCCCAGAATCTTCCTTCTCTTAATAGGGCTTGCCAGTCCACAGACGTTCCAGCTAATTATTCTTGCCCCCATTCACCAGATGTAGATATCCGGTAGTCTGACCAAATGAGTCCTAAAAATCCAGAGATGCCCCAGCCTGAGACTCCCATGTTACTCCCAACCTGTCAATAATCCTTCCTTGCTTCAGAGAAAAGCACTCTCCTCTTTCTCTGCTTTCTCGGGTTACCTTAGCATCTATGTATAGGAAACCGTTATCCAACTTGCCTCCTTCCTCCTCCCCACCCCCTCATCTCCCATCCCCCTCATCTCCCATCCCCCTTCTCTCCCATCCCCCTCCTCTATACCTACCAACCATCTCACTGGTGTCACTTCAGATGTTAGAATCCCCAGCCACTCATCCACACCCCGTTAGTGATTTCATACCCCTAAACTTTCTCCACCTCACCCTGGCGGTTAATTGCCAGAAAGCCCTGTATCTACCCCACTAAGCCGCTGACCCTTATCACTGACCCACAGCAATCCATACGCCTATCCCTCTGTGCTAACCCTATAACATCCACACTCAGGGGTCTTGAACAAGTAAACTCAAAAACAACCATAACTTTAGTTCCTGTGTATTCCCCTCTAAACATGTCCTTGAGGGTGACGAGGGCGGTCACTCCACTCCATATGAATTTAAACTTCCCCTCAATGGTCTACACCACAAAATTATAAGCATAATCAAATGGGAGTTTGCAAATTTGTCCAATCAATCATCACATCAATTGGGTCTCAGACAAAGTCAAATAACCCAGTGGGCTCCATTACTTTCCAAGCCTCCCCGAAGGCAGGCGAGCGCATCCAGTCTACTCATACGATCCTTGAGTGATTCCCACCGGCTGCAACATCCTACATTCCCCCAGATGCAGATTGCTGCATAGAGTCCAAATACTGTTGTGCATCTTCAGGGTTCTCAAACGTCCGCAGCCCAGAAGAGAAAATAATCTTTAATATATTAGGGTATAGGACTGAAAACTTCAATTGCATTGCTACTAGTCTCTGACATATCGTTGCATATGCTCTTCTCTTAGCGCTCAGTTCCATTGAATAATCTTGAAAAGCCATGATTTTTATATTTCCACTTGTTATGTGGCCTTGAGTTCTCATCAACTTCAACACTTTTTCTTTTTGTAAGAAGTCCATGAACCTAGCGATAACTACTCTAGGCTGTAAAGAGCCCTCACGCATAGGCCCAATCCAATGCATACGCTCAATCACCAGTGGCTTACAGTCCTCACCCAAAGACAGAGATGAGACCAGCAAGGTTTCCATATAGCCCTGCAGTTCCTGATCTTTCACCGACTCTGGAATTCCCACAAAGCGAGTGTTTTTCCTTCTCCCATGATTCTCAAGGTCATCCAATTTCAGCGCTTAATTTACCAGCTGTGTTTTAAGATGTTTGAGTTCTGTGTCCATGTTGCTTTGCATGTCTTCTACCTAGGATATTCTTCCCTCCGCTTCAGTCAGCCGTGAACCCACTGCCTCAAATGCTTGGGCCAGTGAATCCAAGCAGCCTGCGATGGCATCAAAATGTCCCACCAGGGCCCCCACTACCGCCATTGTAAAAGATTACGGGGTAGAAAACTACCGTGTAGATGAATTAGTACTGTTAGGCCAATTACACTTGCCTTCTGAAAGTAAAAGAGCTGGAGTGTCTTTGCTACTTTGTAGTTAGATGTAAATGCAGTTAATATCTAACCAACAGTAAAGAACGAATTCTAGAGGTTTAGCAGTGACAGACATCAGTTGTTAAAGGCTGAATCCCTACCTCCAGGGAAGGTCAACAATCAACTATTATGGCTACTCTTACCTACCTCCCTGATTCTCTCTTCTTTACCCAACCATACCCTCATCAAATAGGAACTCGATACTCACACCCCCTTTATTTTTGGTTACCAACAATTATGCCAGCTTACTATATGCTTCTATACTCATCACTGAGCTCACACATAATAACCAGATACAGACACAATGACTTTAAACACCAAATTCATACAAATCCAACAACACACCTCAAAAAGCCTTACACCCCAAATACAACCTCCATAGAACTCATGAACACAAGATCAGTAAGAAACAAAATTCGCACAATCAGAGACCACATCAATGACCAACACCCAGATATCCTATGCATCACAGAATCTTGGCTAACTCCCACTGACAACGTCCTCCTCAACCAACTAATCCCCCCCACGTACTCCGCCTTTAACAACCCTCGCACTCAGAAAAGAGGAGGTGGAGTTCTAATCATTGCAAAAGACTCACTACAGCTACAAACTATCACTTCTAACAGCTCTGACCAATGCAGCTCTATTACAGTGGGAAACAAACACTTGGTCATTTGCCTTATCTACAGAGCCCCCCACGCTCCAACAGAAGAACTAACCTCCATTCTAGAAACTGTCTGCGCATTCAACACGAACCATAAACCTCTAATTTTACTAGGTGACTTTAACGTCAACTCCTCCACCAATATAGATAAGGAAACCTTCCTGCAAGCAATGGACTCTCTACTATACACCCAGTTAATAAACACTCCTACGCACAGATACGGATCCATGCCAGATCTCATCTTTGCCCCAAACTACATCATAGACAAGGGCAACATCTCTTTACCCATAGTCACACTGGTTCCATGGTCAGACCACCACAGAATCAAAGTGGAATTCACAAACAAAATGGACAAGCTTAATAAGACAAATACCGCTCCGTTTGGTCCAAGAAGGTTCAAAGCTTTCAATAAAGAACAATTCCTACAAGACACACTACCTCACCTTAACACAGACGAACTCGATCTAGACAAACAAGTGAACAATTGGTATAACACCGTCAGCACAGCAGCCA
The DNA here is from genome assembly GCA_033557465.1 of Ichthyophis bannanicus. Taxonomy (NCBI): domain Eukaryota; kingdom Metazoa; phylum Chordata; class Amphibia; order Gymnophiona; family Ichthyophiidae; genus Ichthyophis; species Ichthyophis bannanicus. Next base: position 373,009,626 of record CM066031.1, read on the forward strand.
AAACTAAAACAGGCGCAAAGACGATCAACAAGAGACATCACGCACCATGGTACTCCAAAAGCATACGCAACGCCAAGAGGGAGTTAAGAAAACTAGAACGCCACTGGAGACGATTCAAATCTCACACCTCACAGGACTTATATTTAACACAGCAAAAGAATTATAACGATCTTATCAATAAAACAAAAAGAGCACCACACAAACACTATCCAGAAAGCTTATAACAAACCTAGGGAACTTTTTGAAATAGTAAAAAATCTAACCAATGAACCTAGCTCTGATAAAGATATACAGGTCAACCCACAAACATATGCAGTTTATCTTCAAGAGAAAATAGGCCAAACTCCACCACTAAAACACTCAGAAACCAACAGCCATATCTTACCTGGCACAACTTGGAACAAGTTCCACACTCCTTCAACTATGCAACTATCAGACATAATCGCCGCACTCAACACAAGTACTGCACCCACAGATCCTTGCCCAGTCCCTTGGATCAAAGCAACCAAGCAAGACTTCCTCAGTTATTTACACCACCTCGTAAACAACTCCCTAACTCAAGGAATCATGCCAAAACAGCTAAAACTAGCCACAATAAGGCCTATCCCCAAGAAGACCAATCTAGAAAAGAGCAATCCAGCAGCATATAGGCCAATCTCCAGCATACCACTCCTAGCCAAAATTATAGAAAAGACAGTACAACTACAACTCCAGGACCACATTGATGAGCATGCTCCACTTGATTTACATCAACATGGCTTCCGCCCCAACCATGGAGTTGAAACACTGCTGCTATATCTATTCAATGACATCATCCAGACCATAGACAATTACAATCGAGGAACCCTAATGATATTTATAGATATTTCAGCGGCCTTTGATACAGTGGACCACAAAATCCTCCTAGCCAGACTACAGAGCATTGGATTAACTGGCACCGTCCTAAGCTGGTTCAAATCATACCTGACAGACAGGCAGTTCCAGGTTAAAATAGGAACTAACACATCACAGCCCACAATGATCAAACAAGGTGTACCGCAAGGATCTGCACTCTCCTCACTGCTATTTAACTTATTTATCCAACCGATCTGTCACATCATGGCAGCCCATCAAATAGATTACACTATTTATGCAGACAACATTATGATTTACACTCCAATCGACATTAACAGTCCTGACTACAACAGAATTACGAACTGCCTTGCCAACATGTCCACGTGGCTAACGAACAACAACCTTGCTATAAACTTTAACAAGACAGAGGCACTTATTATTACCAGAAACACCAACTTTAGCCCCCCACCATACATCACATGTAACAACACAACGATACCAATTAAGGACGAAGTTAGATACCTCGGAGTAACCCTTGACAAAGGACTCAACCTACGGTCCCACATAAGAAAAACGGTTAAAAACGCATATTACAGAATGAAAATAATCAGACGCCTCAAGCCTCTTCTCTCATATGAACACTTCCGTACAGTCTGTCAAGCGCTCATAACTCCCATACTAGATTTTTGTAACCCAATCTACAACGGTCTTTCAAAACATTCTCTCAAACCCCTACAAATGGCTCAGAACACAGCAGCCAGAATAATCAACGGCTCCGCAAATTATGACCACATTACCCCTATCCTCAAAGAACTCCATTGGCTCCCAATAAGTTACCGTATCAAATATAAGATCATCATAAATATTTTCAAAATTAGACATAAGAGCTCTGCATTCAGCCTCCATGCTCTCTTACTCCCTAATTCCAGCAACAGACCAAGGAGGCAAACCACTTCAAACACCCTCAGCACCCCAAGAAACTACGCAAAATCATGCAATTTCTCTACACAAAGAGCAATTTCGTTGGCTGCCCCATTGATATGGAACTCTCTCCCTCCTGACTTACGATCAATTGACAACTTAAAGGACTTTCGTAAACAATTAAAGACGATACTCTTCATTGAACACTACGGATCAAACAATTAACTATATTCCGTCTATTGTAGCTGTTTTATAAAATGATTTTCTGTAGTGGTTGACCTATATTGTTTATCCTTCCTTACTACTCTCATGTTTTGTTTATACAGTGTATATTTCCCTTACTTTATAACCTTTGTATGTCTTGTAACCGCTTTGATTTAAGGAAAAGGCGGTATAAAAAACTTGTTAAATAAATAAAATAAATAAAATTGTTACCTCCTCTACCAACGCGGCCTGCCCTGGCGAGTTTGACGGAGAGGGAGAGGAGTCGGCCATCATGGTAGGCTGAGTCGCTGCTTTTTCTCGGTCTTTTCGGGCCGATTTCATATCGCCCACGTTGCTTTTTTCTCTCCACAAGTTCACCAGGGGTACCCAGGTCAGCTCTACTCCTTCATGACGTTGAAGTTTTTAAATTTCGCTGTATTTGGGGCATGAAGAGTGGCTGGGGATTCAGGAGCGAGCACAGAACCCATCTATGCTCCCTCAGCACATTATGTGACCTCCCCATGTATAATGTTTTTATCTTTATGATGTTGTGTTATATATATATATATATATATATATATAATATGTGTCCTTATGTATCTTATGGTGGGTGTTTCTACTGCCCTGTTATTCTCTCTCTAATGTATTAGTGTTCTTAACAATGTTTTCTGTGTTTCTGGAACTCATTCTATAAGCCACATATGTCCCTGAGGTGGATGGTTCCCTGTGTGTGTTGTTATCACCTTCCCCAGTATGGCATTCTCAACCATCTTTTATCATTTAATTGTTTACTGGTCATAATTTATTATTGTTTTTAACTATGTGCATTATTATTCTTGTTACTCATAAATTATATTTGGCTCTTTTTGTTTTTATTTCTTATTTTTAATAGGTTTGTGTATATTGGTATATTTTAATATTTTATTTTTTATTTATTTCAACTTCTTATATACCGCACTCTTTGACATCAGCGTGGTTTACAAATAACATAAAGAAACCAGAACAACAGGCTGTTTGGTATTACATATAACAGGAGTATCAACTTGGATAACATGGGAGAACTATTTACATGGAGTATATAATCTAGTAACTAGATAACATGCTCGAACTATTTACATAAAATTAGCAGGAATGCTTGGAACAAGGAGAGAGACTGTGGATTGTATTAGGGTGGGGCTATTATGTTACGCTTCATGTGGGGTAGTATTTGATGAAAAGGTGCAGTTTAAGGGCCTTTCTGAACTGGGTTAGGTCGGTTATGGCGCGGAGATCAGGTGGGAGAGAATTCCAGCATTTTGGTGCGCTAAACATGAAAGCTCTGTTTGACGTTGATAGGCTGCACATTGTTATAGCCTTTGGGGTTGTTAGTGAGTTTAATGTTGCCTGTCTCCTATTTCTGTTTGATGGGACGGTTTGGATGAGTTTAGAAAGTGATGTGGACGATAAACCATTTATGGCCTTAAAAGTGAGAATAAGGGTTTTGAATGTAAGTCTTCCGTATATAGGGAGCCAATGGAGTTGTTTGAGGATAGGTGTGATGTGTTCATTTTTGGGCGCTCCTAGAAGAACCCTGGCAGCGGTGTTCATGGCAAGCTGTAAGGAGCTTACGGTGGATTGTGGGAGTCCTTGTAGAATGGAGTTGGTGAAGTCGAAATGCGGTAGTATCAGAGCTTGGTAGATGGTTCTGAAGTCTTCGTGATCTAGTAGGGGACGTAGGTGCCTGAGCGTGCGTATTTTGAAGTACACAGATTTTACGACATTGTTTATGTGTGGTTTCATATCGAGCCTATGGTCTAGTGTGACTCCGAGGTATTTTATTGTTTCCTTGGTGCCTAGGTCAGCTCCCTTGACACTTATATGTGGTGGTGGAGTGAAGTTGGGGTCTCTTGTGATAAAGAGAACCTCAGTTTTCTTATGCTGAATGCGGAGGTTCTATGACAGGAGCCATTGTGAGACTGCGTCGAAGCAGTTTGTTATAGGCAATAAATCCATTTGCATTGTGGAAAATGGCATGTAGAGTAGGATATCGTCGGCGTATATCATACATTTCACATTGAAAGACCTGATGATATCGCAGATAGGCTGCATATAGATGTTGAACATGAGGGATGAAAGTGAGGACCCTTGCGGAACGCCTTGTCTTTGATGGAAGAGTTTTGATTCTCCTGTTGCAGATTTAACGTATTGCATTCTGGTATCAAGGTATGATTTACACCATTCAAGTGCTGTGTTGCAGATGCCTTTTTCTTTCAGTCGACCGAGGAGAATCTCGTGATATACCGAGTCAAACGCTGCTGCTATATCCAAGAAGATTAGCACAACTCCTTGTCGGATGTTGTCTATGGTATTGAGAACATCATTGAAGAGAGTGGTAAGCAGTGTCTCAATATTGTATTTTGTGTCTATTTGAATATGTTTTGTTTTATATATGTATTATACTCTAAGGTCACAATCCCCTGAAGAAGGCTTCTGCCGAAACATGTGTAGGGCTGACCTCTGACACTACAATAAAGCTCTGTCTTCCAGCAGTGGGACTCTGCCTGCTCTTTTTGTTTGTGTCTCACTATTGCAGGAGAGATGTTCCTCCTATTTTTGTTTTTTATCAGCAATAAAAAATCAGGAGTCATGGAAGGAATGTCGGCTTGACTGCTATGAGCATTATTATTATCACACTAAGTTTGAAGGGTCCGATAAGCAAAAGGCACTTACACTGTTTACATCCCAGTAAACCATGTAAATGCCTTAACAGGGGATATTCAATGGCACCACATGGTTAGTGCCGTTGAATATCCCCTCCTAACTACCCTACATGTTCTGATGCTATCCACTTAGCATCGGGGCGTGTTGGGGGCGTTCCGGAACAGAGTGGAGACAGAGACTACTGCTAACCGGGTAGCGATGATATTGCGCCACTACCCAATTAGCGATCCGTGGCTAAAAGTAGACCAGCTTTTGGCTCATCTAGTTTTTGCCGTGAATGCTAATCGGGTAGCAGTGCAATACTGCTGCTACCTGGTTAGGCTCTGTGGCATTGAACATCTGGCATTAGAGGGTGAGCGGGCAGGGCTGTGCACTGTAGCAATGCATAGCCTGCCTAGTTGAATATTGGGCCCGAAGTATTATCTAACATCATTGCAAGTTAAGTACTTGATATGCCCTGATGCAGAACATGATCGTTCAAAATGCAGTACTGTATCGGCAGAACTTTATTTGATCAGTTTAAAAATGTAAAGCAATAAGTGCTGGGTTTGAAGTACCTTTCCATACTTAAATAAAGTAAAATGGGCTAAGTTTAAATGGATTTATTCTTGTAATAAGTTCAGACAAATGTAGTCTGACAAAAAATATAGATTTTGCAGGGTCTGTACTGTCGAGATGAATACCCAGCCTGAATAATCTCACTCTTTCCCCTTCAGTCTAATTCTTTGGAGTGGTAAGTCTTCTCTGGGATGGCCCACCCTTGGCATCTCTATATTTCCTTTCATAGGAAGTGAGAGTGAGCACAAGGAATCAAAACTAAAAGTCATCAGGCAATTGCCATTTTGTACTGATATGAATCAAAATCATAATTCTCCAACAGTTTTTAGTTTCAATCCTCCATGCTGAATTTAAACAAATCCATGCAGTAGTTTCCAAGTTTGAACATACGTATAAACAGAAGACTGTTGACAATGGTACTCTTCCATCAGGAAACATACCTAAACAGGGAAAAATGCAGAAAAAAAGGACAAATAATTGTTCTGAGTAAAAGGATGCAAGTTTTATATTTGCTTATTGACTATCACTGAGTGACATCCCTATGGGGATATAAGAAGTGACAAATGCTAACCCCCCCCCCCTCCCCTCCCCTAAAAAAAAATCTTGACTTGCTCCCTCTTTGGAGCCCTCAGTGTCTAGCCTTGGGTGAGCAGCAGGAGTGTTGCAGGAGCTTGTTCTTCAGCTACCGGCAGCCTGGTCCTGAGATTCCAGCTGAAAATGTCTCTTTGTATTCTGTATGTGTGACAGAGGCAAAGCTGAGCTTTTTCTGTCTTTCTTTCATGAACTTTCTAGTTCACCAATCTCAAATTTCTCAGGGGGGGGGGGGGGAGAGACTTGATTGTAGGAAGTTTGAGTGTCTTTTATTGCCAGCTAGTAAAAAAAAAAGTAAATCCATCTTTGAATAATGGAAAAGGTAAGTGACAAGCTGCAAACTCAGCCACTCTGGCATTTCTCTCCCCTACTAATGCCCTTCCCCCATGCACACACAAGACACCCTATAGAATCTCTGAACCCAGTTTATGCCCTCACTTGGTATTTTTTAAGTGGTGGAGTTGCCGTGAAAAGTGCATGTGTGTGGTTAGGGGTAATGAGTGTGTATGTGACGCAAAGGGTATGGGAGTGCAGACATGTGCATACATGCATGACTGGGAGTACGTGTGCAGTATGAGGATGGTGTAGGTAGGGGGGTTGTTGCCTCATTCTGTCATCCCCAGACCCCACCTCTGTGTCAGCTACTGTTCTACCATACCAGACCCACCACCAATATCTGTTTATGCTGCAATTTCCTCGGTTGGTGGGACTTTGGCTCTCTGCTTAGCAGAATTTGTGGCACATGTTGTTGGCTGACAAAGCCTGGGCTCTCTGACAGTCATTTGCACATAGCTTTCCCCTGCCAACAGCTCTTGGGCTCCTCAACTGTGATGCCACTCAGTTATAAATGGGCAAATAGCAGACAACACAGAGCGCTACATGCTGCCTGCTTATGTATGTGCAGAGGACACCCGAAACGGGGACAAACACCTGCACAAACCCATTGGGCCTGATTTTCAACTGGGTGGTGCTATGTGCCACATCAGTGCATAGCCCGCCCCCCTTCTGCCTAACCAGAATTTTCAATGCCGGGGTCATATGTGGCCCCGGTATTGAAAATCCGTGTCTTGCCACACAACCTGGAAGACGATTTTTTATGCTACCCACTCAGCCCCTACGTCTTAAAGATAGGCGAGGAAAAATCTTGCCCATCTTTAAGGTGCAGAGGGCTAAGTGGGTAGCATCAAAAATCACTGCTACCCAGTTAGCCCTTTCCTCCACCTCAAATTACTCTGTAGGGCAATTACCTGTGTAAATGCCTTCGAAAATAGGGCCCATTGTCTTTTACATGTATACGAGGTGTGACAAAAATGAAACGAGACTGTGGCAGCCATGCCCATGACTCAATGCCAACTGGCTAACCGCTTATGTCACTGTGTTGTGCAACATCTCGCCACTATTCTGCTATAATATTTTTCATCTCTCTCACTCTTTTTCTTTTTCAGGTTTTTTTGTAGCACACTGCTCCATCGCTTTGTCACGCAACTGGAGGTGGCAGAAATATGGAGCAAAGAATCAACTTGAAATTTCTGGTTAAGTTGGAGAAGGGCCCAACTTCTCCAAAAGGCTTATGAAAAAGATGCAATGTCAAGGCCGTGAGTCTTCGAGTGGCACAAATGCTTCAAGACTGGCCATGAGGAGGTGGAGGATGACACCAAGTCAGTATGGCCTTCCACGACAAAGCCGGCTGAGAATATTGACAGAGTGTACCAACAGATGTGGAGTGATTGCAGATTGATGGTGCGGATGATAGCTGAGGAGCTCAGTCTGAACAGGGAATCAGTGCGAACCATCTTAGTGCAGGAGCTGGGGATACGGAAGGTGTGCGCCAAGATGGTACAGAAGCTTTTATCAGACGACCAGAAGGAGCACCAGGTCAATGTTTGTCGAGACTTGCTAGAGAAGATTGGAGAAGATCCAGAGTTTGTTGGCTGAGTCAGCACAGGAGACGAGACTTGGGTCTTCCAGTATGCCCTGAAAGCAAGAGACAGAGCCTGCAGTGGAAGACTCGACTGTCACCCAGACCCAAGAAAGCGCGCATGTCCAAATCAAGGATCAAGGTCATGCTGATTGCATTCTTCGACCAGAAGGGAGTGGTCCATCATGAGTTTGTGCCTGAGGGTCAGACAGTCAACCAGCACTTCTATCAGCAGGTCCTCAATCGACTCCATGACCAGGTTCGGCACAGCAGGTGGGCTCTGTGGAGAGAGAAGTCATGGCTGCACCACCATGATAATGCACCCGCACACACCACGCTCAGTGTGAGGCAGTTCTTGGCCAACAAACAGATCACAGCTCTCGGCCATCCTCCTTATTCCCCAGATCTCACACCGTGCAACTTCTGGCTCTTCCCCAGGCTGAAGACTGTGCACAAAGGAACTCATTTTGCCTCTGTAGAAGAGATCAAAGCCACTGTGACGAGAGAGCTGAGGGACCTCAAGGAGGAGGACTTTACTGAGTGCTTCCGTACGTGGCAGAAGTGAATGCAGAAGTGCATTAACTCGGGGGAGGGAGGGTGATTACTTTGAAGGGGACAATGTGTAATTTCTCTGTAGATTTTTGTAATAAAACATTATGGGACAGTCTTGGAGTGGAGGAGTAGCCTAGTGGTTAGAACACTGGCTTGGTAACCAAGCAACCAGGGTTCAATTCCCACTAGCATTCCTTGTGGCCTTGGGCAAGTCACTTAACCCTCCATTGCCTCAGAAGAAAGGCCTGGCAATCTACCTCTGGTGACACTGCCAAAAAAACACCAGAGCTTCTGGGTCACCAGGAGTCAGGACTGACTCAAAGGCACACATTGCACCTGAAAGCTAGTCTAAAATATATTTTTAGTCCAATAAAAAAAGTATAACTTATTCTATTTTTTTAATTTAACTAACCTTTATTTTGATACTTTCAGATGGATTAACATAGTAATATAATATATGATGGCATATAAAGATCAGCATGGTCCATCTAGTCTGCCAAGCAAGGCGGCAAGAGTAGATGCACCTGCCGCTCTGTGCAGGTCACCCCTCCCCATGCCTTTGTTTAGGTGTGTACCCACTGCTCCGTGCAGGTCACCCTATTTGTTGAGATAGCAGAGACAATTAAGGTTATTTTGATTTTATCCTGTTGCCATAAAGGGATCCATTGTGTCTGTCCCATGCCATTTTGAATTCTGTCACTGTATTTGCCTCCACTACTTCCATCGGGAGGGCATTCCAAGCATCCACCATACTTTCAGTGAAAAAGTATTTCCTGACATTGCCTTTCAGTTTACCCCCTTGCAGCTTCATGTTATGGCAGTCACACTCCTTTTTCTGCAGTCATGTGGTTTTGTACTTATCTGTAACCAGCTCTAAATTCATTCTGATTAAGCACATTTTAGCCTTTGATGATCTGAAGTGAGATGAAGGAAGTTTGCCTGTCCCTGTCTCTAAGAGTGAATACCAGGCTCAGGCCACTTATTAGTCATGAGCTTTCCCTCTCCTATCTGTGCGAGGTGAACCGAAAGTTTTCAAACAGTAAGAGCATAGTTTTATGTCTAGTATCATGTGACTGAAATCTTTATGACAACTAGGCCTTTTGTCTTCCAAACAAAGAAGCACTGCAGAGATGTTTAGTGCTTCAGGAGCTGTCATAAAAATAGAAAATGCACACAAAACAAACAAAAATCTTTGGAACCCAGAGCCAAGAAGAGCAAATACAGCTGCTTTTCTTTCCTCACTCACAGGCAAGGCCGTCTCGGAAATATGGATTTCATTAATATTTGAAAGGCAGCATTGGAAGTTACAAGTTCAAAATGTTATTGGAAAAGACACCCCATGATTTTTGTTTAGCTTTTTTGAAACCTGATCTTAACACTGCTGTGCTCAAGGAAGTCATCTTCCCTCAGATTAAGTAACTGCTTATCCACAAAAACGGCAAAATAGAATTGCAACATAATTCCTTTATTTCAAGTTTACAAAATGAACATTGTGTGCAAGAGTGGATAATAGGAATAAGCAGGATGTGGACAGTCCCGGGGAAACATCTCTGCACCAAGGCAAGCAAAATACACTTGTACAGAAATAGTAAGAAACTGCTTCTGATCAATCCACTTCCTTTTCATAAAAAAATACCATTCTCAGCTTCTTAATGCTTTGTAGTAAGAAAAAAATATTTAAAGGGTATTTCTTTGATAGAAAGGAATACAGATTTAAAACAATCTTTAGCACTAATACAACTGAATCCAACAGAATCACCATAGCTAACAAGTACTTAAGCTTCTCTCTCACCTACAGGCCTCCTGGAGCCACAAATGAACATCTCTCCGCAGTACTTGAAGCAATATGTGCACATAACACAAAACATAAACCCCTCATTGTCCTAGGAGACTACAACCTGACCTCTGCACCCACCAAAGAAGCTGCAACATTCTTAAAAGTCATGGAGTCACTAAAATATAGCCAGACAATCAACGCCCCAACGAACCAGCATGGTACAGTACTGGATATCGTCTTCATTCCAATGCACTTGGTAGAACAGGGCAAAACCACAACACCAACAATCACACCAGTCCCTTGGTCAGATCATTATGTGATAGAATTCACCCTGGCCCTAAACAATTCCACCGAACACATAGAAAATGAGAGTATCATCAGACGATATAGAACCTTCAATAAAGACTCATTCATAGAAGAAATCATCCCACAACTCCAGCAAGAATGTGACACCCTTGACCTAAGCATAGAGAAATGGAACTCCATAATATCTAATGCAGCATCAGCCCCTACGAGCATAAAGCCACAAGCACAATGCCCCATGGTACTCAAATGATATCAGAAAGGCGAAGCACACTCTCCAAAGACTGGAGAGAAAATGGAGGCGGGACAAGTCGCATAACTCCCTGGCCATATATAGAGCTAAACTACTAGAATATAACAATCTGATAAATGAGCGCAGACAACAGCACCAAACCAGTCTAATCATGAAGTCTATCAATAAACCGAGAGAACTATTCAGCATTGTCCAAAAGCTCACTAAGGATAGCAATGTACCCATCCTCTTGATCCACAGGAATTTGCTGACTACATGAGAGCGAAAAACCATACCCAGACATGCTCCACCACACGACAAATGGATGATTATGAAATGAAAGAACAACATCGTACCTGGGAGGAGTTCAGCATACCATCAGAATATCAAGTCGAGGACATAATACATGGGCTCAACACAACAACCTCACCATCAGACCCTTGCCCAGTGGCTTGGATAAAAGTTACAAGAAGCCAGCTATCCCGGCACATTCATAACATTGTTAAAGACTCACTCCAACAAGGACACATGCCGCAGTCCCTCAAGCACGCCATGATACAACCAATACTGAAAGGTAATAACCTAAGCCCATCTGAACCAAAATCATACCGTCCTATCTCCAGTTTACCGTTCCTTGTGAAAATAGTTGAAAAGACAGTGCAAAAACAACTGCAGGATCACATTGACATGAATGCCCCACTGGACATTCATCAGCATGGATTTAAACCTTGGCACGGTGTGGAAACACTACTCACATCACTCTTTGACAACCTCATAAGAGGTATAGATAATATAAAGAATGGATTCCTGCTAGTATTCATAGACATTTCGGCAGCCTTTGACACAGTGTCCCACGCTAAATTACTACAGCGCCTGCAACAGATAGGATTGCGCAAGAACACTCTGAAATGGTTCACATCATAACCTGGAAGATCGAACACAGCAAGTCAAATGCAACAAAAAGAAATCATTGCAGTTCCCCACAACACAAGGAATTCCTCAGGGATCTGCCCTGTCATCAGTGCTCTTCAATATTTACATCCAACCCATATGCAACATCATCAGATGACACAAACTCCATTATCACATATATGCTGATGACATCATGGTGTATGCTCCAATAAATCTACTAGCACTTAACACCACAACAATAACTAAATGCCTTGAAGACATGAATGTCTGGCTCACAGACAATAACCTGACGATCAACTATGATAAAACTGAGGCAATGTTCATCACCAGGAACCATAGCTTCATCCCACCACAGAATATCATCATTCTAAACAAACTTATAACAGTCAAAGATGAAGTTAGGTACTGGACAACACAATGGACAGAGCTCTGAACATGAAATCTCATATCGCCAAAACAGCAAACAAGGCCTATCAATGTTTGAGGACCATAAGAAAGATAAAACCACTACTCCGCCAGGACCACTTCCGAACAGTATGCCAAGCATTCATCACACCTCTGCTTGATTATGGAAATTCTTTATATCAAGGCCTCCCCCAGCAGACCTTACACCCACTCCAAATGGTGCAAAACACTACAGCACGCATCATCACTGACACCCCAAGATCAGAACACATCACCCCTATCTTACAGCAACTACACTGGCTACCAATGGTAGCCAGAGCAAAATTAAAAATAATCTTGATCATCTTCAAGATCATCCACCATATTTCAGCAGATGTACTTTGGTAGCCATTTTGAATTAATCTCTCTCCCCAGAGCCTGCTGTTTGTTAAGCTTTTTCCTGTCCTTGCCTGCCTGAGTGACTCCTCCCCCTGACCCCCTCCCCCTGAGGTATCCTGTAACCTTGTTCCTGTTTTCTCCACGTGTGCATAGGCTGTTTTAGTTTGCTTTTCTCTGATCAGAGAAAGGCTGAACTTTTACAGAGCTCTGCTAGTGAGTGGATTTTTGCCTCCTGGGACATCTTACTGTGAGTTCTAGCTGTTTATTTAATTATTTACTGTTTGTCTAACTGTTGTTTGTTTAATTATTTAGTGTTTGTCTTAGTGGTGTGCAAGTTCAGCCTTCTCAGCTGTACTTACCTTGCCTCTCTCAATTAACTGGGCCTTGTGTGGTAGCCATTTTGAATTAATCTCTCTCCCCAGAGCCTGCTGTTTGTTAAGCTTTTCCTGTCCTTGCCTGCCTGAGTGACTCCTCCCCCTGTGTGTGTGGTAGCCATTTTGAATTAATCTCTCTCCCCAGAGCCTGCTGTTTGTTAAGCTTTTTCCTGTCCTTGCCTGCCTGAGTGACTCCTCCCCCTGACCCCCTCCCCCTGAGGTATCCTGTAACCTTGTTCCTGTTTTCTCCACGTGTGCATAGGCTGTTTTAGTTTGCTTTTCTCTGATCAGAGAAAGGCTGAACTTTTACAGAGCTCTGCTAGTGAGTGGATTTTTGCCTCCTGGGACATCTTACTGTGAGTTCTAGCTGTTTATTTAATTATTTACTGTTTGTCTAACTGTTGTTTGTTTAATTATTTAGTGTTTGTCTTAGTGGTGTGCAAGTTCAGCCTTCTCAGCTGTACTTACCTTGCCTCTCTCAACTAACTGGGCTTTGTGTGGTACCCCCATCCCCCTGCTGAGGGTTCAGGACAGGGTACCTTGTAACTGCCCTCTTTAATAGGACTTATCTCCCCCCCTCCCTCCCCAGCACCCACCCACCCCTGGGGAAATTGTAGTTTTATAGGTACTTGGACATCTTAGAGGAAAGGGGCTGCTCTCAGGTGCAGCTCTTAATCCAAATCAGTCATACACAGAGGACCTGTGATTAATTAGCTTCAGGTACACAGGGTGTATTAGGGGTATTAGATACACTTTTATTAGTATAAGCATCTACACCAATCCTTATTATATACCGATTTAAAAGACCTAAACACAAGCTTTAAACTAAGATGCAGTCAGAGGTCCAGCAACGAGATGGGGGTTATCCAGTCTTTTGCATCGAGTGTCACATGTATGATTATCTCCCAGTTGGTGAGAGGTCCTACATATGCACTAAGTGGAGGGAGCTCTTTGCTCTCAGGGAACGAGTCCGTTCTCTAGAGGCTAGAGTAGCAGACCTGGAAGACATAAGAAAGACAGAGAAGTACATGGACGAGACCTACAGGGATATAGTCCTGAAGTCCCACCTCCAGTCTGGCAGCATCCCTGTTGCCATGGAGGAGAGAGGTCACGTGACAGGAGAGCATCACCCTGGTGTGGCAGGAAGTGATCCTGTAACTAGGACCTGTCCTCCAGGTGATGTAAAACCCTCTCGCACCGAGGACGTTTCTCCAGGGCCATGTCCCCATGAGGGGAGGGTCAGGACAGCTGTTATAGTTGGTGATTCAATCATTAGGAATGTAGATAGCTGGGTGGCTGGTGGACGTGAGGATCGCCTGGTAACATGCCTGCCTGGTGCGAAGGTAGCAGATCTCACGCACCGCCTAGATAGGATCATAGATAGTGCTGGGGGGGAGTCTGCTGTCTTGGTACATGTTGGTACCAATGACATAGGAAAATGTGGTAGGGAAGTTCTGGAGGCTAAATTTAAGCTTTTAGGTAGGAAGTTGAAATCCAGAACTTCCAGGATAGCGTTCTCCGAAATGCTTCCTGTTCCACGTGCAGGACCCAAAAGACAGGCAGAGCTCCGGAGTCTCAATGCGTGGATGAGACAATGGTGCAAGGATGAGGGTTTTGGATTTGTTAGGAACTTGGGAACATTCTGGGGAAAGGGGGGGCTCTTCCGAAGGGATGGGCTTCACCTTAATCAGGATGGGACCAGACTGCTGGCATTAACCTTTAAAAAAGAGATAGAGAAGCTTTTAAACTAGAAAATAGGGGAAAGCCGACAGTCACCCAGGAGCGCACGGTTCGGACAAAGGTATCCTTGAAGGATACTACCAAAAGCAGTGAGGTTCCAAAAGGGAGTATAGTAGCCCAAATGCCCTTGAGTAAGGAGCAGACAGAGCATAAAGATTCCCAATTACCCATGCCTACCAATAGCCAGATTAATATTAATAAAATACAGTCTCTAAAATGCTTGTATGCCAATGCTAGAAGTCTAAACAATAAGATGGGAGAATTAGAATATATAGCATTAAATGAGAGGTTAGATATGATTGCACTCTCAGAGACATGGTGGAAGGAGGATAACCAGTGGGACACTGTGATACCTGGATACAAACTATATCGTAATGATAGAGCTGAACAAATTGGTGGAGGGGTTGCGCTCTATGTTAGAGAGGGCATTGAGTCAGAAAGGATTAAAGTTTTGCAGGGAACAAAATATGCTGTAGAATCTCTATGGATTGAAATTCCATTTATGAAGGGGAAGGTGATGGCAGTGGGAGTATACTATCGACCACCTGGCCAGAATGAACAAATGGATGATGAAATGCTCAAAGAAATCAAGGAAGCTAACAAAAGCCACAACAGAGTAGTAATAATGGGTGATTTCAATTACCCCGGTATCGACTGGGACAGTGTCACAGCAGGACAAGCTAAAGAGATAAAATTTCTAGATGAAATAAATGACTGCTTCTTGGAGCAGCTGGTTCATGAACCGACCAGAGGGGAAGCCATACTGGACCTAGTCCTTAGTGGAACGCCAGATCTGGTGCAAGAAATAAGGGTGTTGGGACCACTTGGCAATAGTGATCATAGTATGATCATGTTTGATTTAATCAGTGGAGGACAGATAGTAAAGGAATCCACAGTACTACCTTTTAACTTTCAAAAGGGTGACTATGATAGAATGAGGAATATAGTTCGGAAAAAACTAAAAGGAGCGGTTCCAAAGGTTAAAGACTTACAGCAAGCTTGGGTGTTATTTAAAAATACTATCCTCGAAGCCCAGACCAGCTGTATTCCACGCATTAAGAAAAGTGGAAGAAAGTCCAAAAAACTGCCAGCATGGTTTAAAGGTGAGGTCAGAGAGGCTGTTGCTGCCAAAAGAGCAACCTTCAGAAAATGGAAAAAAGAGCCAAATGATGAAAACTGGAAACAGCACAAGCACTGGCAAGTTAAATGCAAAGCATTGATAAGGCAGGCAAAGCGGGAATTTGAGAAGAAACTTGCTACGGAAGCAAAAACACGAAATAAAGACTTTTTCAAGTACATTCGTAGCAAAAGGCCTGTGAGAGAGTCAATTGGACCATTAGATGATAGAGGGGTAAAAAGGGCAGTAAGAGGAGACAAGGCTATAGCAGAGAGACTGAATGAATTCTTTGCTTCGGTCTTTACTGAGGAAGATGTAGGGGTGTTACCCAAGACTGAAGTGGTATTTAAAGGTGATACTGCAGAGGAATTGAGAGAAATATCGCTACACCGGGAAGATATATTACAACTATTTGATAAACTGAATAGTAGCAAATCACCTGGACCGGATGGTATACATCCCAGAGTGTTGAAAGAACTGAAATATGAGATTGCAGACCTGTTGTTGGTAATCTGTGAACTTTCATTAAAATCATCTGTAATACCTGAAGATTGGAGGGTCGCCAACGTAACACCAATTTTTAAAAAGGGTTCCAGGGGTGACCCGGGAAATTACAGACCGGTGAGCCTGACGTCAGTACCAGGGAAAATGGTAGAAGCCATCATAAAGAACAAAATTACACAGCATGTAGATAGTCATGGCCTAATGGGAGACAGCCAACATGGCTTTAGACAAGGAAGATCTTGTCTTACTAATCTGATCTGTTTTTTTGAAGGCGTGCATAAACAGGTAGACAAAGGTGAGTCGGTTGATATAGTGTATCTGGACTTTCAGAAAGCTTTTGACAAGGTCCCCCATCAGAGACTTTTGGCGAAGCTAAAAAGTCATGGGATAGGAGGCAGTGTACTATTGTGGATCGGGAACTGGTTAAAAGATAGAAAGCAGAGGGTAGGGCTAAATGGCCAATATTCCCAATGGAAAAAGGTGAATAGTGGAGTACCCCTGGGATCTGTACTGGGTCCGCTACTTTTTGACATATTCATAAATGACCTGGAAAAGGGAATAACTAGTGAGGTAATCAAATTTGCAGATGACACAAAACTGTTTAAAGTTGTTAAAACCCAAGAGGATTGTGGAAAACTGCAGGAGGATCTGGATAAATTGGAAGACTGGGCATCCAAATGGCAGATGAAATTTAATGTGGACAAGTGCAAAGTTATGCACCTAGGAAAGAACAACCCACACTATAGTTACAAGATGCAAGGCTCCACATTAGAAACCACCACCCAGGAAAAAGATTTAGGAGTCATCGTGGATAACATGTTAAAACCCTCCGCCCAGTGTGCAGCGGCGGCCAAGAAAGCAAATAGAATGCTAGGTATCATAAGGAAAGGGATGGAGAATAAGACAAAGGATATTATAATGCCTCTGTATCGCTCCATGGTACGACCGCACCTTGAATATTGTGTGCAATTCTGGTCACCGTATCTTAAAAAGGACATAGAGTTATTAGAAAAAGTACAGAGAAGAGCCACCAAATTGGTGAAGGGGATGGAAGGCTACTCCTATGAAGAGAGGCTAAAAAGGTTAGGGCTCTTTAACCTAGAAAAGAGGCGGCTGAGGGGAGATATGATAGAGGTGTATAAATTAATGAATGGAGTGGAACGGATAAACGTGGATAAATTGTTTACGCTATCAGAATATAGAAGGACTAGGGGGCATGTAATGAAGCTACAGGGTAAACTATTTAAGACAAATAGGAGAAAATATTTCTTCTCTCAACGTGTAATCAAACTCTGGAATCTGTTACCGGAGGATGTAGTAAGGGCTGTTAGTATAGCTGGGTTTAAAAAAGGTTTGGACAAGTTCCTGGAGGAAAGGTCCATAAACCACTATTAAAAAGGGACCCAGGATATCAATGCTTGGCCTAGTACAAGCACTGCAGAACCTGTGTCTTTTGGGGAAACTGCTAGGTACGTATGACCTAGATTGGCCACTGTTGGAAACAGGATACTGGGCTTGATGGACCTCGGTCTGACCCAGTATGGCATTTCTTATGTTCTTATGTTCTTATGTTCTTAAGAAATTGTAACAAGGAACATCAGTAATAGACCAAGAAGGAACAATTATGACAACATGATCGGCACACCTTCAGGATATCACAAGACTAAACAAAATATGTCAAGAAGAGCTCCATCACTAATGGCATCCACACTGTGGAACTCCCTCCCAATGAGCCTAAGGGAATTAGAGGACATCACAGATTTCCGCAAGGCCCTTAAAACCCTGCTCTTCACAGAAACTTACGAGCAGATAGAACAACAGTCCCCAGCAGACACATAACATCCCCCCACCCAAGCGGGACTGCAACGTACACTCCACTGCAAGCTCAATACTTAACCAACACAGCTAGACTCACGACACCATCATGACAAATGTAACCCTCAAATTGTGTAGTCTTAATGTTGTTAAATATCCTCATGTTAAATGTTGTAAAGCACCCACACGTTGAATGTAACCCAACTGTGATGTGATGTAACCACTTTGATTGTAGGATAAGGTGGTATACAAGTATATCTAATTAAATAAATAGAAAAGAGAGAATTTCTTCACAAGGAGGAAAGGAGACAGTATGGGAAGCATTGGCAGCTCTCCAGCTTGCAGAAGATTAATAAAGATTTAAAGAAGAATAAAATTAGCAAAGAGATTTTTGGATTTGGATGTTTTTTATATCTTTATTTATTTATTATTTTAGTGGCATGTTTATAAAACTGTGCTAATGGTTAATATGCATTTTAGCATTTAGAGCAGGCCCGAGGTAACAACTCCTGTGTGCTAAAAGTAGCCAGTGCGATAAAAATCTCACACTAAGGGGCTTGTTTACTAAGGTGTGCTACCAGGTAGTGTGGAGTTCTATGCTCTCCAAGTGTGCTGGAGTAAAAAGTACCATGTGCTAAAAAAGTGGCCATGCTAAAAATTCCTCATTACTCGAGTAGCAGAGTGCACATCACCAATAGTGCAGATGTTGTTAATATGCACTACCCGGTGATGTTATTGTGAGTGCATTTACTACTACCTCAGTGGGTGGTGTCAAGTGCATCTGCTCTGATCATGCCAAATAGTAAGCGTGCAGGAGTGGCATAAAGTCAATGCTAGCAACATGGGAACATGATGGGCATGCCTCCATTTAATAGCTGGGTGTGTTGCCTCCATTTAATAGCCGGGGTGTGATATTCCTCTTCTCCCCCTATGCTAACTTTCTCATAAAGAGTTGCACCTGCATAACTGACAAAAACTCCCCCACTGGCAAATATTTTTCTTCAGTCTCAGCAAATGTCACCAACTTTCTGTCTTCCATAAGATGAATGAGACAAGTAATCCCCTTTCCTCCAGTATCGCACCAGTACTCTTCCTGCCTACCGACCTAGTTGCCTCAGCCTCGAGTTCGGTCTGTTTTTGTAGTTTTCATTCTTTTCTTTTTCTGGTGTCTTTGTGGCTTTTTTCTTCCACTGGCAGCCCGGAGAGTCTTTGACCTTGCAGGGGTACTTTTTTCCCTCATGGCTACCAGTGGCTTTAAGGAGTGTGATCGGTGCTCCAAAATTATGTCTTTGACCAACACACACGACTGCTGTCTCCGCTGCCTGGGGCCATACCATGATCCGGCAGCCTGCGGTCTCTGCAAGAAGATGTCCAGTAAGGCCCTCAAGAGCCGCCAGCAGCAGCATGATACGTTTTTCCCCAAGTCCCTGGTGCCTCCAAAGGCCAGGGCCTTGTCTGAGGCTCCGACATCTCGTACAGAGCCTTCCAAACCTGAGCCTTATCGTGGTTCCTCAGAAAGGGGGTCTCCCTCGAGGGAACCCAGGAAGAAGAACCGTCCAAGGCAGCGTCCTTGGATGGTTCCGACCGGTTGGATGCTCCCCAGGCCCGGACCCGCAGTCCGAGACGTTCGTCCAAAGCGTTGGAGAAGGAGCGGCCTGCAAATGTCCCCGGAAGGATCCGACTGTGGACCGGCCTTGGTCCCCAGACACTATCCTCATCGAGGATTCCCCTTTGGGGGAGCCAGCGTTGGGCCCGAGTCCCTCAGTGCCCACTCCGAATGCTGCAGAGCCTTCTGGTCTGGAGTCCAGAATGGCGGCCCTGGAGCACAGTTTGTCTGCCTTAATGGACCAGCAGTAGGTGCTGTTGTCCAGCACGACCGGTTCATCCGCCCCGACTACCGGGCCCTCAACGTCCAAGATATCCCCAAAGGCCGAGCCGATCCTCAATGTCTTTAGGCCTCGAGTCAATCCTCGGCCAAGGTCACGATCTGAGTCCCACCCTCCTACGAGTCCTCAACAGACTATTCCAAGTGGGAAATGGAGGATGATGAGTCCCCCAATACCCGTCGCCACCGTAACATCCCATCTGACTCTCCCGTCTTGGAGCCTCAACGGCGGTCCCCGCCCGAGGATATGGGTTTCCTTGATTTTGTCAAGGACATGTCTGAGGCCCTGGAATTCCTGACTGAGTCGGAGGAGGACCCTCGGGCAGATGAGTTGGAAATCGTCCAATACGAGGCTCCTCCATGAGAATCGCTCACGGTACCTATCCCTACCATCCTGGAATGGCTGATTCTCCAAATGTGGGAGACACCGGCCTCTGTGCCAGTGGTCAGCAAGTGGCTCGACTCGAAGTATCGAGTCCGTCAGAGCTCGGGCTTCCAAAAGTCATAGCTGCCACATAACTCCATGGTGGTGGAGTCAGCCATGCATTGGCTGAAAAGCCAGAAGGCGCACTCCACAGTGCCCCCCAGCAGGGAAGCTCACACCCTGTACGCCCTCGGCAGAAAGTGCATCAGGGCTCAGTGCTCATCGGCCACATCCAGGCCTACCAGCTATACATGGGCAATGAACAAACAAAAAAAGCCCCCAAATAGTGATATCCAAATGATCTCTCCAAACGTAATAATATCACCAAACCCCTGTGAAACACACTCAACTTTTTTTGTTGGATAATACCGGAAAGGGACATGGACTGAAAACCATGTTCTCCACACGGCGATATCCTATTTAATCATTGTAGTTTAAAAAAACTCGAGAAATCATCTCAAAAGTAATATCTTGTTACTTAGCTGATTTGAAAGCTGGAGCACGATGTGCACGTTTCGGGTAGGACACCCTGTTTCAAGTGCTAACATATCAGCTTTTCATCTCCTATGACCCCAGTAGGCTGGGGGTGGCTGTGACTAAGCGAATGTTGTCCACCTGGGTGGCGGACTTTATTGCCCTTGCTTATGAGCAGGCGAAGCTTCCGCTGGTAGGCCACATCATGGCACACCATGTCAGGGCTATGGCAGCTTTGGTGGCAAACTTGCGCTATGTTCCAATGGTGGACATCTGCCAGGCCGCCAACTGGTCTTCCGTCCAAACCTTTGCAGCCCATTACTGCCTGGAAAGAGAACCCCAGCAGGACAGTGCCTTCGGCCAGACTGTGTTCTGTAACTTTTTCGGGGTTTAGGCAACTCCTACCCTTCGACCCATCTGTGTTCAGGCTACCGGAGTGCTGGTCTCATCGGACACAGGGGTCCTACTGTGGTCTGTGCACACAGACTAAATTACTGTTGCTTGCGACTCTCCATGAGGGAGCCCCTATTTTTGCTATGGGTTTTCAGTAGCCTGTAACTGGTGAGTCCCATATGTGAGGACTGACTTCCTGCTTGTTCCCGGAGAAAGTGTAGTTACTCACCTGTAGCAGGTGTTCTCCGGGGACAGCAGGAATCAGTCCTCACAACCCTCCTTCCTGCCCTTGGAGTTGCTCCTTTACCATCT
Organism: Ichthyophis bannanicus; assembly: GCA_033557465.1. Classification (NCBI taxonomy): domain Eukaryota; kingdom Metazoa; phylum Chordata; class Amphibia; order Gymnophiona; family Ichthyophiidae; genus Ichthyophis; species Ichthyophis bannanicus. The sequence goes on from CM066031.1 coordinate 373,030,949, forward strand.
TTCATTTTTGCCGTCTTTTAGTTATGTCATCTGACTGAGCAAGATGGCGCCCTTGGGCGGGAAGGGGACCTCGCATGCATGGTGGCATTTCCCAACGGCTTTCTTTGAAAGCTAGGGGGATGCTTCTGCAAGGGCTCCATCGGTGCCGTCACCCATATGTGAGGACTGATTCCTGCTGTCCCCGGAGAAAACCTGTTACAGGTGAGTAACAACGCTTTCCTCCCCATTTCTCAAACATCCCCCCCACTAGGAAAGTTGGCTCAAATCTTATGAGAACTAAATTAGATAACCTCTAGGGATGTGCATTTCTTTGAAATGACATGGGAAATATCAATGACATTTGCTATGTTATTTTCATATCACACTTAGTCTGAACACAATATTAAAAAATCCAAAATTTTGTTCCTCACCCCTTGTTTTGTTACAGGTAGGCAGGCAGACTGGTATCAAATCAGTAATCATCGAGTTAGAATGCAGACATCTTGTAGGAAGTCCTATTACATCTCCATAGGGGCTGGATCTTGCCATCTTGCTCTTAACTGTGTCTTGTATTGCTGGTGATCTTTGTTCGTGTTTTCTGATTGGTCCAAAGCTTGTCTGTTCCGGAGCTGTCTACAAAACCCTTCCTGGATTTTTTGCCTTGTGAATCTATTGACTTCTGCTCTTCTATAAGCTTACTTCAAAGATTTTTCTTTTGACATATTCTTGTGCCAGAAATTCTGTGAAACCATATCTAAGTATACAATTAGGAGTTATTCGCAAAGATGTACATGCACTGACAAGAAGGCATGCACACCAGGCCGTGGTCATATGCAGTCCCAGCATCAAAAATCCAGGTGTCACTGCACAGACAGGAAGCTGCAGGAGCTACCTGTGTAGCACTGATTTTCGATGCTACACATTAGCCCTAACACCTTAATAATAGGCAAGGTTTTCCCACGCCTATCTTTAAGGCACAGAGAACTAACCATGTAGCATCAAAAATCGGTGCTACACGGGTAGTTCCATGGCCCACCTCCACTCTGCCCTGGAAAGCCCCCAACATGCCACGATGCTATATGGATAGCATCTGGATGTGTTAGGAACATATCTGGGCTTTTTGAAGGGCACTACTCGTGTAGGTGTCCTTTGAAAATCCCAGACAAGGCATTTACATGGGTAACTAGGGAAGTTACTCGTGTAAAGGCCTTCAAAAATCGGGCCCGTAGTTTATAGATTACACACCTACAAGCAAGTGTAAATGTACACAGGTGCATTTTAGCCTCAGTTGTGCAAGTTTTATGAAGCTATTTTGTAAAGATATAAAAGTGTCTACATGTATTTATTAAATACCCTCAAAACAGGCACCTATTTGGTCTTAAGAACATAAGATATGCCATACTGGGTCAGACCAAGGTCCATCAAGCCCAGTATCCTGTTTCCAACAGTGGCCAATCTAGGTCATAAGTACCTAGCAGTTTGCCCAAAAGACACAGGTTCCATAATGCTTGATATCCTGGGTCCTTTTTAATAATGGTTTATGGACCTGTCCTCCAGAAACTTATCCAACCCTTTTTTTAAACCCAGCAACACTAACAGCTTTTACTACATCCTCCGGTAACAAATTCCAGAGTTTGATTACACGAGTGAAAAAATATTCTCTTTTATTAGTCTTAATTAGGACAACTAAACTTCATTGCATATCCCCTAGTCTTTCTGTATTCTGATGATACAATTTTATAAGTTGTCTGTTATAAAATTACCTCATATAGATGTAAGGTACTCATAGAAGGACTTAGGGGTATGTTTACTAAACTCCGAAATTGTGCGGGGCCACGGTAGTGTGCCTGTGCCATATAAGGAGTGGGCGGTTCAGGCAGAAAAAAGAAAAAAACGGGAGTAAGCGATCGCACATGTGCGCGGCGCGCTATTGTGCGCCATGCACAATAGTGTGTGGGAAGGCTAAGTGGCGCCCTGATGTGCACAGACAAAGGAACAGAACCATAGTACAATGGTTAAAACATTGACTGCTGGTGCAGGGGCCATGGGTTCAATCCCCCACTGTGTGCAATGAAGAAGGCTGGTTGAGGCAGTGCCTTTTATGGGCAAGAATGCATTCTGAGGCATTTTATGTTTATTTTACGTACTGGTGCTAGCAGATGTACCTCCAAAGCACTTTTGCCATGCACAATAGTGCGTGGGAAGGCTAAGTGGCGCCCTGATGTGCACACACAAAGGAACAGAGCCATAGTACAATGGTTAAAACACTGCCTGCTGGTGCAGGAGCCATGGGTTCAATCCCCCACTGTGTCCAATGAAGAAGGCTGGCTGAGGCAGTGCCCTTTATGGGCAAGAATGCATTCTGAGGCATTTTATTTTTATTTTACGTACTGGTGCTAGCAGATGTACCTCCAAAGCACTGTCACCGTGCACAATAGTGCGTGGAAAGGCTAAGTGGCGCCCTGATATGCACACACAAAAGAACAGAGCCATAGTACAATGGTTAAAACACTGACGGCTGGTGCAGGGGCCATGGGTTCAATCCCCCACTGTGCCCAATGAAGAAGGCAGGCTGAGGCAGTACCCTTTAAGGGTAAGAATGCTGTAGGAGGCATTTTATTTCTATTTTAATTAGTGCTGCCAGCAAATACACCCCCCTCACAATGCCGTAACATACGGTGCCGCAGAAGGCACTCCAGAGGGCATATCATAAAGTGCACTGTCCGCTAAGGCACCCTATAATGTTGCCCATAGGGAGCCCTAGAAGGTGCTGAATGGGGCGCCCGATGAGGCACCGAAAGGTTACAGCACTGCGAGTGTGTTTCTGCTGGCTGTACTACTTCAAATCACACACACACTGCCCCAGACAGCCCCCCCATGTACCCTGTGAAATACATATCTCCAAGTTAGAATGCCCTGTTCAATGTATGTCCGGTTTGTGCAATGTAAACCACAATGGTGCAGAATAGCGTGGTATATGGGGGAATGTAAATAAATAAAGTGAATAAAATAAAGAAACACACTTTGGATTTGAACCACCAACCTCTGGCTCCACAAGCAGTGCAGTCACCAGTGGGCTACAGCTCTATATCTCTAAAGAGATGTCTGTCTGGCTACCAAATAACTTCTGCAGACTGTGCTGCGGCTACCAGTGTAAGGGTAGTCCTCTCGCACCCATGATGCACTGCACATGCAAAGCAGCAGTCTACAGATGATCTGAAGATGGGGTATGCACCCCCACAGCACCTAGGCCTGGTAGTGGGTACTGACCGTGTGTGTTACTGGCACAGAGTAGCTACACACTGTCACAGTGTGCGGGTACTGTGCTCACCCTGAGGGCGCGATGAGGCGCCCAGGACCAGGTCCACAACACCCTCCATGGCTGAAAGAGGCCATGCCAGAGCTCCAAAGCAGTATTAATCTGTGAGATAGGTAGTTTCTGCAGAAACACCTTGGATATCTCTTTCTGTCTTAGTCAGGGGAACCCCTCATGGACACCCAGGTGGACTATGTACCACCATCCCCCCATGCACCCCACCACTATCTGATATTCTCCTGCAGCAAGCCTTCAGCCACTGAACCCTGCAAGGCGCTCCATCAAGACACAGACCAGCTGAAAACAGTCTACTAGCTAGTCCTGGTGGAAATGCATGCACCCAGAACTGGGATGGCAGTGCACACTAGCAGATAAGTCAGTGACTGGGCCCCAAAAGGAAACCCATATATATCACATGAGAGAAATACTATATAGCACTATGGGGGTGCCTAGACATGCTGTGGTCACTGCACAGTCAGGGTGAGAGTGATCCCCCAGCAGGACAGACAGAGGTCACCCTGTCTGTGTAGGTGGTGGCCGGCCACTACAATGTCCCAGGCAGTGCCCTATGCCCTGTGCAGATGCATCCTGGCCAGCCCACCCTGTCAGAGCTATACCCATGGTACCTTGCTGCTCATTATGCACATTGGCAGGACAATACTGGCAACAGTGCTGGCAGTGTGGGCTGTGGAAGGTGTTTGCATCCAACACACACTGTATAGACAGACACACACTCTCACACGTATGCCAGCATTGTGCTACTATAGAGGAGTTTATCAGCCTTGCCCACCACACCAGTCCTGGGCACAGTACAGGCATGGATATGGTACGCAATACTGTTGGGGGTCACTCCACAGGGTGGTGACCACTGTCAGAGGCCAGACCTGAAGCACACACCGCAGACATCAGAAAGATTGTTATGATGGAGCTCAAAGAGCAAACTGTGCTTAACGTAGGAATGTCTATCTGCCAGTACTCATAGCAAACGTGTGTACCGTATACCCAGGTGTAGGGTGGCATTGCTAAGGTATGCAGGTGCTAGTATTGGGAGATGCACGCAGGGCCCAATGTCCTGCCTCTCCAGGAGGCATTGGCCAATGGGGCCTGTGGGTGTGGGTGTGTCTGCCCCTGTTGGCTGCTGCTTTACAGCAGAGGTTCCCAACTCCAGTCCTGGTGTGCCTAACACTGTTCGGGTTTTCCTGCTGTCCCTCATGAATATGCATGAGCTACATCTACATGCCATGGGGGTGGTGCATAGATATGCAGCACAGGCATTTGCATTGGAGGCAGCATGGAACCTGAATGGTGTGTGGTCCTCCAGGACTGCATTTGGGAGACTCTGCTCTAGGTAATGCCCCTGTTCATGGTGTCTGTGCTCGGTGTGGTAAAAGATAGGTGTATTACCAATGCGTATGTCCTCAGCAATACAGGTTTGTCCTTACTATCACGGTTTAGTTGTGGGAAAAATATGTGGACAGGATTGGCAGTAGCCCCAGCTGGGCTTTGAACCTGTCACCTTCTGTTCTTGCACACACTGTCTGTGTGCACTGCACCAATGTGATGCCACGGATTGGCTGAATTCCCTGGGAAGTCCATGACTGTACATCTGACAGGGCCTGTCTGTTGCAGTGGACGGTGCCAGCCTGCACATGGCTAGGCCACTGTCTTCTGTGGCTAGCAGCCACTGCCCCCTCCACCACCTGTACCCTTCCGCCAACATGCTGGCATGTCCTTATCTTAGAATAACCATATGACCTGATTGAGTTGTGGCACTCCAGGACTGCATTTGGGGGACTCGGCTGTAGGTAATGCCCATTGTTATGGTGTGTGAGCGGTGTAGGGTAAAATATGGGTGATTGAACCATGCTTATGTTCTCTGCAATAAAGGAGTGTCTTTACTATCTCTGTTTAGTGGTGGGTAAAATATGGGGCCTGGGCTGGCAGGTGCCCCAGCTGGGATTTGAATCTGTGACTCTCTGGCCCTAGAAGTATTGGCTCTGTCCGCTGCACCACACTGTGACCACAGGGACAGTGCAGTCCCTGGAGATAGGAAACCTGACCGAAAGAGTCGGAAACCCTGCTCTGCACATTTTTACTGTGGGCTCATTCACCTTGTCTGGAGACAAAAGTGCAAATAAACCCCGCAAATGACCGCGAAAAAGGGGGAAAAAATATAACCAAGCTGGGCAACAGTGCTATTAATGGACAAACATAACAAAACTCCGAGGTAAGCTCCATAAAAAGGGAATGATTTTTGGAGGGGTCTCCGCTCCGTAGACCCTTCCAAAAATCATTCTTTTTTTTGGAGCCTTCCTGGGTGTGTTTTTTATTTTTGCCCATTGCTAGCACTGTTCCCCAGCTGAATTATAATTATTAGAATTTTTGTTGTGGTCATTTTCGCTTTTTATTTGCACTTTTGTTCTGTGCACATGTATCACACTGCTCACGTTTTGTGGGTTTCCCCGGTTTTGCTGTACATTGCTGACGGAAATGGTTTCTCTTCCCTTAAAATGCCCTCTACCGCGAGTGTTTCACTCGCGCTATTTTTAACTTGTAAATTCGGCCCCGATAATGTGCGGGGAGCCTCTCCCCTCCCCTTTCCCGCCCATTAACCCCGTCTCTCCGCCCCTCGGGAGCCTTCCTCCGCCCTCAGAATGCCTTTCCACACCTCTATCGGACATTTGCGGGCCCCGTACTTGTGCGGGGCCCGTTAGTGCAGCGCGCTATTGTGCGGGGGCCCGTTAGTGTGACGCGCAATTGTGCAGGGCACTTAAGAGCGCTTAAGTGCATCATTGCCGTGCGCTATTGTGCGGTGAGCAATTGTGCGAGGTTTAGTAAACATACCCCTTAGTAACTGGCTGGGTCCCTGGAGAAAGGATATACTGAGCAGAGTAGTGTATCAGATTTCTGTAGGAACCTCTTGGAGCCTCCTGCCATGATATTTTTTTGATCGTGTGTTAGCTAGTGAGCCCTAGCTTAAGTGTGGACTCCTTAGTTAGAGTCTGAAAAAGAAGGATGTCTACCTGCTTTCTCTGCAGACATTTTATTTGGATTAAGTTGAGACAAGATCTCTCTGTGTCATTCCTTATAGCCCATTTAACTTGGATTTCAGGGGAGTAGAAGCGTGAACAATGATCCTGTCAGCTTGGTTGAATTTTAGTTGTCCTAATTGCTCACTTATATCTTAATTTTTCTTGTAGAGAGTGAGAGTAGTGAAGGCCAGTAACTCAGGTGCTTCCTATTCTGAAGTTTAATTTCCAATACTTGGAGTGAAACTGCAGAAGAAAGAATGTGTCCAGTTTCCCTTAGATTTTATGATGGAGGATGAAGATAAAGAATCTGAGGGAATTTCTAGGACTACTTACTCATATTTGGAAATTCCTGTATGCTTTAATGGTAAAAAAGTAAGAAGAAATGGAGAGCATCTCGGAGGTGTGTGGAGGTGTGTTGAGCCGCTCTGGGCTTGAACGGAGCTGTGGTCCCGCCTGTGAAGCCGACGTTGCCCTGAGGAAATCGGGCAGGCACGCCCGGGACACCCTGCTGCTGGGAGGTCCTGTTTGGATTTAAAAGCATTGTGCCTACTTTTGCTGCTGGAGAGCATCTCGGAGGTGTGTGGAGGTGTGTTGAGCCGCTCTGGGCTTGAACGGAGCTGTGGTCCCGCCTGTGAAGCCGACGTTGCCCTGAGGAAATAGGGCAGGCACGCCCGGGACACCCTGCTGCTGGGAGGTCCTTTTCGTTATATATTTCTTGGTTTCTCCGCGACTGCGGAACGCGACTGCGGGACTTAGTCTGAAGGGGCGTGTCTAAAGGGGCTGGTTCAGCCCCTTAGACGCCCCTTCGACGCTACTGAGACGCTGCTTTACTCAGGCTGCCGGAAATCAGAGTCTGCGTGTCTAGGATTGCCTTGCCATTGAACGTTTGCTGTGTTATAAGGTTGTATGTATTTCTTTTAAATAGTATTGTGTTAATTGTTTCCTTATCCTAGCATGGGCAAGCGGAAGGCTAAGGTAAATGCCAAGTCTAAGGCGGCCGATACCGGGAATGTTAAACCGGTCGGTCCCCTTGACAGACACGTGGTTCCTCTGCCTCTGGCGCAATCTTCCCCCGACGGGGCGTCTTTAAGCCCCGGGGGGAGATCTCCGCCTCCCTGTCCTGGTTCTGTAATTCCTCTAGTTCCTCGAGTTTCCTGTGATGAATATGGGTTAATTAGATCTCCTATCTTATTGCCTATGCCAGTCCCGGGAATAGATCTGGATGCCCCTTCGGAGACACCGGATCTTACCCCTGAGGCAGATGTTACACTTAAAGATGTATTACAGGCAGTCAAAGTTATTGATCAGAAAGTCTCAGGTAAATTAAATTCTTTATCAACTTTTACCCAGGAGGCTGCAATTGCTATGCAGCAACTGGATAATAAGTTGACTTTGCTAGATACTGCCGTTACTAAAATAGAGTCCCAAATTCCTACCTTGCAATCAGTTAATGTTTCAGCTATTAAAGATTCTTTTGTGTTGCATGCCAAGGTAGAAGCTTTGGAGAACTCCTTACGCCGTTGTAACCTAAGATTTTTAAATTTCCCGCAATCTTCTTTACTTTCTCCTACTATTTTGCTGGAAAAGTATGTCAAAGAAAATTTGGCAGTATCTGAACCTATTCAAATTTCTCAGATTTATTATGTACCTTCTATGTCTAAAAAGGAGAACACTGTCGAAGGTGGATTGGATGAGCTTATACCAACAATTGCAAATCTCACTGCATTTATTGAGGATTCCTCTGATACGATTACTTTACGTTCCACTCTTTTAGTTACCTTTACTACAGTATCAATTAAACAACGTATTCTCAAGGCTTATTTTAAAGCTAAGGCAGCTAAATTTTGTGGACAAGAAGTCCTAGTTTTTCCAGATGTGGCACGAGTTACTCAGTTACGAAGGCGCCAATTCTTAGCATTAAAGCCTCGAGTTATAGCTCTGGGGGCAACTTTCTTCTTACGATTTCCATGCAAATGCGCTATAGGTTTGGATGGTAATTCCTATAGTTTTACTAATGTACCACATCTGGAGAAATTTTTGCAGGACAGACAGGGATCAGTCGGTGACAGCTCCGATAAATAGAAACACCTTTTATTTTGTGACTCTTTTAGGGCCTTGTTTACCTTTGTAATTTTTGCTTATGTCATATTGGATTTTTGCTCTCTCTTGATGTGGACTTTATCGCTGGATTGTTTCTTTATTTGTGAATGGCTTGTGCCATATTGTTTCTTTTCCTAGATTGACCTTTATCTTTGTTTGATCATGTAATTGATTAAAAACCTAATAAAAAAAAAAAAGTAAGAAGAAATATTTGGTTGCCACATAGTACCTGAGAGAAAGAGAAGAGAACACAGAGCTTCTCGAAAAGGTGCTCTTCCAGTGGAAAACCTGAAGGTGGTACTATCCAAAGTGCAATTTGTGAAGGAGCCTGTCTTAGATCCAAAATATAAGGGGGAGATTAATTTGGAAATTGAGTATTCCCCCATTTACAGAGATTAAGGAGTCACCTCAGGAACTGTATAAGGGACACTGAATCTCTGGGACAAAAAATTCCAGGAGGTCGCAGAAACAAACATTCACAAGTTCAGCTTTCCAAATATGGACTAGCTGTGACAGATCCTGAATATTATTTCTTGGCCTCATCTAATTTTACATCACTAAATTCATGCTGGAATTCATGCTGCTGTGACTTATCATTTTACCCAAAGCCATTCCAAGTCTACACTTGGATCTTGCATGGAATCATTCCCTCTAGGTCCCCCATCTAGTGTGTGATTAAGGAGCTAAAGGAGAGACTTATCCTCAGTATGGAGGGTATCCCCTTGCCCAAAGGGCTTAGCTAGAGATAAGAGGGCTTCTTAAGTTAGGAAATAAGAACATACATAAGAACATAAGACATGCCATTCTGGGTCAGACCAAGGTCCATCAAGCCCAGTATCCTGTTTCCAACAGTGGCCAATCTAGGTCATACATACCTAGCAGTTTCCCCAAAAGACACAGGTTCCACAATGCTTGTATTGGGTCAAGCATTGATATCCCAGGTCCCTTGTTAATAATGGTTTAAGGATCTTTCCTCCAGGAACTTGTCCAAACCTTTATTAAACCCAGCAACATTACAGCCCTTACTACATCATCCAATAACAAATTCCAGAGTTTGATTACACGAGTGAAAAAATATTTTCTAATAGTTTACCCTGTAGCTTCATTGCATGTCCCCTAGTCTTTCTATATTCTGATAACATAAACAATCGATCTACGTTTACCCGTTCCACTCCGTTAATTAATTTATAGACTTCTATCATAACTCCCCTCAGCTGTCTGTTTTCCAGGTTAAAGAGCCCTAACCTTTTTAGCCTTTCTTCATAGGGGTATCCTTCCATCCCCTTTACTATTCTGGTGGCTCTTCTCTGAACCTTTTCTAATAACGCTATATCCTTTTTAAGATATGGCGACCAGAACTGCACACAATATTCAAGGTGTGGTCTCACCATGGAACGATATAGAGGCATTATAATATCCTTTGTTTTATTTTCCATTCTTTTCCTTATGATACCTAGCATTCTATTTGCTCTCTTGGCTGCCGCTGCACACTGGGCTGAGGGTTTTAACATGTTATCCACAATGACGCCTAAATCTTTTTCCTGGGTGGTGGTTCCTAATGTGAAACCTTGCATCGTGTAAAAATAGTTTGGGTTGTTCTTCCCTAGGTGCATAACTTTGCACTTGTCCACATTAAATTTCATCTGCCATTTTGATACCCAGTCTTCCAATTTATCAAGATCCTCTTGTAATTTTCCACAATCCTCTTGGGTTTTAACAACTTTAAATAGTTTTGTGTCATCTGTAAATGTGATAACCTCACTCGTTATTCCCTTTTCCAGGTCATTTATGAATATGTCAAAAAGCAGCGGACCCAGCACAGATCCCTGGGGTACACCACTATTCACCTTTCTCCATTGGGAAAATTGGCCATTTAGCCCTACCCTCTGCTTTCTATCTTTTAATCAGTTCCTGATCCACAATAGTACACTGCCTCCTATCCCATGACTCTTTAGTTTTGCCAAAAGTCTCTGATGAGGGACCTTGTCAAAGGCTTTCTGAAAGTCCAAATACACTATATCAACAGACTCATCTTTGTCTACCTGTTTATTCACACCTTCAAAAAAACATAACAGATTAGTAAGACAAGATCTTCCATGTCTAAAGCCATGTTGGCTGTCTTCCATTAAGCCATGACTATCTACATGTTCAGCAATTTTGTTCTTTATGATGGTTTCTACCATTTTTCCCTGTACTGGCGTCAGGCTCACTGGTCTGTAGTTTCCCAGATCACCCTGGAACCCTTTTTAAAAATTGGTGTTACGTTCGCCATCCTCCAATCTTCAGGTATTATAGATGATTTTAATGATAGTTCACAGATTACTAATAGCAGGTCTGCAATCTCATATTTCAGTTCTTTCAACACCCTTGGATGTATATCATCCGGCCCAGGTGATTTGCTACTCTTCAGTTTTTCTAATAGTTGTAATACATCTTCCCGATGTATCGTTATGTCCTTCAGTTCTTCCGCACCTTTAAATACCACTTCAGTCATGGGTAACATCCCTACATCTTCCTCAGTAAAGACTGAAGCAAAGAATTCATTCAGTCTCTCTGCTATCGCCTTGTCACCTCATAGTGCCCCTTTAACCCCTCTATCATCCAATGGACCAACTGACTCTCTCACAGGTTTTTTGCTATGAATGTACTTGAAAAAGTCTTTATTACGCGTTTTTGCTTCCAGAGCAAGCTTCTTTTCAAATTCTCCCTTTGCCTGCCTTATCAATGCCTTGCATTTAACTTGCCAGTGTTTGTGCTGTTTCCAGGTTTCGTCGTTTGGCTCTTTTTTCCATTTCCTGAAAGATGCTTTTTTGGCAACAACAGCCTCTCTGACCTCACCTTTAAACCATGCTGGCAGCTTTTTGGACTTCCTTCCACTTTTCTTAAAGCGTGGAATACAGCTGGTCTGGGCTTCCAAGATAGTATTTTTCAACAATACCGAAGCTTGATGTAAGTCTTTAACCTTTGCAACTGCTCCTTTTAGTTTTTTCTTAACTGTTTTCCTCATTTTATCATAGTCTCCCTTTCGAAAGTTAAAAGGTAGTACTGTGGATTTCCTTACTATCCCTCCTCCACTAATTAAATCAAAGGCGATCATGCTATGATCACTATTGCCAAGTGGCCCCAACACCCTTATCTTTTGCACCAGATCTGGTGTTCCACTAAGGACTAGGTCCAATATGGCTTCCCCTCTGGTCGATTCATGAACCAGCTGCTCCAAGAAGCAGTCATTTATTTCATCTAGGAACTTTATCTCCCTAGCATGTCCTGCTATGACACTGACCCAGTCGATACCGGGGTAATTGAAATCACCCATTTTTATTACCACGCTGTAACTTTTGTTAGCTTCCTTGATTTCTTTGAGCATTTCATCATCCATTTGTTCATTCTGGGCAGGCGGTCGGTAGTACACCCCTACTGCCATCGCCTTCCCCTTTTTACATGGAATTTCAATCCATAGAGATTCTACAGCATTATGTTACTACCTTATCTGTAAATAAACCAGCCTTGAGACACTATTCTTGAAGTGATTTTGACTGCAGGAGTTCCCATCTAAGTGACATTGAGGCATTGCCCATGTTCCCTGTAAGTATTAGTGTATGTGTCTCATATCCCCGCGTGTTAAATGTATCCCCCAATTGTGTTGTGACCGCTTTGATTGAAGGATAAGGCGGTATACAAAACTGTCTAAATAAATAAATAAATCTATTTATCAAAATGCAATGTCCATTAACTAGCATTATTAAAAAATAGGACACACTGCAAACAATGGGAGCGTGAATAAATTACATGCATGTTGTGATTTGATAAGAAAATGACTTTTTCCTATTCTCTACTGTAGTACTGGGAAAATCTTTGGAGTGATTCATCTATTCTGCTGTCAGAAAGCAACAAGAGCAAAATCGGTATTCAGGCAAATAAAAATATTTTCTATTCAAAGCTAGAGCAGGGGCTATTTAAGAATCTGAAAAGAAGCATACAATGAGGCATCTGCAATCTTCTATGCTCTGAAAAATGGAATGTATTAGCTGCCTCATTTCCCTATCAAGAGCCTTATTTTCCTTTTTCAGACATTCAAAGTCTCTTACCAGTTGTCAGTCCCCTGTAGAAAAGGCAGAGAACTTGCATTGCACATGCGTGAGTCTTGACAACAATACAAAGAACAAGAAACCAAAAAAGCCTGTCCACACTTCAAACCCTACACTGTCTTATTTTCATATTCTGAAACACTCACCTTGGCTTCACTCCAATCCCCTTCCACCCAGGGCTCTAAGCTAGAGAGATCCTAGTGAATGGAGCCTCCTTTATCACTCACAAAGACTCCCTTACCATCATGACCCTGGCCAAGAATGCAAATGGCCTTGGAAGTTGGGAATGCTCCCATCCCAAAAGAGTGCATGGTCTACAGAATATCACAAGGCAAGTTTCATGCACAGTGGAGAAGTAGCCTAGTGGTTCACACAATAGCCTATAACCAAGACAAACCGAAGTTTGAATCCTACTAACAGTCCTCATGGCTTTGTGTAAGCCATTTAACACTCCATTTTTCTCAGGTACAAATTTAGGGGAGATATTCAGCGGTGGCAGCTAGACGATCTGACATAGTTAGCTGCTGCCACTGAACTCTAAACTTGGATATTCAGTGCTGTCAGTGACCGTGCAGCGGCTCAATATCGCCGCTGCTCGATTATCAATGGGTGTCACCCTGGAACGTCCCTGGCATGTTCCGATGCCAACTGGGTAGCATTAGGGTGTGCAGCAGCAGCACCTGTAGATATTCAGTGACACTAATATCCACCCCCCCCCCCCCCATTAGATTATAAGCCTCTGGGAAATACCTATTACCTGAATGTAACTTGCTTTGAAATGCTACAGGAAAGGCATGAGTTAAATCTAAACAAATAACAATATCATAACAAGGCAAGTTAACAGCACTTTACCGTTACTAGTACAGTAACAAAATAAGGCACTCAGGACCAAGGCAATAATCCAGGAACATAAGAAGTGCCATACTAAGTCAGGTTATTTTATAAAGACACATAGGTGCCTTGCAGCTGCATACATTTACATCAACCTGGGAGCTATTTGCAGAACACGCATTAGTAGCTTGAGTGGGCTGGGTTGTGGGTGGAGAGTGGGCACATGTGCAGCAAGCAGTTACTGCGAGTGTTGGCAGCGCACGGTAAACGCTGGTTTTGCAGACATTGCAGGTGCAACTAACGCTGCCTCAATGTGTAGCATTAGCTGCATCCACTATGCTGCTGCACCATGATCTCTACATTTTTGTCACATTATCTGCTGCTTAGTAGACAGACCCCTAAATTTCATCTGCTGTTTGGATGACCAATCTCCCAATATTGCAAGGTCCACTGGCCATTTCTCATAATTCCCTTTTTATTTAGCAACTTTGAATAATCTTGCATCATCTGCAGATCGGATCTCTTCACTCATTCCTATTTCCAGATCATTTAAAATAATGCTAAAAAGCATGGATCCCAGGACAGATCCCTGCGGTATCCATTATTCAACTTTCTTCACTAACAAAATTGACAAATTAGTCTTTCTCTCTTCTTTTAACCAGTTCCCAATCCACAAAAAATATTGCTTCAAATCTCATGCCTTTTTAATTTCCGCAGAAGTCTCATGGGGGGACTTTGCCAAATGCCTTCTGAAAATATAGATACGCCATGGAAAACATTTTAGGAACATTAGATGTCTAAATAGTGGCATTTATATGTCTAGATAATATATACCTCCAAATAGTGATTTTAGAATGCTGTTCTTTGGACATGTACACCTCCTAGGATTTAGAAATTTAAAGGGGGCATGGTGGGGGCGATAGCAGGGGTATGGTTTGAGCATACCCCAGACATGAACATGTATGCTTCTTTTCAGATTTTTAAATAGCCCCTGGTCTTATTTTGAATGGAAGATATTTTTATTTGCCTGAATACTGATTTTATTTATTTATTTAATTATTTATTTAAAGGTACTTAAATTCCATTCAATATCAAGGCGGATTACAAATAACATACACAATTTAAAAGCAAACAAACATGGTAAAAAACAAACAAAAATAAGGGCCTGCACAAAAGTACTTAAAAGCTAATATTAATGCCACAAAGACCTCACAAATGCCATGGAGGCCAATTCCATTCAGGCCATGCAGCCCCTGTGTGGCCAATCAGAAGCAGGGTGTACAGAGGTAGACCCGATTTTGATCCTGCAGGGGCTAGATGTGCCTGTGGGATCTGAATTGGCTCTATGGCCTGACCATGCAGGCCGGGACCTGATTCTGATCAGCCTGCACGCCCGGCCACATACCGGCTACCTCACCCAGGCTTCCGAATAGAGCCGCAGTGCCATGGTGTCCCATAGCCATGGCACCATGGCTCCATTCAGGAGCCACGATCTCCGGCCATTGACCAAGCTCTTTTTTCCCCACAGCCTGATCCCCGATCTGACCTTCCAAGGCCTGGGTCGGGCTGCGGGGAACCCCCTTCACCCCTCACCTGTGTCCCTGAGTCCCGCGCTGTGATCCTCCTCTGTTCAGGGGGATTTATTCCACCTTTGATGTGGAATAAGTCCCCTGTCTAGATTCCAGGTCTCGGACATACAGGGCCGACCTCTGAATCGGCCCTGTACATCCAGGTTCATGGCCCACCCATGCCCTGCCCTCGCTCCTTCTCCGGAATGCCCTCTCCCACCCCCGTCTAGGCCTCCCCATACAAATCTGCTGTTCATATGGGCAGGATATTGCTGAGGCTGGCAGGGGGATGAATATCAGTGATGGACTTCCAACGTCCATCCCTGCTATTCATGGGACAGAATGACCCTCATAGTATACAAACTCAGAGTGCCATTATAGTCATAGCAAACAAACTCGTAAGCCTAAATAAACACTTATGAAACAAACCCAGGAAAGGCCTGCTGGAATAAATAAGTTTTTAACTTCCACCAAAAAAACATTAATTCTGATTCAGAAGCAACTCCTTAGAAAGGGAGTTCCAAATAGATGGAGCACTCATAGAAAAAAATCCTCTTGTGAAGAGACTGAAAATGGATTATTTTAAATGAAGGAACATCTAGTAGTTGAGTGTCTTGAGATTGTAAAGATCTAACAGGACAGTAAAGCCTCAACAGAGCAGAAACTAACAGGAGCTTGATGGTGCAAGCATTTAAAAGTTTTTATAATAACTTTATACAAAACACGAAATCTAATAGGAAGCCAATACAAAGCATATAATTGCTGTAAAATATCATCAGAACACTTGCAACCTGTCAAGAGGTGGGCGGTTGCATTCTGGGCTGGCTGTAAAATATATATAGTCGCATTTGAAAGTCCTAAAAGAAGACTATTACAATAGTCCAATGAGGAGAGAACTAAAGTTTGAAGTACAGAACATAAATTATTAATTGGCTAAGGTAGCTTTTATAAATTGCACCTTCTCAAGAGATTAAAACTTTGAGGTATGTTTACTAAACAGCGGTAGCAGACTCCGTGCGATATCAGAGCTGCAGCCCCATTGAAATCAATGGGGCCACAGCTCTGATATCGCACGGAGTCTGCTACCGCCATTTAGTAAACATACCCCAAAGTTTTAATCTCTTGAGAAGGTGCAATTTATAAAAGCTACCTTAGCCAATTTCTGTATATGCTGATGTAAATTTAATTGGGTATCAAGAAATAATCCTAAGTCCCTAACAATTAACTAATAAATGAAAAGGAACAATCAGCCTGAGGAGCTAATGAATGAACATTCGGCATATGTATATAGTTTACCCTGTTTTCCAAGTTACTTGTTCCTGTTCAATGTAATGACCTGACTTTTGTTCATTGTCGGATACCATTTGTTTTATGTAAACCGCGCTGATCGCAAATAGTGCGGTATATAAGAAATGCAAATAAATAAATAAATAAATAAAATAAAGATAAATATTATATTTCAGTTTTCTTCATATTCAAAGCTAGTTTGTTCTGAAACATCCAGGATTTGATTGAACTAAGGCAAAAGTTTACATATTTCAAGGAATCTTCTAAAGAAGTCAAAACAGGAAAATGAACCGAATATCATAGAAACAGAAATATGACGACAGAAAAAGACCACATCAGCAGCATAAACACCAAATTTTACATCCAGAATGTTAAAAATCCTTTGAATAGGAGTGATGTAAATATTAAATAAAATGGCGGATAATGCTGCACCCTGAGGTACACCAGCATCAATGTGTTTCCAAGATGAAACCGTCCCAAAGATTGCACTTGAATAGTTCTATTAAACAAAAAAGAGGAAAACTAAGAAAGCACAGCATCTTGGATACCCAGATCACTTACAGTAATCAGATCACTTACAGTAATCTAGAAACGAGTAATGAGTGGTCTTCAGAATCAAACACTGCAGAAACATCAAGCAGCACCAATAGAAAAGACTTATCATGAACAAATCCAGCTAAAAAATCCTCAGTAAGAGATAACAACAAGGTTTCAGTCCCATGTTTTGGGTGGAAACCAAATTGATAATCAGATAAGTTTTGAGTATCAATGAAACTCTGTAGTTGTGGTAAAACAAGTTTTTCTAAAATCTTAGCTAGAAAAGAAAGTTATGAAATAGGTCGATAGTTTAACAGATCCAATTTATCCAGAGGCACTTTTAATCAAAGGAAATACCGAAGCCCTCTTTAGAACCTCAGGAACAATACCCTGAGAAAAGGATCAATTAACAATAGCTACAATAGACTTTCCTATCGATTCTTTTAAAACCTTAAACAACCGAATAGCACAACAATCAAGAGTACTGAAAGTATTGTTCAAAGGAAGCTTGAATAGTGGTTATTTTTGAACAAAATGAATCCAAAAACAATTGTGGATCAATTGAGTCAACAGAAGATGAACCAGAAACAGGAGTCGATAAACGTTTCACCACCGAAAAAAGGCGATTAGGAGCACCCAGATGAGTAAAAATCTGAGACTTAAAATAATGCTTCTTATATTCCAAAACTAATTGCTGATATTGAGCTAACAAGTCAAGATACTCACGCCTAACTTTAGAAAGAAAGCACGAGCGCCACTGCCTTTCTTTACTTCAAAACTGGTGCCTAAAAATTACCATTTCAGAAGTAAGTCACAGAGGCTTATATTTAGAAAAACATTTACGGGATATCAGTGGGCCAATAGCATCTAAAGAAAAATGAAAGATTCAAGAAACAGTGGCTAAAGAAACATCAACAACAGCCAAAGACTCAATACTACACAACTGGGGGGACCAAACTTTAAGCAAGTCCTCGGGAGAATAAAAAGCACAACAAGAGGACAAAGTCTGAAAAGATTGCTCAGAAGAAGCCGCAGATCCCTTAGTACAAACAAGATTAAAAGAAAATTGTAATAACAAATGATCTGACCAAGACAAAGACTTAGGGGTATGTTTACTAAAGTGCGTTAGTGCGATTCGCGTTAGGAGCCGCGGTAGAGACAGAAAACCCAAATAAGGGCATGGGTGGTACATCGTTACCGCTAACGCGCGTTCCAAAAACTAACGAGCGTGACAGGGCGCCGTGGCGCGTTACCGCGCGTTAATCCTAAGAAGGCGTACAGACACAAATAACAGAAACAGAGCTGTAGCACAATGGTTACCTCACTGACAGCTGTCACAGGCAGCATGGGTTCAAATCCGCTGGGTTCCCCAGTGTGCCTAATGCAGAAGGATGGCCCAGGCACCATCCTGTACATTACGTAGGGAATGAGGAGGCAAGTTTTTCTTTACGTTCAGTAGTGTTGCCAGCAAACACACCCTCACAGTGGTGTAACCGAAGGTGCTGCAGATGGCACCCCATAATGCACCACACAGGCTACATTATAAAGTGCACTGTCCACTGAGGCACACCAAGATGTCCCCTATAGAACACCATATAAGGCAACTTAAAGGGCGCCAGATAAGGTGCCGCATGGGGCGCCTTATGAGGCACTGTAAGGTTATATTACGCTGAGGGGGTTTCGCTGGCAGCACTAATGTACATTAAAAATATACAATGCTGCAGACAGCCCGATAAAAGAAGCCCACTGTGGGTCTGAACCCATGACCACTGGCCCCACAGGCCGTGAAGGAATCACTGGGCTGCAGCCCCATAGCTGCCAACAACCCCCTGGCTGGCAACTGAAGGGTATCAGGACACCACCCAAATGGCCTGCTGTGTTGGCTAGGATCTGTCCCAATGCAAACATACCCATGATGCACTGCACATGCAAATCAGCTGTCCACAGATACACACCATGGGGAATGCACCCCCACAGCACCTCGTCCTGGTGGGGGAACTGACCATGTGCACCCCCACAGCACCTAGGCCTGGTAGGGGGTTCTGACCGTGTGTTTTACTGGCACAGCGTAGCTACACACCGTCACATTGTGCGGGTACTGCGCTCACCGTGAGGGTGCAGTGAGGCGCACAGCACCAGGTCCACAGCACCATCCATGGCAGACATAGGCCATGCTGGACATCCACAGCAGTGTTAATGTGTGGGATAGGTAGTTTCTGCACAAACACCTTGGCTATATCTGTCTGGCTCAGTCAGGTGTAGTCCCTATGGACCCCTAGGGGGATTCTGGTGGTAAACAGGGTCTCCCATCAACCGATCCACATTCTACCTCCCTGCAATGGTGGCAGTGGAAGGGACCATCAACCCTGGTTCTGCTGTGGCAGAGACACCCCTCAGGGCAGTTACTGCAGTTCTCTACATATCCATAGCACAATAGCAGACAAACATTAGGCCTGTATATGCTAGGCTGGACCCCACCACTATCTGATATTCTCCTACAGCAGGCCTTCAGCCACTGCACCATGCAAGGCTCTCCATCGAGACACATACCAGCTGCAAACAGTCTGCTAGTTGGTCCATAATGCATGTTCCTGTTGGAAATGCATGCACCCAGAACTGGACTGGGATGGCAGCATACACAACAGGCAGATAAGTCAGTGACTGGCCCCCAAAGGGAAACACATACATATCACATGACAGAAATACTATGTAGCACTATGGGGATGCCTAGCCATGCTGTGGTCACTGCACAGTCAGGGTGAGATTGATCTCCCTACAGGACATACAGCGGTCACCCTGTCTGTGTAGGTGGTGGCTGGGCACTTATATGCCGCAGTCATTGCCCTATGTGCTGTGCAGATGCAGCCTGTCCAGGCCACCCTGTCTGGGCTATACCCATGGTACCTTGCTCCTCATTATGCACATTGGCAGGCCAATACTGGCAACAGTGCTGGCAGTGTGGGCTGTGGAAGGTGTTTGCAGCCACCACACACTGTAGAGACAGACACACACTCCGACACCTATGCCAGCATTGTGCTACTGTAGGTGGGTTCAGCAGCCCTGCTCACCACACCAGTCCTGGGCACAGTCCAGGCATGGATATGGTCCGCAATACTGTTGGGCATCACTCCCCAGGGTGGTAAACACTGTCAGAATGATTGTTATGATGGAGCTCAATGAGCAAACTGTGCTTGACGTAGGACTTGCTATCTGCCAGTACTCATAGGAAACGTTTGATAGGTGTGTACCGTATACCCATGTGTAGGGTGGCATTGCTAGGGTATGCATGTGGTAGTATTGGGAGATGCACACAGGGCCCAATGTCCTGCCTCTCCAAGAGGCATTGGCCACTGGGGCCTGTGGGTGTGGGTGTGTCTGCCCCTGTTGGCTGGTGCTTTACGGCAGAGGTTCCCAACTCCAGTCCTGGTGTGCCAAACACTGTTCGGATTTTCATGCTGTCCCTCATGAATATGCATGAGCTACATCTGCATACCATGGGGGTGGTGCATAGATATGCAGCACAGGCATCTTTATTAGAGGCAGCATGCAATCTGAATGGTGTGTGGCCCTCCAGGACTGCATTTGGGAGACTCCGCTCTAGGTAATGCGGCTGTTTATGGTGTCTGTGCTCGGTGGGGTAAAATATAGGCGTATTAACCATGCGTATGTTCTCAGCAATAAAGGTTTGTCATTACGGTCACGGTATAGTTGGGGGAAAAATATGTGGACTAGATTGGATGTTGACCCAGCTGGGCTTTGAACCTTTGACCTTCTGTTCTTGCATGCACTGTCTGTGTGCACTGCACCACCGTGTTGCCACAAATATGCTGTATTCCCTGGGTAGTCCATGACTGTACATCCAACAGGGCCTGTTTGTTGCTGTGGATGTGACAGCCTGCACATGGCTAGGCCACTGTCTGCTGGGACTGGCAGCCACTGCCCCCTCCATCACCTGTACCCTTCTGCCAACATGCTGACATGTCCTTATCTTTGAAAATGAATATGACCTGATTGAGGTGTGGCACTCCAGGACTGTATTTGGGGGACTCGGCTGTTGGTAATGCCCATTGTTATGATGTGTGTGCGGTGTAGGGTAACATATTGGTGTTTGAACGATGCCTATGTTCTCTGCAATAAAGGGGTGTCTTTACTATCTCTGTTTAGTGGTGGGTAAAATATGGGGACTGGGTTGGCAGGGGCTCCAACTGGGATTTGAACCTGTGACCCTCTGGTCCTATAGGTACTGGCTGTGTCTGCTGCACCACACTGTGGCCGCAGAGACAGTGCAGTCCCTGGAGATAGGACACCTGGCCGAAAGAGTCAGAACCCTGCTCTGCAAATTTTTACTGTGGGCTCATTCACCTTGTATGGTGACATAGGTGCACATAATCCCCGAATATGACCTCAGAATAAGGGGATAGAAACATAACCAATCTGGCCAATAGTGATATTTATGGGCAACCATGGCACACACTCCCAGGAACGCTCATAATTAAAATTAGGGAATGATTTTTGGAGGGGTCTACACTCCGTGGACCCTTCCAAGACTCATTTCTTTTTTTTGGAGCTTTCCTGGGAGTGTTTTTTATGGTTGCCCATTAATATCACTGTTGACCAGCTTGATTATAGTTTTTTAGGATTTTGTTGTGGTCTTTTTCCATTCCTATTTGCTATTTTGTTCAGTGCACATGTATCACACTGCTCACGTTTTGTAGGTTTCCCAGGTTTTGCTGTACATTGCTGACGGAAATGGTTTCTCTTCCCTTTAATATGCCTTTAACGGCAGGTTTTCATTCGCGTTCGAATTGAGCTCTGAAATTCAGCGCGTTAGTGTGAGGGGAGCCTCTCCCCACCCACTCTCCACCCATTGACCCCTTCTCTCCGCCCACTCTCCACCTTCTGCGCTGTTTTAACGCGCCGCGGGGGTTTACGATCGTTAACTGCGGTTAACGCACGTAACGTACGTTTAACGATCGTTTGCACATCAGAACGCGCGTTCTGACATGCGAACAATCGTAAAACGTACGTTACGCGCGTTATTCACGATTACCGCACTTTAGTAAACATACCCCTTAGCTTCAACAGAAAATCTGAAGTAATACAAGAAGAAAGAATAAAGTTCAGATCCAATATTTCACTATGAACATGAGTGGGATCCTTAACAATTTGAATAAAACCCTAACATCAACATGGCAGCTAAAAAGGAATGTCCTACATTGTTATTTATACTCTTCTTTATATGCATGTTAAAATAAAATCTAAAATAATATATGGTAAAGAAAGTACAAAAAATTCAGCCAGCATAGAAGAATCAGGTTCTAGGCTTCCAGGAGGACAATAAAATAAACATAAAGACAAGTCATTGGACTCAACCATCAACAAGTCGCAGTTCATTAACAGGGACACATCAATTGTCACTTCCTGAAAGCTGAGCTCCTGTTTATATAAGATAAGCAAACCACCCCCAAGGTTTACCAACATGAGGCTTAGAAATCCAAAGATAGTTCACATGACAAATTTGATTAATAAGAACAATATACATTTCTAAAAGCCAAGATTCAGTAATACAAATTATATCAGGTTTATCTTCATAAAGTATATCATGGAACACCGATATCATGTTTCTAACAGACCTCACATTAACAAGATACAAAGACCGAGACGATAAAGGAGCTGGCGACCCTATAATTGACTTAGATTCAACAGCAAAAGAACAAAGAAATCTCTCAGATCTGAAAGACTGATGGGGAGTCAATTGGCCATAACGGCCTCAGCCTTAATAACAGGAATGCATGACTGAAACACAGGATAACAAAGCAAACTCATAGAAACCCTACACAAGCTTAGAAAAAGAAAGCCACCTTAAATTCAGCAAAGTCCACACAAAGGAGTGCGCCAAGGAGCTGTGGTGTATTTAGATTTCACTAAAGCTTTTGACACCATTCCGCACAGGCGACTTATAAACAAACTGAGCCCCATAGAAATAGATCCTAAAGTTACTGATTGGGTTAGAAATTGGTTGAGTAGGAGGTGACAAAGGGAACAGGTAAATGGAGCTCACTCTGAGAAGGAGGTTACTATTTCATTTAATTTGATTTATTAGTACTTGATATCCCGCTCTTAGTAAGGACAGCAGAACGATTGACAAAAAAATAGCATAACATAAACTCTAGAAAAGAAAAGAACGCCGATTATGGATAGAAAAAAAGGGGAGCACAAGATGGGACAACACAAGAAGTACAGAGATTATGGGGAGAAGAAAAACTGGGAAGGGCAAACACTGATAGAGACCACTAAATGGAATCAGATAGAATGTCAAAGGCTGCACAAAATAGGTGAGTCTTGAGTTGTGCCTTGAATTTTACAAAAGAAGGTTCTAGACGGAGATACGAAGGGAGGCTGTTCCAAAGGGAGGGGCCAAGGAAATAGAAGGCAGAGTGGTGTGTCATTTCCAGTTGTGCCTGAGAGGGAAAGGGTAGGAAAAGGCGATTCATATGGATGGAACAGAAGGATCGCTGAGGGGCATGCAGGATGAGTGAAGAAGCAAGGTATTCTGGGAAACAGGCATAGAGTTTTGTGAACCTGTGGTGTGCTGCAGGGATCTCTCCTTCGTCTGATTCTTTTTAACATCTTTGTTAGTGACATTGCGGAAGGACTGTCGGATAAGGTTTGCCTCTTTGCGGATAATACCAAAATCTGCAATATAATAGACACCCAGGAAGGAGTAGATAACATGAGGAGTGATCTGGTTAAGCCTGAAGAATAGTCTAGAATTTGGAAGCTGAGATTTAATGTTAAAAAATGCAGAGTCATTCATTTGGGCTGCAAAAATCCAAAGGAGCAGTACAGTGTAGAGGGTGAAGTACTTCTGTCCACAAAAGAAGAACGAGACCTGGGTGTGATTGTGTATAATGATCTTAAAGTAGCTAAACAGGTAGAAAAGGCGATGATGAAAGCTAGAAGGATACTTTGGTGCATAGGAAGAGGAATGGTCAGCAGAAAAAAGGAGGTGATAGTGCCTCTGTTTAAGTCTTTGGTGTGACCTCATTTGGAGTATTATGTGCAATTCTGGAGACCGCACCTTCAAAAGGATATAAACAGGTTGGAGTCGGTGCAGAGGGTAGCTATTAAAATGGTTAGCAGTTTTCATTATAAACCATATGAGGACAGACTTAAGGATCTTAATATGTATACTTTAGAGGTAAGGCAGGATAGAGGAGATATGAAAGAGACAATTAAATACCTCTGTGGCATAAATGTACAGGAGAAGAGTTTTTTTCGATTGAAAACAAGCTTTGCTATGCGGGGACATAGGAAGAGGGTGAAAGGGGATAGGCTCAGGAGTAATATGCGGAAATATTTCTTTACAGAAAGAGTGGCAGATGCATGGAATTGTCTCCCAGTGGAGATGGTAGAGATGAGGACAGTATCTGAATTCAAAAAAGCATGGGACAAACACAGTGGATCTCTAAAGGAAAAACGGGACTAGACAGGTCATGTGGTCTTTTTCTGTTGTTATGTTTCTAGTTGCGCTCCTTCGTCAAAGTAATGGAGGAGACACACCCACTTCTGGCACACCGTGCCTCTGGCTTGTACCCTGGCGTTTTAGCTATGGCACCCCTGATGACATCACCAGGGGGTGGAGTCAGCAATAGTTCACTTCAGGGTACAGCGGTTACAGACAATCTCAACAAAGCCTGGCTCACGCAGATATATGGCAGAAATCACGTGGCAGATGTTGCAAGGCATAATACAGCAGGCAAGTCATAGATATTCTGGCATCTACTCTAGCTTTTTAGCTACGGCACCCCGATGATGTCACCAGGGCGGAGCCAGCAATAGTTTACCTCAGGGTACAGCGGTTACAGCAATCTCATCAAAGCCTGACTCATGCAGATGGCAGAAATCATGTGACAGATGTTGCAAGGCATAATACAGCAGACAAGTCTGGTTGCTTTCTAACAGTGAAATACATGAATCACTCCAAAGATTTTCCCAATAGGTAGAGAATATGAAAAGTCATTTTAAATAATGCTATAAGGAATTTCTTATCAAACCTCAAAGTGCATTAACACACAGTAACATGTAATTTATTCACGTTCCTGTTTTACAGTGGGAAGATACGTCTAGCTTGAAAATATCTATTCAGCATTTGCACCTGCCTCGAGGCATGCACAAATGGTAGCTCCCAGTTGAAACCTGAGATGTTAATCAAGGGGCAGGTGCAAAAGCCAATGGCACCCTGCCCCAACCTCTGGATTCTCCCATTGACATCAGTCACAACCCCTCCCCTGGATCCCCCAGACGTAATCCTAACCCCTTCCCCATCCCCTTCCCTTTTCACTGATGATTAGTTGGGGGCAGGAGCAATCCCCAGTAATACACCTAGTGACTAAGGTACCATAGGGAGCATGCAATCTTTATTTGGCAGCTTGACCCTTAGCATTAGTAACACGAGACTGCCACTAGGCGATCAGAGGCACCATTTCGACCCAGGTGTATGACAGAGCAAGAGCGAGAGAGTATTGCTCCTGTCCCAACTAGACACTAGAGTGGCCCTCAGAAAGAGCAAGGGAGGATCCATAGGGTAGGGAGGGGGTCATAATTGATATCTGGGAATCCAGAAGAGGGAGGGCATTTTGATCAGTATCTGGGGCAGTCCAGGAGAAGGTAGAAGGAGGCTGTGAATGATGTCGGGGAGGGGATCCTTAAAGAGATAGCAGGCCTAACTTGAGGCCCATGATCAACACTAATGAAAGAGCTCAGGATGCTCTTTCATTTCTCTGTTTTCTTTTTAAAAGTGTTGCACACATGCCTGTAAATCCTTAATTTTATAAGAGGCTGTGCATTTGCCAGTTTGTTTGTTTTTAAATATAGGGGGAATTGAGCATATTTTGGTATGGGCGCCTCAGTTCCTCCCTCAAATTGTCCTATTCAAGTGGCTCACCTTATTCACATGTTTTCTCATACCTTTGAAAAATGTGGCAGATTGGTAAGGTAAGACTTTCTTGAGCTAAAACTATGTTAGCTTTGAGGAACATTTCAAATGGAACATCCAAGTGCAATCTGGGACGTCAAAGCTAGAACGTCTGAAAAGAAAGGCAGGCGCATGCAAGTTCAGGCAAAATTCCAGAAACGTGGATGTTCCCGATATGCATGTGTATCAAATGTCTATATAGACATCCTAGGAGAGCAATTTAGAGCTAAAATGTCTAATAGCATAATGGTTAGTGTAGTGGTTTAAGAGCTTGGTGGCTAGGGTTCAAATGTCAATGTAGGACTTTGTAATATAAAGCTAGTCACTTAATTCTCCAAATTCTCTACACTGTCTGGGTGCTTTAAGGTGAAAATAAACACTTTTTTGATACCTATTCATGCCTGGAGCTGGAGCAGGAATAAACATGCACATGCCTGCAGACACTTCCCCAGACACGCCTCTGCCACCCCCGTGCATACTTGAACATCCCCGTACTGGAGACATCTACGAATGGCATTTGTGGAATGGTTACAGAGACGTGACCATGATTTTGATGTGCATGTGTGCGTCTGCAGATGTCCAAACCACGACTAAACCTTTTAGAATGACCCTTGTGGAGGCCAATTCCATAACGTGCACATCCCGTCCACGGATATGTCTAAAACAAAAATGGGACCCCTTTGAACCCAATTCTGCATCCGCAGGTCTGGGCATGCCCGCAGATCAGGAATCAGAGAGATAGACATGTTCAGCAGGTACGTGCAAGCGCTATTCAACTGGCCCCATACTTCAGACACGGAGGAACATTTTGGACGTTCCCACGCCCACTATATTCTGAAACGTTACATGTTTTGGATCCAGTCCATCCAAAATATGCATCTCCTAAGCAGCTCATCACAGACAGCAGTTTGCCGATGCACACTAGGCAGAAATACCAATGAGAAATGACAGTTACTGCAACCTAGACCATATACCAGTCCCCCTCATGCCCTGAAAAGTGCTAGGTATGCCCAGTGCAGCCCAATATGGTATACCAGAATGTAAATGTGAACATGTATGTCAGGACATACTGATATGTGGCATTATGAGCCAGCCCCAGTGATTCCTGCCCTGGTCATCTCTACAAATACGTCTTAAACTGCTAGGGATGGACCCTCACAAAGTCCACAAAACCCCAAAGGATGCAGGTCCCGAAAGGATGCATAATATTGCTGAGCAACAAATATATACCCTTTTCGTACCTATGTCCTATAAGTGCACTCATTCTGCTGTTCTGCACTACCATTCCCCTCTTATCTCTCCCTACACCCCTCCCCGGGAACCCCGCTCTTCTGTTAGATTGCCTCTATCTGTGCTCTTCCTTTCTATTGCCAAATCCAGACATCGCTCCCTTCACCTTGTTGCGCCATTTTCCTAGAACAAACTACCTGAGTCTGTATGTCATGCTTCGTCCCTGGCCCCTCTCAAATCCAGACTGAGCGCTCACCTCATTAGTGCCGCTGTTGGATCAGATCCACCTAAGCTCCCTTATGTTTTCTGTCCATTCCTGCTGGATGTATCCTGTTCACAGCTGCAGTGTTCTCTGTCCTGACTAGATTGTAGTGCCGCTGAGCAGGGACCATCTTTTACGTGTGTCTATGCAGTGCTGCATACACCTTGTAGGGCTATACAAATGATCAATAGTAGTTGCTGTAGTTATAGTAGGGCCTTCTGGCTAAAGCATCTGAAGCCCACCTATCTAGGTACTGGCATGTCTTACAGCAGCTATACCTGTCCCATCTGATGTATGTCAATCTGTATACATCCGCTATGTGTGGGGCGACCCTGTCTGCCTTCCCACAGCTAGCTTTGTGGCACTGTTCCCCCGGTCAGGGCTGTGTGGGCATGAGAGGGGAGATCCCTGTGCCATCATATTAAGTAGCCAGACCCCAGATATATCACCATTCTCACAGCTCTCATTGATCTGGCCTAGATTGGGATGTGGGCTGCATGGGACAATCCAGGGAATTTTGGCACTACATCAGTCATGTCTCCCAATGCTGGGCACAGCAGATATATGGCTGCCCTATCACACTGCCAACAATATCGGATCTAATCAGAGTACCTTATGTAAAATACTCTAGATGGAACCAGCATAGATTCCCTATGGCTAAATGTCAAAACATTACCCCGTCAATAATAGGGTCCCTCAGAATAAGGGCATTCAGCAGTGCAAAAAACACTAATACTGTACATACTCAACAGCAAAATCTGCATCATGGGCATGCAATAGCGCTGTTTGCACTGTTGAGTGTCCTTATTTTGAGGGTCCCTTATTACTGACGAGTATATGTTTTGACATTTGGCTATAGTGAACCCTCTCCGAGTTTGACTGCCTAATCACACTGGCACCTGGTGACGCTGCAGTCATCCATACTGTCCAGGTACTGGCGAGGCTTTCATGTCTCCACTGGACTGCAGATGGGCACACCAGATTCCACCCCCCCTCCACCATGTACTCCTCAAACCACACACACACACACACACACACACACACACACACACACACGCACACACGCACACACACACACACACGCACATACACTCACACACACACACACACACACACACACGCACACACACACGCGCACACACACACACACACACACACACGCACACACACACACACACGCACATACACACACACACGCACACACACACACACACACACACGCACATACACTCACACACACACACACACACACACGCACACACACACACACACACACACACGCACAGACACTCACACACACACACACACACAAACACACACACACGCACACACACACACACACACACACACACAAACACACACACACACACACACACACACACACACGCACACACACACACGCACACACACACACACACGCACATACACTCACTCTCACTTTCTATCACAAAAACGTGATTCTGCCAAAAGGATGCCCTGAACCTATACATAACAGCTATGACATAACATAATCGCATGGGGTACCAGGACTATAAATATGATCTCCGTTTCTCACCCCAAAAGGAATCCATTCCCTGCTCACATCCATACTATCCCTTCATCAGCAGTCTCATTTTTCTGAACATAGGAATTGTTAGGGTCCCATAGATTGGCTCCTTTAGCACAAACAGCACATAGGTGCATAGCCTGAATAAACACTATTGCTCTTCTTCATATTTCTGCAAGGGTGTTTAGAAATGTTTCTTTACCTTACAACATTCCCTCACTTCTGCTCCCTGTACCTTAAGACTGCATCTTGTATTTTTCCAGGCTGCATTCACACCAATGCAAAACATACTCATCACAAACATTCTTCTATATGGGACACGTTACAGAGCACAGCAGAATAATTTCTAAATCCTAGCCTTATACCACGTTTCAGCAGCTATAAGACGTGAATGTTTCTGGGAAACACTTAATACATACACAGGCCTTTCCTGAATACGCTTTCTAGAGTTCCTTACAAAAGTATTCATCCCCCTTGTTTTTGTCCTGTTTTGTCGCATTACGTACAACCTGGAATATAAATGGAATTCATTTGGATGTTAGGTAATGGACCTAACAATATAGGCTATATTGGTGAAGTGAAATGACAATAAAATACGTTGTATATATAAAAAACAAGTAAAAACTGAAAAGTTGTGAGTGCATATGTATTCATCCCCTTTGCTATGAAACCCCTAACTAAGATCTGGTCCAACCAATTAACCTCAGAAGTCACATAATTAGTTGATTAGGGTCTACCTGTGTGCAATCAGTGTCACATGATCTGTCATATGATGCCTGTATAAATATACCTGTTCCAAAAGGCCCCTGACTCTGTAGCACCAC
This sequence comes from Ichthyophis bannanicus, assembly GCA_033557465.1. Lineage (NCBI taxonomy): Eukaryota > Metazoa > Chordata > Amphibia > Gymnophiona > Ichthyophiidae > Ichthyophis > Ichthyophis bannanicus. The sequence continues at coordinate 373,060,526 of CM066031.1, forward strand.
TAAGCAAGCAACATGAAGACCAAGGAGCACGTCAAACAAGTCAGAGACCAAGTTGTGGAGATGTATAGATCAGGATTGCGTTATAAAACATTTATCCCGAATTTTGAATATCCCACGGAGCACCATTAAATCCATTATAACAAGACAGAAAGAATATGGCACTACTACAAACATGATAAGAGAAGGCCACCCTCTAAAACTCACAGACTGGGCAAGGAGGGCATTAATCAGAGATGCTACAAAGACACCAAGCATAACACTGAAGGAGCTGCAAAGATCCACAGTGGAGATGGGAGTATCTGTCCATAGGACCACTTTAAGCCATACACTCCACAGAGCGGGGCTTTATGGAACAGTGGCCAGAAAAAAGCCATTGCTTAAAGAAAGAAATAAGAAAACACATTTGGAGTTTGCACAACAGCATGTGGCGGACCCCCCAAACACATAGAAGAAGGTTCTCTGGTTAGATGAGACGAAAATTAAACGGTTTGGCCATCATGGGAAACACCATGTGTGGCGCAAACCCAACACTTCCCATCACCCTGAGAACACCATTCCCACAGTGAAACATGGTGGTGGCAGTATCATGCTGTGGGGATGTTTTTCATTGGCAGGGACAGGAAAACTGGTCAGGATTGAAGGAACGATGGATGGCACTAAATACAGGGCAATTCTTGAGGAAAACATGTTTCAGTCTGCCAGAGATTTGAGACTGGGACGAAGATTCATCTTTATCTTTATCTTTATCTTTATTGAGGCATTTGATATATCGCCCAGGCTATCGCATCAGAGTGGTGTACAAACAATGTGGTCACAGAGAAAGCAAAGGAGGAAAGGAAGGCCATCAATCAAATAGAAATGCAGTAGAACAGACAGAAAATCAAAGAATAGAAGCAGCAACACACATGGGGGGAGGGGAGGAGAAAGGAAAGGGAATGGCCGGCAGGCGGAATCCTAGGGGTCGGGAGGGGTGAGATCAAATGCAAGATGAAATAGATGGGTTGTTAACATTCCCCTATCTTCCAGCAGGACAATGACCCTAAACATACTGCTAAAGCTGTTTTAAAGGGAAATATTTAAATGTTTTGGAATGGTCTCGTCAAAGCCCAAAACCTCATTCCAATTGCCAATCTGTGCCATTACTTGAAGATTGCTGTACTCCAACGCAACCCATCTAACGTGAAGGAGTTTGAGCAGTTTTTGTAGTAAGGAATGGGTGAAACTCCCAGTGGCTAGATGTGCTAAGCTAATAGAGACATACCCCAAGAGACTTGTAGCTGTAATTGCAGCAAAAGATGGCTCTACAACGTTTTGACTATGGGGTGGGGGGGGGGGGGGTGAATACATATGCTTTCATTTTTTTGTCTTAATTATTGTTTATTTCACAATAAGGAATACTTTGTACCTTCAAAGTCATAGGCATGTTGTGTATATCACATTGTGTTAACTCCCAAAACCCCATTTTAATTCCAGGTTGCAATGTGACAAAACAGGACAAACACAGAGGGGATGAATACTTTTGCAATGCACTGTACGTCTCTGCGGTTGACCACGCCTCTGTTCCGCCCTCTCCTGCCCACATTCTGAGATTCTCGTGCTAGCGCCATGGACATGCATGTCAGCAGTGTTTCGGAATACATTCTGGGATGTTTTCAGCACATACATGTCCCCGCCGCATATACAAATCCCTTATTCGTGTTCTGGAATGACCCCTATAATCTCATTAAACCATGTACTAGGCAAGATGGTAGAAACTATTATTTAAGAAGAAATCTATGTAACATAGATCAGGCTTATCCAAGTTCAGTTATCAGGGGCTGCAAACAGGCCAGATTTCAGGATACAGTGAATGAATATGCCTGAGAAACTGCATACAATACAGGTAGTAGGCATGTAGATCTCTCTCATACATATCAATGTCCGTCCCTGAAAGTTCCTTATATGTATTTCAGAAACAGGTCCATGTTAAGCAGAGCTGTTTCTAAAATACTGTCAGAACCGAGTTTGTTCTGACCCCGATGTCTCGATTCCAATCTCTGCGTCTACTGATCTGTCTGATTGCCAGCATGACACCTGCTGTGTTCTCCTGCCCTTGGTGATTTGCTCTGGCTTTAGCTCAGCGCCTTCTTTCTCCTGCTTTCCCTCTCTTGTGCCTGTTTGTATGGGTTTCTTTTCCATGCTTCAGGCACAGTCCTTGGCTGCATAGAAAGGAAAATCACATGTTGTTTTTCTTTTCCCCAAGCAGTGTCTGTTACGTTGCTAATGTTTGTATTTCTCAGTTGCATTGTAGGTCATCTCTCTTCTGAACATTTTGTTTTTGCATTCCCTTGTATCTGAGTTTATTTCCCCTTCTCATTTCCTCTGACAACTCAACTAGAGGCATCATTCAGTATTTACAAGATCTGGACAGAAATCCTTCCTTCTGAGATTTTGCTAATTATTTATTTTAATTTATTTGAAGAATTTTTCTATACTGCCCCTTCCATCAATTGGGGGCGGTTTACATTAAACAGTAAACAGTTACAGACTCAATAGTCGTAACACCATCTACCCCTGAGAATAATTTTTTAAATGCTTGAAATGCTTCTTCTATTAAGTCTTGGCAGTATTTTAAAAGTTACTGTTTCTCATGCACCGACTTTATGTCTGGGACTTAAAAGCATGTTCTCTACTGTTCTGGAGAATGCCGCGCTCCCTGCAGTAAAGAACTTGACCCATCGTTCCTATATCTTGGGATTCCTCAGTCCTATCCCATCCCTTGCCCTGGATTGTCTTCCTCCCATCCACTCATTCTATTTCCCTTCACCAGGCTGCATGTGATCATTAGGTAAGTAAAACATCTGTATCTCTGATGCAACCCTTATTTCATTACTGCTCTCTTGCAGTCATGTGTATGTACTGCATTACAGAGAAAGACACTGTCCCCTGCAGAGAAGAATGATCAAAGCACACTACACAGCAACTTTCCTTACACTTCACTATTTTAGCTAGTGCCAGGAGGAGAATAGAGCCTAGCAAGAACAAAAACCAAACCCACAAATAAATCCCCATTTAACACATCATTTTTGTCGGAAGAGGCTGGAGGCGACTGAAATAAAAACCCAGTCACACCAGACAACCTGTTCCCTTTTTTTATATAAAGCAAAACGCTGTACTTAACTTATAAAAATAGTCCAGTGATGTTTCATGCACACCAAAGAACTTTCCATCTAAAAGCAGTCAGGTAGCCAATCCACGACGTACGTTTCGGGCCATAGGCCCTGTTTCAAGTGTTCACGCTCCTCAAAACATACCGCTGTAGAGAACTTCTATAACCGTCAAACTCCACCGGTTATATAAAGGGGAAATGTATTCATTGGCTAACATTCACTGCCAATCAGCAGGGAGCTCCAATCAACTAAGGAGGAGAATAGAGCCTGCCCACAACACCATAATATTTCACTAGCAGCTGAATCTTTGCCAAGTTTTCCCATTTCCATTTCTAAGAATTTTTTTTTAAATGAACCCATCTCTAAATCTGTAGAATTGGATTTCATTCTCCGAAACATCCATAACTTTTAGACATGTGCTTTGCTTTGATTTTTTTTCTTCCAACCAGTTTACAATGAATCTGTGCCCCTAAATACCAGTATCAGATACTTTTAGAAGCAGTAAAATCCCCCCTCCCCCACTGTTTTCAGGGAGAGGATATTGCTCAGTAATGCTCTTGATTCCCAACTGTGCCTCTCTATAGCTAGTCCTGCATGATTTTCTTCCATTCCAAAGTTGTAAATGAGCCACAGGAGAGTCTAATTAATGAAATCCTGGACTACAGGATGGGTATCGGTTTTAATTAACAACAGAGAAAACATATAAAATAGTTCCAAAAAGGAATTCTTTCTAATGAAAAAACAGATACATCAACAAGAATACAGGGTTCCAGAGTCAAGAACACCAAAGAAGAATGAATACAAACTTTAGCACCTAGAGGAAAAGCTTCCTGGCGCATTGTGAGAAATTTCTTCCTGTTTGCTGAATTGCTCTAGACACGTCTGGGAATATCCAGATTTTACGGAGTGATGTTTCTGAAGATGGAGTTTCAATCCTGGGAAAAAATAATAAGGTAGCAGGCTAGGTTCACAACTTCACAACTCTAAAATGTTACTTATATCCAAATTGTCTAAATAAGGTCTTCTTTCTCTTTTTTCTGTGCCTTGCTTCACACATACAAGTGTAGCATATCCTCTCAGGTAAAGGTGATATTCACTGCCAATGGTAACTGACCCAGAAGAATTACCTGGGTCGCCTCCCTGGCTCTGCAGCCCAGGTGGAGATCTGGTGTAAGTAGGGGGGTTTTGCCTGTAAGGGATCAGACTGTACCCAAATTTCGCAACCCAAGACCCAGGCTTTCTACAGTGCTACATGTGCAAATAGACCCTGGATAATATTCAGTGTGTGGGAATGAAAATTGCAACTGACATACTTTTCAAAGGAACAACTCCAAACTTTATTTATAATTATGTAGAAGATCAAAACAACAAGTGATAAATCAGAAAGAGTAAAGAGGTTAATGAAGGTAAACACATTCAGCAAACAAAAAAAAAGAATCAAGTCCAGGGGTTTTCCTTGTGTCAAGTAGCCCTGATGCTTCTTCTCCAGAGAAATCTTTGGCTGAAATAGAAAAATGCTGGCACAAAGTCTCTGTTTGGGAGATAGGGGCTCAATTTATTGAACGCTACTTCACTCCTTGCTAGTGTAGGTGAGAGCTGAGCGGGGGTCTGTCTGGCTGACTCTTTACCAAAGCGCAAGACATCAGTGCAGGAGGGAACAACTGCTGGACCTGAAGTTTAGACATTATGGCAAGCCACTCAACACGTTAAGGTAGGTTCACCATGCTGGCTCTGCCATATGGATCTGGGATTTGGCATCCTCCTCCTAGCTGGCACCAGGGGTGGGCCACACCCACCATCCTGCCTTTGGTATACGGTACCACTGGTCACATCAATGAATGGCTTCCTTTGCTCCATGGTCGCCACTTCGCTGGACGCTCATGGCCGCAATTTCATCTCCGTCTCAAAATCTGCCTCAGCTGTTTATTAAAGAAGCAGGATTCCTCTTTGCCCTCTTTGCAAATGCTTTCTCTTCTTGAGGTGAGAGGCGCTTCCGCTTCTCTCCTCCTGCTGCCTTTCCTTCCTTCTGCACGTGTTTCTCCTCCTTCATAGCTCATTGGTTCATTCTAACATGGGGGAAAGGTGTAGAGGGGATCAGCTGCAGCAGCTTGCTGCACCGTGCTTGTTTGTTTTCATTTCCCTTTTGCAGCAACCTTCTCATACATAGCAACAATGAACCTATCACATTATATTCTCACCTAGAGAGCATAATGTAGAGGCGAAGGTGAAGGAGGTGTTTTCTTCTGCGGCCAAACAATAATGCTATTTATCACTGAGGGGACAAATTATATTTATAAGCATCAATTTCCACAAAGATACTGAGAATATCCGTTAAGTATGGTTTGAACAAGTCCTACAGTGAAGTTGGCGGGGAGGGGGAGGGGGGACGTGAGGAGTTAACAACTAGAAAGTTAGAATATGTAAGCTGAGAATTCTAGACAGATTCTTTAGGTTCTCCATCTTCTGATGGATTGTGTCTGTGCAGTGCTGCATACGTCTTGTAGCGCTATATAAATGCTCAGTAGTAGTCGTAGTAAAGCATTGTTACTCATCTGTAACAGGTGGTGTCCATAGACAACAGCATTAATCAGGCACAAAAATGTCACTGCGCATCACCGGGGCGAAATATCCAAGTATAAAGTTCTAAGCATGTGCAGCCAGTCTCCTCAGCACCTCAGTTAGCTCCATAGCTCAAGAATTAATGTAATTCCTGGAGCAATGGGAATCTTGTGTGCCTGATGAATCCTGCTGTTTGTGGAAAACACTGGTTACACGTGAGAAACAATGTTTTTTTTCTATCAACAAGCAGGATTGAGTCAGGGGCACAAGTGGGTGACTGCCAAGCTCATGGCCGCTCACCTCATTATGAATTTCCCATTGTTCCAGAGCAGACCAATATTACTGTAAAGGATGCAAGAGTTGCAACACCACAAAAACTGATTGGCCAGGAAGCTCGACCAATGCACTTTCACTAATTGTGGACTGGTCGTATTAGTAGCATATGGTAAAAGTATGAAGTAAAGACCAATTTGCTGCTCTGCACATAAGAGTCCAGTGAAGCAGAGATCAAGAGAGCCACAGTAGCTACAGTGGCTCTGATCTGAAGAGATTTCACTTTACTCATTAGAGGAGTACTACATCCCCGCTAAACGCTGCTCACAATGACCCCCATTGTAAATAGGTTGCGATGTACAGGGTGGCCCAAAAAAAGTGAGACCATCTCGTAGCATATAAGTTATTTAAAAATTTAAAAAGACAGATATAAACAATTGACAAATTTAAAAAAAAAATGGCGACTGGAAATTGGCAAAAAAATTACTTTATATAGATAAAAATGTAAATTAATTAAAAATTTTAAGATTTTAATTTATGTGATGTACAAAATTTTTTTGGGCAACCCTGTATATAGGTTAACTTGCTAAGCATCTCCTGCATGTTTGTGCTTTCACCTTGTTACTCTGTAAACTATTTAAAATGCCCTGTAAACTGCTTTGATTGACGTAAAAGGCAGTATTAAAAAAACTTGTTACATAAATAAAATGCATTTTCTTTTCTACTTTCCTAAACAAAAAAAGAAGAGAGACACATTGCCCAAAGATGACCTATTCCAATCCTAAAAATGCTAAATATTTTTATCTTTTTGCCTTGGCATTTTATTTTTATGACCAGGTATAATCAGTATTTTCTTTCCTTAACTCGTGGCCCCTTTTTCTAAGGTTAACATGTGTTTTAGTGGGCAGCAACTGGCAGTCAGGAACACTAATGCACAAACATGTTTGCCACTGCATACTAAAATGCATGTTAATTGCTGAGCATGGGATAGGGTGCGGAATGGGCATAGCACTGAGAGTGAGCGTGGAAAGTGCATGAACATGAGAGCCCAGGCTATTGCTTCACCTAAAGTAGCTTCACCTAACTGCTCCTCTATAGAAATCACTAAGTGAACTCGATAGAAATCACTAAGTGAACTCGCTGTAGCTGAGTGCACGATAGGCAAAACCATCACACATTAACTGCTGGAAAAATGTTGGCACTCCCCTTGACAGCTAATGTGGAGGCTCTGCAATTAATGCATGTGAGATCAGCGTGTTAATGCCAAATTTTTAGCGGGCTTTAATAAAAGGGGCCCTCAGTCTTTTTGTAAGTCTCCTTTCCATTTATTCTCTCTTCTCCTGTTTTCTTCTTTTTCTTCTCTACATCTGTCTCTGACATTGATCATTTCATCTTTTGTCTCCATTTATCTCTTTTTTTGCATCTCCACCTGAGATTAGAGCAGTGGTTCTCAGCCCAGTCCTCTGGTTCCCCCAACCCAGTCAGGTTTTCAGGATAGCCACAATGAATATGCAAGAGATAGATCTGCATGCACTGCTTCCATTGTATGCAGATCTATCTCATGCATATTCATTGTGGATATCCTGAAAACCTGAGTGGCCTGGGGGTACCAGAGGAATGGTTTGAATATCACTGGATTAGAGGAACAGATTCATTGTTAAGATCTCAGCAATTGTTGAGAGCATGGCTATTTCTGATAGAAATTAGTCATGGTATTATATTGTTTGAGCAGAGGAGGAGCCTGCTAGGCAAAATAGGCAGCCGCCTAGGGTGGCACATCCCAGCAGGCAGCACGGTGGCACATCCCAGCAGGCAGCACATCCCAGCAGGCAGACTCCCAACCCACCAAACACTTTAAATCAGTGGCCACCTCAGCAATACGGCAAGTTTTAAAGTGCTGCATGCGCACATGCTCTCAAGGCCTGCCACTCCTGACCCCTGCCCTTCCAATGCAACTTCCTGGCCCCACTGACTAAAGTAATATCATTTTACTGAGAGTTGGGTGGAACAGCTTCCCAATAGGGTGGAGATGAGGACAGTATCTGAATTCAAGTAAGCATGAGAAAAACCACAGAGAATCTCTGAGGAAGAAAAGGAGATTGTAGAGATGAGCAGTTATAGTTGATGACCATACTGGATAGACTGTATGTTTCTTATTTACAATCATATTCTATGTTTCTGTGTTTCTTATGAGGGTACTGATAGTTATGGGAGAAGATCAAAACACTAAGGAATGAGTATAGGGACAGCAAAGAGGCACATTGATTGATAATGGGATAATAGGGGAGGAAAATTCCCTAGAGAAACATTTATTTATTTATTTAGCTGCATTTATATCCCGCTTTTCACCGGGTCAAAGCGGTTGGGGGATACATTTCACATGAGGGGATATGAGACACATACACTAATACTTACAGGGAACATGGGCTATGGAGGGTTAAGTGGCTTGCCCAAGACCACAAGGAGCACCTTTGGGACTAGTAACCCAAGTCCTTCCGGCCCAAGGTTGCTGTCCTCTAGTGGGATTTGAACCACCGACTTCCGGTCCGTAGTACCTTGCCCCAACCACTAGGCCACTCCACTAAACATTTGAATGTAGAGATAGGAAGAGAACTGAGTCAGAGTGGAGAATTGGAATCTAAGGGAGAACAGAGTATCAAAGAGTAAATGGCAATCAACAATAGCCTAATCCAGATACTTGTTGTCCAATTAGCAATGATCAACCAGGCTGGAGGACTATATTAGGCTAGAGCAGGGGTGGGCCAACTGGTCCTGGAGGGCCGCAGACCAGTCAGGTTTTCGGGATATCTCTAATGAATATGCATGAGATATATATGCATTAGAGATATCCTGCCAACCTGACTGGTTTGTGGCCCTCCAGGGCTGGATCTGGAGACCCCTGCCTTACACCTCTGTCATTTAAGATTGTGAGTGGACAAGGTGCAGATGTCCAAGACATCAAAAAGGTTAGATAGAATTTGTCACAGTCCTCCTCACTTCTCACCACCACCAAAAAATTATCTATTAGACAACTTTTTGGTGGTGGTGAGAATCAAGGAGGAATGTGACACATTCTATATACCCTTTCGATGTCTAGGACATCTGTACCTTGCCCACTCACGATCTTAAATGACAGAGTTGTAAGGCAGGGGTCTCCAAATCCAGCCCTGGAGGGCCACAAACCAGTCAGGTTGGCAGGATATCTCTAATGCATATATATCTCATGCATGTTCATTAGGGATATCCCGAAAACCTGACTGGTCTGCGGCCCCTCCAGGACCAGAGGTGCCCACCCCTGGGCTAGAGGATTCTTTGTGAATTCAAAGCATTGTCTTGCAGTGTCTTTCTAGCCAATTTAAAACTCCCAGATCTATTTAAAAGCGAGGGACCTAAATTTCAAGAAAACTAACTTTGTCAAGATGAGAAAATGCCTCAGGGAGTCGTTAGGAGGAAGTAGAAAAGCTGTAGGCAAAACTGAAGGGAGATATTTTAAGAGCTATGAATCATTTTCTTAGAGAAGTAAAATAAAAGGAAAAGGAGGTGACACTGATTTTCAAATAAGTAACTTAAAAGTAAAGGAAGAAGAGATTAGTGTTCATACACCACAAGAAATCACAGAGAGAGGAGAAAAGCAACAATATCTGGAAAAGCTAAGAGAAGCAGAGAAAGCAGTCAGGAAAGCAAAAATGTAAATGGAAGAAAGATAGTCAGTATAGTACAATCAGGTAGCTAGGCTTTTTCTTAAATATTTACTGACAGTTGTTGTTGTTAAGTGCCGTTGAGTCGGTGTTGACTCATGCTGACCCTCTGGATAGTTGTCCTAAATTGTGTTTGGTCTTCAGTCAGGCTGCTCATTGTTGACTGTGGCACCTGTAGCTGCTGTTACTGTATAGATCCATCTCATTGCTGGCCTTCCTCTTTTGCGTTGACCTTCTATCTTGTCAAGCATGATGTCTTTCTCTAATGATCTCTCTCTTCGCATGATGTGTCCAAAGTATGAAAGTTGAAAGTCTTGTCATCTGAGCTTCTAAAGAAAGCTTATGTTTGATCTCCTCTAAAACTGACTGGTTTGTTCTTTGGGCAGTCCATGGTATACGCAGTATTTTCTGCAAGTACCATAATTCAAAGGCATCAATTTTCTTCCTGTCTATCTTTTTTGCTGTCCAACTTTTGCATCCATATGATGTTATTGAAAATACCATGGCTTGAACAAATCGAATCTTAGTATGGAGAGAGACTCTTGAGAATCTTGTCTAGGTCCTTCACAACCATTCTGCCAAGAGCAATGCGTCATCTGATTTCTTGATTGCTTGTTGCTTCTTTATTGATAGTTGATACAAGTACGTTCAAGTTGTCCACTATTTCAATTTCTTTTCCATCAACAATGCACTTATTGATTTTGCCAGTTGTCATGATCTTGTCTTCTTTACATTAAAGTGCAGGGCCCATTTTAAGACTATGTTCCTCCTTGATCGTGAGAAGCAAATCTTTTCAGATCATCTTCACTTTCAGCGAGAGTAATGTGGTATCATCAGAATAGTGAAGGTTGTTGATGAGTCTTCCAGCAATCTTCACACCTCTATTGTCTTCGTACAATCTTGCTTTCTGATGATTGGTTCTGCATATAAATTAAACAGGTAGGGGGAAAGTATGCAGCTTTGTCGTACACCTTTTCTGATTTCAAACCATTCTCTTTCTCCTTGTTCTGTTCGAACTGTTGCTTCTTGATCAATGTGATGTACAAGAGTATGATCAGGTGTTCTGGTATACCCATGCTCGTAATGTGGCCCAGAGTTTCTCATGGTTTACACAGTCAAAAGCCTTGCTATAGTCAATAAAGCACAAATAGATATCCTTTTGGTATTCTTTAGTCTTTTCAAGGGTCCATCTCACATCCACGATGATGTCTCTCATCCTCGCCCTTTTCTGAACCTGCTTGCACTTCAGGTAGTTCTTCAGTAGAAATCTTGCTGGCATGTGGGATCCAAGTGATTATGAGATAATTTCCACAGTCAGTTGTATCACCTTTCTTTAGTATTGTTTAAACACAGATCTTTTCCAGTTAGTTGGCCATCATGTTGTCTTCCAAATTTCCTGGCTCAGCCTTGTAAGTATGGTAACAGCTGCATCAAATTGCTGTAATACTTCAATGGGAATGCCATCAATGCCTGGTGCTTTGTTCCTTGATAAGGCTTTCAATGCTGCTTCAACTTCTTCTTTCATCACCAATGGTTCCGGATCATAAGGTACAGATTAAAATGGCTGTTGGTGAACTTGATCTTTATTATATAAAATTCTGTATATTTTTTCCACCTTTTCTTGAACTTCTCAGCATCATTCAACATAGAATACTTGAGCATCTTTTTACATTCCAATTCGAGGTTGGAATTTTCTTTAACTCTCATCGCTTTAGGAAAGGCTGATTTTGTTCTTCTTCTAATAGTTTCTGATTCTATTTCCTTTCATGCACTATTGTAGTACTTTTCCTTGTTTTGTCTTGCTAACATTGGAAATCTCTGTTCAGTTCTATGACTGCCTCTCTTTCTCCTCTGAACTTAGCTTCTCTGCATTTCCTGAGCAATTTTCAGAGTTTTCTTCCAATCATCCATTTTGGCTGTTTTTGCTTGTGCAACTTTTGTAGACTTCTCGCTTTCTTCTAACACAATCTTCTGGATGTCATTGCATAACTCTTCTGGAGCTCTGTCATTTGTATCTAAAGCAGCAAATTGATTTGCAGGGCAGTCTTTAAATTCCAGTAGTATATTCTCAAGGTCATATATTTTGCTACATTCATGAGTGGCTTGCACTTTTTCAACTTTAGCTTGAGTTTGCATACTAGTAGTTGGTGATCTGTACCACAGTCATCTCCAGGTTTGGTCTCTGTTGGTGTTATAGAGCTTTTCCATCATTGACTTCCACAGATTTAGTCAATTTGATTTTTGTACAATCCATTGGTGAAGTCCATGTGTACAGTCGCCGCTTGTGTTGCTGGAAGAAGGTGTTTGAGATGAATAGAGCGTTGGTCTTGCAGAATTCTATCAGTTTTTCTCCAGCTTCATTTCTGTTGCCCAAGTCCATATTTTCCAACCATTTTGCCTTCTTCTTTGTTGCCAACTTTTGCATTCCAGTCACTAATGACTATCAGGATATCCTGTTACATGTTTCTGTCAGTTTCAGCTTGTACTTGTTCATAGGACTCATCAATTTCATCCTCTTCTGCAGCTGTTGTTGGGGGCATATACTTTAAATATAGTTGTGCTGATAGGCATCCTCAAAGATCAACAGAGATTAAACAGTCACTGACTGCATTGTATTTCATTACAGTTCTTGCAAGTTTCTGTCTTTATTATAAATGCAACACCATTTCTTCTTTGTCTGTCATTTCCAGCATAGTAGACCATGTGATCCATCTGATGCAAAGTACCCGATGCCAGTCCATTTCAGTTTGCTGATGCCTAACAGATCAAGTTGTACACATTCCATTTCATTCTTGACCACCTCCAACTTTGCTTGGTTCATGCTTCGTACGTTCCATGTCCCAATATGTAAGACATCTTTGCAGTTTATCACTCTCATTTCATGTGCCGCTAACATTAGTAGTCAGACGTCCCTAGGGATTTGATCAAACCACATCATAAATGCTGACTTTATTCTGAAAAGTCTTCAGCTTCTCCCCAGTAGCTAGTTGAGTGCCTTCCGACCTGGGGGTTCATCTTCCAGCACTATAGTGCAATTTGTTTTGTTGGGACTATCCATTGGGTTTTCATAGCAAGATACAGAAGATACTGACACTAGGGTGTGCAAAAATGGTGCTCTGAAACTGGGGTAAAGGGATGAATATGTATAGGCTGATAAAGATAAAGCAGAATTGTTTAACAAATATTTCTGTTCTGTGTTCACAGATGAAGGACAAGGAGTAGGACCATCGGCAAATAGAGATGAAAGTGAGGAGCCCTTGAAAAATGTTTGAGAAGGACTATGTTCTGAAGAGCTAGATAAACTAAAAGTAGAAAAAGTGAGGGTATGAATTGGGTACATCCAAGGGTATTGAAGGAACTTAGTGTAAGGGGCCTACTGTGCCACAAAGGCCACTATCTCACCTTACATGGCGGAAGTACACAGAGACCAATTTCTCAGCAATACTCACAAAATTTTTATTACAGGATATCCTTTTCTCAGCATGAATTCTTCACACACAAATTCTAATTACAGGTACAAGGTAGCTACTACTGTATATAGGGATAGACAGAAGAGAAAGGTTAATGGGGCAGTTCAGCACACTGTCACCTCCATGGCAGGGCTCAATAAATTCCCCAGTTTTGGTTCTGTCCTGGTCTGTTTTTTATACAATTTTTCTGAAAGGCTGGCAGAATAACAATAGTTAGTTTTTTTTTACATCTGGATTTCTTAGTGATACTTTGTTCTACAGAGAATTGGCACATTTTCACTTTTTCTAAGGTTCAAGTTAGATTAAAAACATCATGTCAGCTTCCCAAGGCCAGTGCCTAGTGTAATCTTACTCCCTGGTTCCCCCTCATGTCTCTTTCTTATTTCATTTTGTGTTATCTGGTTTCATTAGCAAAGCACACTAAATCAGCAACAATTTGTTTCACTCTCAGGATTTTCTCATGCTGTCAGTAGTTCATTCTTCCCCTGATTCTTCTTTCTGGCTAACAGTGGTCGAGGGTCTGAAGCAGGCCTGTGGCTTGTAGATAGGCATGCCTCACAGGCCTAGGGACTGAAGTCCTGTCTGACTGTCCCGCCAGCTCGGGTCCGATTCCTAACATTAGGGAAGTTCTGGTGGTTCTGCATCTTGAGAGTTGAGCGTGGTCTAAAAAGACCAGAGATGGATGGATATGATTCTTCTCTACAAAAGTGGAAAGTAAGGGGGATGCTGGGAACTGTAGGTCAATTGGTCTGTCTTTGGTGGTGAGGTAAACTAATGGAAATGCTAAAACAGAAGATTGCGCGGCGTTTTGTGAGCACTGGATATTACTCAAGTTAAGCTACCTGTTGTAAATGTGGGCAGCAGCGGTGTATACTTTCAGTTCTAAATCCCCCTGAAGAAACTCAGTCTCATTGAGTGAAACGCATTGAATCGGCTTGGTAGCTGGCGTTGGGGTGTCTGAAGTTAAGTACTGCTTGTCAGTATTATTGCTATTTTGGCACTGTTTTGAATATCTCTAAAAGGAGTTTTGAACACGTTAACTTAAGGCCAGTGGATAGTCCTTGATGCTATTACGGCACTCTTAGACAATTCTGTGTCTCTGTTTTAAGACGGTGGTCTGAGACATACCTGCGCTATTTTATAGATGATGAAGTATACTTGCTCCTATAATATTGTTCTTCAATAGATGCTGTTTGCTAATAGAGTAATCATTTTTTATTTGTGAAAACAGAAGATTGTGCAGTTTCTGTAATCCAGTGGCATACTGGATTTCTGAGGCTGGGCAGCATGGTTTTATATGAGGATAGGTCTTTGTCAGGAGGCAATCTAACTCAATTCTCATTTCGGACTGGGGTGACCATAGAGTTGGATTGGGGGGATGAAGCACATAGACTATGTTGGACTTAGAATTCAAACCAAGGTCCTGTGGCGATGGCTCGGCATCGGAACTCATAAACAAACGAGGCTGGCTGTTTAGGTATGGGCCCTAAAGTGGTAAAGTGGACTGGGTCAGAAATGTTTGAGTGGGACAGGCAATGATGAATAGTGGTAAATGGAGTTCACGTTGAGGAACAAAGGGGTATTACTAGTGATGTCTTGCCGTGCTTCGTTCCTTGGTCTTCTAGTTCATTTTCAAAAATGTTTCGTACACGCAATACTTGCAGTATAGCTGTCGGGCAAGGTTGGTTCCCTGCTTTTGCGGTGAATACCAAAAATATGGAGCAGAGGGGAAAGACATCTTTAAAGATGTGGATAATGCAAAAAGGAGTCTAGTGAAGCTTTGAGGAAACCTCTAGAGCAATGGTTCCCAATCTGTGGTCTGTGAGATCATTACATGAGGTTTTCAGGGAGACACCACGAAAAAGGAACCAAAGAAAGGGAACTGTGGGGTCTGGCTGGGAAGAAGATGATGAACGCAGTGAAGAGAACTGGTTGAGGGAGGGAAAGAGGAAAGAGGCTGAGACTGGTGGGGACTGGGCTCAAGGGAAGATGAGATGAGAGACTGGGTGAGACAAGAAGGTGAAGGAAGATAAAGAGGGGTATTGGGGATAGGCTTGGATGCTGGAGGTGGTCCCCAGGAAGAGTTGGGTGAGGATATGAACGGGGAGTAAACCCTGGAAACTATTTGGAGCGTTAATAAGGCTCGGTACACACACAATCACAAAATGTTGAGGATACTTATGCTATAGAGTTATGGCAGCTAAGACTTCATGCTATAAAAATGTAGGATCACGGATTGAGTTGCAAAAACCCAAAACAGTACAGTAAGGGATGAAGTGCGTTTGTGCATGAAAGAAGAGCAGGCTGTGATGACCTTAAGGTGGCCAAACATGCAAAAGAAATGATAGCAAAGTCAGACAGATGCCTAGATGCATAGGAAGAAGAATGACCAGCAGGAAAAAAAGGAGTGCTTCTGTATAAGTATCTGGTGAGGCCTCGTTTGGGATAGTGGGTGCACATTCTGGAGACTGCAAGTGTCCAAAAAGGATATAAAAAAGGATGGAGGTGCAGAGGGGCAGCAACCTAAAATAGTCCAGTTAGTCTTTGTCATAAAATTCATATGGGGGATAGACTTGAAGAGATTTTAAATATGTGTAATTTGGAGGAAAAGGTGGGAGAGAGGCAGATATGGATAGCGGACATTTAAATACCATCTGTAGAGTAGAAATGTCCTGGGGGTGGAGCTTCGTTCAATTGAAAGGAAACTCTGAAATGAGAGGGTCAAAGGATGAGGGTGAAAGGGGGGTACAAGTCAAGAGTTATTTAGGGAAACCCAGCCTTCAAGTGGAGGTGCGTGCAGATGAGGATTGCTATCTAAGTCAGAGAAAAGCTTAGAACAAGCTACAGCAGACCTCTGAGGGAGGAGAGGTTTGTTAAGTTTAGTTTAGTTGGTGTAGATGGGCAAAACTGGATATGCCATGTAGGTGTCGTTATCTCTTGGTTATTTTATGTTGTCTATATTTCATGTTTAATTCAGGTCAGGGATGTCTATTCTAGGAAAGGGTATATGCACATCTACTTTATTTCGAGGAAAAATTTAGAATTTGCGTTGGACATTTTTAGACTTTTTGGAAAAATTGTTAATTGTTTCCAGTTTGTCATCTGGGGTCTGTGATTTGCCGTAGGTGTTCAGGCAGGTTTTACATTCTCTTGTAGACCCCTTCTTGGAAAGAGGGTAAAAATACGCAAATTCAGATAGCAGGCATTTAATTTCTGAGCCATTTAGTTTTCTTTCCATGAGCTGAGGATCTTTCCCTTGCTGTAGGAGGAGACCATTAATGTAGGACAATGAAGAAGGTGGGGGTTGGGCTATGTTCCAGTTTCAATCCTCATTTCTGTCTGCATGTTGGTTGTTTTAACTTCACCAGCGATGGATGCATACATGGATTGAATTATATCATAGATTTCCCCACAATTTTAGCTTTGCAGCTCGTTTAAAGTTGAGGACAGGGTTGAGATGGAAGCAAACGCCTTTTTGTAAAAGTTAATAAGGTACAATTCAAATTACTCACCCTGAGGAAAAATTTTTACATGTTTATAATCACGTTGTCCTGTAAGGTAACGATAATGGTCAGTGGTTTGGTGTTTTGGGGAGGAACCCAAGCATGACATCTATGCTAATTTGTGATGTTCATTGGGATATTTCTTGAAAGGACACTACAGAAAAGGAATGTTACTATTGATGCAGATCCCTCCAGAATTATTTGGTGGTAGTGGTGTCCTCATGTTAAATAGAGGGGTTATAATTAACTGCTCTAATCAATATCTTACAGAAATGGACCAGAAAGGAGGAATCAAGGTAAAATAATTTTTATTTAGTGTTTCTTGGACTTGTATAGGTGCTGTATTTGAGGCATAGGATATGTAATACTGTGACTGTAATTCTGTTTACCATGTTATAATGTTAAAATAATAAAATGTAAGTAAATGTTTATATTGTAAACCGCTATGATTATTGAGAGGATGTTATAAAAGACATTGCCAAATAAAGAACTACCCAAAGTTCCTTCAAGCACAGCATCCGTTGACAACAACAATGGCCAATTCAGGTCACACGTACCTGGCAAAACATCCCCAAAGTAGGGAGCTTACATGCTACTTATCACACAGGGATAAGACAAGGGCTTTTCCGGGTCGTAACCCTTAATAACAGTTTATGGACTTTTCTTGAAGGGAAATTAGTCCAAACCTGTTTTAAAAACAGGTACGATGACTGTTTTTTTACCACATCCTATGGCAATAAGTTCCAAAAGTTAACGATGGGTTGACGACGAGAACAACATTTTCTTTATTTTTAAAAGGTGCTACTGTGGTAACTTCAAGTTGGGTCCAAGGTCTTTGTACTTTTGAAAGAGGAAAATAATTGATTTGTGTTTACCTGTTCCACTCCACTCAGGATTTTATAGGACCTCTATCTCCCCTCAGCCGTCTCTTCTCCAAGATTGAAGAGTCAT